>CM045758.1:191413309-192613309 GCA_025200525.1 Camellia lanceoleosa | reverse complement strand
TTGAAGAGGGAGGGGGAGGGGCCTTCAACTAGGCAAGAAATGGGTGTAAAAGGGGAGGGAAAGCACCCAATCTTTCCCTCCCGAAATATCCCTGATGCCCCGGATATGTTGAAGATATCCTGACAAATGACAGTCAGAAGCAAGAATCTGGCCAGTAATTTAGGAGGTGGCCGGCCACCACCCCACTGGTCGGCCACCACCTACCATGGCCGGCCGCCACCCCAAAAATGAAGTGTAAAATCTCGCCGACCACCATACACAAGTGTCCTCCCATGTGTAGAATAAGGCCCTGTGGTCGAATTTGGCAACACCGAACCAGAGCCACAACATAGAGCTTGAAGGAGAGGCCCAAAATGAAAGGCACAATTTCTGCCGACCACCATACCAAAGTGTCCTCCCATATGTGTAGAACAAGGTTCCAAGGTCGGAATTTGGCAACACCGAACCAGAGCCACAACATAGAGCTTGAAGGAGAGGCCCAAAATGAAACTCACAGCTTCGCCGACCAAGAGTTGGTAGGGTCCTCCTGTGTCCCTCATCACAGATATGTAGCTTTGGTTGGAAGAAAATACCCTAAGGTGTTCAACATTGGCCCTAAGTGAGCAAAACGGGCTCGGAGGAGCGAAACCGTTATTCGATAATTGTCGGCCTCCCCAAAGGATCTTCCCGATGTTGAAACAGAGGTACCGCCAAGTTTGAACAAAACTAATGAGAAATGAACGTCGGCCAAAACCGAGCAAATCGGATCCCGAAAATGGGTCATGGTGCCGGAAGTGGTGTTCGGCAACAAGTGGGTATTCATGACCCCTGTCTTCTCGAATGACAAAACAGAGGTACCGCCAAAACCGGAGAAGATGGATGCGAAATGAATGCTCGACCAAAACCGCCGGTTTGGGGTCCCGAAACCGCTATGAGCACCGAAGTGGCATACGGCCACGGCGGGCATCGGGGCCCTGTGGTTCCTCGAAATATTAAAAGAGGTCTCCGCCAAAACCGGAGAAGGCCGATGCAAAATGAATGTTCGACCAAAACCGCCGGTTGGGGTCCCGAAATGGGTCGCCGCACCTAAGTGGTGTTCGCCAAGGCGGGCATCGGGGCCCCAGGTTCCTAACACTAAAACAGAGGCACATGCCAAAAACCGGAGAACTCGGAGATGGTTGGGCGGTCCCAGCCGAGGCACGCTGCCGACGGCCCAAAACCGAATCGCTCCGAATGGGCAAAATGGCTTACGGCCACGTAAACGAAGCTCACGGCCACCGGAGATAGTCTACGGACCACTCTTCCTCAGAGAGAAAAACAGAGAAAACCGAGCCTGGTTCGCAAACCGAGACAAGGTAGAGAAGATGGTTCGGAAGTCCGGAGGCAGGGCACGCGGCCGTGACCTTGGGACTTCTGAACAAGCACAGTATGCAATATCACCGAAGCGCAACCGGTGACGCTCGAGTCTTAAGGTCGGTCAAAAATGGGTGTCTCAGCTGCCCCTCTTGATGTAACTCTAAGTCAAGAAGTGACGGAGGAATGTCAAAGCCCAGAGACGACCCATTTTTGACAAGGCCGAAGACTTAGACAAACAATACGAGATAAACAGAGATATGTGCCCGCAGGCAGGGGGCAAAGTGCAAAATGATAGGCGCGGAGCCAGATGATCATGCAAATGCAAAGAAGTCAGTAATGAAGGTGTATTGACAAATAGATGCAACAGCTTTTAAGCAAGAATGCAAAGCAAACAACTACATTTCATGGTTAGGAATGCGGAGAATCATTCAATTCTCGCCGCCTCACACGGAGAAGATACGATATCAAGGCTGATTCGCTCGTCGCACTAAAATTTCAAATGAACCGCACATACAATATCGCGGCTCGCAAAATAGAGAAATGCAACAAGAACAATATGCCGACAACATATATTTAATATGATTCCTATGATTCCAAAAGTTCGACACACACAGTGTCGGTGAACGAATGCAACATAACGCGAGAAAAGATAATGCGCGACAACGCATGCTCGAGCACAGAAAGTTCGGTATATCAAGAAAAAAGCACATACGACGACGCAAAAGAATCACGAGAATGCAAATTAGGAGCCAAATAATGACAAATGAGCACAAATCAGGATGCCCGGTTGTTGCACAATAACAAGCTGGAAAACGCGCGTTCGGCGACGGCAGCTCGATCGCGGCCTCTGATTTACATTCCGGAGAGGTCACAACATGTTTAAAAAGGATACACTCTGATTTTGATGAGTAATGATGAGACACATGTCAGAATTTGCAATTAAAGTTTCAGCGGAGCAATTCGCGCCAGAAAGTGTACTTTTCTTCAACTTTTTCGGGTCCCGGGAGCTCCGATTTTCCTCAAAATTTGCAGAGAGGCAGGGGAGGGAGTGGGGAAGATGGTCGGCCAGGTCTCCACCCTAGGAGAGGCCATCGGCCAGGGGAGGAAAAGGGAGTGGCCGGCCAGCCAGGTTAGGTGGCCGGTCGGCCACTTACCCAAAAGTGGGGGCATTTTGGTCATTTTTGCATTTTCTATATATACACACCTCCATTGCCTCCGAAATCACACCCAAAGTTGCAAAACTTCTTCCTCTTGCTCTCTAGGCCACTTTCTCTCAGATCAAGATTTTATACGGCCCTCGGCCTCCCACGCTGAAGTTGTTTTTGAAATCTTTCAGATTTAAGCACTTTGAAGTTTACTAAATTTCGACTTTGGGGCTTCTCTCTCATTTTCACCACTTGAGGTAATTTTGTTTCAATATTTGGAAAATTTTCCGGGGTTGACTTTTGTTGACTTTTTCATTTCCGAGAGTTGACTTTTGTTGACTTTTTTCCAATTTTGGCCCATTTTGCTCATTTTGCTCCTCTTGCAGATTTCTCGAATGGCGTGTCATTTTCCTCACGACGGAGGTTTTCCTGGTCGAGATGATTTTCACTTTATGGTATTCACGGGTTCGCCTTTCTTTCCCGATCGATATGTTCGGCGTTCATCGGCTTCCATGAGCCACTTTCCGTCATTTTACCGATTTTAACGATCGAGCACCCGGATCTTCTTACGAGAGCCGAGCAAAGACCTATCCTATGATGCAGAGGTATTTTATTATCCGCATCTTTCGTGGCATTCTATACCTTTGCCATGCTTAGACACAGTTTAGCTTACTTACACAAGATTTGTATTTTGAGCATGTGACTTAGCCACTTGAATTTCATGAACACTTGGCATTGAATAATTGTGAACGCACAGTGCACCTTAGTTAGAAATTGAACACACACTCTAAACTTGAAGCACCGAACACATGTACCAGATTTGAAGTGAACACACGTTTAATCGACGCTGAGTAGAACACAGTCCCCAATTTGAAGTGAACACACACCAATCGATGTTGAGTAGAACACACACCCCAAACTTGAAGCAAACGACACCCATCGATGTTGAGTAGAACACGCAATCCCAAACTTGAAGAACACACGCTTCATCGATGTTGAGTAGAACACGCATCCCAAACTTGAAGCGAACACACAGCTTAATCGATGTTGAGTAGAACACGCATCCCAAACTTGAAGCGAACACACACCTAATCGATGTTGAGTAGAACACACATCCCAACTTGAAGCGAACACACACCTAATCGATGTTGAGTAGAACACGCAATCCCAAACTTGAAGCGAACACACATTAATCGATGTTGAGTAGAACACACTCCCAAACTTGAAGCGAACACACTTAATCGATGTTGAGTAGAACACGCAGTCCCAAACTTGAAGCTTAACACACACCAATCGATGATGAGTAGAACACACAGTACCAAACTTGGAGCGAACGCACAGCCCACTGATGTTGAGTAGAACACACAGTCCGAATTTGAAGCTAACACACAATTTAATCGATGTTGAGTAGAACACACAATTCCCAAACTCGATGTAATCAAACTTTGAACACGCAGCCCAAATACCAAATTTATCAACACGCAATGCTTTCACTTCATTTGCACACTTTCATTTTCGCTTTTATTTGCACACGCCTCATTTTCACTTCATTTGTCGATCCATGCATTGATTCTAAATGCGTGTTCGTTCTCGACAAAGGCGAGGATATGGCCCCGCCGCAAGGGAATGGTATTTTGAGCTCCTAAGCCGTCCGGGATTGGTCGATCTTGCAGATTTGGGCCATTCTGCAGAGGGTTATCTCGTTGCCTCATTAGTAGGACCCTATTTGACTTTTAGCAGAGAGGTGGTGGGACACTACCAATTCCTTCCATTTTTCTCATGACGGGGACATGACCATGACCTCATTGGATTTCGCTATGCTCACCGCCTAGACTTAGGCGGTAGGCCCATTCCCTATGACGAGGATATGGGTGAGTGGCAGTGCTCGATGCATTTGTTGGGGACACACCACCAGAGACAGAGGTTCGGGAGAGTCCGATACTCTGGTTTGCTTCCTATTTCCCGGCCACAGATGGAGCCCGAGACTCTGAGGAGGCGGAGCAAGACGCCTGCGGGTTTCCTTATGTACCTCTGGTACCACCTTGTTCGCCGACAGAGGGAACATGGTAGGGTTGTACTTATCGAGCGCCTGTAGACCTATCACAGTAAGCCAAGATGATTGGGGCTACCGCCCGGCTACCCTTTATCGCTACATGAGCGCTCTCGCACACGAGGGGACTTACTCGGCCACTGGAGAGCCCGGGAGGTACATTCTGCCCTCTTGATTTACATTTTGTTCCAGACATTTATTCACCACACACACGGGCCAAGACTTTGCATTCTCAGATTCGCTTTAGCACTTTGTACTCACACTCGATTGCCTTTCTCCGTGGGTGTATGTGTACTTCCCACATTGGCCCCGGAGATGGAGGTGGTGGGACCTCCTATGACTCCATTTTCTTTATGTTTGAGGGCGAGCATCCGGCGAGGCCTCGAGAGACTCTCTCCTCTCTGCGACGATACTTTGATACTGGTCGAGCGACAGTGGTATTGCTTGAACTCTCGCCTTTTTATTTTATCTTTGATCCGCTCAGATATCCGATTGATCGATTTGTATACTGGTTATCCACAGATCACCTGGCACTTTGGGCGCTTTCTTTGTGACGAGCTCGAGACTCAGACTCGAGCCGAGTTGTTGTCAAGATAGATTCCTCGCCGAGGGACCCGGCAGGTTTGGTTCTCGGGAACGCTTGCCGAGATATGGGGGCGATTCTCAGACCGGACCTCCGCACACCATGCGGATCGGCCGATAGATTATCCCCTGAGGAGGTCGAGCAGTATATGCAGGGCAGTGATGCTTTGTTGCATCATCTCGATGGGAACTACGCCACCTACCGCCGCATATATTTGATGCCCCGCTTGACGGGAGTGCGGGCTCCGGCACGGACCTCTACTGGTGCACCGTCTTCGAGTCGCGCCCATGCTACAGATATCCCTTCTTCTAGCAGGGCTGGCAGATCCAGAGGTGGGGGCAGTTCGATCCCTCCGATCCCTCCGTCTCTTGATCATCCAGGGTGGCCAGACATGCCGACCGAGTTGACGAACTGGCGATTTGGGACGCCTTACCAGATTCCGCTAGAGCCTCCTCTGCCTGATCACAGATATGTTAGAGACCCTGACTCGGCCAGATGTTTTTTCAGTTTTGATTTATCACTGAGATATTTGAACATTGATTCCGTTACTGATACTTTTGCATTTGTATTTGCAGCCTCCTGTTGAATATACGGACGAGCCGCCGATGCCGCCACATTCGAGGGCATGATCCTTCGGAGGAGACGCAGATGAGCATCGTGGGTGTAGAGGTACTCTTCATTTTCCTGACTAGCATGTTTCGATGTCGCTCTAGCTTTAGACCTTCGCTATTTTGATAGACCGTAGAGCACATCCGACACACACCCTTTTCACATTCTCGTGATTTACACCGCTTTTATGCTTGAACCGATGTATTGCACTTTGCATCTTCAGATGCCTCAGATATGCTTCATCACGGCCACCACGGGCCCTCGCAGAGAGGTCGAGGTGCTAGACCTACCCGAGGTATGTGGATCTGGAGGAGCCGGGCCATCTAGGTCTCATCGAGGAGCCGGGCGAAGGAGGGTCGCCTCAGACGCAGGCACCCATCGCCGAGGATGACGAGGAGGAGATCGCAGATCATGTGTCGAGGCATCTCCGGAGAGGGAGGCCCCGTCTTGGTTCCGAGAGCGAGACGAAGCTCGAGGGGATCCGGAGGATGACAGCTCCGATCCAGATGGTGATGATGATGTAGAGATTATCCCGTAGAAAAGGATGAGGGGGCCTCCCCCTTCTCGCTCCCGAGGGCACTGATGTTATTTCCTGCTTTATTCTACCTTTTAGCTAGTAGTTTGTAGCACTTTGCACATTTGTTAGGCAGTTTTATTTTCTGTAAAACTTGTACCTTTATTGTTGTAAGACATGATGAAATGAAACAGCTTTTGAAAAGATGTTGTATTTGAAATTCTCAGCATCGCATCGCATTATTTTGCACAAAATGGAATCGAATGGAAATGTGCCTCATGTATTTACCGGGTTAGGTAGGGAACCGACGCAACAAAGCAAAACAAAACGACTCACTAAGGAATAACACAGAATCTTAGCGAGTTTACAACTCGATAAACAAAGTACAATAATGTTAACGACTCAATAGACAAGACTTAACAAAATTGCGTAATCAAAAAGTAACAACTCAAAACGCAAAACGCGACAGCTCGACAAAACTTACAACTCAATAAGCAAAAACAACAACTCGATAAGCAAAAGTACAACACGATGCACTGCGGATGGACTATCTGGATAGTGGAGTGTATCCAAAATTGATAGGCCTGGATGCCTTCTACTGCCGGGAGACAATCGACGGCAGGAGTCCACTACTGCTATAGGTAATGTTTCCCACCCAAGCTCACTTGTATTTGCTTACATCACTCGACCCTCGGGCTCGACTTTTCTCGCAAAAACCCTTATCTTACTTTTCTCTCGTCGTACATCTCTCTATTCTTTATTCTCTCATTTTTCATCCCTCCCCCAGATATAGTTGATGGAGAAGTTGCAAGTTGTGGACTCTGCTCGCCTATTCAAATTTCATGGGTTACTTTTCTAAGAACGCTTAGTTAATGCTCCCGATGAGAGCTGGTGGTTCAATGGATGCGCAACTTGTCGCCAGATCGCATTGCATGGCGCCGCCCTCGCTTAATCTTTTCAAATGATGAGTTACAAAGAAGTTCCAGATACCGATCCGCTCGACGGCTTGACTCATCAGATATTTTATCTCCCATTCCGCATCGCGCTTAGTTCGGTCATACAAGCCGGGCCTAAGTTGGCATCCAAGCTTTGACTAGCTCGAGGGGGCGCAGGACACCGACCAGACTATGCCCCAGATTTATTGCTTTATTAGTACTTTCAAAGTTTTCTAGTGAGTGTAATGAAAAACAACTTCAATTGTATGCAAGAGCAAAAGAACTCGTTTTGAAATTAATGAAATTGAAGGTTGTGGTAATCGAAAATCCTCCGCTTTTGGTCCAAAATGGTCTTAGTTGTGAAAAGATTAATTTGAACAAAGTCAACTTTTATGAAAACTTTTCAAAACTATTTTCGATATGGATCGAATCGACACTCAAATCACAACGAGATACACAACCTCAATCCTAGCAACCGGAAAGTTGCCCCTAGTTTGCAAAAGCAATGCATCGAGATCAATAGATGCCGATGAATAAAGATGACCGAGATGGTCAAAATAGACAAAGTTGATCGGGAAAAGATTGTGATCGAACTTCAAGATGAAGTCGCCACGATCCCAAAGATGGGAATCAAGTCTTACGAGTTCAGTGGTCGTTCGCCGAAAGTGTTTTTGCTCTCCTTTTGCGCCTAACTTTTGCCAAGGCCGCCTTTATGCGGGTTTTCAACCTCATGAGCTCGGGCTTTTTATAATTTTCAAATTTTCAATGCTCGAAGTTTTGCCTAGGTCGCCTTTTCGGTTTTCGCCTAGCGAGCCTCTCAAGGGTAGTATTTCTTCAACTTGTCCATATTGATCGGTTGGGAAAACTCCAAGCCATCTAGATCCATCGTAACCACAGCCCACCGACTGCATTGACTTGATGATGTAGGACCACCAATTGGTCCGAACTTGCCCCTTGGGTCGTGGATGGAGCTCGGTTGTCTTTGAGTACCAAATCTCCTTCTTTCAAGTTCTCGACTTAACCTTCTTGTTGAAAGCCCGGCGATTCGCGTTGATAACCCCGAACGCGGGTACGTTGCTTTTCAATCTCCTTTCATCAAAGAGCATGAGTTCTTCAAACCTCGCTGGTCGCTAATCCGCTTCGCTTATCCGCACTCGCCAATACCGCAATGATGGGACCTCGATCTCAATTGGTAGAACGGCTCCATCCCATAGACTAATGAGTACGAGTCGCCCCAAGAGAAGTTCTCGATCAAGTCCCAGAGCCCCATAGAGCAAACGGCAACTTATCCGCCACCCTCGAGGTTTCCACCATCTTCGTAATATGCGCTGATATTCTTGTTGGCGGCCTCAATCGCCCGCTGGTTTGCGGCCGTAAGTAGACGACTTATGAAAAGCCACGCTTGTATTTCTCCAACAAGTCAATCACCTCCTTCTTGAAGTGGGAACCATTGTCCAAACTATTTCATTCGGGACTCAGAGTTTACAGATGATGTTGTTTCGATGAATTTTGCAACGTGTGAAGCTTTCAACATCGCATAAGATTGGGCCTCAACCCACTTTGTGAAGTAATCTATCGCTACGAGGATGAACTCATGCCCATTTGACCCTTTCGGCGGATTTGCCCGATCACATCAATTCCCTGCATGTAAAAGGCCATGGCGAAGTCATGTTGTATGCCTTTTGACGGCGGAATGTTCATGCGATTTGCATGAATCGACATTTGTGGCATCGCCGATTTAAACCGACATAATCCTCCTCCATGGTGGACCAATAATAACCTTGTCTAAGGATCTTTCTAGCCAACATCACCCCATTCATATGTGCACCGTGATTCACCCCTCGGATGGCTTCCATCGACGCTTGGACTCTTCAAAGATCAACACACAATTTATGCATTCCTGATGACCCCTTCTATACAATTTACCCCGCAGATGATGAACCGAATCGCCAACCTTCTTATTGCCCTCTTGTCTTTGGCATTTACTCGGTGGTATGTTTCGCTTCCAAAAGTTCCGTATGTCGAGTACCAAGGGTGTTCGTCCTGAACTTCATCTATGGTTGCAATCGACTCATAAGCAGGTACAAATTTCTGGTCGATAATGACTGGACGCATTCGGACTCCACGTGGGATGTCTATCATGGATGATAGAGTTGCTAAAGCGCTCATGAACTTGTTGTTCTCTTAGTAGATGAGTAAAACTTAACTTTTCAAACCGAGGAATCAAGAAATCCAAGGTTTGGTGATACATCATCATATTTTCTTCTTTTACTTTCCATCTCCTTTAGCTTGAGACACAACAAGATTCGAATCTCCGATGACGCCCAAATTGCCTCGCCCCTAATTCCGTGGTCGCTTCCATACCAAAGAATGCACGCCAGATTCTCGCTTCGTTATTTGAGACTTTGAAACGAGTTTGAAGGCTAGAGGGATACGGAATTGTCGGTGCTATCAAGAACACTCCTATCCCATACCCATGTTGATTTGACGCTCCCACAAAGTACATTGTCCAACTTTCTCGCCGATATGCGTAATTGCTTCATCCGGGAATAGGTACTCAATCGCTTCATCCCCTCAACCGGATGGTCGGCAAGGAACTCGCCATCGCTTCGCCCTTTATCGACTTAAGGCGTCACATATGTAAGATCAAATTCGGAGAGTAACAGCAACCAACGAGCTAGCTTACCCGAAGTTACCGGTTTCTAAAAGATATTTGATGGGATCAAGTCGCTAAACCAAAGATTACAGAGTGAGCTAACAAGTAGTGCCAAGAACTTCGGTAGCCCATACCAGCTAGACAAGCCTTTTTCCAACACAGATACCGAGTCTCATACTCTAGCATTTTCTTGCTCAAATAGTAGATGGCTTTCCACCCTATCTTCTCGATTCTTGTGCAAGCATGCAGCCCATTGTGGTCTCAACATCGACAGTACAAAATCAACGGTTTCCGATTCTCGTGGTGATAAAACGGTGGGTTCTCAGAGATATTCTTTAACTGCTCAAACGCAGCCTTTGGCACCGGCCGTCCCATTGAATTTCTTGCCTTTCTTCGAAGACCAAAAGTGGTTCACAAGTCAAGGTTAGTTTTGAAATAAACCGCCTTATGAATTGCACTTACCCGTAAAGCCTCGCACCTCTTTTTCGCCTTTGGTGGTGGCATTTCTAAGATGGCCTTGATTTTGGAAGGGTCGACCTCGATGCCCCTTTTGTGTAATCAAAACCCCAAAGATTTTTCCCAACAGAACACCAAACGACATTTCGAGGGTTTAACCGCAACTCAATTCTCGATCCTTTGGAAAAACTTATGCAAGGCGTGTGTAGTGGCCCTCTTTCTTTGGACTTGACAATCATGTCGCCCACGACACCTCTACCTCTTTGTGGATCATATCATGTAGTATTGTGGTCGCGTCCGCTGATAAGTAGCCCCAAAGATTCTTCAACCCAAACGGCATGACCCGATATCAGATGTTCTACGGGTGGTGAATGCTTTTCTCCGTCCCTCCGGTGCCATCACAATCTGTTATAGCCCGAGAAGCCATCCATGAACGAGAGCAAAGGCATGCCCCGTCAGAAGTCCACTAGCTCATCAATGTGTGGCAGGAAAGTCGCCCTTCGGACCGCTCGCTTTAAACTCAAGTCTACGCACACCCGGATCTTGCCATCTTTCTTCTAAGACCGCACTATGTTGGCCAACCAAGTGGGATATTCTCGATACTAGCAGAAGCCCGCCAATTTGCTTGGTGACCTCTTCTTTGATCTTGAGAGCCCAATCCGGCGATCCTTCGAGCTTCGCTAATAGGTCGGCCTCGGGTCAAGGGGATCCGATGTCAGATAATCTCAGATCGATTCTGCATGTCTTCGAGGACCACGCGAAAACATCTTTGAAATCTTTTAATAAAGCGACTAAGCGCCGCGTTCCGAAGACAACGTGGACCCGATCCGACCACCATGGGTCCTCCTCAAGACTAATATTCACGTAAATGATTTCATCCGCTAAGGGTTTAACAAACCTCTTGCTCTTGCTCAATTAGACGCTAAAACCGAGGAACTTCGCCCTCGCTTTTGATCAAAATTTTGAAAGTCCGAATTAATGCAATAAATTAGGGTACGTAAAAGTACTGAAACCACATTCACCTCATTCTCATTAAGTTCATCCAAATCGCCCCGATTCATCGGTTACAACAGACTCAAATGAAAAGGAAAAAGACGACCGACAAGATCGGCATCCGTTGACACCTCAGAGTACCAGACCAGACCAATGAAGCTGAACTCGATTCACTCGAAGACTTCGGTGGAATGATTCCGCTCACTACCGAATCGAATCGCCGATAAGAATCCTCCTCGCATCGCTAAATGAGAGAGGGTGCGATCGATAAGGCCCAAGATAGTCACGGTTGGCCTGCACTGCTCCATCTCCAATCACGGAAACCGCGACGTTATTCCCCAAGCAATCCGGTCGATCGGAGGATCGAGAGGAGACATGCCGCTACCCCATTTCCAATTCAAGGCCCTCAGATCCTCCGCCAGATTCTCGCTCAATCTCGCTTATTGGGTCTGCTCGCTCAGAACGCTATCCCCAGATAGTTGCAGGTCGAAGAAGATTTGAACTGCACGCGCTTCCTCCGCTGCTCAACCATGGTTCTGGGAAGCCGCAAAATGGAAAATCTTCCTCCCGACGAAGCGTCTGCTCAGTGGTACCCCAGATGGGCTTATGATTAGATCAAAAGGCTTCCCAAATTGCTGCTTCGCCCTCGGGCCATTTCTTCCCTTTCTCGCCCGCCTTTCTTGGTAGGCAGATAACCTAATCCAAAGGTATGTGGATTATGTGGCACTTCGCCAACGCCGCGACACCTTTCCTGGCCGCTTCTTCCCAATCCCATCCTGTGGATATGTCAGAGCTTGTTCATGAGGTAGACGGCTTGAGCGCTGACATACAAACCCTCATTCACAACCATTATGTTTTGTACCACCCGGGCCTCAGGCAAAGTAAATCCCCATATAAACATATCCTCCCTGCCGTGTTCAATCTCCAGATCGGCGAGATACCTCCTGAGGGGGGATGGATTGACGAGTTCCCAAAAACAATGGCTACTCCCTTTTCCAAACGGGTAATTCACCATTTGATGTAGAGTAGATGAGACGGCCCTCACCGATGCAACCAGTGGTCGCCTAAAAGCATGTTAAAAGATGCAGGACCTCCAAGACATGAAAATCTATTTCGTGTTGTCCGTGCCCAATCTTGGTTTGATTTTCACCGCCCCCAAGACATCCTCGCTTGTATTATCATATGCTCGACATTTGAGTAGTCGGTGTGAAGTCCGCAGTTTTAACCCAATCAGATAGGCCGCTCGCCGACAAACATTGATAGCGGACTCGTGTCAACAAGCACCACCGAATCCATTTGTCCTCGTGATTCTACAGAGATGTAGAGAGGTCTGTTATGGTCCACGCCTCAGCGGCAATTCCTTGTCCAGAAGGTCAATGCCGGGAACCTCCTCTCGGAAGACCAAACCAACTAGTTGTTCTCAGCGTAGTTTCAATGGGATTTAGCTCATTCCCATGGCAGATAAGACAACCACGGCACCTCGGCCATAAGGCAATTCCCAAATGGAGATGTTCGCTTGTATTTTCTTTTAGCCGCTCAAGACCTCTTCTTCCGCTTGCTTCTTCTGCTTTCCGCCTCCTTATCTTCCCTCGATGCCTCGGGTTGATCAAGGTGTGGAGGCTTGAAATACCGCCCACTTCTAGTCATGTGGTCTACCTCCTCGAGGTACTGTGCATCGTCTGCACACCGCCCAGCCTTCGTTTGTGTGGGCAAGATACAAGTCGCCATCTTCCCACCACATTCCATTAGCTGTCTAGCGCATCCGTCTGTTCTCGCTTGTTTGTGCTTTCAGCTTTCATTCCTCATGCTCACAAAGATGTGGCCTTCGTGCCCGCAAAGACTCTCAACTCCCTCATGGTTCTTTGCTTTTCTGCTCTCTCAGAGGCCCATCTCTTTCTTGTTCCTCCAAAGAACAACCAGGCGGTTCTCAAAATGTTTCGCTCTTGAGCGAAATTCTTCAGACCGCGCCTCCCAAGAATGTATCTCGATCCTCGCCCTTCCGCCACAAATGGTACAATATCGCCGATCATCCAACCACCCGACGACTTCGCCGACTCTCATCTTCGAACCCTTAATCGATGCATCCCCGATTCCTCGTAGAATTGAAGGTTGGCGAAGTCCTCTTCCACCACAACAAACCATCCCCGATGATTCAAGCTTGTCCCCGGAGCATACACAACTCAAATCTTCCCAAGCAACCCCATACTCACTTTTAGACTGCTCATCGACAAGATATATCCACTCGGATCATAAGCTCGCCAGAATTCTCAGATAGCTCCACCCTGACTCAACAGCCTGCCTCCTCGTAAGCTTGCCCTGCTCCATTCTCGGTGGTCACCACCTTTGGCTCAAAGGTTGGGGGAGGTGTCCAACACGCACAAGTCAAGGTTGCTTGGAAGGACCACCTCGCTTGGGTAAGTGGGAGGGAGTTATGTAGATATCGATCGTAAGATGCGCCCCCAGTGCGGATAAGGTTGACTCTTTTTGGTGGATCTTGGTTGTGTTTGGGGAGTGGGTTGTTTGTGACGTTGGGTCCTTGAGGAGGTAGAATGATGTTCTTATCAATGAGGTCCTGAATCTCATGACGCAGCCTGTAACATTGGTCGGTGTCATGACCATGCTGCTGGTGGTATTGGCAATATTTGGTCGGGTTATGGGAAGGGGGAGTGGATTCTAGAGGCCTCGGTTCCAAGGGTTTCAGTGCCCCTTTCTCGACTAGAACCCCGAGGACTTTAGACAAAGGCATATAGAGTGGGGAGAAGGTTCTGACCCCGGGTTGGTATCTTGGGCTTGATTATCGCCTCCCGTGAGGCATCGAAAAGGTGTGGCCATGACCTTGGTTGGGAAGGGGGATTGGTGGTGACCATTCCGACATCTGAAGTTCTTGTATTGGCAGAGCCACTCGGGCCTGCATTGGTATTCCGATTAAATGTTCTTCGGGGCTGATCCCGATCTTGGTCAAACAGACCCTGTTTCATTGCATCCTCTATCCGCATCCCCATATCATGCAGATCTCAAGGTGGGGAAAGGATCAAAATCATCTTCTTCATTAATGCCGCCGGAGATTGCGCACAATCATCCGAATTTGATCTCTATCGCTTGGCCTCAAGGTCATCATCGATGCCTTGGCTCTCCACCGGTGACGAAATCGTAAAAAGACTCTTTAGGCTCTCGCTCATTGCCTCGAGATCACGAAGTCGTGACCTCGACGGCGGTTGTATGAATATTGTGCAAGGAAGGCCTCAGCCATCTCATCCCAGCTTTGTTTTCACATCATCATCGAAGTTTTGAGTACCAAGTGGATGCCACACTGAGGTTCGACAACAAAGAAAGCTTTTATGCGGCAAGTTAGGCCCATTGGTCTTAAGACGTCCGAGAATAGCCGAGGTGTACCATAGGATCCTCGCACCCATCAAAGCGATCGATCCGGGGCATTTTAAACTGTCGGCAGAGTCACTACCACATCAAGATAGCCGCCTTCAATATTTGGGATGGCCTTCGCCTTGAGATTTCTTAAAGAGCTTCTCCAACTTGCTCAATTTCGTAGTCGTTCGTCTACCTCGAACTCAAATGGAGAGTCCGGTGCTTAGGGTAATGTTTTTGGACATTGTGGTAGAAGGTATGAGCCACCGTTGGATGACCTGTGTCCTCTTGAACGTTTGGGGGGTTTGACAGAATATTCTGTTGATTCGAGAGGGTATTCTAGGCGCCGGCATTTTGAGGGTTTGAGGCATTCGCCGGCAGTAGTTGTTCGTAATGGGGCCCCGTGGAAGAGGAGTTCGATTTGAAGCAGACGCTGCTCTTGCTTTGTAACTGGTGATCAACTCGATCATGGCCATGACACGCTCGTTGTTCGAAAATTACCGGGCGGATAGCATCATCTTGCATTTGCTTCATGCTTTGACCATCCGGGCGATCATCATCGCCTATTGTTGGGTTCGTTGTTCCATCGAAAATCGCAAGGGTGTTCTATAGCGTAAATGGGAATCTCAACCCGACTATCTGCTCTCTAAAGTAGACCGCTGTATCAATAATTCGCCTGATGGATGCGTTTCTGCCTCCTTCTAAAACCGGGGTAGTGAATGGAACATCGATGTCCGCCAACTAGATCTCGGATCGGTTGAGTCGGCGACCTCGTGTCCAGATTGCTTGGGGGTATCGACGGTTCAAGCAATTGTGCTACAAACCGCCCCTAGCAAAAGGATAAATAAAAGCGAAAAGAAATAAATAACCGTAAATAAAGCATAACAGCTTAAATTGAATACACCACACACAGTCGGGTATAAAAACGGGCAGCATAACGGCTTAATTTGAATACACCACACACAGTCGGGTATACAAACGGGCAAAGATAACGGCTTGAATTGAATACACCACACACACGGGTATACAACAACACACGCTTGGTAAGCCGGCTATACATCGCCTCAACATCGGGTCAATATTCTCAGATTACCGTTTCGATAAATGAATCGATATCCGCAGACAACCGATTCTCAACATCGATAATGCCCGCAGTTCGATTCCCAAATTCAAAACCGATGCCCGCAGTTCGATGCCCAAACTCATATCGATACATGCATTCCTCAGAGGCACACTCTAACAAGCACATAGCGTAAATGAGAGCCAAAACACCCTATGTTGTAGGGTTTACTGCCCTATTTTGTCAGAACTAGGGTTTCACCACGCACACTGCTTCAAACAACCTATAAACGGGTAAGCAACCCGTCCTAGTTTGGAATGGTCACTATGGATCCGAATATGCACTAGGTCGAATGGTCAAAGGGTGCCCAGAAACCGGGTTTGTGTTCTACATTGGCAGAGCTCAGAATCGCAAGCCTTATGGACATGCCTTGACAAGACAAGCCTCCAAGAAACCGCCAGAATAGCAGATGGCAAACACGGTCCTAGGCGCACCAATGCAAATGCAATGCAAAGAAACACACAAATATAGTCAAAAGCAGATATCATGAGTTCGAGTCAAGTTCTCTAAATCCCAGCAGAGTCGCGAATCAGAATAACGCCCATGGGGACCTCGCCATACTGACTCGATTTTGTTATGTTCTCAATCTCGAACCAAAGAGTCCAAATCCGCAAATCGCTTTTGAAGGAAAGCAGATTTTTGAAAAGAAGTGCCAAACATGGACCGCTGCGGATATGAGTCGCCACCTAAATATTTTAAAATGGGAAATTTAGGAAACCCCGACTCGGTGCCGAAGGCCACGTGTCCAATCATCACCAAAGTTGGCTCGGGAACTTGGGTACGATTAGGGAAGGTCACATCGTGAGCATTCTCGCCGTCAAAGACCGCCTCTACTAACCGTGATATCTCGATTTTGAAAACATTGTATGCTCTTATTTCGATTATTAGCCTAGGATTACTATGTGATGCTCGCAGCAAACAAGTATAGACTGGGCCGTCTGAATTGGAACAAAACATTTCATGTTTGTTTGTTTGAAAATGGTTTGCTACCCGCAGGTAGGCTTAAAATGTAGATTTTGCCACAATCTAGTGGGCTTAACAAACAATTGACGAATTGCTCCAATTCAGATAACTCAACCTCCACCCACAGGCATTCAAGGCAGTTATATCACATAAGCACGTAGCCTCATGGTAAGCATGCTATCATGGCAACACTCACACGCATGCAAGGATGCTAAAGCATAAAACTTACTGAGTACTCCCAGCCAAAACAGAAGCTCGTTTGAAATCATGCATGATCCTAAGTATCTTGAAATGCCTAATGTAACACATACAAAATGCAACTATAGCCTTCGGCTATTCTAAACATGGCATATGATGATGCTACTGACTAACATGTATTCAACTTAGAATTGAAATACAATGCGCTTTGTATGATGTGCCGAGTCGATGCATGTAAAATGATGAATGAATGCAAACATGCTATCATATCGTATGCTAATTGAAATATGCCCTATATCTAACCATCGAAGCGGGTAAATAAAAGGGAGAAAGAAATGGAGGTTGAAGACATACATCGCACTCACACACCCTTATTACAACATTGCCCTCGCAGAGGGTCCGAATAAATAATAATGAGACTCAATAAAAGAATATACAAATCAAATAATACAAATTCTAATTAATTAACAAATTAATTACAAAAGGATTGGCGGCGTGCAAGCTCGCCCTCGCTTACAGTGAATAGTATATCTTTGGTCGCTTGGCGCAATCCTTGGGATGCCGATTAGCCTCGCTTTGCGGTTTTCTCGAATTGCGGTCAGGAATTCGATAATTCTTCATTCATTTTGCCGCAACGAGAGGAGAAAGGGCATAGCATGTATTTCACAAATATATGCATGTCTCGATCCTCGCGCCACCAATCACGCATATCGATGCATGATGGCCGAGAGCGATTTGCACAACTCAATATTGGGATGAATACACATGAATGCAACGAAAAATGGGATGCCTCGAAATGCGTGCCCACGCAAACCGAGGCGATGATGAAAGATGAAAATCGGATAAAACTGAAGTGCCTCGAAGTGCGCCAAGCGCAAACCGAGGCGGCGATGAAAGATGAAAATCGGATAACCGTGCCTCGAAGTGCGTGCCCACAGCGCGCAAAACCGAGGCGATGAAGGATGAAAAGTCGGATAAAACGAAGTGCCTCGAAGTGCGTGCCCACAGCGCGCAAACCGAAAGGCGATGATGAAAGATGAAAATCGGATAAACGAAGTGCCTCGTGCGTGCCCACAGCGCCGCAAACCGAGGCGATGATGAAGGATGAAAATCGGATAAAACCGAAGTGCCTCGCGCAACGTGCCTGGCGCGATGATGCGATGAAAATCGGATAAAACCGAGGTGGCGCGAAGTGAAAAGCGCGCAAACCGAGGCGATGATGAGATGAAAATCGGATAAAACGAAGTGCCTCGAAGTGCGTGCCTAAAGCGCAAACCGAGGCGATGATGAGATGAAAATCGGATAAAAGTGCCTCGAAGTGCGTGCCTGGTAGCGCAAACCGAGGCGATGATGAAGGATGAAAAGTCGGATAAACCGGCAAGCGTGCCTCAAAGCGCGCAAACCGAGGCGATGATGAGATGAAAATCGGATAAAGGCAAAGTGCCTCGAAGTGCGTGCCGCAGCGCAAAACCGAGGCGATGATGGCGATGAAAATCGGATAAAACCGAAGTGACTCGGAGTGCGTGCCCACAGGAGCGCAAACCGAGGCGATGATGAAGGATGAAAAGTCGGATAAAACCGAAGTGCCTCGAAGTGCGTGCCCACAGGCGCGCAAACCGAGGCGATGATGAAGGATGAAAATCGGATAAAACGAAGTGCCTCGAAGTGCGTGCCTGGTAGCATAAACCGAGCGATGATGAAGTGCAAAAGAAATGGCATACGGAATGCGAAATGGACTTACACCAACATGGGAGAGCCTCGGCTCACTCACATAGGAGGCCGTCGGGTAAAAATAAAACGCCTCGAAGCAGCGCACGCAAATCGAGGCAATGAAGTAGAAGCATGAAAATGCAAATTGGGCTACGCCGACATGAGAGGGCCTCAACCACACTCACATAGGCGGAATGATAAGAATGAGGTGCCTCGAAGTGCGTGCCCATTGGCGCATAACCGAGGCAATGCAAAATGATCTGAATGGCACGGGAAATGATATGCAAGTATGGTAATGGAATTTCAGCACCTAAATAAAGGGGAAAACAGCCCCGAAACAAATCGAAATGACACCCGAAGCATGCATTCATCCCGAAAGTGTGAAATTAAGCCCCGAAATGGCCTATAGCCATGCTATGCATGCAAGATATGATCATGGAAGCAAGAACAGTAGCAAAGCAGTCCAAAATATGGCATTTTTTCAGTACAAAACATGGCCAAATTAATAGCACAGATATGGCAACATTAGCATGCAAAAATACGGTAAAAGGGGGGACTTACAAAGCAAGTGATATCTACAATGCTCAAACCCAAAAACTCAGTTCTACAACTTTAAAGAAGGGCCAAAAATATGCACATATTCAGTTTATGGAAACCCCAAAATCAGAATAAAAACATGCTAGAAATTCCATGCAAAATAGGCTCAAAATAGGCTATATCATGAGACTTGCCAAACCATGCACCAAACAGCAAACTTTTCTTCATGAAACATGTAAAGGGGGTCAAAATAAGACCCCTTTCAGTTCTGACCAAAGGCCAAAACCAAAAGCACAAGAGGCTACAAAACATGCAAGAATACGGTAAATTTGATGGATTTCCAAGGAAGTACCAAAAATATACACCAAATGGCTTAAGGCCCTCAACATAACATGAAGAGGAGACAAAAACAAGGCTATTTATAAGCCTGATGAAGGCTGAAATCCGGATCCAAGTAAGCCTAACAAAGCATGCAAGAATTAGGGCCTAAAGTGAATTTCCAAGAGAGGTGGTATATAGAATGGCCAAAAGAGGTTGAGCCCTTCTACAATGTTGTAGAGGGGCTCAAAATAAGCACAAAACCAGTAGGGGTCGGAGCCCCAAAAACAAATGAAAATAGGCTAAAACTAGCATGCAAGTTGGTGACATACAAGATGGATATTGAAGGAAGTGTATCATGGAGACACCAAATGAAGTTGAGCCCTTCTACAAAGTTGTAGAGGGGCTCAAAACAAGCACAAAAGCAGTAGGGGTCGGAGCCCTAATTCTCATCCAAATAGAGTATAGAAATGAATCAAGAAAAAGCCCTAAAAGTTGGTTTTGAGGACTTACCCTTGAAGACTTGTCTTTCTTTGATTCTTGGCTCTGATTTGTAGCTTCTCAACCTCTGAAATTCACTTCCTAGCTGCTGGAATGGTAGTAAGGAAGGTGAGGCTAGGTGTTGATGAAGGAATGGCCTTGACACTTGAAGCTTTTTTGGAGTTTAAAGCTTTGGAAATGGAGGATTTTGGAGGGTGATCTTGAGACAAGTTTTTCCAACCTTGAAGAGGAGGGAGGGCCTTCAAATAGGCAAGAAATGGGGTGTAAAGGGAGGAAAGCACCCAATCTTTCCTCGAAATATCCGGATGCCCGGGATATGTTGGAAGATATCCGGACGGTGGGACAGAAAAGAATCGCGAGGAGTAAATTTGTGGAGGTGGCCGGCCACCACCCCACCTGGTCGGCCATCCACCTACCATGGCCGTGGCCACCCCAAAAATGAAGTGTAAAATCTCGGCCGACCACCATACACAAGTGTCCTCCCATGTGTAGAATAAGGCCCTGTGGTGGAATTTGGCAACAGACCAGAGCCACAACATAGAGCTTGAAGGAGAGGCCCAAAATGAAAGGCACAATTTACGGCCGACCACCATACCAAAGTGTCCTCCATATGTGTAGAACAAGGTTCCAAGGTGAATTTGGCAACACTGAACCAGAGCCACAACATAGAGCTTGAAGGAGAGGCCCAAAAATGAAACTCACGGTTCTGGCCGACCCGATGGTTGGTAGGGTCCTCCTGTGTCCCTCATCACGAGATATGTAGCTTTGGTCTGAAGAAAATACCCTAGGGTGTTCAACATTGGCGAAGTGAGCAAAAGCAGGCTCGGGAGGAGCGAACCGTTATCTGGGATAATTGCTGGCCTCCCCGATGATCTTCCCGATGTTGAAACAGAGGTACACCAAGTTTGAACAAAAACTAATGAGAAATGAGCGTCGGGGCCAAAACCGAGCAAATCGGGATCGAAAATGAAATGGGTGCGGAAGTGGTGTTCGGCAAGTGGGTATCTGCGACCCGATGTCTTCGGAATGACAAAACAGTACACCGCCAAAACCGGAGAAGATGGATCACGAAATGAATGCTCGGGACCAAAGCTTCGGTTTGGGGTCCCAACCTTATGAGCAAAAGTGGCATCTGACCCACGAAGTGGCATCAGGGCCCAGGGTTCCTCGAAATATTAAAAGCAGAGGTCTCATAAAAACCGGAGAAGGTGATGCAAAATGAATGCTCAGGACCAAAACCGCTCGGTTTGGGGTCGAAAATGGGTCGCCGAACGCAGTGGTGTTCGGCTGAAGTGGGCATCGGGGCCCAGGTTCCTCGGAACACTAAAACAGAGGCACATGCCAAAACGGAGAACTTCGGAGATGGTTAGGCGGTCCGAAGCCGAGCCACGCGGCTCCGAAAATCGGGCTCGAAATGGGCAAAATGGCCTCTGACCGCAAGCGTAGCTCACGGCCACCGGAGATAGTCTCTGAGGACCACTCCCTTCCTCGGGAGAAAGCAGAGAAAACCGGCACGGTTGCAAACCGAGACAAGGTAGAAGATGGTTGGTCGGGAGGCGGGGACCTGGCCCGTGACCTGGGACTTGAACAAGCACAAGATGCAATATCACCGGCGCCACCGGTGACGCCTCGAAGTCTTAAGGTCGGTCAAAAATGGGGTGTCTACACCAAGGGGTTTTTACAACAAGAAGGAATTGATTTTCATGAGACTTTTAGTCTGGTGGCTAAACAACCCACAATCAGAATATTCTTAAGTGTTGCTCTTCAATTTCAATGGCCTATCGAACAACTTGATATTTCCAATGCCTTTCTTCATGGCATTCTTCAAGAAGAGGTCTATATGCCTTCAGGATTTGTGCAATCTTTTACTCATGTTTGCAAACTCTCAAGCAAGCCCCTAGGGCTTGGTACTCTACTTTTTTAGCCTTCTTGCTCTCTTAGGGGTTCACAAACAATCTATCTGATACTTCTCTTTTTATCAGGAAAACTTCTACTAGTCTCACCATTCTCTTGGTATATGTTGATGATATCTTACTAAGTGGTAATGATTCTGCTCTAGTTGCTCAACTTCTTCAGCAAATGCACAAGGCTTTTTCAATGAAAGAGCTTAGTTCTCCATCCTATTTTCTGGGAATTTCAATTCATACTCATAAGCATGGTTATTTCTTATCTCAAGGCAAGTATGCAACTACCTTATTGCACAAAAAAGGTTTGTAAGACTGCAAACCATACTCTTTTCCTATGGTTGTTAAAACAGTACCTTTTGCAGCTGATTCTTTGCCATTTTCTCAGCCTTCTCTGTATAGGAGTTTAGTAGGTGGTTTGTAATATTTGACTATCACTAGATCTTATCTCTCATTTACTGTCAACCAGGCTTGTCAATTTATGCATCTTCCCACCAATGCTCATTTTCAAGTAGTTAAAAAGCTTCTTAGGTATGTTAAGGGGACTTTGTCTCATGGTCTCTCTTTCACACCTAGTCATTTTTCTCTTTCTGCTTTTTCATACTCTAATTGGGCCAGTGACAGTTTTGATTGAAAATCTACCTTTGGCTATTGTGTTTATCTTGGTTCAAACTTGATTTCCTAGTCAGCTAAAAAGCAAGCTACTGTCACTCGGTCATCCACTGAAGCTGAATATCGAGCCTTAGCTCATGCCACAGCTGAGCTCACTTGGATCTAGTAGTTGCTCAAGTATTTATGTGTTTCCTCCTCTGATATTCCTGTTATCTAGTATGATAGTTTGTCTGCTATGGCTTTAGCGTCCAACCCTGTGTTTTATTCTCTGTCCTAGCACATCGAGATCGATTACTATTTTATTTGAGAAAAAGTGGTTGCCAAACAGATTGAGCTTAAATATATTCCTACAGTTGATCAGGTGGCTGATATTTTCACTAAACCTCTTTCCCCTTCTCGGTTTCATTATCTTCGTGACAAACTATTAGTGCTTCCTTGCCCTGTCTGCTTGAGGAGGGATGAAGAAGTTATCTTATCATCATCATCTCACAGCAAACCTGAGCTACAGCTTTTTCCTGTTATAGCTTGTTCATCACAGGCCTATAATAATAGTGTTAAGATGGCATGCTACAATGGAATCAATTGTGGTGGTTAGATAGTTTGTTATATAGTTGGTTAGACTAAACATATGGTTAAAGAGAGTTAGTCAGGATTAGATATTTTGTATAGATTAGATATTTTATTTACAGTATAAATACAAGTGTAAGCTACAGTTTTGATTAATAAAGAAGAGTTATAAGATTTTCAATAAATATCATTATGGTGACTGTAACAACCCTAAACTCCAATTAACGCTAATCTATGATTAATTATACCTAACAGTAATTAAGAAGGGATTCTGAATTAATTTGCATGAGTGTGTGTTGCATTATCTGTGTTTGTATCTGTTTAGCATAGAAAGATCTGTTCATATTTTAGATTCAGTTTGCAAATTGAGGGCCTTATCGGCATCCAATTCAGAAATTGACTTGACTTATGTGTTAATTGAGAATTTTAGAATTTTATGGTAAGTTTAATTGAAATCTGATTTGGAACGATTAAATTAGATTAAATTTATGCCATTTGATTAGTTTTGTTTACCTATCACTTAGTGAGCCTTTTTGACCCCACTAACTCATTTCCTTGCATTCAACCCACACACTCTTGAGCTCACACACACACAAACATGAGAAAGGGAGAGTAGAGAGAAATTGAGCTCAAACAAAGATTTTGCTAGGAAATTGAAGACAATTTGAGGCCTTGGGTTAGAATCACACTTGAATTCAACCTTAGGTGAGAACTATACTCTTAAACTTTGTATTTATGATAATAAGTATGTGAATTCAAGAGACATAGGTGTGCAATTAAGCTAAGATTGAAGAATTAAAGCTCAATACATACATGCATATGTAATTCATGGCATTTGAGGTTGTTTTTCCAAAGGATTCTTGCATGCATGTCATGATCCTAGCTTTGTTTTGGAAATCCTTCATGTTCTATGTCATTTTGTCATAGTTGATCATGTTTTGAGAAGCTTTGGTTCAAAGAATTGCATGCAAGACATGTTCATGTATTATTCTTGAGTTTCAAGTTGAAATTTTGCAGAAATGGCAAGCCTTTGAGCCATGGTTTCTTGAATTGATCCTTAGAACATGTTGTTTTATGAGTCTCTATGAGTTTTCTAAAGTTTTGGCCTAGAAAAATTGAGTTTGATGTCTTGGAGGTTGAATTTGAACCTGTGGATCAAATCTGGAAATTCCATAAATTTGATCCACGCTTGAGCGGGGAACTTCACGCTCAAGCAAACACTCTGAGTGCGTGCACTTCCGCTTGAGCGACGTGAGTCACGCTCGAGCATGAAATGCATGTACCCAGAAGTTCATGTGTTTTACAGTCAACTCGAGCGAGGGAAACCACGCTCAAGCGAGGGTCTGAGTCTCACGCTCGAGCCGGAATCGAGCGTCCGTCGAGCGTAAAAAACATACATCCAGTACTTTTGTCAAGTTTGCAATCCGCTCGAGTGAGTAAATCCACACTCGAGCGAACCTTCACTTTTTGCATGTTCGCTCGAGCGTAGAAAGCCACGCTCAAGTGTGGACCCCATTTTTAGCAAAAATTTGAGAAATATTTTCAAGTGCATTGTGGCATCCTCTTTCCATCCTAGGCATTCCTAGGCCATATTTAAAACACTATAATGAGGTTAAAGACTAAAAACACACCCAGAACAAATAAAGCAAGTTATGCATAATTTGAGCATGTGATTCAAGTGTGTATTTGTATGTAGGTTCGTATAGGTCGCGTGCCTCGAACCATTTGATTAATCTGCTCTGTTTGTCTGCACCCAAATCCGACTGTGAGTAATAACTCTATAAAGTTATGTTCAATTACAAGTATTTTCTGATTGATATGATATGATCTGTTTTCTGAAATGCTATTTACGAATTATGAATGAATGTCCATTTTTTTTCTTGATATGTGTTTATATTTATATTTGTGACACCCATAGTTCATGTGGCCCTCGCCCGGGGGTAACAATACTGTAGCCAATCTGCACGTGGCCCTCGTCTAGGGTAATAATACTGTGGCCTATATTCATGTGGCCCTTGCCCGTGGGTAATAATACTGATGCCCATATTCACATGACCCTTGCCTGGGGGTAACAATACCATGGCTACTTGCGCAAGATATAGACCTTTGTGGTCGTCGGTATCGACTATACATGTGGGTCGTAGGACCAAGTTGACATGATGGCTAATGGGTGTACCACGTATGATCCTATGGAAAGTCTGAATATGAATATGAGTGTGTATCTGAATTCAACTCTGATTTACAATTGAAATATGCTTATGACTCTGTTTCTGACATGAATACGTTGTGATATAAACTCTGAAATCTAACTCTGTGCTGGACATCATTCATTAAAACTCTTTACCTTGTTATTATTCACTGGGCTCTAGCTCACTGTATTATTTATATGTATGTAGGTGAGCAGGCACGTGACCAGGCCTGAGGTGCTGCCTGGTGAGTTTTGGTGTCAGCCAGCTATCATGCCTCCCGTGGAGGTTCCCTTTTGAGATCTACCCGGGTTTATTATCTATGGGACTTTTGTATTTTTGAAATGTTTATGTCGGGCCTGAACACATAGTAATTTTGTATATGTGGCTTGGATGATGTAAAGTTACTGTATTTTAATGCCTTATATATATGTATGCAAACATGTATATGAAAAGTTTCAAATATTCTGTCCCATATATGTCTGCACAGCTCTATGGACTATGTAACCATTATATTTGCTTACATATCATTATATATATTATTTTGTTCAGAGGCCTTCGGTAATCCAAGGATTACTGGCCGGTTACGATGCTAAACCCTTAGGGACAGGTTTAGGTCGTGACAAAGTGGTATCAGAGCACGTGTTCTATCGCACACACGGGTCCATTTGAGCTTATGATGTCCTAGTAAGGATTAGGGGCATTCCATCTGCATGTGTGAGTATGTGGTAATCCCAATGGATATGAAAACTGAATGTGAATCTGAGTAAATGAATTGAAAAAAATGAATGATATTATTCCTATGTTTATTATCATTTGGTGTCTCTATAGCAACATAGAGAATGCAAGGGGAAAGGATGTGAGTAAATATTCAGAAGCCCGCATGAGCCGAATGGAACAAATGCTTGCGGCATTGACTGAAGCTATGACATAACAACAAAGACAACAACCTTTACCTCCTCTGCCTCCACTAGTACTAGCAGAACCGGACAATAATGACATCATCAATTGGACTCAGAAATTTATGAAAATGAAGTCGCCGACCTTCTTGGGTGGTATTGAGCCATTGAAGGCAGAAACCTGGTTATTGGAAATGGAAAATCTATTTGAAGTGTTTCTATGCTCTGTAACTCAGAAAGTCCTTTTAGCTACTTATACCTTAAAAGATGAAGCTCGGAGATAGTGGCTGTTGGTTTGAAATAACAATAGGGATATGACATGGGCACAATTCAACGAGATATTCAACAACAAGTGCTTTTCCCAATGCTTCAGGGACCGAAAAGTTTTTGAATTCCAAGAACTCAAACAAGGTAGAATGTTTGTAGCTGAATATGAAGCTAAGTTTACTGAACTACCTCATTTTTCTCTGCACATGGTAGACACTGATTACAAGAAAGTGCGAAAGTTTGAGGGAGGACTAGGCCTGGAAGTATTTGACCAAGTGGGTGTCTTGAAATTGCCTACTTATGTAGAGGTGCTCGACAGGGCACTGATGGCCATGGCCAAAGCCATAATAGCAGCTAAGAAGCAGACTACAACTCCGACGACCGAATGGAAAGGAAAGAAGACCAGGTTTGATTTTAAGAAGGATCGGTCATTTTCGAAGAAACGAAATACAGGGTCTTCCAGCAGCTCTAGTCAAAGTAGCGGATCTACTCCAAACTGCCCCGATTGTGGAAGGAAACACAAAGGTGCTTGTTATTGAACATCAGGCCCGTGTTTTCGATGTGGCAAGACTAGCCACATGGTTAGGGATTGCTCGATGAGATCCAATGAGGTTAGCCGTCCTGTAACAAGTTCAGCCGGGTCTGTTTCTGCAGCAAGATCAAACACAAGGACCAATGCTAGAGGTGACACTAACAATGAAACGTTGAGGCAAGGAAGGTTGTTCGTACTTGTGCCCGGTGATGTACAGAACATCGAATCTGTGGTGTCAGGTATAATTTCTATTTGTGCTCAGAATGCCTATCTGCTGATTGATTCTGGCTCCACAAATTCATTTGTATCGCATGCTTTTTTCCGGAAACTAACTAGACCCTTAGAATCCATGAATTATTTATTGTCTGTATCTACGCCATCTAGGGATTCTATGGTATGTGCATATGTATATCCGGCATGTGATGTTTTGATCGGTGGAATGACGCTATACGTAGATTTGCTGCCTTTGAATATCGACCACTTTGATTGCATCTTGGGTATGGATTGATTGACTAAATACTGTGATACTATTGATTGTGCAAGTAAATCTGTTGTGTTTAGACCACCGGGTATGACTGAATTTAGTTTTACTGTCAATGGGGTAGTTCCTCCACCATATTGGATTTTGTTTATGAAAGCAAAGAAATTGTTAAGGAAAGGTTGTCAAGGCTACTTGTGTTGTGCACTAACTGAATCTTTAGATAGCACCGGTGTGCAAACCATTCCAGTGGTTTGTGAGTTTCCTAATGTGTTTCCCAATGATCTACTTGGGGATCTAGTTGATAGCGAAATTGAATTTACCATTGATGTAATACCTAAAACACAACCCATCTCTAAGACTCCATATAGGATGTCAATTTCTGAATTGAAAGAGTTGAAAATCTAACTTCAGGAACTCTTAGACAAGAAATTCATTCGTCCGAGTACCTCACCTTGGGGTGCTCCAGTCCTGTTTGTCAAAAAAAAATATGGATCCTTGAGGTTATTCATAGACTATCGAGAATTGAACAAGGTAACTATCAAGAACAAACACCCTTTGCCCGAATAGATAATTTGTTCGATCAACTTCAGGGAGCCCAAGTGTTTTCTAAGATTGACCTTAGGTCCGGGTATCACCAGCTGAAAGTAAAAGCTGAGGATGTGGAGAAAACTGCATTCAGAACTAGATATGGACACTATGAATTCTTGGTCATGCCTTTTGGGGTAACAAATGCACCAGCAGCTTTTATGGACCTAATGAATAGAGTTTTCAAACAATACCTTGATGAATTTATCGTTGTGTTTATTGATGACATTTTGATTTATTCTAAAGACAGGGAAGAACATGAGAATCATCTGAGAAGCGCCTTCTGATTCTCGAGAAAGGAAATTATATGCAAAACTATCCAAGTGTGAGTTCTGGCTGGACAGTGTAGCCTTTTTGGGCCATGTAATCAATCGAGATGGTATATCAGTGGACCCACAGAAAATTGAAGCCATTGTTGACTAGCCAAGACCAACCAATGTATCAGAAGTTAGAAGTTTTCTAGGGCTGCAGGTTACTACAAAAGATTTGTGAAAGACTTTTCAAAACTTGCCATGTCATTGACCCAGTTAACTCAGAAAAATGTTTCATTTGATTGGAATGATCAGAGAGAGTCTGCCTTCCAAGAGTTGAAAACCAAGTTAGTAACTGCACCGATTTTGACTTTGCCCAATGGAACTGATGGATTTCAGATTTACAGTGATGCATCCTACAAAGGTTTGGGTTGTGTACTAATGCAAAATGGGAAAGTAATTACCTATGCATCTCGACAACTTCGTCCTCATGAAAAGAATTACCCGACCCATGATCTCGAACTAGCAGCTGTAGTATTTGCTCTGAAAATTTGGTGACATTATCTGTACGGAGCAACTTGTGAAGTGTACACGGACCACAAAAGCCTCAAATATTTCTTCACTCAGAAAGAACTGAATATGAGACAAAGGAGATGGTTGGAATTGATCAAGGATTTTGATCTGCAAATTCTATATCATTTAGGGAAAGCTAATACTATAGCTGGTGCCTTGAGCCGGAAGTCGATCGAAAATTCGTCATGTTTGCTGTCCAGTTAAAAAGAATTGCTAGATGACCTAAAAAAGAATGAGATTGTAATTGTTTTGCAAGAGCAAGGTGGGATTTTAGTTGCTATTTCCACTCAACCTGCGATCATTGAAGAAATCAAACAGAAATAAATCGAAGATAAGTATATGAAAAAGATTATGGAAGAGTTTGACTCAAAGCCGAGGCTGGGGTTTATGTTTAAGAATAATGTGTTGAAGTTTCAAAATAGACTCTGTGTACCAGATTCCTTTGGCTTGAGAAAGCGTGTTATGACCGAAGCTCACAGCACTAAGTTTGCCACGCATCCGGGGAACACGAAAATGTATCATGATTTGAAACAAAATTTTTGGTGGCCTGGAATGAAGGAGAGTATTGCAGATTATGTGGCTAGATGTCTACATTGCCAACTAGTTAAAGCTAAACATCAACGACCCGCTGGTATACTACGGCCACTTCCAATACCAGAATGGAAATGGGAGCACATTACCATGGACTTCATTGTGGGTTTGCCTCGCACTTCAAGTTTGCAGTCCGCTCGAGCAAGTAAATCCACGCTCGAGCAAGTAAATTCACGCTCGAGCGAACCTTCACTTTTTGCATGTTCGCTCGAGCGTAGAAAGCCACGCTCAAGCGTGGACCCCATTTTCAGCAAAAATTTGAGAAATATTTTCAAGTGCATTGTGGCATCTTCTTTCCATCCTAGGCATTCCTAGGCCATATTTAAAACACTATAATGAGGTTAAAGACTAAAAACACACCCAGAACAAATAAAGCAAGTTATGCATAATTTGAGCATGTGATTCAAGTGTGTATTTGTATGTAGGTTTGTATAGGTCGCGTGCCTCGAACCATTTGATTAATCTGCTCTGTTTGTCTGCACCCAAATCCGACTATGAGTAATAACTCTATAAAGTTATGTTCAATTACAAGTATTTTCTGATTGATATGATACGATCTGTTTTCTGAAATGCTATTTACGAATTATGAATGAATGTCCATTTTTTTTCTTGATATGTATTTATTTTTATATTTGTGACACCCATAGTTCATGTGGCCCTCGCCCGGGGGTAACAATACCGTAGCCAATCTGCACGTGGCCCTCGTCTAGGGGTAATAATACTGTGGCCTATATTCATGTGGCCCTTGCCCGGGGGTAATAATACTGATGCCCATATTCACATGACCCTTGCCTGGGGGTAACAATACCATGGCTACTTGCGCAAGATATAGACTTTTGTGGTCGTCGGTATCGACTATACATGTGGGTCGTAGGACCAAGTTGACATGATGGCTAATGGGTGTACCACGTATGATCCTATGGAAAGTCTGAATATGAATATGAGTGTGTATCCGAATTTAACTCTGATTTTCAATTGAAATATGCTTATGACTCTGTTTCCGACATGAATACGTTGTGATATAAACTCTGAAATCTAACTCTGTGCTGGACATCATTCATTAAAACTCTTTACCTTGTTATTATTCACTGGGCTCTAGCTCACTGTATTATTTATATGTATGTAAGTGAGCAGGCACGTGACCAGGCCTGAGGTGCCGCCTGGTGAGTTTTGGTGTCAGCCAGCTATCACGCCTCCCGTGGAGGTTCCCTTTTGAGATCTACTCGGGTTTATTGTCTATGGGACTTTTGTATTTCTGAAATGTTTATGTCTGGCCCGAACACGTAGTAATTTTGTATATGTGGCTTGGATGATGTAAAGTTACTGTATTTTAATGCCTTATATGTATGTATGCAAACATGTATATGAAAAGTTTCAAATATTCTGTCCCATATATGTCTGCACAGCTCTATGGACTATGTAATTTTGTATATTTGCATCCGCAGCCCCAGTTATATATATTATTCTGCTCAGAGGCCTTCGGTAATCCAAGGATTACTGGCCGGTTACGATGCTAAACCCTTAGGGGCGGGTTTGGGTCGTGACAGTGACATTGTTTGTCATCACCGCATACATGATGATATTGATATTATAACGAGGTAATTTTCTTTAGTTAAATAATTGCAATGTACAATAATAATTCAAACTTAATAAGTGTTTTAATTTTTTATTAGGTACAATATTTCCTTTTAACAAGTGTTTTTTTTTAATTTATTTTTTATTAGATACAATGTTAACATTGTGGTCAAAGACAACACTAGTTCAATAAATCCGACTATTCAAGATAAACGGTCAGAGTTTATCTTGTGATATCAATTATCATATTTGAAGAATATAAGATCAAAGGTAAGAAACTATAAAATTTATTATAAATAATTTATTCTTACATTTTTAAACACAAGATTGTTTGGATACCCTCAGGTCATGATAACAAATTTCTGAGCTCACTAAAGTTAAGCACATTTGTCAGGTTACATATGTGGTCCAGTGGGAGATTGTTAGATAATGTCTCAATGGGACCACATATTTAAATGTGGTGTTATCATTTATAAGAAGCCTACAATTTAAGTCATTCAATTTAGTTAATAGACTTGAGGATATATGTGTCATGGACCTAATGTGTAGATACTAGTTGAGAAATTTCTATTTCTATGAGGGGCAGAAATAGAATTTAAAACAAAATTGGTTAAGTTGGTTTTCATTCTCTTAAGAAACAGCCACACGGTTTTTGTTTTTGAAAACCTATTTAACCTTAAGTTGTTATGGTCCCTAATCCTGCCTGATAGGAAGAACTGCCAATTTCTTCTATATCCTCTCAAGGAGAAACTTAAGGCACTAATAAGGAAAGGATTGGAAGGCAATAACAAAGGCAATATCAAAGGATCTATTGACAATCACGCTTCCGTTCAACTATAACAATGGATTCGGGTACGCATGTTTGTCTTAATTTCTTGATGATACACATGATAGATGATCCAAAGCATAAGGTTTTATGTTTTGAAAATTTTAACAAGTGGTATCAGAGCAGTTATATCATGTGTATTATCAGAAATTGATATACTATTATTCATGCAATTTAGTTTCCTAGTTTGCAGATTCTGAATTTTCTTACTGTTGCAAATTCTGTATTTTCTGTTTTTTTTTTTTTTTGGAAATGGTAATCTGGTTTCTGGAAATGTTAAATCCTTCTAATTAGATAAGTGCATGTGTTTTTATATATATATATATATGGATGATTGTATGTATGAAACAGTGCACTATTACGTTGAAATGGGCAGTGGGCTTCCGCAGTTATATATATAATAAATGCATGTGTTTATAAATCCTTCTAATGCATCAGTTTGCATTTGGATTCTACATTGTATATATATATTTCATGCGGTTTGATTTTGAACATCATATATAAAAAATAAAAAAAATTTCCATCTGCGTTGTTTTTTCTGGGTGTTTGAAACAGAGCACCATTGTGTTATTATTTTCACAATAAAGAAGTGGCTTGGTCTTTGTTCATGCATGTGATTTGTGGCTTTAAAAAAAAAAAAAAAAAAAAAAAAAAAAAAAAAAAAAAACCTATTTTTGGAACCGTCAATTATATATATCTCTATGTATATAATTGATTGCTGCAAATCATATAATATATACGGGATAACGCATTAAGAAATCTTTAAATTTAAAGTAATTTCATACAACGTCTACAGGTGAAATTTAATTTTCTAAACGTTCTAAATATAAGTCAATTAAAACAAGATGTCACAAAAGTGATCTCTCTTGTCTAGATTGTTTTATATGGAATGTTTTGATGTTCATGTATGTGTACATCATGCGGGTATTTATCGGTCCAAAGACATGATTAATACTTGGCAGAATTACACACACATTTAGTGGTGATAAACATGTGCCAATTGTCAAGGAAACCTAATGTGAATAATAAATCCATCAAAAGATAGATTTGTTATTTGACATAACTTATTGTCAATGTTTGATCATTACAACAAGAATACCACTTACTGTTAATATCACTACCCAAAGGCTTGGTATTAATGTTGTGCTAGGTATCTTGAGATGTTGTCATTAAATTAATTTATTTAGAGATTATCTGTTTGGTTACTTAAAGTGAGCATAATTGTTTATTCGTTTTATTTTATTTTCTATTTAGCTTTAATGTTGACTACTTCAATCTCTGCCAACATGAACAATGTTCCAATGTTAAATGGAACAAACTTTAAGGACTGGAAAGAGAACATATTGATTGTTCTCGGTTGCATGGACATAGACTTGGCATTAAGAATGCCAAAACCAAATAATCTCATTGAACAAAGTACTCCTGAGGAAATTGTGTACTTTGAAAAGTGGGATCGTTCTAACAGGCTAAGTCTTATGATCATGAAGTGTGGGATTCCAGAAGTCTTTCGGGGTGCAATAACAGAGGATGTTACCGTTGCCGATGAATTTCTTTCAGAAATTCAAAAGCGTTTTGCTAAAAATGATAAGGCTGAAACAAGTACGCTTTTAGCAAGCTTGATTTCAATGAAGTATAAAGGCAAGGGTAATGTTCACGGGTACATCATGGAAATGTCTCATTTTGCTTCAAAACTTAAGGCACTAAAGCTCGACCTATCTGATGATTTGCTTGTGCATTTAGTTCTCATCTCTCTTCCTGCACAATTTAACCAATTTAAGGTCAGTTATAACTGCCAGAAGGAGAAATGGACTCTCAATGAGCTCATTTCATTTTGTGTGCAAGAGGAAGAGAGATTGAAGCAAGAAAGGACTGAAAGTGCTCATCTGGCAAGCACCTCCAAGCATACGGGCAAAAGAAAGCATAAGGGAAAGGAAGTTGCTGCTCCTAAGGGTCCGAAACCAAAGAAACAGAAAGTATAGGATGGTTGTTTCTTTTGTGGCAAGCCTGGACACAGAAAGAAGGATTGTGCCAAATACGTCGCCTGGCGTGTAAAGAAAGGTACATATTATGTTTTGGTCTGTTCTGAAATAAATTTAGCTTCAATACCAAGAAACACTTGGTAGGTAGATTCTGGTGTTACTACTCACATATGTGTTTCTATGTAGGGTTGCCTGAACTACCGAAAGCCAACTGATGCTGAAAAATACATCTTTGTGGGTGATGGCAAGTCAGTAGAAGTGCAGGCAATAGGGCACTTTAGATTATTGCTGAAAATTGGTTATTATTTGGACTTAATAAACACTTTTGTTGTACCGTCCTTTAGACGGAATTTAATTTCTATTTCTGTATTGGACAAATTTGGATATTATTGTTCTTTTGGAAATATGAAGTTTAGTATGTCTATTAATTCAAATGTTGTTGGTACTGGTTTACTTAATGCATTTGATAATCTATATTTGCTAGAAACTATTGCATCTTATAATGAAACCTTGCACATAGAATCACGAGGTACAAAGCGTAAATTAACTAAGGAAAATTCAACCTCATTATGGCACAAACGCCTAGGTCACATCTCTAAATCTAGAGTTGAGCGCCTTGTGTCTGATGGAATTTTGGACTCTCTTGATTTTTTAGAATTTTATGTCTGTGTTGAGTGCATCAAGGGAAAACAGACCAAAATGAAGAAATTTGGTGCCCATAGGACTACAGATGTCTTAGAATTAATTCATACGGACATCTGTGGGCCATTCCCTATGGCATCTTGGAATGGTCAATAGTATTTTATCACATTCATAAACGACTATTCCAGATATGGGTATCTATTTCTTATCCATGAGAAATCACAGTCTTTGGACGTATTCAAAAAATTTAAGGCCGAAGTTGAGTTACAACTCAACAAACGGATAAAAAGTGTCAGGTCTGACCGTGGTGGTGAACATATGATGGATCAGGTGAACAACGTCCAAAACCATTTGCAAAATACCTGGAGGAATGTGGAATCGTCCCACAATACACCATGCCAGGATCACCTAGCATGAATGGTGTATCTGAAAGACGAAACCAGACTCTTAAGGATATGGTAAGAAGTATGATCAGTCGTTCTACTTTACCAGAGTCCCTCTGGGGTGAGGCTCTAAAGACAGTAACTTATATCTTAAATCGGGTGCCAACTAAAGCAGCTGCAAAAACACCTTATGAGCTTTGGGTTAAGCGAAAGCCTAGTCTAAAACACTTGCATGTGTGGGGGTGTCCTGCTGAGGTGAGGCCTTATAAACCTCATGAAAGAAAATTGGACTCCAAAACCATTAGTAGCTACTTTATTGGCTATGCCGAACAATCATAGGGTTACAAGTTTTATGATCCCACAAATAGGTCAATATTTGAGACGGGAATTGTAACATTTTTTGAGGATGTTGAGTTTGGGGGGAGAAATCCAGTTAGAGACATTGTCTTTGAGGAGGAAGCAGTAGTAATCCCACTTCCTACTACTACTTTTGACCAATTACAGGTTCCTATACCTGTCATTGCTTGAGAAGTAACTTCGGATCCTCAACCAGGCAATGTTGTTCAAGACAATATAGTTCAACCCCTCATTCAAGATGAGGTAATTGTTCCTGAGGAACAAACTCTACAACCTCAACCTCAAGAACCTGTGCCATTAAGGCGATCCACAAGAGAAAGGAGATATGCAATTTCGGATGATTTTATTGTATATCTCCAGGAACATAAGGTAGAAAATGGAATGTCGAAAGATGATCCAATCAACTTTCGTCAAGCCATGGAAAGTTCCAACTCTCATAAATGGATAGAAGCCATGAATAAAGAATATAAGTCTATGCAAGACAATAAAGTTTGGAAACTTGTCCCATTACCAGTTGGTGCGAAGCCCGTAGGTTGTAAATGGATATTTAAAACCAAAAGGGATTCAAATGGTAATGTGGAGAGGTATAAGGCACGTCTTGTAGCCAAAGGCTTTACTCAAAAGGAAGGAATTGACTTTAAAGAAACTTTCTCTCCAGTTTCTACGAAAGATTCTTTTAGAACAATTATGGCGCTTGTTGCATATTTGGATCTTGAGTTGCATCAGATAGATGTCAAAATAGCTTTTCTTAATGGTGACATTGAAGAAACAATTAATATGGTGCAGCCAGAAAACTTTGTGTCGGGAGACCCAAAGAATATGGTTTGCAAATTGACTAAATCCATCTATGGACTGAAACAAGCTTCTCGTCAGTGGTACTTCAAATTTCATCAAGTTCTCACTTCATATGGTTTTGAAACTAATGTTGTTGATGAATGTGTGTATCACAAGTTCAGTGGGAGTAAACACATATTTTTGGTTTTATATGTTGATGATATATTGCTTGCCACAAATGATATAAACTTATTGCATGACACCAAGAGATTTCTATCTAAGAATTTTGAAATGAAAGATCTTGGTGATGCTTCCTTTGTATTAGGAATTGAAATACACCGAGATTGTTCTCGGGGTATTCTGGGATTATCACAAAGGAGCTATATCGAAAAAGTACTCAATAGATTTGGCATGCAAAATTGTAAATTAGGTGAAACCCCGGTTGCTAAGGGAGACAAGTTTAGTCTCAGCCAATGCCCGAAGAACAGTCTTGAAATTCAAGAAATGCAGAAGATTCCTTATGCCTCGGCGGTAGGGAGTCTAATGTATGCCCAAGTATGTACGCATCCGGATATTGCGTTCATAGTTGGCATGTTAGGCAGATATTTAAGTAGTCCTAGTATGGATCATTGGAAAGCAACCAAGCGAGTTATGCGGTATTTACAAAGAACAAAGGAATATATGCTCACATATAGGAGGTCGGATAAGTTAGAGATCATTGGGTATTCCGACTCTGATTTTGCTGGATGCCAAGACAGTAGGAAATCCACATCAAGCTATATTTATCTGTTAGCTGGCGGAGCAATTTCTTGGAGGTCTGCAAAGCAGATGCTCATAGCTTCATCCACCATGGCCACAGAGTTTGTAGCATGTTATGAGGCATCAAATCAAGGAATAAGGCTGCAGAATTTTGTCACTGTGTTGCGTATTTTGGAAGGCATTGAAAGACCACTTAAGTTATACTGTGACAATAAGTCTGCAGTTTTAAATTCCAATAACAATAGGAGCTCGACAAAATCAAAGCATATTGATATCAAGTTCCTAGTTGTAAAAGAAAGAGTGCAGAGTGGACAGATTTCTATAGAGCACATTGGAACAAACTCCATGATAGCGGATCCACTTACGAAGGGACTACCACCCAAGGTCTTTCATGAGCACTCTACTCGTATGGGTGTTGTTCTCTTTGAGAACATTTTGGTTTAGTGGGAGTTTGTATTTATATTACTGCTCTATGTCAGCCTTGAGTTTTATCTATGTAATTAGATTAATTTCTGCAGAAATGAAGTATTCAGTTTATTACACTCTGTTACATATTGTGAAGTATTGATCTCAATAAAGTTAAGTAGGACCAGTTGGAAATAGGCATGTATGGATCATATTACATGTAATTTCCATGCTACGCATCCATGATTGATCTATGTCATTTAATTGTATTGGTATACGTGACCCTTGGTGGGTCGAGTTATGATTAATGTAACGAAGACCGCTTTGATCCTATATCAATATAGTTAATGGACAAGATTGTTTGGATACCCTCAGGTCATGATAACAAATTTCTGAGCTCACTAAAGTTAAACACATTTGTCAGGTTACATATGTGGTCCAGTGGGAGATTGTTAGATAATGTCTCAATGGGACCACATATTTAAATGTGGTGTTATCATTTATAAGAAGCCTACAATTTAAGTCATTCAATTTAGTTAATAGACTTGAGGATATATGTGTCATGGACCTAATGTGTAGATACTAGTTGAGAAATTTCTATTTCTATGAGGGGCAGAAATAGAAATTAAAACAAAATTGGTTAAGTTGGTTTTCATTCTCTTAAGAAACTACCACGCGGTTTTTGTTTTTGAAAACCTATTTAACCTTTAAGTTGTTATGGTCCCTAATCCTGCCTGATAAGAAGAACTGCCAATTTCTTCTATATCCTCTCAAGGAGAAACTTAAGGCACTAATAAGGAAAGGATTGGAAGGCAATAACAAAGGCAATATCAAAGGATGTATTGACAATCACGCTGCCGTTCAACTATAACAATGGATTCGGGTACGCATGTTTGTCTTAATTTCTTGATGATACACATGATAGATGATCCAAAGCATAAGGTTTTATGTTCTGAAAATTTTAACATGTGCATCTTAATAATTTTGTCTTCATATTTTATGAGGGCATGTAATTATTTTTCAAACCGTGATGATCATCATACATAAATTAAATTAATAACAATAAAGCTAATGGTTAGTAAACTTGACTTTATATTTAACTATAACATTTGCAGTGCACTAATTTTTTATACTACCATCAAATAAAAATTATGTTAAATTATGATTTTTATTAAGATTTTTATTTAATAGTGCTCTTTTTGAACCAAAATCTTAACTCCGCCACTGTTGAGAGAATTCAATTCCAAAATGAATATCGAAGAGCATTAAGCATCAATTCAATTTGTTCATGAAAATTCTATGATAAATAAAAATTTGTTCATGGCATATTAATCAAGAGTTCTTAGACTGAGTATTGTCTATGGACTGGGCTAACATTCAACATTTTTCCCATTAATTTTCACATTATGAAAATTTTCCCAATTTAAAAACAATGAGGATGAAATCGATTGATAGAAACGAAACGCAACTCACCAAATTACATAGATTCTGAGAGCGTACTGTTGGAAAAATTGGTTTATTGGGCTTATTTTGGGCCGACTTTCAGCCCAAAATTGAGTGGGCCCTGTACGAGCACGAAATAATTATTCTCGTATGATCCTGTTGATCAAGTTTGCGCTCCTCCAAACAATGTTGCTCTGCCACCTGAAAACACAAACGTGAGCTAACCGGCGAGTGTGTGCCAGAAACCCTTCCGATGCCTAAGTCAGCAACTAGACAATAGACAATAAGCTCTGTGTATTCTAGAGTAAGAATTGGGAAACCTGGCACAATCCTAGTAGGATTCCAACTCTCCCTATCAGAGTCCTCCTAGGAATCACACACCCTACTCACTACCAACCAAGTGAGATGGTTTTACACAATCCTAGTAGGACTCTACTCTCCTTAACAGAGTCCTCCTAGGAGTCACACTCCTACTCACTGCCAACCAAGTGATATGGTTTTGCACAATCGTAGTAGGACTCTACTCTCCTTAGCAGAGTCCTTCTAGAAGTCACACTCCTAATCACTGCCAACCAAGTGAGATGGTTATCTCCTTTATATAAGCTGCTGCAACCATACCGAGCTAAGTTAACTCGGTCACACACTTAGGTAATGATGTAGATGGCGCCCGGCCGAGCTATACCAAGACCGGCCGAGCTAAACCAAGTCCGACATCCTTTCTCACCAATACCTCGGCTAACCACCAAGCCCACTTATTTCGGCTGACCCCTTTACCTCGGCCTATAGTTCGACCCAAACCCAAAATATGAGATGCCTTCTTGGCCTAAGACCGAGTTACACCAGCCCTTATCTCGGTCCATTACACGGCCCAACTCCCAAAGAAGACTCTTCCTAGCTCGGCCCAATTTATTTACAAATTACCCTCTCAATTGCCCTTTAATTCCATCTGCGTGGCATGATTGGGATTATTTTTCCTCCAGCCGAGCTAAGAACGCCCCATTCTGCCAAGCTAAAAAGTTTGTTCAGTTTCACAGCTTGTTCGGCCCCAATAAGCCTTGTCAGTTGCGCAACATGTCTTTCCACTAATCTGGTACGACGTCTTTCCCAAGATACATGGCATGCCCCCATTGTCCTCGTTCTCCTGTTACAACCGTCATATACCTCCAAAATTTTGAACAACCCCTACTTTTTTCCCTTCAACATATTTATCCTTCAAGTTTGTAATTGTATGGCGAGTCGCTCTTTCTGTGTCTCGCCAAGCAGACTAGCTTGGTTTATACTAACCCTGCCAACTTGCTTTAGCCGAGATAACCATCTCGGTCCAAGAATTCAAAATTTTGTTGGTCAAACCTGCTAACCTACTTTGGCCGAGGTAACCATCATTCCGGCCAAAGAGTTCAAAATTTTTTTAGTCAAACATGCCAACCTTCTCCAGCCTAGATCCTGATCTCGGCTGAAGAAAACGAAGTGTTGGTTATTCTAGCCAACCCTCTCCAGCCTAGATCCTGATCTCGGCTGAAGAGAACAAAATGTTGGTTATTCCTGCCAACCCTCTTCAGCTTAGATCCTGAACTCAACTGAAAAGAACAAAATGTTGGTTTTTCCAGCCAACCCTCTCTAGCCTAGATCCTGATTTCGGCTGAAGAGAACAAAGTGTTAGTTTTTCTAGCCAACCCTCTCTAGCCTAGATCTTGATCTCAGCTGAAGAGAACAAAGTGTTGCTTTTTCCAGCCAACCCTCTCCAACCTAGATCCTGATCTCGGCTGAAGAGAACAAAGTGTTGGTTATTCCGGCCAACCTTCTCCAGCCTAGATTCTGATCTCGGCTGAAGAATGGAAAATGTTGGTCAAACCTACCAATCTTCCTAATTGCCCCCTAGGCGGGCAAAGACTTATTAGAAAGAGTTGGCTAATCCTGCCAACCTTCCCAATTGCCCCCCAGTCGGGCAAAGACTTTTGCGCGGTCAATCCTACTTGTCAACCGTGTTAACTCTGGCCAAAGGCTTTTTGTCTGGCATCACTGTTGCGCCGGACTCTGCCTTAGTGCGCAATCCATCTTCCTCTACCCGGATGTGTTGGTGCACTCTCTCCATTAGGGCTTCCATATTAAGGGGCGGCGTCATTGTCATTGAATCCCTCAACTTATTGCCAGCCGACAAACCTCGTTTGTACTGTGCGATAGCTAGGTTTGTAGGGCAATCTCCAATGTGATTAAAAGTCTCCCAATACTGGTTATTGTAAGACCTCAATGTTTCTTTCTCGCCCATGTCTATGGTGAGAAGCTGGTCAACCTCCACTGGTGTCTTGGTGTTCGTTTTGAATCTGGTCACAAATGCCTCCACTAGTTGCACCCACGAAGCTATGCTATCTTCTGGCAACCTTTCAAACCACATTAAGCCCAGGTCACCAAGGCTGGAAGGAAATAGGATACACATTAGAGCCTCGTTTCGCCGATACATGGCCATAACCTGGTAAAAGTGGCTCAAGTGTATGTAGGGGTCCGACTTCCCCTCATAAGTAATGAATTTGGGCTGGTAGAAGCCTGAGGGTAATGGTGCGTTCTCTATTGTTGGAATGAACAGTGAGCTCTGCAACCTTGCTAACATTTTATCTGCTGGTTCATAGGCAAGGCGTGGCTCTGGATATCCAACCTCAACACTCCCATGCGTTCTAGGAGCTAATTGTTGTAGTACGGAGACTCTGCGGGGGTCACGAGCCTGAGTGTCTTCTCTCCTTCGAGCCCTTTCAATCCTCATTCTCTCAGGCCTGGAGTAGCGTGTCCTGGAAGTCTTTGATTGTGTATCGCCCGACTTGAGGCTTTTTCTTTCAACTTGTGATGGTGTGACTTTTCTGTCACAATCTCCTGAGTGGCAAGAGTGTGTGTTGCCTTTACGCCCCTCTTTTGCTGCCACCCCTTTGCCTTTTATCTGGCTCTTCATAGACTCTATGTCAGCTGCCATTCTTCATATTACTTCGTCTTGCTCCCTTACGCAATCCTCGAGAACCTGAGGATCCATCTTCTGCCTCTGTCTATCAGGGCTTTAAGAGCGGTGTGGACTTGAGCCCCGTCTTTCTCTCGCTTCTCTCCGCGGATTCCTTCGCTGGGGATCTAATTCCACCATGGGTGGGATAGAAGGCAAGCCTTCACACCTTCTGCCCTGCTCCAGGGTTTGCCTATCAATGGCAGAGTGTGGCAAGTCTTCATTGTACGCCATTGAAATCAGTTAAAAGAAAACTTAATCAAGAGGTTCGTTCTTTATGATTGCGTTTCCCACAGACGGCGCCAATTGTACGAGCACAAAATAATTCTTCTCGTATGATCCTGTTAATCAAGCTTGCACTTCTCCAAACGTCGTCGCTTTGCCACCTGAAAATACAAACATAATCCAACCGGCGGGTGTGTGCCGAAAACCCCTCCGATGCCTAAGTCAGCAACTAGACAATAGACAATAAGCTCTATGTATTCTAGAGTAAGAATTGGGATACCTGTACATAGGTCTGGTCATGAGCTTTTATAGACTTTACTTGGCACAATCCTAGTAGGATTCCAACTCTCCTTATAAGAGTCCTTCTAGGAATCACACACCCTACTCACTACCAACCAAGTGAGATGGTTTGCACAATCCTAGTAGGACTTTACTCTCCTTAGCAGAGTCCTCCTAGGAGTCACACTCCTACCAACGAAGTGAGATGGTTTTGCACAATCCCAGTAGGACTCTACTCTCCTTAACAGAGTCCTCCTAGGAGTCACATTCCCAAGAATAATGCACATTCTGATAACTCTCTCATCACTGCAAGCCAAATGAGATGGCCACTCCCTTTACCTCGGCTGACACCTTTATCTCAACTGACCCCTTTACCTCGGCGTCATCTTTACCTCGGCTGATACCTTTACCTCGGCTGACCCCTTTACCTCGGCTGTGTGCTCAACTAAGTAATGGAATAGAAGCATCAACCGAGCTATACCTAGCTTGGCCATCTATCTTACCAAACACCTCGGCCAACCCTTAGGCCTAGTATTTAGGTAGCTCGATCAACGCCCTTGCCTAGTTTGGTACTCAGATAAAAAGGGACTGAGCTACTCAATGTCCACACTCCGGCCTTTTAGTTCAGCCCACAACAGAAATCAAAGGATCCTAGCTCGGCCTAATTTTTATAAATTACCCTCTCAATTGTCCCATAATTCCATCTGCGTAGCATTATTGGGATTACTTTTCTCTAGCCGAGCTAAAAACGCTTAACTCTACCGAACTAGAGAAGTTGTTCGGTCTCACAACTCATTCAGTCCCAACAAGTCTTGTCAGTTGCTCAGCACGTCATTCCCAAGATACGTGGTGTGCCCCCATTATCCTCGTTCTCCTGTTACAACCGTTATGTGCCTCCAAAAATTCGAACAGCCACGCTTTTTTGCCTTCAACATTTATATCCTTTGGTAATCGCATGAGAAAATGTTCTTTCTGTGTAACCAGGCTATATGTCCCACCTTTTGTAATGAAAATTTTTGATCTCTTTGCTCAGTTACTGTGTTCCTTTTTCAATGACCGAGATATCCATCTCGGTTAAAGAGCCCTGCAATCTGTTAACCTTGCGTTGGTCATACCTGCCAACTTTCTTCAGCCTAGATCCTTATCTTGGCTAAAGAGAGCTAAATGTTGGGTATTCTTGCCAACCCTCTTCAGCCTAGATCCTGATCTCGGCTAAAGAGAATAAAGTGTTGGTTTTTCCAGCCAACCCTCTCCAGCCTAGATCCTGATCTCGGCTGAAGAGAACGAAGTGTTGGTTATTCTAGCCAACCCTCTCCAGCCTAGATCCTGATCTCAGCTGAAGAGAACAAAATGTTGGTTATTCCTGCTAACCCTCTTCAGCCTAGATCCTGATCTCGGTTGAAGAGAACAAAGTGTTGATTTTTCCTGCCAACCCTCTTCAGCATAGATCCTAATCTTGGCTAAAGAGAACAAAGTGTTAGTTTTTCCAACCAACCTTCTCCAGCTTAGATCCTGATCTCAGCTGAAGAATGGAAAGTGTTGGTCAAACATGCCAACCTTCCCAATTGCCCCCCAGTCGAGCAAAGACTCATTAGAAAGAGTTGGCCAATCCTCCTAACCTTCCCAATTGCCCTCCAGTTGGGCAAAGACTCATTAGAAAGAGTTGGCCAATCCTCCTAACCTTCCCAATTGCCTCCCAGTCGGGCAAAGACTTTTGCGCAGTCAATCCTACTTGTCAACCATGTTAACTCTGGCCAAAAAGCTTTTTGTCTGGTATCCCTATTGCGCTGGACTCTGCCTTGGTGCGTGCCCCATCTTCCTCTGCCCTGATGTGTTGGTGCACTCTCTCCATTAGGGCTTCCATAGTAAGGGACGACGTCATTGTCATTGAATCCCTAACTTATTGTTAGCTGGCATACCTCGTTTGTACTGTGCGATAGCTAGGTTTGTAGGGCAATCTCCAATCTGGTTGAAAGTCTCCAAATACTGGTTATTGTAAGACCTCAATGTTTCTTTCTCGCCCATGTCTATAGAGAGAAGCTGGTCAATCTCCACTGGTGTCTTGGTGTTCGTTCTGAATCTGGTCACAAATGCCTCCTCTAGTTGCGCCCACGAAGCTATGCTACCTTCTGGCAACCTTTCAAACCACGTTAAACCCAGGTCACCAAGGCTGGAAGGAAACAAGATACACATTAGAGCCTCGTTTTGCCGATACACGACCATAACCTGGTAAAAGTGGCTCAAGTGTATGTAGGGGTCTGACTTCCCCTCATAATGAGTGAATTTGGGTTGGTGGAAGCTTGAGGGTAATGGTGCGTTCTCTATTATCGGAATGAACGGTGAGCTCTGCAACCTTACTAACGCTTTGTCTACTGGTTCATAGGCAAGGCATGGCTCTGGAATTCCAACCTTGACACTCCCATGTGTTCTAGGAGCCAATTGTTGTAGTGCAGAGACTCTGCGGGGGTCACAAGCTTGAGTGTCTTCTGTCCTTCGAGCCCTTTCAGTCCTCATTCTCTCAGGCCTGGAGTAGCGTGTCCTGGAAATCTTTGATTGTGTATCACCCGACCTGAGGTTTCTACTTTCAGTTTGTGATGATGTGACTTGTCTGTCACGATCTTCTGAGTGGCAAGAGTGTGTGTTGTCTTTGCGCCCCTCTTTTGCTGCCACCCCTTTGCCTTTTATCTGGCTCTTCATAGACTCTATGTTAGCCGCCATTCTTCTTATTATTTCGTCTTGCTCCCTTACACGATCTTCGAGAACCTGAGGATCCATCTTCCGCTTCTGTCTATCAAGGCTTTGAGAGTGGTGTAGACTTGAGCCCCGTCTTTCTCTCGCTTCTCTCCACGGATTCCTTCTCTGGGGATCTAATTCCGCCATGGATGGGATAGAAGGTAAACCTTTACGCCTCTCACCCCCTTCCAGGGTTTGCCAATCTATAGCAGATTGCGGAAAATCTTCGTTGTGTGCCATTGATTTCAACTAGAGAGGAAAACTCGATCAAAAGGTTTTGTTCTGTGTGTAATTCCCACAGACGGCGCCAATTGTACAAGCATGAAATAATTCTTCTGGTATGATCCTATTGATCAAGTTTGCGCTCCTCCAAACAATGTTGCTTTGCTACCTGAAAACACAAACGTGAGCTAACTGGCGGGTGTGTGCCAGAAACCTCTCCGATGCCTAAGTCAGCAACTAGACAATAGACAATAAGCTCTGTGTATTCTAGAGTAAGAATTGGGATACCTGTACAAAGGTCTGGTCATGAGCTTTTATAGACTCTGCTTGGCACAATCCTAGTAGGATTCCAACTCTCCCCATAAGAGTCCTCCTAGGAATCACACACCCTACTCACTACCAACCAAGTGAGATGGTTTTGCACAATCCTAGTAGGACTCTACTCTCCTTAACAGAGTCCTCCTAGGAGTCACACTCCTACTCACTGCCAACCAAGTGAGATGGTTTTGCACAATCGTAGTAGGACTCTACTCTCCTTAGCAGAGTCCTCTTAGGAGTTACACTCCTACTCACTACCAACCAAGTGTGATGGTTACCTCATTTATATAAGCTGCTGCAACCACAGCGAGCTAAGTTACCTCGGTCACACATTTAGGTAATGATGTAGATGGCGCCCGGCCGAGCTATACCAAGCCCGACATCCTTTCTCACCAATACCTCGGCTAACCACCAGGCCTACTTATTTCGGCTGACCCCTTTACCTTGGCCTATAGTTCGGCCTAAACCCAAAATATGAGATGTCTTCTTGGCCTAAGACCGAGCTATACCAGCCCTTATCTCGGCTCATTACGCAACCCAATTCCCAAAGAAGACTCTTCCTAGCTTGGCCCAATTTGTTTACAAATTACCCTCTCAGGCCCCAAATGTCTTTTGGGATCGGTCCGAAGAGGTGAAGTGTTCCTTGCCGTATGGCAAGTCACACGGTGAAGACAGTTCGTCAAAACCATTTATGAGTGGATGGGAACATGACATCATTTTCGGGTTCGTGGAAATGAACATTTAAAGTTTTAATGTGGGTTTCCTTGTGAGGCTTGTCCCACATTGAAACTTTAAAAGAGTTTTGTTGAGTTTATAAGCTCTAGCCTACAACACTTGGGTTGGGCTCCAAGGGGCACCCCAAGTTTGTAGAAGGGAGGCGTTATGGACAAAGTAAACCTTAGCCCAAACCACCACAAAGCGCCATCGTCATGGCCCCGTCCGTGTCGGCCGTGTCGGTCAGGTTGGGTCTTGTATTAATTTTTTGGACAAAATTCATTTGAATCTTTTCCAAATTTATTGCAGGAAATTATTTCATTTTTCCAAAACTGTTAAACAGGTTTTAAACTGTCTAACAGATTCAAAATTGTCCCAAACAGTTTTTTTCAAATATTCAGACAGATTCTATTTTTCAAACAGATTTAAATTTCCTCGGCAGATTTGGACAGATCCAAAACAAAGTTTAACAGGTTCAAATGGTTCTAGACAGATTGGTTAACTGCTCAGCAGTTTTAGACATCTTTAAAACTGCCAACAGGTAATAAAATTGCTGCAGATCTGTTCATTTGAATTTGGCACCTGTTGACCACTTTTTATACCTGTTCGGGTTGTCCAAACAGTCATGAAGTTACCTATATATATTAATCCATTTCCAGCAGTCCGGATATAGATAGAATAGTCTGAAAAACACCCTTTTGATGTCCAAATTTTATCTCTGTTTGTATATTCTTTATATCATTTTAGGAAAATTAAAGAGAGTATTAGAATACAAGGTTGTAGTTCGCCGTACAAACTTGTATGGAGTGCTACTACAAATTTGTGAAGATCATTGTATCCTGAAAGATAGACGTCACTCAACCGTAAACACTATAGCGGGACGAATCTGTCTTAAGGACAGAGTGTCACACACTCGACTTGGTCTTTTAATTTTTTTTTGGTTCAACAAAATAAATTCTGTAAGTTTTATTTTATTTTGTTTGGCTTTGTTTCAATTTATTTTATTTGCACAGAAGATTGTTCCAACAATCTTAAGACAGAATTGAATTATTCTATTTACAGAACTTTTCGTTTGTTTCCTTTTCTCTTTCTTCTTTTAAGAAAATTATTTTTTATGGATTTACAAAATAATATTCTGGTTGGAAAAATAAATAGTGATTATATGCTATTTGGCAGATAGTAGTAATATACTGTCTATTTTTTTTTTGACAACTAGTAGTAATATACTGGTGTCATTAACAATTCAAAATATATTTTTGTGAAATTTTGTCAGAAAATTAATTTTGATTTTTAGAAATTATTTTCTTAGTTTTCATTAATTAAAATTCTATTTCAGTATTTTAATTATTGAAGTGAAACAGAAATTTAACTTTCTGTGTGGAATTAATTTGATTAAATAAATTTTTATTTTATTTCCAAATTAATTGAAAAATAAAAGTTACATTCTAGTTTCTTTTATTTTTACAGAGTTTAAAATTCTGTGTTTATGGTTTAATTTTCTGCGCAGTATTAAATTCTAATTATAATTGTGGTTTATAATTTAGAATTTATGGCTACTGAAACTGGTTAAACTAATGTCCAAACCAGTACGGATATGGTGATTGCCATCACACCAACCCCTCCTTATGTTGGGACTGTGCCAGTGAATCATGGTGAAAAACCAGAGAAGTTCTTAGGAACTGTTTTTAAAAGATGGCAGAAGAAAATGCTATCTAAAAAAGGGAAAACTAAGAAGTACAAGTTTAATGCCATGTGTTACATTTGTAACAAAGAGGGACATTGGGCCAAAGATTGCCGTTACAAACGTAAAGGCAAAAGAAGAACAAGCAAGAAGCCTGCTCAAGCCCATATGACTGAAGTGGACAATATTTCCAATGGTATAGATGATATCAATCTTTCTGCAGTTGTTTCTGAGGCAAATCTTGTCGAAAATCCTAAAGAATGGTGGGTGGACACTGGTGCTACTCGCTATATTTGTGTCGACAAAAAGATGTTCACATCTTATTCTACAATGGACAATGGTGAACAACTTTTTATGGGCAACTCCTCAACTTCCAAAGTTGAAGGATAAGGAAATATTGTACTCAAGATGACATCTGGAAAGGAACTCACTCTCAACAATGTGCTGCATGTACCGGACATTCGCAAGAATCTTGTTTCCAGATCTTTGTTGAGTAAGAATGGATTTAGGCTAGTATTTGAGAGTGATAAATTTGTACTTACTAAGAATGAGATGTATGTAGGAAAAGGTTACATGTCTGATGGCCTTTTCAAGTTAAATGTAATGACCATTGTACCCTCAGTTGTTAATAAAAATACATCTTCTGCTTACTTGCTTGAGTCTTCAAATTTATGGCATGGTAGATTAGGACATGTTAATTATGGATCTTTGCGTAGATTAATTAATATGGAATGTTTACCTAAATTTGACATTGATTCAAATCATAAATGTGAAATTTGCATTGAGGCAAAATTATCCAAAACTCCTTTTCATTCAATTGAAAGAAGTACGGAACCATTTGAATTAATTCATAGTGACATTTGTGATTTTAAATCAATTCAAACTAGAGGTGGGAAAAAGTATTTTATCACTTTTATAGATGACTATACTAGATATAGTTATGTTTATTTAATTCGAACCAAGGATGAAACTTTGGAAACTTTCATTCAATATAAGAATGAAGTTGAAAATCAACTTAGTAAGAAAATCAAAAAACTAAGAAGTAATAGAGGTGGTGAATATGAATCACCTTTTAGTGAGTTTTGTAAAAAACATGGAATAATTCATCAAACCACCGCTCCTTACTCACTTCTGCAAAATGGAATTGCTTTAAAAGAAATGATGAATGCCATGTTAATAAGTTCTGGATTATCTTAGAACTTATGGGTGGAAGCAATACTTTCTGCAAATTATATTTTAAATAAAATACCCCGAAAGAAAATGAATCAAACACCTTATGAAATGTGGCATGGAAGAGTACCATCCTACAAATATTTAAAAGTGTGGGGGTATTTAGCTAAAGTGGCTATTCCTAGTCCTAAAAAGACTAAAATAGGTCCTAAGACCATTGATTGCATTTTCATTGGTTATGCCAAGAATAGTAGTGCATATCGGTTTTTGATTCATAAATCAGAACATTCCGAAATACATGTAAATACTATTATTGAATCTCGGAATGCATCTTTCTTTGAACATGTATTTCCAAATAAGACTAGACAAGAGACTAGTAACAATAAAAGATCTCATGATGCTATTGCTAGTCAGGATTAAGAACATGATCAAGAACAAGAGCAAGAGTTAGATCAAAATGAGGAAGAGGAACCTAGGCGTAGTAAACGTGCTAGAACCTCAAAATCCTTTGGTCCAGATTTTCTAACATATTTGTTAGAAAATGAGCCTTTAACCTTTAAAGAGGCTATGTCCAATCCTAAAACTCCTTTATGGAAGGAAGCTACCAATAGTGAAGTTGAATCCATCTTGCAAAATCACACTTAGGAATTGGTGGATTTGCCACCAGGTTGTAAACCTCTTGGGTACAAGTGGATTTTCAAAAGGAAATTGAAAGCGGATGGATCAATTGACAAATACAAGGCAAGACTTGTGGTCAAAGGTTTTAGACAAAAAAGAAGGTCTTGATTACTTTGACACATACTCACTGATTACTAGAATAACATCCATTAGAATGCTAATTGCCATTGCATCTCTATACAATCTAGAAATTCATCAAATGGATGTGAAAACCGCTTTTTTAAATGGTGAGTTAGATGAAGAAATTTACATGGAACAACCAAAAAGTTTTTCTGTTCTAGGAAAAGATAAGAAAGTGTGTAAATTGGTTAAATCATTATATGGTTTAAAACAAGCGCCAAAGCAATGGCATGAGAAATTTGACAAGACAATGTGTAGCAGCGCCCGCGAGGGACCTCGATGCTACAGTTCGGACTCCTCTTTTTTGTTTGTTGCGGTTCTTAATCTGAACCAAAGAGTCCAACTCTGGCAAATCGTTTGAGAAAACAGATTTTTTGAAAAGTAGTGCCAAACATGGACTGCTTTGCCAGATACAGAGTCGCCACCTAAATATTTTTTAAAATGGGAAATTTAGGAAACCCTGACTCGGTGCCGAAGGCCACGTGTCCATCATCACCAAAGTTGTCTTGGCTCGGGAGCTTAGGTACGATCGGGGAAGGTCAGCTATGAGCACCCCCTTTCGCCCGGTCCGAGGACCGGCTTCTACTAACCATGATATCCAATTTTGAAAACTTTATGTGTTCTTATACCGGTTATTAGCCTAGATTTACTACGTTATGCGCACAGCAAACAAGTGTAGACCAAATCGCCTAAGTTGGAACAAAACACTACATGTTTGTTTCGAAAACGGTTTGCTACTCGCAAGTAGGCTAAAATGCAGGTTTTGCCACCCTCAAGTGGGCTTTTAGAAAAGACAATTTTGCCACTATCTGGTGGGCTTAAAACTCACAGTTTTAATGCATTATTCCAATCTAGGTAATTTGACCTCCATCCACAGGCATTCAAACAGTTATATCACATAAGCACTTAGCCTCATGGTAGTCATGCTATTATGGCAACACTCACACACGTGCAAGGATGCTAAAGCATAAAAACTCACCTAGTACTCCAAGCCAAAACAGAAGCTCATTAGAAATCCATGCATGGACCTAAGCATACTGAAATGTCTAATGCAATACATGCAAAGATGTAATCTAGGCAAGCTCGGCTATCCTAAACATGGCATGTGGGATGCTACAAATAACACGTATTCAATTTGGAATTGAAATACAATGCAGTTTGTATGATGTACCGAGCCCGATGCATGTCAACAAATGCATGGATGCACGCATGCATTGCATAAGGTATGCTAATTTTAAATATGCCCTAAACTACCATCATAAGCAGGTAAATAAAAGGGAAGAAAAAAATGGGGGTTGGAAGACATACACACACTCACCCACACTTATTACAAATATGCCCTCACATAGAGGGACCAAAAGAATAGACAGTCCCAAATAATACAGTCCGAATACAAAATAAATTATTACAGAATTCTAATTATCAAATTAAATGCAAAAAGGAAAGGTGGCCACAGCCCCTGCCTCGGGATGCGCGAATGATGCATGCTCGAATCCAACTCGCCCGGAAAATCCGCACCATGCCACTGCTGCCTCTGTTTACACTACCTTGCCTCTCCAAAGACTGCCAAAGTCCTGGGACACGTTCCTTGCACACTGTAGAATACCATCGGCTGGAGGAAATTCCCACCGGCCATGAGGAATGTCCATCGGCTGCTGATGAAGCTATCGGCCATTCACAAATGGCCGGTCGGCACTGTATGTTGCCGGTCGGCAGAAACTTCCTGCAGAAGACAGTTTTGACAGCAACAAAGGACAGACAGTGCATGGCATGAAATTTCAAGCGAATGTGTGCACCAACACATCCCTTATCATGATTTTGACTCAAAGGGGTATGTTCCTTGATCCTCGGACCACCAATTGCGCATTTCGATGCGTGATGGCCCAAGAAACTAAGTATGCACTTTGATTTCAAATGTCATGCAAACCAAACAAACACATAAAGCCCAACCTCTATCACTTGATCAAGAGGCAAGGCATGCATGCCAATGTAATGCAACCTAGGCATGTGATCTAGTATGCAACATGGGTATGCAAATGAACAATGTATGCTAGGCGCTCAACCTAAACATGTAAACAAACATGGTATGCAACAACATGCAACGATGGACTTAAACTAACATGGATAGCTCGCAAGCATGCCAAAATCAGTGGCCACAATGAGGCAAGTGAGGCAACACAATACATGGGATGCATGCACAATGCATTAATCAAACCTAAGGCACGAAAATGCAACTCTACCAAAGCATGGCAAGGGATGCAAGATGGCATACAAGCATGTGAATTTCAGCGCTGGAACATGATGCCAAATGGTCCCAAAACATAGGGAAATGACACTAAGTGCATGAAATGGACCCGAAATGCAAGATTAGGCTCATGAAATGACCTATAGCTATATCAAACATGCATAATCTGGATATGAAGCATGAAAAAAGAAGTAAGGTAGCCCCAAAACAAGCATTTTTTCAGTTCAAAGCATGGCCAAACAGTGAGCATAGATAGGGCAAAAACAGCATGCAAAAACGGGCCCTCAAGCTAGGTAATGAAGCAAGTGGTAGATGCAAAGCCCAAACTGAAAAAGACCCTTCGACAACACTGAAGAGGGGCCAAAAATATAACTACTCACAGTTTATGACAGCCCCCAAATCAATATAAAAACACCCTTAAAATGCAATGCAAGATTAAGGCCACAAGAGGGCTATAACATGAAGTATACAAAAAATGCATCAAACAGCCAAATACCCTTAATGAAACATGTCAAAGGGGTCAAAATATGGCCACTCTCAGTTCTGATCATGGCCGAAAAACAGAAGAAAAATAAGCTAAACAAACATGCAAAAATGGGGACCAAAGAGGGGTAATGAAGCAAGTCATACATGGAGGTCTCCAACAGTTTTGAGCCCTTCTTCAATATTGAAGAAGGGCTCAAAATAAGCCTCTTTACAGTTTACATCGAAGCTCAAAAATACTTGTAAATAAGGCTAACCAATGAAGTTAAAAAATGCAAGTTTAAGGGAAATGGATGCTTACCCTTGAAGAAGCGACAAACCAAACCCTTGGTCCAAGTTTCTAAGCTTCTAACCTCTGCAAATGGCCTACCAAGTGCTGGAATGGAGGATAGAGGTGTTGTGCTAGGTGTTGTAGGGCAAATGGTGCAAGAACAAAGGTGTTTGGAGGCTTGGATAAGATAGATATAGAGGGTGTATGTATGTATATCAGATATATATCTCTTCCCTCTGGTTTTTTTGCTCCAAAATCTCCAACCAAAACAAAGGAGAAGGGACCTCTCTTATATAGGCAATGCTAAGCTTCTAAGACAAGCTTCAAAGGGTCAAAAGGGTCTAAGGGGAGGTCAAGGCTTATTGGAGAAGCTTGGACAGCTGATAGGCTTCTTGAGGAAGCCAAGACAAGGGGTCAAGGCTTCCTCAAGAAGCCTTGAGCAAAGGGTGCAAAAGAGGGGTCCAAAGGTGGTCAAGGGCTCAAAATAGCAACATATATGCAGGCGTGTCTTTGGTGCATTCAAGCCTTGCAATTTGGGATGCACCAGGCTTGGAGGGTGCAAAGGGTGCAAACCGGCCAGAAAATTTGGTCGTCGGCCAAAATAAAGTGCCGGTCGGCATAATATTTTACCGGTCGGAAAAATAGATTGCCGATAGATGATTCCAAGGTCAAAAAATGGCCGGTGGATATGCAAATTGAAGCCCCGGAAGTTAGCTTTCCAATGGTGCAAACCTTGCATCAAAATTCCTCCTGGGCAGAAAGTTATGCCCTTTTTGGTGAAGCCGCGCAGACTCGATCTAAACGGGATGATGCCCAGCTTCAACCAATCATATCTCCTCCACCCGGACTTGGCTTTGGGAGATTCTTAAGTACAAAGTGAAGCCCCAGAAGTCTTCTTTCCAACAATGGTGGCCTCATAGCTTAACTCCAAGTATGCAATTGAATAAGCCCGATTCAGCGAGGGCTGCTCGATTCTCTCCTACCCGGATTCATGTCGAACTTCTCCCAGACCAGCTTTTCTTCTCTCCTTTCCTCTTCTCCTCAACTTCGAACCCCTAAGTAAGGTGTTTTGAAAGATTTTTCAAAGATTTCATCTCTCTTTCATTCATCCCCATTTTGTCCTTGCTCGGTTTCTGAAAAGCATAACATTACCGAAATGCGAGCGTCGGAACATCGTGGGAATTTTATTTCAAAAATGTTTTGAAAGAGAGGGTTTTAAGGTCTAAAAACCATCCAAAATAATTGTAGTCCAAAATGGGGTGTGAAGTTGAGATTCGCCTCTCTCCTTGCCGAAGAAACTGAACCTGTGCCCTGCACACCTTTCTCCACCAAGTAAACCATCAATAGTGTCCAAGTCTTAAGGGTGGTCAAAAATAGGGTGTCTACACAATGATGTCAAATGGATTTAAAATTAATGAGTGTGACAAATGTGTTTACATTAAGAACACAGACAAAGGTTATGTCATTGTATGTCTTTATGTAGATGATATGCTTATCATAAATAGTAATAATGACATGATTAAAACTACCAAGAAAATGTTGAATAAACATTTTGACATGAAAGACATAGGCATTGTTGATGTAATTCTTGGTATGAAAATTACCAAAACATCAGAAGGATATGCTTTGTCACAATCTCATTACATTGAGAAAATACTTGACAAATTTAGCAAAGATGATGATCATCTTGCTAGAACACCTGTAGATGTTAATTTGTATATTTCTAAGAATGTACAGGAAAGTATTTCTCAATTAGAGTATGCCCAAATTATTGGAAGCTTAATGTACTTGATGAGCAGACTTTTCATGAGATATAGCTTATGTTGTAAGTAAATTAAGTAGATATACGAGTAATCCAGGAGTATAATACTGGAAAGCAATTATAAGGGTTCTGAGATATCTCCGATTTACTCGTAACATTGGGCTTAATTATACTAGATATCCAACAGTACTTGAAGGATACTGTGATGCAAATTGGATATTAGACACTAGAGAGTCGAAATCCACCAGTGGGTATGTTTTTACTCTTGGTGGGGCGATTGTGTCTTGGAAATCTTCCAAACAGACTTGCATTGCTAGGTCTACTATGGAATCAAAATTCATAGCTTTAGACAAAGCAGGGGAAGAAGCAAAATGGCTTCGCCACTTCCTTGAAAATATTCCAATGTGACCAAAACCGGTGTCTGCTATATGCATACATTGTGATAGTCAATCAGCAATAGGTAGAGCACAGAGTCAAATATATAGCGGTAAGTCTGGACATATTCATCATCGACATAATACAGTAAGACAACTACTCTCTAATGGAATTATTTCCATTGAATATGTGAAGCCTAAAGACAACATAGCGGATCCACTAACCAAAGGGTTAGCAAGAGAATTAGTTGAGAATTCATCGAGGGGAATGGGACTAAAGCCTATTAAATAAGAGTTACCACAACGGCAACCCAACCTAGTTGACTGGAGATCCTAAGATCTAAGTTCAAAGGGACAACCGAGTTGTGTATGACTCAGAAGGATCACTAGGGAGTTAAACTCCTACCCATTTTTATGATGAAATAGTGATGACTGCAGAGTTTTAGGTTAAGTAATACTTTTAATGATTCTTATATCTAGGTATACCTAGTGGAGTATGGCAGGATACTCTTCATAAGAATCACCTATATGAGTATGAACTGGGCCGGTTCTATGAGATTTGTGAAGGGCTACAATTCTCTAGAGCACTCATGAAAGACCAAGTTGTTCAGGGCCAAAATGAACACAATAGTGAGAACTAAACTGTGTCTGGGGATATACCGTATGAGTTCTATTGTCTTGGTTTACACAAACGGCTGAACAGTTCAAGACGTCATGTTCACTGGTTAGCTAGTAAATCCGATAGTGTCTCACAAGGGAAAGTTCAAAGCCAAAAGCTACCTATCCTTTGCAGAATATTTTCAATTTCTGTACTCTCTGTAATTAGATCATGTTGTTGCATTTTCTCTCCATCAAATTCCATTCATGTGAGAGATTGTTAGAAAAATGGGTTTATTAGGCTTATTTTGGGCCAACTTTGAGCCCAAAATTGAGTGGGCCCCAAACGTCTTTTGGGGTAGGTCCGAATAGGTGAAGTGTTCCTTGCCACATGACAAGTCACACGGTGAAGACAGTTCGTCAAAACCATTTATGAGTGGATGGGAACATGACATCGTTTTCGAGTTCGTGGAAATGCACATTTAAAGTTTTAATGTGGGTTTCCTTGTGAGGCTTGTCCCATATTGAAACTTTAAGAGAATTTTGTTGAGTTTATAAGCTCTAACCTATAACACTTAGGTTGTGTCACGACCCAAACCCGCCCCTATAGGTTTAGCATCGTAACCGGCCAGTAATCCAAGGATTACCGAAGGCCTCTGAACAGATAAGCATAAGATAAGGGGCTGTGGAAGCAATAATACATAATATAGTTGTCCAATGAGCTGTGTTGACTTATATAAAACAGAAAAATTAAAACTTTATATGCATATTCGATAGTCAACCATACATTATACCCACACACATTACATATACTTTTAAGTACAACCAACATAATCAAATCAAGTCTTATATATACAGGACTAATCAAAACTTGAATCCGAGACACTTCGGGAACCTCCACGTGAGGCGCAATGGTTGGCTGACAACAGAAACACAGCCCCTACAAAGCCTTCGGGCTTGCACTCCGGAATGCTCACCTATATACATATATATACAAACAGTGAGCTAAAGCCCAGTGAATAACATTAAGGTAAAGGGGTTAGTGAACGAATTCCGAACATTTCATACGTATAAAACAGATCATAGCATAATCATAGTCATCTCATATCAGAACATAATAATGGCATATCCCATAGAACATATCGAACATATCACATAACGTCTTCCGACTAGAGTAACCGATCCCGGACACCGATTAAACACATATCACCACAATGAAGTGGCTAACGAGATCTCGTAAATGTCATGGACCCGCATTTTCATGCCGTCCCCCATGACTTGGGACTATCTGTGGATGCCATAATAGATTTCAAACTTGGAATGTTCGTTCACAGAAACATATATCATTTCAGAAATTATAGCATACCTTATCTCATTTGGAACATAGTTTCATATAAACGTATCTTTACGATAACGTTACTCATAGTGGTTCCAGTAAGCGGTCAATCAATCCTCGAGTCTTGACCTACAATCACAAAATACATAACACAAGCATGTCTTATCATTATACATTCAAGTGGCCATTAGGGCTTAGCTTTCATTACATTGGTTCTTATTCTTTCTCATACAAAATAAACCGGTTTCTTATTTAGCATATTCTTTCATTACTAAGCCTTTCTTTTCCAAATTGGTTGATCCTTTACTTGGTTTCTTAAACAATTACCACAAGATCAATGATTCATTCTTTAACTAACTAATCTATGTTGATTAGTAGGCTATTATTCATTATTGAGTCATAAATCATGTCTAGAATGCATTGGAAAGAGATGAAGATAAAAATATGAACTAAATGCAACTTTCCAAAGTGTGCTGAAAATGGGTCTTCGCTCGAGCGCCACTTTGGTCGCTCGAGCGGACTGTAAAATTTGAAAAATTACTGGGAGGTCGATTTTCACGCTCGAGCGAGACTTTCCTCGCTTGAGCGGACAACGTAAATTCTGAAATTTTCAAAATTGTAATTGAAGTTCAAGCTTGGTATTCAAAGCCTCAAAACATGTACTTTAGTATATAAACATGGAGAACCATTCTAATTTAGTTAAACATTCTCAATTAAAAATCATTTATTCGAAATCATGCTGCAATTGCCAAACTTAGTTTTAATTCATTTTCTCCATATCAAGCCAAATCCCAAACCCAAAGTGATTAATTTTTAAATTGAACTCCATAAATTTAACATGGCTCCAAACTCTCATTTTCTTTTAAGTTACATAAAATTAGCGTCAAATTCTTTCTATTTTCCTTGAAATCATGAAATTGAAGTCATGAAACTTCTTATAAATTTTCCAACTAGTTTCCATAATCTTAACTCAACTTAATGTGTAAACAAAATATGTTTAATTCAAATAAAATCTTAAATTACATTACATGCATGGATTAAAAATTAAATTATAAAATCAAAGCTTTACCTAGCATTAGGATTAATTCTAAATTTTCCATAAACTTGATGTTTATAAAACATTCCCTTTTTCTTTTCAAAATATGAGATTGAATTAATCCAAATTTTTCATAATCTAAGATGCATGTATAAAACACTTATCAAAAATCCAATTAATTCTACATTATCAAGCTCAAACTATAATTTGACTTTTTAATTAATATCAAAACTCAATCCCAAACTCACAAGCTTTAAAGTATGGATTAAAGTTCTAAAATCTTGAAAATCCACAATGCATGTATGAAATTTCATTTCAAAATTAAACCAACTCTAGATTGTCAAGTTGTAAATCATAATTTATTTCTTGATTTATCCCAATTTAGATTTAATTAATTTTTCTTCATACCTAACCCAAATTTAATCTCATAAATCTTTTTACACATGAATCAAATCTAAACTTTGAAATTCTGGCATGCATGCAAGGATGGATCTCAAATTTAGTAAAATCAAACTCAAACTAATTAATTTTCAAATTTATTTCCATAATATTCCACATGCATGTAAGGATGAGTTTTAATTTGTGAAGGATAAAAATTAATCAAACTCTAACTACTTAATTTCCAAATATATATCCATGATCTTAAAACATAACTCAAAATTTCTTAGTCTTCTTGTTAATTCCTATTAATTACATGATCTAGAGTCCAACTTCATCTATAATTTCAAGTATAATCTAAAGGTTCTACAAAACGTAAGCATGATTTCATACCTTAAAGCTTTAATTTCAACATCTTGTTTGATTCTCCTCTATTTCCCCTTTTCTTTTTTTCTTTTTCTTTCTTTACTCCATAGCCCTTCCTTGAGTTCTTCTCCAGAATTTGTACAAATCTTGGGCTCACTCACTCACTCTCTCTCTCTTTTCGGCTCTTTCTCACGGGTTACACGCACAGAGATGAAGCTACACTCTTGATTTCAATCTCACTCCAGCACATGAGTGCTTCCAATTAAGTAATAAATAAAATAAAAGAGTTGCCTACTCTCTCCTCATATACACACACACCAACCCTTACACTGCACACGTGCACTCACTCTTGAACACCAACACATCATTCACATGCACACACACACAGATTGCTTAGTTCACACACCCTCAATTAACACCATTCAATTTATGATTAAAATTAACCTAATTATGTAACACTTAATCTAAATAAATATTGATTAACACATAATTAAATTAATTGTAACAAATCATAAATCTCTCATAATTTAATTAATCTAATTGATTTCCATTAGAGCCTAATTAATTATATTTAATTTTATTAATCCGAATCAGATGTTTAGTCAGACTCCCAAAAGGCTCTAAATATTAAATTCAATTTATTATCGCTATCAATTTTGATTTCTCAAACCATCTAGGCCTTCAATTTTTGATTAGACTCAAATTTTCATCAATAAATTACATATTCAACTTGGGCACATCATAATTAAATTTAATTTATAATAACCACAATCCTCAATTCTCATGACTTAATCAACTTCAATTAAGACCTAATTAATCGAATCTCAATTTTACTAAACTGAATCGAATATTTAATTAAACTCCCAAATTGGTCCGTAATTAAAATTAAATTGATTAACTTCTCAATTTTACTCCCTTAAGCCATTTGGACCCTTAATTTCTTATTCCAAAATAACTCTTTAATAGAATCATATACTAGTTAGATCCCATAAGTCTCATAAATCCCAAAGAAATTATAATACTCGGCAATTAAATCTCAAATCCACTTAATTAATCAAGTATCAATCATTATACGTGATGGGGCCGTTACAGGTTGGGCCCCAAGAGGCACCCCAAGTTTGTAGAAGGGAGGAGTTATGGACAAAGTGAACCTTAGCCAAAACCACCACACGCGCGCGCGCACCACCATCCGTCCGTCCGTCCGGCTAAGCCGAGCCGTGTTGAGTGTGGGTCGGGTCGGTTCTTGTATTAATTTTTTGGACAAAATTCATTTGAATCTTTTCCGAATTTATTGCAGGAAATTATTGGTATTTCAAATTCAAATTTATTGTCCAAATAATTGTGCCTCCAAGTTTCATTTTTCCCCAAAGCATTAAGCGGGTTTTAAACATCCATGATTCAAAATTGTCACAAACAGTTTTCTTCAAATATTTGGATAGATTCTGTTTTTCAAACAGATTTAAATCTGCCCAGCAGATTTGAACAGATCCAAAACAAAGTTTAACAGGTTCAAATGGTTCTAGACAAATTGGTTAACTGCTCAGCAGTTTTAGACAGTTTTAAAACTACCAACAGGTAATAAAACTGTTGCAGATCTGTTCATTTGAATTTGGCGCCTATTGACCACTTTTTATACCTGTTCGGGCTGTCCAAACAATCAAGAAGTTGCCTATATATATTAATCCATTTCCAGCAGTCCGGATATAGATAGAACAGTCTGAAAAACACCCTTTTGATGTCCAGATTTTATCTCAGTTTGTATATTCTTCATATCATTTTAGGAAAATTAAAGAGAGTATTAGAATACAAGGTTCTAGTTCGTCGTACAAATTTGTGTGGAGTGCTACTACAAATTTGTGAAGATCATTGTATCTTAGAAAATAGACGCCACTCAACCGTAAGCACTGTAGCGGGGCAAATCTGTCTTAAGGACAGTGCGTCACACACTCGACTTGGTCTTTTAATTTTTACTTGGTTCAACAAAATAAATTCTGTAAGTTTTATTTTATTTTGTATGGCTTTGTTTCAATTTCTTTTATTTACACAGAAGATTGTTCCAACACATACGACACGATATAGAAATTGTGGACGAAGTAGACTCAGATTTTGAAAAGTTGGTTAAAAGTTGGCTTTTTTACCTTTTTAACTTATTTTGTCTTTTTTATGGGTAAGTTATGTGAGAGGTAATGTAATCTAAAATGGATTAAAAGTTGATTTAGATGCTTGCGATGGCTGCGAACGCAATCCAACAATGGAGAACGTATAGTGTGGACTTGTCCAGCAAATATTGGTACTGCTGGGACACGGCGGAGTTCCACCGAGATATGGCCTTCACCATTGTAGTTGAGGAGAGGTTGTCGAAAAGCCACGGAGGGAGGGAATTTTATATTGAGGTCTTATTTTGGGATGGACTAAAATAGTAAAAAGTTAAAAAAAATTATTATATTACTCTATTTATTTTTTTACATAATTTTTTTATAAAAAATTTAAAAAATTAAATAAAATACGAATCATCTTCTTTGATTTTAATTTTTTAAATTGAATTTTTTATTATTCATAAATTTTTTTTAGTGATATTTTAAAAATATTTTAAGCAATTTTTTTACTTTTTAAATGCACCTAACCTAAATGTAACTAAAAAGTAAAATATTTATTAAAAAAATATTTTTAAAAAATGAATACAAAAGAATACGAAAGTGTGCTGAATTTTTATATTTATTTATATTTTTGATATTTAGTAAATTTTTAAAATATTTTTTCACAAATATTATATTTTTTAATTTTATTTATATTAAATTTATTTTAAAAATAAAAACATTACCTAAAATATTAAAAAAATTATACAACAAAAAAATAAAAAATAATAATTTTTAAAAAATTAAATTAAAAAAATTAGAACTAAACAAAGTGAAATTCTCAAACGAGAGCTTGATTGTGGTTGTTCAAAATTCGTTTAGTTCTCAAACGAGCCTGATTGTGGTTGTTCAAAATTGGTTTAGTTGCTTTTATTTTAGTTATTTTTTATGAAATTGCCTATTCAAATGGATTTGAAATTTATTGCAGAAATGTCAAAATATGTTTTACACCATTAGCAGTAGAGATGTTAGTGTCAGAAGTCATGCAATTACCAAGTTTAGCCCATTTTTAATGTTAGAATGGACAAGTTAGTGGTGTTGTTAAGGAAAGTATTTAGCGGCAGATGTTAAGATAGTTGTTATAAGTTATCATATTATTTTTTTTTTTTTTTTTTTTTTTATAAAAAATAAAAAATTATTAAAATAATCCATTTTTAAATGAGGCCTAAGGTTACTAATGGCTGTGTTGTGAGAGAGAAAATACTATAATGAAATTTTTTACATTTTTTTTAAATTTTTAATTTTTGACATATATCTTAACACATACTTTTAACATCCCCATTACACCACATACTCATTCTCTAAATTAATAAATACTTCACGCACACAAATAGATCCCACTTTTTATAATTTTTATCATATAACATAATTTAACAAATAATTTTAAGAACTCCATTAAAAATGCTCTTAGAAAATAAAAAAAAATTGTCCCCGAACTCCTGAATAGATGGGATTTTGCTTGTTTCTATACCTCACCAAGTGGACTATACACTACAGTTTGATCTATGAAATTCACCACAATCTACTCAAATAATTTAAATTATTTATTTGGACAAATTACAGAAATGATCCCTATAATTTACCCATGGTTTCATTTTGGTCCATGTATTTCTAAATGTATCAATTTTGCTCCTGCAATTTGGTTTTTGGCTCGAATTGATCCAATAATTAACTGCCGTTGGGATTTTTGACGGAAACCCATTTTCTCCAAGGGCAAGGTTGTCATTTCGACACCCCCATACACATTTCTCCCAATTCTGCAACTGATATATAGATATATGTACATTATATATTATGTATGTAGGTTGACGACAAAGACGAAGAAGAGGAGAGAAAGAAAATGGAATCAATTTGTTGCCAATGTGGGTTGAGGGCTCGAGTATGCACATCTTGGACTGAGAATAATCCCTCAAGAAGGTTTCTAGGTTGCCTCCTTTATGGAGTAAGTTTATATATATATATACATATCTTTTTCCTGTGTTCAATCATGCTATTTTGAAAGGGAAAAAAAAAAAAAAAATTGGTTTGATAAATGCAGATATGGAGTAAGTGAAAATAGCTATATATATATATATATATATTTTCCTTTGTTGAATCATTCTCGGTTGATTTTTTTTTTTTTTTTTTTTGATAAATGCAGAGTAGGGGTGCTTATGGGTTCTTCATGTGGGTTGATCCTCCTGTTGGTACCCAAGTTCAAGAGGTGATTAATGGATTACTTAGAAGAATTAGGGTCATTAAAGACCAAGTCCGATTGCATAGTGGAAGAGAAAGGAAGCTGCTGATTTTTGTAGTGATGTCATGGATATTTTTCTTGTGGTGCTACCTCACAATAGAGCAAGATGAGGAAGTAACTGGTAGCAACAATGACAATGATTCGACATAATGGGAATGAGAATTGTAGATGTAGGTGTTTCATGTTTTAATGTTTTGAATTTGGATTGTGTTAGTTTTGTAAATAATGCTAGAATAGCATATGCAATGATAACCATGTGTAATGTTGTCTGAATGACTGAAATGAAATGGGTTTTGTATTTTTGTGAATTACAATGCTATTTGAAGATTATGTATTGAATTTTGTGAGCTTTGCGGTCAATGTTAGACTGCAATTGGATTACATACAAATGTATAATATGTTGTGATTTGGTAATATTAACTGGCATTTCCAACAAACAGAACAATACAATGCCAAAAGGCAATAAGAATAAAACAAAGACACTTGGTCAACATTCATTCATTAAACAACAAAAGGCAATCGCATTGTTCACCAACAAAAGACAAACTAAATACAATAGTTAATCAACAAAAGTGATTACAAACTAGCAAAATGATGAGCACATCTAGTCAAAAAGTGTAACTACAAAAAATTGATCAACATTGTTAACCCTAGCAAAAAATATTAGGTCATAGCAGTTCATATACAAAACACAATTGGGCCTTGTCCTTGACTGCCACTAATTTGCAATCTTCTTTTTGGTTGCACTAGTTGCAGCTTGTTTCTATGGAGACAAAGACACAAATCTTCTCCTCCTAAACATGAATGAGTCTTTAGGTGCAGATGTTAATGACTGAGTTGTGGAAAGGTAACTAAATCCAAGTGGTGGTGTTAACCTTGCCATGGTAGACATGCATGGTTCAATGCTTGGCCTTGACTTTGCCTTGTTGGCCATGGTTGGTTGACTACCACTGGCTCTTACAGGTGTTGTCTTTGCCCTTTTGGCCATGCTTGGTTGACTGCTAATACCTTTTGCAGTTATTGCCCTTGCCCTGGTGGCCATGCTTGGTTAACTGGCACTAGGTTTTGTAGCTGCTGCCTTTGCCCTGATGCCTATGCTTGGTTGACTGCCAACAGGTATTGCATTTGCTATCTTTGCCCTAGTGCCCATGCTTAGTTGACTACCACTACCTCTTGCAGCAACACCCTTTGCCTTACTCTTCCTTGCCATGTTTTTCTTAGTACCGATTGGAGGTATTTCAACTTGGCTTGAACTATTATTATTCCTCACCTTCAAACATGGTGAAATGTAATGTAATTAATCAATCAATGCCTCATACAAATTGTAATGTAAGAGTGAAATAAGTTGACAATAACTTTACTTACAGGTAAGTTTGCCTTTATAGCATTGCCTTCAACTGGTTGACCTTTGCAACTTCTTTTATTATGTCCAAGCTGACCACATGTGACACATATGGTTGTAGTGTGTTTTCTTTTCAACTTGTAGGGGTTTTGGGGTTTATCTGCCTCTCTCCTCCTCAATTTCTTTCACCTCCTTGGTTGTTTTTTGACTCTAGAGGGCAGGGGTGCATCTAACACTGACATAGGCCACATTTCAAATCCATTGATGGGATAGATTAGTGGCTCATAAGAGGCCATATAAGTCTCTTTCTTAAACTAGTGTGCCATATATTTTTCAGGATTCTCATGTTTATCATAAATGGCTGCTATTGCATGACAACATGGGACAACAATTAACTCCCATTTTTTTGCATAAACAGGTGCTATCTTCTAGATCAACCACAAATTGTTGTCCATTGAAGAAGTTGATCTGGTACGTTTGTTCCCCTGCCCAAATTGCAATGCAATTGCATGCATCCAATTTCCTCTTCTCTAGTCCTTTTTGGATGTTAGGACATATAAGACCCTCATATGCCCTCATTTTTTCTCTCCTTATTTGCATCCTCTTCATCAAAATAAATCTAATATCCTCAAGTAGTGGCAAAATATCTTACTTCTTACATCTAGAATCAAACTGTTGAAGCTCTCACACATGTTATTGTCTAACTCATCACAGTTGTTGTATGTTGTGAAATGGGACCTGCTCCAGAAGCAAGGTGGTTTGTCTGCCAACCATGTGAAAGCATCTTCATATGTCTTCTTTCATCTCTTCCATATGATACTGAACCTTTGCACATATGTGGCTTTGGTTGCACAAAACAAAATTTCTTTTAAATGGATGCCCTTGAAGTTGTCTTTGAAGTTTTTGTAGAAATGTCTAATACAGAATCTGTGCTCAGCATATGGAAGCACCTCTACAACTGCTAGAATCAGTCCCTATGACAAAAATAAATGAAAAAAAAACAAAACAAAACAAAAACCAAGACAACAACAATTAAAAGCCAAGCCAAAAGCAAGTAATATAGGTTATCCACAAAAGACTAATTAAATTAAGTGAAAGAATACCAAAACCTTTACCTTTTGTTTATTAGACATGACTGTGAACCCTTTGTGGTTGCCTATCCTTAGATCTTCTTGTAGTATCCAGAAACCACTTCCATAAGGATTTTGTTTCCCCTTCCACTACAGCAAAAGCCACTGGAAAAGTGTTATTGTTACCATCAATGGCCACAGATTGAAGAAACTGGCCTTTGTAAGGACCTTTCAAATGGCAATCATCCACTTCAATATATGGCCTGCATCCTGCAATGAAGCCTTTCTTAGAAGCCCCCAAACATACATAAATCCTTTCAAATCTGGACTTCCCTACATCATCCTCATCCTCATCCTCTAGCTGAATCTCATGAACCTGCATAATAATGGTTGACCCGGGATTTGATTTTCTAATTTCTTCACAATAATCCCACAGCTTTGCATACTGTTCCTCATGGCTGCCCTCAATTAGGTCTTGTGCTTTCCTCTTGGCCCTATAAACTTGACTCTTTGACACCCCAACTTTGTGGTCCATCTACATAGCTTTTTGGAAAGCAGACAAGGGCCATGTAGGGTTGGTCATAAGTGTCTCCATGTATTGTTTGGACAACCAAGTGGAATTGACTTGTCTATTGTGGAAAATTCTGCCACAGTTATGTGTGGGGTGGTAGGTTTTTATTTGAAAACTATTTTCCCCTTGAACTTTATATGCAAAAAAGACCCACTTGCATGGAGGCTTACAACTGGCTCTCACCCTAAGGTTGTCATTTTTGACAAACTTGATTGATTTTCTAGTCTTTATAGCATGTTGTCTAATAGAATCTTTAAAGATTTGAGAAGTCCCAAAGAACATCCCAACTTTAAATTGGGGCTCAACCATATCTGTATGCATATTAAATTGAGGGTACTTTTCTTTCTTCTTCCCATTATCCTCACCTTCAGTTGATAAATCAATGCTTTTCGGCTCATCTGAAGCTGACTCATGCTCCCACATCTCTTCAACTTGTGCTTCATCAATGACATTATCCCTCATTAAACCACCCAATTCCACATGAGTTTCAAATAGCATGTCATCTTCATTTTCATCAATTTCACTATCCTCATATTCCTCCAAATCTATGGACTCTATCTGAGAACCTTAATCATATCCACTATCAAACAAACCATCAACTTCTACTACACCCTTACCTTGCTCTAACTCAGCTTCTCAATCACCATCCTTTTGGAACTGAGCTTCTACTGTATCCATATACCTATGAAACTCATCTTTATCTCCAAACAACTCATCAATGTCATCAATCAGTATTGAACTAGGTTGTGTTATAGGATACTATTCCAAATAAAAATCAATGTGCCTACTTCTATTCAAGAATTTCAGCATACCCATTATCTCATTGTCATTCTTTACATTGACTAACCCACTAGTAAGATCTTTATCAAGCATTCTGTAGTAATATGACATGCTTCCAGTATAATCCAATTTCTCTACCAAATCCTCTATGTATAACATACTCATGTAATCAGCTTTGCAGTAATCAAAGTATGTTTCTTCCCCCCCTCCCCCCCCCCCCACATACAACCTATTTGGATTACATACAAATGTTCCCCCATGATGCATTTTTAAAGTGAAGTAATCACTATCAGGATCTGTGGGATTAAATAAAAAAATAAATTAATCAAAATTTGTTAGGGGTTGATTACTTTTCCCCATGTGCATGTCTATTCGTGTGGAAACCAATGTCAATAAAAAAGGGAACAAAACAAAGAATCCAACATATAGAAAGGTGCATCTCAGATTAGTCCAACAAGAAAGAAAGAAAGAAAGAAAAAAAAAAAAAAGAAAAAAAAAAAGGTAAATCTAAATACAAATAACCTATATGTATACATAAATCACCATTTAACCACTATGAAGTAGAGGGACCAAAATGAAGACGACAACATACATAAACAAACAAATTTTTGTCAGAAAAGTCAAATTCCATATTGAGGGCTCCCCGATGAAGCATCTCTCAAAGTCATCGACTTGGCTTGTTGCTTTCTTACTTTAATGGATTTGATTCGCTTATTAGATTTCCTTCAGACACCTTTGAATTCAAGCCTCAACTCTCACCAATTTGTTGCATTCCCTTTCTTAACTCCTTTCCTAACCCTAATCTCCTATTTGTTTACACAAATCATGTAGGCTGCATATTCGAGCAGAAAATAGGTATGGGGGTGTCAAAATGACAACCTTGCCCTTGGGGGAAATGGGTTTCCATCGAAAATCCCAACAACGGTTAACTATTAGACTAGTTCGAGCCAAAAATCAAACTGTAAGGGCAAAATTGATACATTTAGAAGTGCATGGACCAAAATGAAACCAAGGGTAAACTATAGGGACCATTTCTGTAATTTGCCCTATTTATTTTGTCAGTCTTATGAGTTTTATGACCCAGTTTACCAATGAATTTTTAGGTTAAAATAATCAAGAAAAATAAAATGTCACATTCAAAGTATAATTATTTCACTTTTTCTCTCACAACTATCAAATCAATTACAAAAAAAATCCCAAAGTAGCCATTTTGACATATACACAACATCTAATAAAATGAACAAATTAAATTATCTGATTATTTCTTATAAGCTTATAGACCCAATGTGACACCCCAAAGAACACCGCACGCTATGACTGTATGATTATCTACTCTCAAATATTCTAAGTTAAATTAACTATCTTATTAAACTAAGTACTCAATGTAAGCTTAGAAATGGGTAGTTAGGAAACTTTGAACAAAAGAATGCTACTATTCATGATTAAGAGTTAAGAATTAGGCCCCTCTTAAATATAGCAAGCAAGTATGTATCATATCAAAAGCGCTTTTACATAACATGACCGAATGCTTAATTTGATTTAATTACCTTTCAATACTCTAGAGATGGAAATATAAATTGACAAGAAGAAACCCTAGAAGATGAATACAATTGGCAAGAAATTTATAAGTGAAAAACATGCCTTGATGAGACAAACTTAAGAATAGAAATACTTAAAAATCATTAAGAGTTAGGGGACATATTAAGTTTAGAATATGTAAATTCTAGGATATGCCAATGCACTAATTGAGGAGTATGAAGATCTTAGAATAATGTACTCGTCATTTTAATAATATATGTTATTTTACTAATCAGGATTAGTGTTGATTAAATATGATTAGTGGGCCCTAATTAGGATTAATTAGGCTAAGTATGATTAAGCTTAAATCTTGATTAATTAGTATAAACCTTAATTGACACTATTAGTGGGCCCCAAAAAATCAAAAAATTACTAAAAAAGTTAAAAAGTTCATTCTATTTGGGGGAAGCTTGTGGGGGAAGCCTAGAGGGCAAAATTATTATTTTGCCCTTTGAATTCAACTACCCAAAAGTCAAAAAATCAACACGGGTAAAATGGTCATTTTAATTTTACTAAAATATTTTATTACACATCTTTTTGTAAAAAGTTAAAAAATTATCCCAAATATACATCTTTTTTTTTCTCTACTTTTTTATCTAAAAAGTAAAAAAAATGCACTTATATAGCACATCCTAAACAACCCTTTAATTAAGCAAGATTAGTTGATCTAAGCAAATAAAATTAGACAATTTGATAAAACACACATACACCGTTCTTTTTGTCCCTTATAACTCTTGTCTTACCTTCAATACCTTATATAAGCCAAACCCAGTCAAGAAGAGTGGAGCTTCTGCTAGAGAAAACAAGAAGAGACTAGAAGAAAACAGAAAGAACAAGAAGAAAGAGAAAGAAGAGGGAAAGAAGAAAAGCTTGAAGAACTTCAAGAATTTCAACCCAAATCACCACTTTTGATCATCCTAGAGGTAAAATTAAACCATAAATCTTGTAGCTAACCTATCAATCACTTAAGATTAAGAAGAAACTAGAGTTAATTTGGGTTACCATGGAAGAAATGAAGAGAAAAGACAAGGAGGACTTAGGGTAATTGCAAAACAAGTAGTGGGTCTCAAATTCTTGCTAGTTTGATCTTGTTTTTGATGTTCTTAGCTCATAGGAAGTTCTATTCTCATGATTTCTCATAGCTTTTGATGATTTTGCATATTTAAAATCATGTTTTAAAGGAGGAAGAGGAAGAAGATTACAAAAGAATTGAAATGAAGTTAGAAAGTTAGAAATCTTGAAGTTTTGATGATCTTATTCTTAAAAGAAGTTTATTTTTATGTTTCCTCATGTTTTTCAAGAGTTTTGGAAGCTCAAAATCATGTCTTGAAACCTCAGAAAGAAAGGGGAAAAGGTAAGAAAATGAACGGATATTCGGACTCAAACCAAGTATTCTGAAGCAGCCAAATCCACTTGAGCAGATTTGACTTTTGCTCGAGTGGTTTGAACCCCAAAACTCAATTTTTGCTATTGCTTAAATCCGCCCATGCAACCCTAGAAATCCGCCTAAGCAGATTTTCCTATTTCAGCCTAACTCCAAATAGGCGTATCTCTCTCATCCAAATTCGGTTTTAAGCAATCTTGAGTCTTAATTCAAGCCCCAAAAATCTAGTTTTCAATGGTGGTGGTCTCACATTCAAATTCTAAGTACACAAATAGATATGCTCAAATTAGTAAAGACTACTCAATTTCTCTCTAACCATTTCATGCTAATTCCTCTCCTAACTTAATTTCCTTTCATTTCTTATTATTTTATTAAACATTAAATACCTAAACATGATATTTTCAACATAAAACATATGAAATTGTTGTAGAATACTTAAGGCCCTTCGACATATGTTCTCAACACACTTTGATATACTTTAAGCCTTGATCACTTGGGATGCTTCTAAGCATGCACTCAAAACATGTTTGACACTTGACTTAGTCTTGAATTAGGCTTAAAAAAGTCTTGGATAATCTAAGAAAATATTAAGAAACATTAGGTTAAATTAGAACACTTGAAGTGAATTTAGAAGCTTGTTAGTTTGTGTGTTTTCAATGTCTCGCTCATGCTTTGTGTAGGTCAAGCACTCGGAGGAGGAAACCCCTTGTACGGAGCTATTTGCGAGTAGTAGTATAGTAAAGTTATATTTGTTAAACCTATGATTTGAAATGCAAACTTATGATACGTTTAAGAAACTATATTATTGTTTTGCTATGAATGAACATCATATACTCTTGTATCATGTATTTGTTGAAACAATCTTCTGTGTAAAAAAAAAAATGAAACAAGTCAAACAAAATAAAATAAATTACTTACAGAATTTATTTTACCGAAATTTAGAAGTACAAAAAAATCAAGTGGAGTGTGTGACACTTTGTTTTTAAGATAGATTCTCCCTGTTTCGATCTTACGAACTAATAGCGTCTATCTGCTAGGATACAATGATCTTTACAATTGTAATAGCACTCCAAACAATTTGTTCGGCGAAACAAAACCTATGTTCTAAACTCTCTAAATTTTTTCTAAAATAATATAAAGAATAATTGATGCAAGAGAGCAAAAGGAAGACAACAAAATAAATTTTCGGAATGCCAAAGACTGCTGGAAATGGCTGCTATTTATAGGCAAATAGAGGCTGTCCGAACAAGTTCAATTTCAAATGAACATATCTGTTTTCAAATAAAACAGGTGCAAACAGATAAGCTAACATGCAGTTTATCTGTTGAAATCGCTAGCGATTTGAATCTCAGCAAAGCTAGTTTAAATCTATTCGTGCGTAAATGTCTGTCAAGGCGTAACATATTTAAAAAACTATTTGGATAGTTTAATTTGTTTGGAAAAATTAGACTGGATGAGGTAATATTTGGACAGAAAATTAAATTCAATTTTGGCACAAAATTAGAATTTAATTTCATTAAAAAATTGAAATAAATTTTTGTCCAAAAAATTAATATAGAACCGACCTAACCCACAACTCACACCCGCGCCCGGCCGACCAGTCAAACAGACAGCGGCGACGGCGCGTGTGTAGTGGTTTGGGCTATGGTTCACTTTGTCCATAACTCCTCCCTTCTACAAACTTGGGATGCCCCTAGGGGCCCAACCCAAGTGTTGCCACCTAGGACTTATATATACACATAAGTTCTCTTAAGTTTCCAATGTGGGACAAGCCTTACAAGGAAACCCACATTTTACTTCTTTAAATGTCCACTCCACGAATCCGAAAACGATGTCAAGTTCCCATTCACTCATAAATCGTTTTGACGAACCGTCTTCCTCGTGTAACTTGCTATGCACCAAGGAACACGTCACCTCTTTGGACCCACCCCAAAAGATGTTTGGGACCCACTCAAATTTGGGCTCAAAGTTGGCCCAAAATAAGCCTATAAAAAAACCAAATTTTCCAACAGTATTGAGATGCCTTCCTAGAACAAGTTTATTATTGGGAAATCAAGCCAATAACTTTTTACTAACTAAGCGCTTTGCCATTTCTTGTGGACAAGTTATTTGCAAAGCCTTGGAATATTCATCGCTATGTCTATGCAAGATAAGTTTTGTTTATCATGTACAAATTATATTATATTTGAAATGAGCTTGTGCTTGGTTTTAATAAAGTTTATTGCTATTCATTCATTTATCACTTTACTATATTACTATTCACTAGATAATGGCTTACCCCTCTCCCTTATATATATATACATATATGTAGGTAGCGAAGTGTGACAATCGCCTCCTTAATTAAATAAATTAATTAAATTGATTATGTGTTTATCGCTAATTATGTGATTATATGTTATGAAGTGTTATTGTGATGCCATGTGATTACTTGAGTTGTATTATTGTGAGCAGATAGGTTAAAGTGAATATGAAACCTGTCTGATTCGTTAATTTTAATAAGTTAGAAGTAAATCATGGGATAGGAATTAGAGCCTAATCCACATTAGTATACTTTAAGTAGTGGAATTAAGAAATGAATAAGATAATGAGATTAATTAAATTTGAATTACTTGACTACAATTTAATTAAGAAATGAATTATTATTATTTATTGCTATTATCATAGAGTATTCTACTCATCTGACCAAAGAAGAGAACTAGTGGGCTTGATAGATATACCACACGTAGAGAGAGAGAGAGAGAGAGAGAGAGTGAGTGAGTGAGTGAGTGAGTGAAGGTGCTTTAAGTATAGAACTCAACAAGAAGAGAGGAAAGGAAGGAAGAACTAGGAGAAAGTTGGGAAGCTGGCTTGAATTCTCTTCAATCATCAAAAATAGGTAAACTTTTCTTTTCAATTTCTTGAAACTAAAGCTCCTTTATTTATCATCTACTAAGATACAAATGTAATTAAAGAGAATTTACAAGGAACTAGAGGCTTTAGTACATGCAAGCCAAGATAGAAAATAATTGTAGGAAGTTGGCTTTAAATTCAACATGCATGGCATATTTCATGGACATTTGATTTCATTCATTTAATTTCTTGCATAATCTCCACAAGTGTAACAATTTGGAAAGGATTTTCTCATCAATTTTATAACTTGAAGCTTTAAGATGCTTAGTTATGTGTTTATGTTTTTAGTTGAAGTCTCGAACTTTCAACTTAGCCATTTGAACCTTGTTTACAAGTTTAGGTTTGTGTTTCATAATCAAGACTCAAAGTTGAGCATGTTTATATGAGTTTTTGGGAATAAATTACATAAAAATAGGGTTGTTTTTGCAAAAAAACACACTGCTCAAACAGAGCAATTTTCAAATTGTCATTAAAGCACTGCCGCACGTGTGGATTGCGGCCTCGCACGTGCAGAAGACAGGGTAATTCTTGCTGGACATACTGAAATATATGCACCTACGGGGGCAGGTGCGGTGAAGGTCCCGCACATGCAGCTAGGACCCCCGCATGTGCGGCCTTTTTTGGATAAACTTGGTTTGTTTTTCGCTTCTTTTTTCCACCTTCCAGGTTTCCATTTGCATGGTTTTAAAGTGTTTTTATGATCATTTACATCTCACGAGTGCATTAGATTGAACTAGATCGAATAAATAAAAAGTTAGAACTGAACGAGTAAAGACAAATGGTAATTGAATAAGTAAACAATCAAATCGATGGTATTGACCGAGGATTGAATGTAATTGTATCATTTTGCTTGGCTCTGTTTGTCTAGATCGAACCCCAGACCAATAGTACGTGTACCAAGGAGCCCACTATGAGTAACAATGTTGTAAAGATATGTTCAATCATATTTATTTTCAGATTGATAAATCATATTGTTTTCTGAAATGATACTTTTATCGACTGAATGATGATCATATTTTGAACTGTATTCATGGCATCCATAGCGTATTGTTATTGTTATTGTTATTGTTATTGATATAGCTATTGTTACAGAGATCTCTGTCAGTTCCAAATCTTGGAACTATTGTTATTGTATGATGGCCATCAATTGATTGTTTGGTCTTTATGACCTATTATATTATATTGTTGCTATTGGATGTACCACGTATGACCTATATGAATATGAATGTGATTGAAAATGATTGATTGAATCGAATGATTGAACGATTGATTGACAAAGGATATTGATTGAAATCGATTGTTTCAAAGACCGTAAGAACATCATTCTTAACCTCTTTACACATTTGTTATTCACTGGGTTCTAGCTCACTGTTTATTATATATATTTAGGTAGTCGAGCAACGGATCAAAGCTAGTGGCGTTGACCTGAACCCTTGTTTTGTCAAGCCAGCTATTGTGCCTCATTGCGAGGTTCCGAACCTGAATGTGTCAAGGCTTTTTGGGTGGTACAAATTCACCCTTTTTGAGTATGTTAAGTGAAGAGAATGTTTTAAGACTATTATCAGTGACGTTTTTGATGATGGAATTAATTTCCTATCTTGTATTTTTCCTTGTATATATATATGAGTTTACGGACGTGAATTGTTTTGGATATGGCTATGTATATGGAAGTTTATTTTCATTCAGGTCCTCATAGCTCATTGGACATCATCTTATTATTGATTGGCTTCCACCAACCCCCTATTATAGCGTATTATTGTCATGATTGTTAAACAAGCCTTTGGTAATCACAGATTACTGGCCAGTTACGGCACTAAACCTATAGGGATGGATTTGGATTTTGACAGAGTGGTATCAGAGCACGAGTTATACCGTACACACGTGTCCAAATGAGCTATAGGATGTCCTAGAAAAGCAATTAGGGCAATGCATGAGCATGAATAAGTGTGTGTGGACATGTTATGTATATATATGTTAACATGAATAAGTAAACCATCTTTCCTATGTTTATTATTACCATATTTTATATATTGTAATGGAGAATGCAAGGAATACAGATGAACTTGAATCATTTAAAACAAGAATTACAAGATTGGAAATGATGGTTTAATTATTGGCAGAGGCTCCAAGACAACAACAAAACCAATAACCCCCACCTCCTCCTCCATTACCAGTGCAGCCAGAACCAAATGCCAATGATGATGTGATTACTTTAACACAGAAGTTTAATAAAATAAAGCCACTGACATTCCAGGGAGGATTAGAACCATTAAAAGCCGAGGCATGGATCCTAGAAATTGAAAAGCTATTTGAAGTGTTCTCGTGTTCCGAGGCACAGAAAGTGTTATTGGCTACCTTTACTTTACAAAAGGAGGCAAGACAATGGTGGATGCTTGTGCGTGAAGATAATAATGCTATGATTTGGGCTCAATTTAAGGAAGCATTCTATGATAAATACTTCCCTCAATGTGTTCGTGACCGAAAAGTGACTGAATTTGAGCAATTAAAGCAGAGTACTATGTCAGTAGCAGAATATGAAGCTAAATTCACCGAACTCACTCGCTATGCACCGCACATGGTAGACACAGATTATAAAAAGGCCAGAAAGTTTGAGGGTGGACTTAACGTGGAAATACTTGATCGAATTAATGTTTTGAAATTACTCAAGTATGTGGATGTACCAGACCGAGCTATCATAGCCGAGACAAACGTTGCAGCATTAAAACAAGCTAAGATGCCGATGACTGAATAGCAGGGTAAGAGACAAAGTTTTAATTTCAAAAAGGGCCAGAACAACTCGTTGAATAAAAAGCAAAATACAAGGTCAACAAGTAGTTCCAGCCAAGGTAATAATTCTATACCGCCTTGTCCAAAATGCAGCAAAAGACACAAAGGGGTTTGTTATAAAATCTCTGAGGCATGTTATAAATGTGGCAAGATGGGCCGCATAGTTAAAGATTGTCCTCTCGGAATTTTACTAGACCTGTAGCAAGCACTGCAGCATCAACTACTACACCAATGTCCAATCCTAAAGCTACTGGGAAAGAAACTTTGAGGCAAGGTCGGGTGTTTGCACTCATACCGGGGGATGTGCAGAACATTGAGACAGTGGTGTCAGGTATACTCCCTATTTGTGGTCAAAATGGTTATATTCTGATTGATTCAGGGTCTACACACTCGTTTGTCTAGCATGCTTTTTCACAAAAATTAAATAGACCACTGGAACCCATGAACTATTTATTAGCTGTATCTTCATCTGCTGGGGGGTCTATGACTTGTGCTTATGTGTATCCTGTATGTGAGATTGTTATTGGGGATGTGCTTTTATATGTTAATTTGCTACCTCTAAATCTTGATCACTTTGATGTAATTTTGGAAATGGATTGGTTAACCAAATATCATGCCTCCATTGATTGTGTAACGAAACAAGTTATTTTTCATCCTCCTGGATTGCCTGAATTTGTATTTAACGGAGTTGGTGTTGTACCTCACCCATACTTTATTTTATCTATGAAAGCATTCAAATTGATTAAAAAGGGGTGTAAAGGGTATTTATGTTGTATATTGACTATGTCTATTGATACTAAAACTAATGTGGACAGTATTTCTATAGTCAAAGAATTCTTAGATGTTTTTTCAAATGATTTTCCAGGGGATCTGATTGACAGGGAGATTGAGTTTACTATTGAGGTGATACCGGGTACACAGTCAATTTCCAAAGCTCCATACAGAATGGCATCTACTGAATTGAAAGAGTTAAAAATTCAGTTGCAAGAATTGTTAGACAAAAATTTTATCAGGCCTAGTACATCACCGTGGGACACTCCAGTCTTATTTGTGAAAAAGAAGGATGGTTCATTGAGACTTTGCATTGACTACCGCGAGTTGAACAAGGTGACAGTGAAGAACAAGTACCCGTTGCCTCGTATTGATGACTTATTCGACTAATTGAAAGGTGTCCAAGTATTTTTCAAGATTGATCTTAGATCTGGATACCACCAATTGAAAGTCAAAGCTATGGACATTCAAAAGACTATTTTCTGAACAAGGCATGGACATTATGAATTTCTTGTTATGCCTTTCGGAGTTACTAACGCACCTGCTACATTTATAGATCTTATAAACAGAATTTTCAAACCTTTCCTCGATGACTTTGTAGTTGTATTTATAGATGATATTTTGATTATTGCAAGAGTAAGGAGGAACATGAACATCATTTAAAAATCGCCTTGTAAACTTTGAGAGAGAAGATATTAAATGCAAAACTGACAAAGTGTGAATTCTGGCTTGATAGTGTTATGTTTTTGGGGCATGTGAATGATAAAGATGGCATTTCAGTTGACCCACAAAAAATTGAAGCAGTAGTGAATTGGCCTAGACCTACCAATGTTACTAAAGTCCGTAGTTTCTTGGGTTTGGCCGGATACTACCGAAGATTTGTGAAAGATTTCTCCAAAATTGCCTTGCCTTTGACTCAGTTGACTCAAAAAGGAGTACCGTTTAACTAGACCAATCAGAGAGAGTCAACCTTTCAAGAATTAAAGACTTGACTTGTGACTGCACCGATTCTCACCTTACCCTCAGGTACAGATGGATTTACTGTTTTTAGTGATGCTTCTTATAAGGGTTTGGTGTGTGTATTGATGCAGAATGGTAAAGTCATTGCTTATGCTTCCCAATAACTGAGACCACATGAAAAGAATTATCCAACACATGATTTAGAGCTTGCTGTAGCAATATTTGCATTGAAAATTTGGTGCCACTACTTGTATGGAGAAACATGTGAAGTTTATATAGACCACAAGAGCTTAAAGTATTTCTTTACCCAGAAAGAGTTGAACATGAGACAATGGAGATGGCTGGAATTGATAAAAGACTATGACTTGCAAATTTTGTACCATCCATGGAAAGCTAACACTGTTGCTGATGCACTTAGTCGAAAATCAATTAAGAATTTGGCTTGCTTACTTACCAAGCAAAGAGAATTACTACATGATCTTGAGAAATTTGATGTTGAAATTGCTCTGTGAGAACAAGGCGGAATATTAGCTGCTATTTTTGCTCAACCAGCGATTCTTGAAGAAATTAAAGAAAAACAGCAACAGGATGAATTTCTAAAAAAGATTATTGATGAACGAGAATCTAAACCAAGGCTGAACTTTGTATTTGAATGTGATGTGTTGAAATTTCAAGGTAGATTATGTGTACCAAATGATCCCGAATTGAAAAAATGAGTTTTGCAAGAAGCCCACAGTTCAAAGCTTTCTATCCATTCAAGGAATACAAAAATGTACCAAAACTTGAAACTTAATTTCTAGTGGCTAGGAATGAAAAAAGAAATTGTTGAATATGTGTCAACATGCTTACATTGCCAACAAGTCAAAGCCGAGCATCAACGACCTGCGGGATTACTTCAACCACAACCAATACCGGAGTGGAAATAGGAGCATATTACCATAGATTTTACTGTTGGACTACCTCACTTCAATAGAAGTATGGATTCAATTTGGGTAATTGTTGATCGTTTGACTAAGCTCATTTCTTACCTGTCAAAGTAATTTATAATGCGGATAAGCTGGCTACAATTTATATCAATGAGATTGTTAGATTGCATGGAGTGCCTGTATCCATTATTTCTAATAGGGACTCGAAGTTCACATCAAGATTTTGGCAAAGTCTGCAAACAGCATTGGGTACTGAATTGAGATTGAGCAATGCATATCATCCACAAACCGATGGCCAGTCAGAAAGAACAATTCAAACTCTGGAGGACATGTTGCATATGTGTGTGCTTGATTTTCAAGAGAATTGGGAAACTCACTTGCCTTTAGCTGAATTTGCCTACAATAACAGTTACCATTCAAGCATTGGTATGGCACCTTTTAAGGCATTGTATGGTAGAAAATGTCGGTCTTCCATTTGTTGGGCTGAAGTTGGAGATGGGTCTTTACTTGGGCCTGAACTTGTGCATGAAACAACGAAAAAGGTAAAGTTAATTCAACAAAGATTGAAAACCGTACAAAGTCGACAGAAAAGTTACGCGAATGTCAGAAGGCAAGATAGGGAATATGAAGTGGGTGACCATGTTTTTATTAAAGTGACACCGATGAAAGGGCAGACTCACTTTGGAACCAAGGGCAAGTTAGCACCGAGATATGTTGGGCCGTATGAAATCATTGAAAAGATTAATCCAGTGGCATATCAGGTAGCACTTCCTCCCAAAATGGAACATATGTATAATGTCTTCCATGTTTCGATGTTACGAGATTATCTTCGGGATCCTTTTCATGTTATTGAGCCTACTCATGTGGTATTGAGTGATGACTACACTTATGAAGAACGGCCTATTCAGATTGTAAACCTGCGAATTAAGAAGTTGAGAAATAAAGAAATTCCATTGGTGAAAGTAGATTGGCAAAATTATAGATGTATCTATGTAACATGGAAAAGAGAGGATGATATGAAACGAAGATATCCGGACCTTTTTCCACTTGATGCTATATTCTTCCCAGAGAAAGGTAATTGAGTTTGGAGGACCAAACATCCTAAGGGGGAGAGAATGTGACAACCGCCTCCTTAATTAAATAAATTAATTAAATTGATTATGTGTTTATCACTAATTATGTGATTATATGTTATGAAGTGTTATTGTGATGCCATGTGATTACTTGAATTGTATTATTATGGACAGATAGATTAAAGTGAATATGAAACCTGTCTGATTCATTAATTTTAATAAGTTAGAAGTAAATCATGGGATAGAAATTAGAACCTAATCCATATTAGTACACTTTAAGTAGTTGAATTAAGAAATGAATAAGATAATGAGATTAATTAAATTTGAATTACTTGACTACAATTTAATTAAGAAATGAATTATTATTATTATTATTATTATTATTATTATTATTATTATTATTATCATAGAGTATTCTACTCATTTGACCAAAGAAGAGAACTAGTGGGCTTGATAAATATACCACACATAGAGAGAGAGAGAGAGAGAGAGAGAGAGAGAGTGAGAGAGAGAGAGAGAGAGTGAAGGTGCTCTAAGTATAGAACTCAACAAGAAGAGAGGAAAAAAAAAGAAGAACTAGAAAGAAGTTAGGAACCTGGCTAGAATTCTCTTCAATCATCAAAAATAGGTAAACTTTTCTTTCCAATTTCTTGAAACTAAAGCTCCTTTACTTATCATCTACTAAGATACAAATGTAATTGAGGAGAATTTACAAGGAAATGTAATTGAGGAGAATTTACAAGGAATTAGAGGCTTTAGTACATGCAAGCCAAGATAGAAAATAATTGTGGGAAGTTGGCCTTAAATTCAACATGCATGGCATATTTCATGGACATTTGATTTCATTCATTTAATTTCTTGCATAACCTCCATAAGTCTAATAGTTTGGAAAGGATTTTCTCATCAATTTTACAACTTGAAGCTTTGAGATGCTTAGTTATTTGTTTATGTTTTTAGTTGAAGTCTTAAACTTTCAACTTAGCCATTTGAACCTTGTTTACAAGTTTAGGTTTGTGTTTCATAATCAAGACTCAAAGTTGAGCATGTTTATATGAGTTTTTAGGAATGAATTGCATGAAAATAGGGTTTTTTTTTGCAAAAAAAAACACACTACTCAAACTGAGCAGTTTTCGGATTGTCATTGAAGCACTATTGCACGTGCGGCTTGGGGCCCCGCACGTGCGGAAAACAGGGTAATTCTTGCTGAACATACTGAAATATATGCACCTGTGGGGGCAGGTGTGGTGAAGGTCCCGCACATGCGGTTGGGACCCCCACACGTGTGGCCCTTTTTGGACAAACTTGGTTTGTTTTTCACTTCTCTTTTCTACCTTCCAGGTTTCTGTTTGCATGGTTTTAAAGTGTTTTCATGATCATTTGCATCTCATGAGTGAACTAGATTGAACTAGATCGAATGTTAGAATTGAACAAGTAAAGACGAATGGTATTTGAATAAGTAAACAATCAAATCGATGGTATTGACCGAGGATTGAATGTAACTGTATCATTGTGCTTGACTTTATTTGTCTAAGTCAGACGCCGAACCAATAGTACGTGTACCGAGGAGCCCACTGTGAGTAACAATGTTGTAAGATATGTTCAATCGTATTTATTTTCAGATTAATAAATCATATTTTTTTCTAAAATGATACTTTTATCGACTAAATGATGATCCTATTTTGAACTGAATTCATGGCATCCATAGCATATTGTTATTGTTATTGTTATTGTTATTGATATCACTATTATTACAGAGATCTCTATCAATTCCAAATCTTGGAACCATTGTTATTATATGATGGCCATCAATTGATTGTTCGGTCTTTAAGACCTATTGTATTGAATTGTTGCTATTGGATGTACCATGTATGACCTATATGAATATGAATGTGATTGAAAATGATTGATTGATTGAATCGAATGATTGAATGATTGATTGACAAAGGATATTGATTGAAATCGATTGTTTCAAAGACCGTAAGAACATCATTCTTAACCTCTTTACACATTTGTTATTTACTGGACTCTAGCTCACTGTTTATTATATATTTAGGTAGTCGAGCAACGGATCAAAGCTAGTGGCGTTGACCCGAACCCTTGTTTTGTCAAGCCAGCTATTGTGCCTCATCGCGAGGTTCCGAACCTAAATGTGTCAAGGCTTTTTGGGTGGTACAAATTCACCCTTTTTGAGTATGTTAAGTGAAGAGAATGTTTTAAGACTATTATCAGTGATGTTTTTTATGATGGGATTAATTTCCTATCTTGTATTTTGCCTTGTATATATATATGAGCTTACGGACGTGAATTATTTTGGATATGGCTATGTATATGGAAGTTTATTTTCATTCAGGTCCTCATAGCTCATTGGACATCATCTTATTATTGATTGGCTTCCGCCAGCCCCCTATTATAATTTATTATTGTCATTATTGTTAAACATGCCTTTGGTAATCACGGATTATTAGCCGGTTACGGCATTAAACCTATAGGGTCGGGTTTGGGTCTTGACACGAAGTGTTCAAGTTCGATGAGAAGATAATTAGAAGCCAATCTTATGTGGTTGTACTAATTTGTAAAGTTAAGACATATGTATTGTGATAGGTTTATTATTTATGTCTTTTAATAACGTAATGTCATGGTTCTAAAAAGATTGTATCCTTTCATTTCATATAGTTATGCACTGTTATGAATGGATGTTGTAAATGGACTCAATATAACAAATAATGGTTTTCGCACATTAAAAAACTAATTTTGCCCCAATTATACAAAGAGTCCGTCTTTGGTAGTTTAGGACTATTAGTCGATCACTACACCATCCTGTTTAGGACGGGTTGGGGTCATGACACCCAACTGCACCACATTTCATTTTGTTAGGTAGAGTACTTAAGAGTGTAAAAATGGCCCGTGGCCCAAGGTGGGCCCAACTTGATTAGGCCTAAGTCCTAGGCCATCATTTTGAAGCTTAACCCGGCTCATGGTCCTGACCCAGCCCATCGGCCCACTCAAAGCCTAGCTCGCCTGAGGCCCAATATCATTTTTTAGTGGAAAAGAATAAAATTTTAGTAGAAAAAATAGAAAAAAAAAATGTTTAGGCTTGTCCAAGCCCAGTCTAGGCCCGAGGCTCGCCAGAGGCTCGAATACCGCTTGGGCTTGGGCCTAATTTTCTGGCTCGTGGCTGGCCCAAATTTTAGCAAGAGCCCATGAGAGCCAACATGGGCCGGCCCAAGCCCGAACCCGGGCCTAAGTCCGGATGGGCGAGGCCAAATTTACACCCCTAAAGTACCTACAGACAAGGCAAGTCTATTTCATTTTGTTGGGTAGAGTGGAAAGAAAGTGTTAAAAGATATGTAGCTACTTTTTCCTTTGGCCTTTTTCTCTTCTTTTTTTGCATTTTTTTTCCTCTTTACAGTAATAAATTTTTCCTTTTTCTTTTCCTTTCTTCCTTTATTTTTATTCTTTATTTTTATAGTAATAAATTTTATAAATTTGTTGGTGAGATTTCATGTTAGTGAGGTAATTAAGCATTTTTTTGTTAGTATTATTTTTATTAGTTATTTAAATAATTTTTGAAAGAAGCAAAAAATAAAAATAAGAGTTAAAGAATATATGTTAGGATAAACTACCAATAGGTCCTCATAAGTAAATTTGAAAAAAGAAAAGAAAAACTAAATTTTAAAGATCAAAATAAAAAATAAAAAATAAAACATAAAGAGGTAAAATGTAATATATCCAAAAGTTGATGTCACGACCCAAACCCAGTACCCGAAGGTCCGACGTCGCGATAAGATAATAACTGAAATCATAACAAATTAATGGTGCAGCGGAGTAAAATAAAAGGGTACCCAAATCTTCATTTAAGTATAACAAAAATGTGTACATTGGAACTTCTATTCGATTACAATACCTGAGCTGTACTATGACTACAAAGTGCCTTATGCCTACCCCATGCATTGGTTTTGACACGTCACTTGAAAGTGATTAACAGTTACAAACACATGACAAAGTGAGAAATATTATACAATAAGCATGAGGGTACAAAAATTACGATGGATAATTATATCAACTAAAACATTAACATAACTTAATTTGAATAAAAAAATTATTTAAAGTGGCAGAAATTGAAATACAGAAATTATGTAAATAAATAATCATAACCGCGGTATAGAACAGAACAGAACAGAGGTCACTAGAGTGACAATGAGAACAGAGGACCACAAAGTAGCCAAACAAAGGCCAATTGTTATTTAAGTCCCCCAATGCATGAAACTCCCATGGTGGTACTTACAGAAAATAATTGTCAAATAATTTTTAAAATTTAAACAAATATATCCATGGGTTTCATTTTAAGCAAATAGAGTTTAGAAAATAATTAACGTAATTAAAATATTAATATAATTTATAAAATATAAATTGCGCAAAATAAATCATGGTAACTCAAAACATATATAAAATATATTATGGTGACTCAAGGTATAATATAACTCACCTAATTATCAATTCTTACTATTTCCTTCCTATTTTTCCCAGCTATTTGAGACTCTTCTCTTGCTCCTCTCTCTTTTTTCCTTCTTTTCTTTTTCCTTTTGTTCCTTACTTACTTCACAAAGCCCCTCATATCTATATATTTACATGACCTGGGTGATGAATCACCCTGTAATGATGCCTCTCAATTAATGATCCAACCCCCCTAGGTACTAGATAGACCAACTGGCTCCGCTTTCCTTTCTCCAACAATTTGCACAATTAATTGTTGTGCTAACTTGGCCCTTAAGTAAAATATATTCATCTTATTTTTGATAAACCAAAACTAAATTAAATTATATCTTTAGGTAATGAGATATATTATTTCATATATTTACATTATTATTTATTTATTATTATTATTATGTATTTATTTATTTTTTTTCTTTTTATAACTTAATCAATTCCAATTCGGACTCAATTAGTAAAATTTCAAATTTACTAAACTGAATCGGATATTTAATTAAATTCTCATATGGTCCGATACTCGAAATTAAAATAATTCAATTAGTCAATTTTACCTTATTCAGAATTCCACAATTAAATTAGAATAAGAATTAAGGAAATGTAAAATATTATACGTGGCGGAATCGTCACAATCTCTCCCTCTTAGAAAGTTTGGTCCTCCAAACTTAAGGCACTTGCTCCTAAAAACTAATCATATGGCCTTACTTTTCCCAAGTAACTTTCTTTATTATTTGATTTCCTCATCATTCGATTGTCTCATGTAATGCCCTCAAAATATGGTATAAATCAACCCAAGAGATTCACAAGCATAATATGAAATGTATTACTTTCATTCATCAGAGTTTAGATTACAAAAAAGATTGTATACATTACACTTTCATAAATATCCATTCTTAAACTACAACATGTAACACTAATTAATAACAACAAAATAAATGTCCTACAGGCTTACATCTTTCCAAGAGATAACTTGGCTACAACAAAAGAGAGAGTCAAAAGCTTTTTACAATTAAAGCCCTTGGCTTAAAAGGAAAACATATAAACATAATAATAACAATAACGAAAAAAAAAAAAAAAAAGATAGAGCCTTCAGCCCTGTCCTCTCAAACTATGCCCTTGGAGGTGGCATGTCACTTATACCTGAAAATGATTTCCCAAGTAGGGTGAGCCAAAGCCCAGTAGAGATATGCTAAAACAATATATGAGAATTAACTAAGATATCAGCATCAAATAAATGTTCAATACTTACAAACCAACGTACACCCTTTCCATAATCAATCAATATCAACATCTATATCTCAATCCATTTTTATTCATTTATCCAAGTCAATTCATTGTTATAGTTTATTGTAATCTAAACAATTCAAAATGAGATTACAACTCATTTATTAACACTTCAATAACAACCATTATTCAAACACTACCATTTTCTTGCCATTTTACAAAATCACATTTGAGGGAACCGGCATCCATATATATATATACATATAAGATTTCGGGACTTTCACCCTGGACACTCTGACCAACTTAATTATCAATGGAGTCCATCCCCTATGTCCTCCCAAACAATGAAGTACATCCCTTATCTCCTCCCAAACAACGATACATATACAATGTATTTAAAAGCGTATCATATACAATGACTATCAAAATTCACACATTTAACAATTTAATCAAACCATCATATTCAATGACATAATTCATATGACTAGTTTCAATTTACCTAGTCCTCATGCAGTTTCTACAACAATCATAGCTATCCTCCACCGATAGCCCAAAACAGATATTTCTAAACAGATAAACAAATCTATCAAACAGATAATTTGCCAAACTTTCCATGGGTGAGTGATTTATCAAATCCAACTACACCATTCATTTATATACCCTTCCAATTTCATATTTCCACATCAATCTCATTATTTATACAAAATAATTTATTTGATTCAAATTAGGGCAATTTTCCCCCTTTCACCAAATATTATACCCAAGACCAAATTTGACCTAAATCTTCCTAATTTCCCCCATTTATTCAAAATGACAAATACCTAGGTTAAAACCCATATCAAAGAGTAGAATATCCCTACCTCAAGTGTAGAAGCTAAAAAAGAAGAAGAAGAACTTCAAAAATGCCCCAAATTCGGTTTAACTCGAATCAAAGGAAAGCCCTTGAGATGCTTCAACACTTTAACAAAAGAATTAGGGTTGAGAGATACTTAGATCTAGGAGTATTTGTAGAGAGAGAGAGAGAGAGAGAGAATTTTAGAGAGAGAAGGTACCAGATTAGGGTTTTGAGGTAAAAAGATCTCAATTTTTTGTGTAAAAATGAGCTGTTGCAAACTGATATACGAGGTCCTCGCTCGAGCGAAGGAGTTGTCGCTCGAGCGACCAGACACAACAAGTGACCTCGCTCAAGCGCAAGTAGCATCGCTCAGGCGCACAATGCAAAGCTTCAGGTCTTCCACGGACGCACACGTACGCTCGAGCGCAAGAAGTCTCGCTTAAGCGAAGAAGCAATTTCACCAGGCTCGCTCAAATGCAAGAAGCTTCACTCAAGCGAAGAACTTCCCCTTCCCAGAAAAATTGTGTCTAGGAGGAAAACCTAAAGACCCTCAAACCTCACTCAAGCAAAGAAGCCAATTACACAAGGCTCGCTCGAGCGCAAGAAGCCTCGCTCAAGCGAAGAGGCTAAAATCTAGGCAACAATAATCTAAACCAATCAACAACCAACATGTTCCAAACACGCCCAACAAGTTCTAAAACACAAGTACAAAGGGCCAAAGGGAAAAAACAGGACATGAATACAATATTCAATCACGGAACCCGAGTTCGGAACACAATGAAGGCCAGGGAAAAACCAAGATTGTTATATCTCATCACAGGAGTTTAGCTCATTTTCATTTAGTGATTAATAACCCAAATTGTGATTCATCTTAATTCATATCAAAAGCTATTTAATAAAATATAGCAAACCTCGAAGATCCTCATAATATTAAGCCACAAAAATATTAATCCCAACATACTACTCTTATCAATCACATATACTTTTATTTAGTTATTCACATATCTTCTAATAATCTTTATATTTCCAATAATCCATGTCTCCAAATAGACAAATGAAATTCATGATCTTACTTAGCTTTAACAAATCAACGTACTCTCCTACAACATCTCATATGAAATTTTCAGAATAGGTTGGGTATGTGATACAACTTCAATAACAAATTTAAATCCAAAAATTTTCTAACCACAATCAAGTCAAATTGCTAGGAAAAAATTTTCTCCATTGGTTCTACAAGATAACTATTTAATCTCGGAAGTCAAAAATGACACACTTAGGTGTATAATCATATTCACTTGATAGATCGAAATCCATTCACATTCAACATTACATTCTAGGGTCCATATCAAAGGTATTGGGCCATACTCATAGTACAACGTTCCCAAATAATATAATTTTTTGACTAGCGAGGAAACAGTTTTACACAATAATAGTCCCAATGATACAACCATCTTATAACAATTGACTTTAAATGAATGGATGGAACCTGAATCCATTAACATACAGACATTTTACTCACAAATCATTTCCTTATAGCAATCTCATTCTAATTATCTTAACAATCTCATATCAGGTTTCAAATGCTCTAGTAGATGAGTTCTAAATTTACCTACAATCAATTCAAATATTTAGAAGGGTGTCAATTCTAATTCAAGACTTTTTTCAATGACTAGCAATGTTTATTTATTTTTATATTTTTCTTACCTATTTATGAAGGACCAATCTTTGATCTGATCTGATTAACTTGTTGCAATTCTTTTTTTCTTTCTTTCTTTTTTTCTTGACAATATCTCATTCGATGTCCTATTAAAGTATCCTCTCATAAGTCAATGACATAACTATCTATGTGGCTTTTAATACGTTGGACATGTTGGGGGTAGGCTCATTTTTTTACGACTTTGCTTAGGATTGTTTGCATGTTGTACCACAAAATTTCTAAACATCTTCTTTTATTCTATTGTTAATTCCACATTTAACTTTTTCTTTTGATCTTTGCCGTTTCCCTTGACATGTTTGCATAGGTTTCATTAAATTTTCTAATACTTCTTCTATTTTGTGAAATTTTCCGAAAAAGATTCAACAACTTCCACCTCATTTATACTTCTCATCATCGTTTCCTTAAGTCACACGGCAAAGGTGGATAATACTTGGGGTAATAGTAATTAGCTCAGAACATAACACGACATATTCAATCGTAAGCCAAATACTTATACAAGGTCATCGGTAGGGTAACCAATTCATTTCCATGAAGTTGACCGAGAATTTCAGATGTGAAGGTACGCCGGCCGAACGTGATTTCAATCAGACTTTCAAGGTCACTCAACAAAAGTATGAGACCCTATGGCTCAGACAGTAGGTCGCTTCAAAAAACGACATACCTTCTTCATATCAAATAATTTCCTAGCCTCCAATCACCATAGTTCCATGCACTTCATTGATCATCAGATATTTTAACTTCCCAAAATGTTCTCATAGCTTAACTTCACATGTAACCATGTAGCTTTCATCACTTCCTTATAACACCGTATTCATACGAATCAATATGATTATATTCCCCAATGTGCAAGTCAAAAATTACGTCTTCCTTATAGCATTATAGATTTCACAATAGCTCTTCACTTCAACACTAAACTTATTAAACAAACACATCCTAGCCTCTTTTCACCGTCGAAGTTCCGTAATAACCGTTAATTCCTATAATACTATATTTTCACAAATCATCATATTTGTACTCCCTAATATGCCAATTAACAATCCTAATTTCCTCACTCAATAGTTCTTAGCTCTTGGCCTCAATACCACACTTACTAAACATCTCATCTCAGTTTCCTCCTAATTATCAAAATTTAATAACAGCTCTAAATTCTTAGACCCAATGCTTAGGCTATTTAACAAACACTTCTCTGTCCTCTTATAATCATCAAAGTTCCCTATGGCTTGTAGGTTTAAATCTTAATACTTCATATGTACAAATTCTTGAATGCACAATTTATTACTTACTTACTAGATGTATACCGCTTCTGTATGTATGATCACACAAAACTATAATGCCAAACACATGACTAACCACCTATCATTTCTATCCTTAAATATAAAAGAGCAAGTTTCCCAAACTTTTGGGGCCAAACTGTGATTTCACAACTACAGAGGCCAAAATGAAAATTTCTAGGAATCCCGTGACCGAATTGTAATTTTTGAAAACTTTAGGGATCAAATTGCAATTTTCAAAATATTCTGTTGATACCAACAGAATATTTTGTGATGATGTCTACCTAAACATTTTAATCCTCGGACATTGCTAAGAGGATTCGAACTCCCGACTACATCGTTAGCACCATACGCCTTAATCAATAAGCCAAACTCAAAGTATCTAGATTGGCTACAAAATGGTCATCTTCAATCTCTAGCCGCGCGTGGCTTTCTAATTTCAAATTGACTTTACGTGCAAAGATTTGACCGGTGCGTGTAATCCAACCCAACTTTCGCTTTGCCTGTTCTTTCTAGGTCTGGACTCCTCTTGTCGAGACCTACCTCATGTATGCTCGAAACCTGATTTTGAGCAACTTAAAAGCTAATAGTTTCGGAAAACCTTTCATTTTTCTTTTCCTATACCTACCATCCACTCTCGTCAATTAATCTTTTTTTTTCTTTTTCTTTTTTTGAAACCTATGTGATGGGTTTTTTTTTTTTTTGGCATGTTCTTCCTCTTTCTCTATCTAGGTACAGACCAAACACGTAGACCAAACACACAAAGTGCACAACACTTATTCTTTCTTACTCATCACTAGCAACACCCGACGCCATTCATTTTTGTTTTCCTATTATGTTTATATCAAATTTGGTACAAAATCATACAAACTTATCATGCATACCCTTAATTATGTGTCCTATATACCATTTTGTCACGACCAAAGGTGCAGGAGGTTCAAAGATTGCGATAAGATAATAACTGAAATCATAACAAATTAATAGTCCAGTGGAGTAAAATAAAAGGGTATCCAAATCTTCATTTAAGTATAACAAAAACATGTACATTGGAGCTTCTATTTGATTGCAATACTCGAGCTGTACTATGACTACAAAGTGCCTTGTGCCTACCCCATGCACTGGTTTTGACACGTCACCTAAAAGTGATTAACAACTATAAGCACATAGCAGAGTGAGAAATATTATACAGTGGGCATAAGGATACAACAATTACCATGGATAATTATTTCAACTAAAACATTAACATAATTTAATTTGAATAAACAAATTATTTAAGGTGGGAGAAACTGAAATAGAGAAATTATGTAAATAAATAACCATAATCACGGTATAGAACAGAGGTCATAAAAGTAACAATCAGAGCAAAGATCACTAGAGTGACAATTAGAACAAAAGTTAATGGATCCATTACAAACAGAGGACCACAAAGTAGCCAAACAGAGGCCAATGATTATATAAGTCTCCCAAGGCATGAGACTCTCGTGGTAGTACTTACAGAAAATAATTATTTACAAAATCATTGTCAAATAATTTCTGAAATTTAAACAAATATATCTATAGGTTTCATTTTAAGTAAATAGAGTTCAAAAAATAATTAACGTAATTGAAATATTAATATAATTTATAAAATATAAATTGTGTAAAATAAATCATAGTAACTCAAAATATATGTAAAATATATTATGATAACTCAAAATATAATATAACTAAAGACACCCCATTTTTGACCGACCTTAAGACTCAGACGTCATCGATTGAGCGCTCGGTGATTGCGCATGTTGTGCTCGTTCTGAGGTTTCGGAGTCTTGGCTGAGAGCCTTGCCTCCGGACTTCGAAACTCTTTTGTGCTTTGTCTCGGTTTGCGAATCAGGTTCTGTTTTCTCTTCTCGAAGAGAGGGAGAGGTCTCATAGACCATCTCTCAGTGGCCGTAGGCTACTATTCGTGGTCGTAGACCACTGTTCCCGTTTGGAGACCAATTTCTGATTTTCGGAGCCGTCAGCCGTGCGCCTCGGTTCGGGACCGCTTAACTTTCTCCGTTTGCTCCGGTTTTTGGCACAAACCTTGTTTCCTCTCTCTAGAGGGACACTGTGGCCTGGGAGACCACCTTCGTGGTCGCACGTCACTTTCGCTGCTTAACAGTCAGTTTTCGGGACACCCGGCTGCGCGGTTTGGCCCTTGAACCCTCGTTTTGTATCCGTCTTGGTTCATTTTTGGCATGGACCCTATTTCATTGTTTAGAAGGTGGTACTAGGGTGGGAGACCACATTTTCTTCTTGGAGACCACCTTTCTCTTCGTCGGCCGATTTTCTTGATAGGAGGCTGGTCTCCCTCATTTTTGGGCCACAATTGCTAGTCTCTTACCATACCACTAGCTTGCATTCAGTTGGAAAACCACCAAATGGGGTTGCCGACCACCTTTTGTTAAGTTGACCTTTTTGACCTGGCTGGCCGACCACTTGAACCTTTTGACCTGGTCGGCCTGCTCCCATCATTTCTGTCTCACTGAGTTGTTGCCAGTTGTGCCAGCTGGAGGGCACAAACTGGATCCTCCATACACGTGTATGGAGGATCTTTGCCCTTGGTTTTTGGCTTCTAAGAGAAGATTTGGGCCCTTTGCTCTATAAAGAAAGGCCTCCCCTTCCTTGTAGAGGGTTCAGAAATTGGTCTTAGGCATACACCATATATCTCTCTTTGTCTCTCCTTTTAGGCTTAAAAAGAGTGAGTTTCTTGGCTCCTTTGCACACCACTTCATAGCCACACACTTCCACCCTTGCTTGGAGGTTCTTGGAGCTTGTTTTCAGAGGTTGAGGGCTATGTTTTTGGTCCAAAGTTGTGCTGTCTTGTTGAGCTTCAAGGGTAACACACTATTCCCTTTTTTAAGCTTTATTTTGCTCCATCTTTTAGTCATACTTGCAAGCATATTTGAGCTTTGTCATCAACTGGAAAAAGTCTTTTTTTGAGGTCCTTTTTATGTTTGTTTAAGGTCATTTTGTTGTTGGGGGTCATTTACCCCCTTGCATGCTTCATTTCACCTTGTTTTGAGCCATGCATTAGGGCCTTTGTGTTAAGCTTTGTTGGCCCTTTTGACCACTGAAATCCAGAGGATTTTTAGTGGTTATTATGTGTTTTTGAGAGCCAAAATTAGAGAGGGGAGACCCTCTCACCCCTTGTCTTATTTTCTAGCATATTTGGCCTAACAAGGGAGCCCATGTGTGCATGCTTCCAAGCCATGTTTCAGGCCATTTTTGGTGAGTTTTAGGACCTACATGAGCTCTGTGTAGAGCTGTTTTTTCCATATTAGGTGTCCCTCTTGCATGTGTAGAACAACCTTCTTCATGGCCTATCAAAGGAGCATCTCATTCTTGCATGCATGGACCATATTTCAGTGAGTTTTTGGGCTTTATTTGGCATGTCATACCTCTAACTTTTTCTGGTTTAGTGGCCTCTTGAATGCTTAATATACTTGTAGTGTAAACCCTCTTCACTAGCTTGTATTGCATGTTGTTTTGGCCCTTGATTCTAGCACTTTTTGGCCATGCCTTAACCTAATTTTGTGCATGTTTTGAACTGCCTTAGCTCTATTTTTGTGCCTCATGATTGAATGATGCATGCTATGCATGGTTGTAGTTCAATATCCATGCCTAGCCTTGAGTTTTATAGCCTCTTGCATGCTTGAATAGAGGTGTTTGCATGTCTTGGCATCATTGTGCATGTTATTTTAGACCTCATACTTGTGCCATGTTCCCATGTTTTCCACTCCTTAAGTGCATTTGAGAGTTGTGCTTGTTTGCCTCATTTTCGGACCATTGCATGAGTTTCATTTCCATGCCTTTTGAGCCACCATTTTAGTCCATATTTGCTACTATTTTGGTTTGCATAGAGACTATTTGGGGATAGTTTGGTCATTTGAGCATCTCTTTGCATACCTTTAGTGTAATCCACTTCACTAGTTTCGGTATTTGAGCCGCCTAGCATGCATTGTGTGAGGTGTTTGCATGATTCGGGACCCTTTCGTATGCCATTTTAGAGCTGGAAAATGTGTTTTTGTATGCTATATTACATGCTTGCCATGCTTTGGTAGAATTGCACTTGGTGCCTTAGTTTTGGTCCCTTACATTTGGGCATGTTTGCATGAGTGTTGTTGCTTCATTTCATCATGTTTGGCCACTGATTTGAGTGTGGCTGAGGTCTACTCATATTGGTTTAAGTCCATCTTGTATTGTGTATGCCATATTATGTCATGTGCATTGAGCATGCCATTGATAGTTCATAGCATTGCACATGCTAGTAGCACCTTTGCATATCACTCCTTGCATGTTTGCGTGTCTTAGTTGCATTTCATTTAGGATTGCATGCTAGTTGTTGCATTGTGTTTGTATGCCATGCCATTCTAGTTGTTGCATAGTGTTTGGAGTAGGGTTTAGTCCAAACACAGGAAACGAGGGACGTTTCGTACTCAAAGTGACGAAACGTGCTTCAATTCCCGGTTGCCGACACTCTTGACTATCCATGATAGAGTTGTTGGCTTTAAGTGTCCATTTGTGCATTCATTTCACATTGAGTCATGCAATTCGACTCCTCGGCCATCATGCATCGAGATGCATGATTGGTGGCACGAGGATCGAGGACTACACTCCCTAAAGCTCATGTAATGATGGAGAGAGTGGTTGTGATACATATGTTGAAAATACTTTGCCATGCCCCTTTCTTGCTCTCTGTTGCAGCAAACCGGAAACCAGCAGCAAAAATTGGTCAGCAGTATCCCTACAAGTTCCCATGGAGTTGTGTACAGTGTTCCGGGGTCAATTGCAAACAGAGGCAAATCGGGGCATCGCGATGAATTTCCCGACAAGGTGACTCGAGCATGCATGCATGCATGCATCTTTCATCATTCCGAACAGAGCTGAGGCAGTCTACTTCATGTAGCATTGCATGTTAGTTTACTCGCTTTCTTAGTTAATTTGTTAATTAGCTAGTGTTGTGTAATAATTAGTTATTCATTTTTGGTTGTGTAATATTTATTTGAACCCTCTACAAGAGGGCAATGTTGTAATAAGTGTGCGTGTGTGTGATGCATGTCTTCCAACCACACGTCTTTCTCCCTTTTATTTACCAGCTTATGATGGTTAGTTTTAGGGCACGTTTCAATTAGCATACTTATACTCGCATGTTTGCATCCATTCATCTGTCTTGCATGCACCGGGCTCGGCGTATCATACTAACTGCATTGTATTTCAATTCCGAGTTGAATACGTGTATCAGTTGTTGCATTTCATATGCCATTTTAGAATAGCCGAGCCTATCTCAGTTGCATTTTTGCATGTGTTACATTAAGCATTCCAGCATAGTTAGGGTTCATGCATGATTTCTAATTAGCTTCTTTCTTTGGCTTGGAGTACTCGATAAGTATTTATGCTTTAGCATCCTTGCATGCGTGTGAGTGACTGCCATGATAGCATACTTACCATGAGGCTATGTGCTTATGTAATATAACTGCCTGAATGCCTGTGGATGAAGGTTGGGTTGCTTGAGTTGGAATAATTCGTCGAAACCCGTGTTTTAACCTACTGGCGAGTAGCAAACTTCAATCCATTTTAAAAACAAATGGATATGCGATGCTTTGTTCCAAATTAGGCAATCCAGTCTATACTTATATGCTGTGCGCATCACATAGTAATTCTAGGCTAATAACCGGAATAAGAGCTCATATTGTTTTCAAAACTCGATATCATGGTTAGTAAAGGCCGATCTTTGATCGGGCGAGCGGGGGTGCTCACGAAGTGACCTTCCCCAATCGTACCCAAGTTTCCGAGCCAAAGCAACTTTGGTGATGACGGACACGTGGCCTTAGGCAACGAGTCAGGGTTTCCTAAATTCCCCCCCAAAATAAAATATTTAGGTGGCAACTTTGTATCTGGCAAAGCAGTCCATGTTTGGCACTTCTTTCAAAAAAATCTATTTTCAAAAACGATTTGTCAAATTTGGACTCTTTGATAATTCATCGGTCTTGTATTGCACTCTGCGAGATTAGATACAGGACCGTGACATTGAATCCTGAACTGTAGTAAGCCCAATGAACAAAACGGGATTCCCTCCCGAGACGTTCAGGGACATCTACAATAATCCACCTAATTATTAATTCTTATTATTTCCTTCATATTTTTCCTAGCCATTGAAGACTCTTCTCCTGCTCCTTTTTCTCTTTTTTTTCTTCATTTCTTTTTCCTTTTGCTCCTTACTTCACGAGGTCCCCTATTTATATATATACATAACTTGGTGATGAATCACCCCGTAATGATGGCTCTCAATTGATGACTCAGCCTCTTAGGTACTAAACAGCACAGCTGGCTCGGCTTTCCTTTTTCCAGCAATTTGCACAATTCATTGTTGTGCTAACTCGGCCCTTAAGTCAAATATATTCATTTTATTTTTGATAAACCAAAACTAAATTAAATCATATCTTTAGGTAATAAGATATATTATTCCATATATTTACATTATTTTATTATTATTATTATTATTATTATTATTATGTATTTTGTTTTTTTTTTTTTTTATAACTTAATCAATTCCAATTTGGACTTAATTAGTAAAATTTCAAATTTACTAAACTGAATCGGATATTTAGGCCTCGTTTGGGAATATACTTTTTTAGTCATTTTTTGACTTTTTAGCTAAAATATGATGTAAAAAAACTAGTTTGTTTGGAATGAACTTTTGACTTTTTACAAAAAGATGTACAAGAAATAGAGAAAAAATGAAATCTTTAACTTTTTGGTATAGGTTGTTGGCTTTTTGATTTTTTTTAGTGGCTTCTTGACTTTTTGGCTAAAAAAGCCACTTGCCAACTCTCATATGGCTTGATACTCGAAATTAAAATAATTCAATTAATTAATTTTACCTTATTGAGAATTTTGTAATTAAATTAAAATAAAATAAAAATTAAATAAATGTAAAATATTATAAGTAACGGGGTGATCACGGTTGATTTGGGTAATTCCATGGAGGCAAATCTCTTGCTGACTTGTTGAATTCATTCGACAATGGAGCTGAAATTCCGCATAAGACCAAAACACCCTTAGTTAAATTCATGTTAGAAGCACAAACCGAAAGGGCAATTTTGGAAATAAGCCATCAAGTGAACAGTAAAATTACTTATATATTATGGTCAAAAATTATGTAACATATGCAAGTTATTCTCACCAATATTGAAGTCATGATTTATAAATAAATAAATTATAATCAAATATCACTTAAGGTATAATTATAGAATTCTGAGATTATAATCAAATAATGTCATAATTAATATTATAATAAATTATAATTAAATATCATATGTACCTAAAATTTCTCTTATATTATATTATATTATATAGTAGATAGATACATGTGCAGAAATTAACCATTATATTTTAGGTGGATGACAAATATCTATGCCTATATTTTATGTGTCTTAGGAATTATTTAGAATGATCTAAATAAATAATTTTTTGTCTTTTTACGAAAAAATATATAAAAAAATAGAGAGATAATGTAATGAAAAAAAGATAAAAAAATAAAAACATAAATTATTTTTGATTGCCAAACTGGACCTTCGTGTTTGCAACTCCCTCTGCATGCAAAGATGGGTGTCTTTGCATTTTACTATTCACTTGGTTCTTGAAATTTGCTTCATCTCTCAACAAATAGACAAACTAATCGGAGGGCGCCACCTCTCTCTTCAAGAAGTTGCATCTTCGGTGCCCCCTTAGCTAGCTAGTGGAGGAGAGCACCACCAACATCCCAGCCAATAAGAAATGACAGAGGGTTATGTTTCCAACCTCATCTTGAACGGTGCTCTGGTGTATATTTGAAACTAGCGGTAACCCTATTATACACGGGATTTTATAAATTAAAAAAAAAATTACAAACACATGGGGTACAAATATGTCTGTGGGAGGGTGCAAATAAAAAACTGTAAGGATACAAATCCATGTGCTTATAATTTTTTTCCCCAACTTCCACCTAGATATAGTTTCTCTAATAACTATTGGTATTATCTCATGCATGACCAGTCTACCTTAACTAAATTTCTACACTAATATTATAAGAGCCATATTTGTAAGTCAAAAATTATTCATCATCTCATATGGTACTAATGTATTAATTGGTTTAACACACTCTAATATTGTATTTAGTTCACTAGGATAAGATGAAATTAAATTAAATGGTTATTTCTTTTCTTTTTTTCTATATCATTCCATTATAATAGTGAATAATTATTTTATTATATTTTTTTATTACTAGTATTTTTTTAGTCAACTATATATAAAATTAAATATTTTGATAGAGTGATTATTCCATTATACTCTATTTTAGTAAATTAAATACTACTTAATTATCCTATTACTCATGCATATTATCAATACAATACGGTAATGACAAATAAAATGATAAATAATTTTTAAAATGAAATATCATATACATGGTATTATTTGAGAATAAGTTATTTTAATAATTTTTTAACTTTTATAAAAAGGGTTTGGTTATGGTGTGCAACTTACACCTTACACCTTATACCTTACACTTACACCTTACACTTACACCTTTTGTGAAAAATTAAACCTTACACTTATACTTTTTTTTGAGGTTGCACACCATATGCAACCCACTTACACCTTACACTTTACACTTACACCTTATACTTACACTTACACCTTACACTTACACTTTTTGTGTAAGTGGCACATGGTATGTACTTGCACACTTAAGAAAACTCCTCATAAAAAAAATATACAAAATAATAAAGAAATTGATATAATAATTTATATTATTTTTTAATTTTTTAATTAAAATATATGTTTGGCGAAAGGTGTCATGTCAAGCCTAATAGGAGTACAGTTGTCTCTGGAGGGGTCACGGCTTCCTAATATACCATTCAAGAAAAAAAAAAAGTAATAAAATATTTGAGATTTGTGAAACAGTGAGGTATATGTACTAATTAGGGCTGGTTTGGTATAGACTATATAATTTATTTTTTTATCTTTTTTTTATCACATCACCTCTTTATTTTTCTGTATATCTTTTTATAAAAAGATAAAAAGTATACTTTTTTAGGACATCCTAAACTAACCCTTAATATATATATTAATGTATTAATTAATGATATATTATTGTTATTGATCGTATTTATTATATAAATTATAAATACTTAAAATTTTTAAAATTATACCATATCATGTTAATATATAATATATTAATTAATACATATAATATTATTTTTTGTGAAAAGCTTGCAGGGCCACCGCCGCTGTTTATGCATTGATAAGCCATTAAGGAGGTTATAATTCACTTTTCAAATTATAATTCACTTTCTCTCTCATAAAAAAATTATTTATAAATATTTTTTTATTAAAAAATTAATTATAACCATCTTCTCAAAATAGATCTTAATTATTTTTTACTTTAATCACCGATCCTTAAGAATTTGAGTACGGCATGACAGAATAGTACAAATACTCTTTCCTTCATTTGCCGGAACATATGACAATTAAAATGATAATTTAAGTTTTGTTTAGCATGCAATAGTTTTAATTTAAAAATTAAAAAATTATTAAAAAAATTAAATAGTCTATAATCTATATTAAAAAAAAATTTTTTAAAAAAATTTTATTTTTTGCACATTTTTCATAAAAAATCAAAAAGTCATTCTAAATATAATAATTTTTTTACCTTATATTTTAACTAAAAAATTAAAAAATTACTAATAATTTGGTCCCAAACAAAGCCTCAATACATAAAATTTTCATTAAAACGGAATTTAAAATAAATAATAAATAAATAAATAAATATCTGTCTAAAAAATAAGAAAGCTAAAAGGGATCTAAAAACTGTTTCCCATTCCAAAATCAAGAGGGCGGTGAATGTGGGCTTCCCATTTGGATTAGGTTACTTTTCAACCTTAAATGTATTCCTTTCACATTGATAGCGCATTATGCTCAATCCATATTATATAGCAAGAGAGCATATAGAAATGATTCCATATTATATATGGTAATGTCACAAATTAAAACTGTATGTATCAATTGATATATTAATTAGTATATAAATAGTTGATATAACATAATTTTAAAAATTTTAATTTTTTATAATTTGTATAATGAGTAGGATCGTGTTAGCAAAAATTCAGTTGAAACCCAATCAACAGTAATTGATCGATAGTCTTAAACAGATTTTAAATAAATATTAAAAGATCAAATTTTGTTGTTGAATTCTATACCTTAAACTAGGAAAGGCAATGGGCCAGTGTGGGACAAGGGATTATACTCCCCGTTCTTGATCCCCGAAAGTATAAAATTTCCTGTCCTTGCCCCCGATTCTCGGCGAGAAACCAATCACCCTCCGCCCCCGCCCCCGCCCCCGCCCCCACACGAGGATCGGGTTTTCCCAACCCTGAAAAATCTCCAAACCCTTTTTTTTTTGAATTTTGCATATCCTATTTTATTTCTTTTTTTTTTAGGCAAATAAAAATAATATACATAAAAGTATAATCCAACTATATCCAAACATAAACATCCAAATAACAATAACATGACAAACAAGATACAAAATAACACCTAGACCACAACAAAAAAAATAAATAAAACAACATCCAAACAACACCTGTTTTTTGCTTAAAAAAAAAAACAAAAAACAAAAAACAAAAAACAAAGAACAAAAAGCAAAAAAAAAACCAAAACACCACTTGTAAATTTTGCAAAGTAACATGCACAATCAACATTATTAGCTAAGTTAACTTTTAAAATCAATAGGCATCTCTCGAATATATTCCATGAGTCCATCCCCTCAAAATAATCCATGCAACATAATATCTCGATTTTCAAATGTCCAACCAAAAAAAAAATAGTATCATTAGTCTATTACAACATGGAACAATAGTTGTTGAGATAAAACATATAACATCAATATCACAACATTGTTTCTCAAAAAATCTGATATAACCATAATTTTTATCGTCTCCTTCAACTTGAATTCCTATTAAATAACAAAAGAAAAAAATAATAATAATCAATACTAATAATAAGATGTAAAAAATGTTAACAATTAAAATAAAAAAAAAAAAACAATGGATTTTCTTTGGAATTGTGAAGAAACTTTTTGGGCTCAGCGGGCTAAAGTGCATTGGTTAGTTTTGGGGGATAAAAACACAAAAAAATTTCGTTTAATGACTAGAGTAAGAAGGTCTAAAAGTCACATTTGGCATATAAAATCTCTTTCTGGCCTGATCATTCATGATGAAAAGAAAATTAGAAATATTTTCTTCGACTATTTCCAAGGTTTCTACTCTTCTAGTGTTGATCACTCTAATCAACAGTTTTCTACTATAAGTGTACAGTCATCTTTATCTCCTACCCAAGTTGATTTTCTAAACAAACCTTTTTTAGCTTGTGAGGTAAAGGATGCTGTTTTTCAAATGGGCCCTCTCAAAGCACCTGGTCCTAATGGCACACCACCCATCTTTTTCAAAAATGTTGGCACATAGTATCTGTCTCCGTTACTATTGTAGTGCTCTCTTTTCTCAATTCTGGGCATATGCTTATGGAGGTTAATCGAACTTTCATCAGTCGTATTCCCAAAGTAGCGAATTCGAAATCGGTTGATCAATATCGTCCTATTAGCCTTTGAAATGTTTTGTATAAAATCATTTCTAAAGTACTTGCTAATAGGCTCAAAATGATTATTAACTCTCTAGTCTCACAAAAGTCATTGCTGATAACATTTCCATGGCTCAAGAGCTTACTAATTGTAATAACCCCGACCTCAGATTAACGTTAATTCATGCTTAGTTAAGCCTAACAATAGTTTAGGAAGGATTTGGAACTAATTTGCATGAGTATTGCATCACCTTTGTATTTTTATCTGTTAGGCGTAGAAAGATCTGTTCATATTTTAATTTCGGTTCGTGAATTGGAAGCCTTATCGGCGTTCGAATCAAAAATTGACTTGTGTTATGTGTTAGTTAGGGTTTATAGAATTTTATGGTATGTTTAATTTAAATTCGGTTCGGAGCGATTAAATTAGATTAAAGTAATGCCCACTAATTAACTCTTTTAGGCACACTTTTGGTTTAAAGCCTTAGTGGCCTCATTATGCTCCCACTCACCTCTTTTATTCATTTTGATCACACTTGAGCCTATTCTAAGGGAGAGAAATGTGAGAGAGTGAGAGTAGAGGAATTGGTTCAAGATTTGGAGTTTGAGTTCAAATCCAAGAGATGCTTTGAATTATTGACAATTGGGGAAGATTTGTAGGGCCTCAACCTTAATTTTGTTGATTGGAGCCTCTAGGTAAGAAACTAAACATTTCCTTGAGTAATTGAGTTAGATTCAACCAGATCATTAGTAAACTAAGTGAATTTATTTTGGAATTGTACTAGAATTGGGCTATACCATGTATGCATGTACATTTTCTTGCAATTTGAGCATGATTTCAAAGGTTTCTTTCGTGCATGTGCTAACTTCACCTACATTATGGTCATTCAACTTGTTTTCCATCAAATTATCAAGTTTGATTATGTTTTGGAGAGTTTGAATTCAAAGAGGTTCTTGCATGTTGAATTAATAGCATAATCATAAAGTTCATGTTGATTTTGCAAAAAAGGGTTGCTCTTGGGCCATGATTTCTTGAAATGATTCTTTAAACATGTTGTTCTATGAGTTACTAAGTGTTTTCCAAAGATTTGGCCTAGAAAAATGAGTTTTGGAGGGTTGAGGGTCGAGTTTCATGTTTGGAGGTCAATCTGGATTTTTCCAGAAATTTGACCCACGCTCGAGCGTGAAGCCTGAGTACATGCACTTCCGCTCGAGCGGTGAGAGTCACGCTCGAGCGTGAAATGCGTATACCCAAAAGTTTGTGTGTTTTGCAGTCCGCTCGAGCGGGGGGAAGCCACGTTCGAGTGATGGTGCATGTCACACGCCGCTCGGCGAAGTCGAGCACCGTCGGCGTGGATTTCATGCATCCAAGATTTCTCATAAGTTCTGATGCGCTCGGCGGGAAGTCCACGCTCGAGCGTAGCTTCATTTGTCTGCATGTACGCTCGAGCGGGGAAAGCCACGCTCGAGCGTAGACCTTATTTTCAGCAAATTTTGAGAAATGGTTTTCAATGCATTTTTGCATCCTCTTTCTATCCTAGGCATTCTTCGGCTATATTTAAGACCCCATAATGAGGATAAGAGATTAGAAACACACTAAGAGCCAACGAAATAAGTTTTGTACAATTAGAACGTGTGTTTCAAGTGTGCATCTGTTATGTGTTGTGTAGGTTGCGTGCCACGTACCGTTTGACCAAGTTTACTCCGTCTGTCTGTCTCAAGGCCCACTGTGAGTAATAACTCTGTAAAGTTATATTTAACTTAAGTATTTTCTGACTGATGTGGTATAATCTATTTTCTGAAATGCTATCTTACGAATTATAAATGAATGTCCAATTTTCTGAAAAGTATTTGTGGCACCCTTAGTTCACGTGGCCCTCGCCCGGGGGTAACAATACTGCGGCCAATCTGCACGTGGCCCTCGCCCGAGGGTAACAATACCGCGGCTAATCTGCATGTGGCCCTTGCCTGGGGGTAACAATACCATGGCTACTTGCGCGCAAGCTATGGACCCTTCTGGTCGTTGGTACCAACTATGTATGTGGGTCTCTGGACCAAATTGATCTGATAGTTAATGGGTGTATCACATATGATCTTATGCAAAATCTGAATATGAACATAAGTGCGTATCTAAATCTATTTCTGTTCTGAAGCCTGAATATGTTCTGATTTAAATACTGGATTCTAACTTGCGCTGGACATCATTCATACAACCCCTTTACTCCATTATTATTCACTGGGATTTCGCTCACAGTTTATATTATATATGTAGGTGAGCCGGCACATGACCAGGGCCAGAGTTGACTACTGCTTACATTGCTTTTGTCGACCAAGCTATTGCGCCTCTTGAGGAGGTTCCGGTCGAAGTCTAATGCTATGGCTATTTTTGTATTCATGCTAGTCTCTGTATGTGTGTTGTAAAGACAAGTCTTGGGATGTAAATACTTTGTAAATATTGGTGTCCTTTGACTAGCATGCTCATGTATATATATAAGTTTTAAAATATTCTGTCCCATGTACGTTACCACAGCTCATTGGACCTTGTCTATTTTGTATTATTGCTTCCGCAGCCCCTTATTATTTGCTAATCTGTTCAGAAGCCTTTGGTAATCCATGGATTACTGGGCGGTTACAGTGCTAAACCTACGGGGGCGGGTTTGGGTCATGACACTAATTTTGTGAGAACCAAAAAACTTTCCAAAACTTTTTATGGAGCTCTAAAACTTGATATGAGCAAAGTTTTTGATAGAATCAACTAGTTTTTTCTTGATAAAGTTCTTACAACTTTTGGCTTTCCTCTTAAGTGGGTTTCACTCATCATGCAGTGTGTCACTACAGTTTCATACTCCATTTTAGTTAATGGTTCATTCACTTCTAACTTTGTGCCTAAGTAGGGGCTTAGACAAGGGGACCTTCTCTCACCTTACCTTTTCATTCTTTGTGCGAAGATTTTCTCATCTCTTCTTGTATCAGCTCAAACTTCTAAAAAAATTGAAGGTGTTAAAATATCCAGGACTGCACCATCTATTTCTCACTTTCTCTTTGCGGATGACATCTTCCTCTTCTTTAAAATCACCTCCCATGCAGGCCAAAATTTGAAACAGATTTTAGACACTTATTGTCAACTTTCTGGTCAAGTCATCAATCTTCACAAATCTAATCTCTTTGTTAGCCCCAATACACCTTCTGCCCTACAATAATCTTTATCTCAATAACTAGGTAGAAGTTTGGCTGTTAATTTCGAAAAGTATTTGGGGATTAAGCTTAATATAGTGTCTAAAAAGAAGGAGATTTTTCATCATCTCATTGAAAGCGTAAAGTCTAAATGCCTAGGTTGGATATCTTTTTTTCTTAATAAAGCAGGTCAACTCACTCTTGTCAAATCAGTGTTGGTTCCCATCTTGATTTATTACCTTTCCATTTATTATTTTCCCAAATATGTTTGTAAAAAAATCTCTTCCATTATCTCAAACTTTATTTGGGTGGGTCATCCAAGCAATAAGTCAATCTATTGGCTAAGTTGGGAAGTAATTTGTCAGCCTTTATCCATTGGAGGCCTTGGATTAATAGGCATCTCTCTCTTCAACCAAGCACTCTTAGCTAAACAAAGCTGGAGAATCTTAACGTGTCCTGATTCTCTTTTCTCATCCTTCTTCCGAGCTAAATATTGTCAATCTTCTTCTTTTCTTTTTGTTCACATGGCTTCCTCAAGCTCTTAGTGCTGGAGAAGTATTATTTTTGGAAGAGAAGCCTTGAAAAAAGGTATTCGTTGGCAAATTGGGAATGGAAATGACATCTCTTTATGGCATGATCCTTGGCTGCCCTTATGTTGTCCTATTACCCTCTCCTCTTTGATTGACTCAGAGAATAATTTGTTACTTGACAACCTTTGGGTTTCAGACCTCATAAATCAAGATCTTCACTAATGGAACTCAACACTTCTATCAGCCTCACTTCCTCTTTCCATTGTACAATTGCTACAAACGATCCCCCTTTCCAGTTTTGGATTTCCTGATAGACTTATTTGGAGTCCCACTTCTTTTGGTGAATTTACAGTAAGGTCTGCCTGTCACCTTTTAGCACATTGTTCTATTTTGGAACAAATTTCTAGATGTGATGTCATTCAACCTTGTTTTAGGAACACTTCTTCTCTTAACAAAGTGATTCATCCTGCTTGGCTTAGATTTGCTTTGAAACAACTTTGGTCCCTACCTCTACCCTTCAAGATTCGATTTTTTATATGGAAACTTTGCCATGATAGATTTCCTGTGAAACAAAATTTGGTCATTAAAGGCTTTCATGACAATTTAGCCTGCCCCCTTTTGCATTCTGGCTTCAAATCTACCACTCACTTGTTTCTAAGTTGTGAATTTGTCTAACAAGCGTGGTTTGGTTCTTCTTTGGGTTTATACACATCCTCAAACAATGCCACTCATGTATCCTATTGGTTGTGTTCTTGGTTTTCACATCTTAACCTCTCTACTAATAATGACCTTGAGATCTTATTTCAGATTATTGCTATCCTTTGGGCTATTTGGAAGGTTAGGGGACAGTGTGTATTTTGTGGCAAGAATTTCACACCTCTACAAGTTTTATTCTTAGCCAAAGACATCTTCTCTTCTCTCTTAAAATCTAAAGAATTTCTTAGCTACTCTTTTTCTTTTTCTTCTTCTTCTTCTTCTAGGATCCTCAATAATCAAAGCTCTTCTATCAGTTCTATATCATTGGCAACCGCTGATTCTTCCTCCAATTCCTCACCTTTCTATCTTTTTAATCCTTCACAAAACAGTTGTGATTGCAACTCTCTCCCTATGGACCTTCTTTGTAGTCATGTGGGTAATTCATCTCCTTCAGGCATGGGTATTGGCATGGTTGCCTTCCTTAACAATACCAGGGTTGGCTCATTATTTAAATCTTTGCACATGAATGCTCATGATGCTTCAGTTGCATTGTGTTGGACTTATTTATTTTGATGATTTATTTAATTATGTTTTAATTTATTTGAAAGAGAAAAATAGAATCCAAAATATATTTTGATGATTTATTTAATTATATTTTCATTTATTTGAAAAAGAAAAATAGAATCCAAAATTTATTTTGATGATTTATTTAATTATGTTTTAATTTATTTGAAAGAGAAAAATAGTATCAAAATTTATTTTGTCCCATTATTTCTCACCTAAACCTTTATCTTAAATGCTGTTAGAATGTATTTAATATTTGATTAAATCATAAGTTCAAATAGCCCAAAACAGAGGTTCAAACAACCCAGCACAATAGCAGTTCAAAAGTTCAGAAGGTTCAAGTGGAAGATATTCAAATTTGTAATGATGGAGTGGAAGATATACAAATTTGTAATGATGGAGTACAACGGCTATAAATTCAAATGAATACAAGGGCTATAAACTGCTATAAATTCAAATGAATACAACGGCTATAAATGGTTATAAACGGCTATAAGTTTCATTATATATACCAAAGCCTCTAATCTAAACAAGTTACAAAAAAAATTAGAAAATATTCTTTGATCTAAAAATCATTCTCATCTTTTCTCTAAAAATTCTCTGAGAAGTGTTATTCAATTTTGTTTACATCTTTATCTCAGAAATTATACACAGAGCCTTATAACATTAAACTCATCTTTCCTGTGTGAAGTTTACAGAAAATCCAGAGCTTCATTTTTATATCTATCTTTGAGAGATAATTCTTATAGCTTTCTATGAAAGCAAAAACACATTCTTTTCAACCTTGTAAGAATGTAGTACATTCAGTGTTCTTAACTTAGAAAGTCTGTGTAAAATCTGTGGAGGATTGCTCCATTTGTGAAAAGGTTGCTAGCACCCTGTGAAGCTAGAGCATAGTGAAAAATCTCAAGTGAAGCTTGAGAAGTGGACGTAGGCCGAGTTGAAGCCGAACCACTATAAATTTGTTTGCATCTCTCTCCCTTATCTCTTTATTTTATTTAAATTGCTGTAGGTATATTTCACATTTTCACTGTGCTAAAATCATTAACTGACATAGTTGTTAGAATACTTGTTTTAATTATTTTTATTTCATTAACTATATTTATCTATTGTGCTAGTCATAATTTTTATTAGAGTATTATTAATTTTTAATTGTAAAAACCTAATTCACCCCCCTCTTAAGTTGTCTTTTGGGTAATACATTGGTTTTGTTTGCTCTCAAGTGTGCTAAGGACAATAATTACTATCATGCTAATGTCTTTATTGATGCCAAATTTTTGTTTGAACAGCTGAAGGGAACTAAGGACATTGAAGCAAGCTTGGCACCATCGATTTTTTATATTTGTTTTGTTACGCAGTATCTTCACTCTTGTAAAATTTCCTTAGCATGTACAAATTATCTTCATTATGCTAGGAGGTTGGCACGTTTTGCAGCATTTTCTCGTATCCCGACCTATGGAGATACGCACTTTCCTTTTGACAATGGTAAGGCAGTAGGAAATACTTTGCTTTATTTTTGATTTCCTTGTCTGCTTGTAACCATAATCAGTTAGTTTGCTAGTATGATGTATGGACTACTATGTACTATTTTACATTTTAATTGAACTTCTTATTTCTGCCAAAAAAAAATGGCATCTAACACAAAAGTTTTGAAAAAAAAAAAGATTTTATGGTGACTTTAATGTGAAATTGAAGTAGGTCCCAACCATTGGTTGAGGTGAGATTAAATAGGTTTAGATTCTTTGTAACAAAATCTTTAGACCACTAAAAGAATGACAAAAAATCATTAAGAATTGAATGAGAAATTGTCTCATAAAGTTGGCCTCATGAATAAGGTATTGAAAATTGTGTATAACTACCAATCCCACATTGATTGTAGATGAAAACTTTGATGGGTATTTAAATTTCAAGATTTTGATAAGGGTATGAGCCCTTTGGGGCATCCAAATTTTCCAAAGGAAGGGAGTTATGGATGCTTTAAGGATGGCCTTGGGCCAATATTATGGTCCAAGTTGGTTATGGAAAAATTGCCAGGTGCGCCACCTGCCCGACCGAACCGGGTCTGGGTCTGGGTCTGAGATCCGTGGATCTTGGGCTTGAGGCTTGAAGGAATGGGTTAGGTTTGAGATGTGCCAGATTAGTGATCCACCAACCTAATCTTTGTGGGCCATGTCTACTATAGATATGTATATACACTCATGTGTATATTGTGTGTAACTCACACATTGAACACCCGCAGTTTTGCAGAAGTAATGGCCTACATTTGTTGCCAGTCTTGATGGTTAGAGGCTCCTCCTCTCTCCTCCCATGGTGTATAAAAGGAGGACATTCTTCCTTGGTTGTTACAGAATTTTTGGCTTCCAAAATTATACAGTCAGCTGGCTTGCTCTTATAATTTTCTTCTTGTGTGAGAGAGTGCTGCCATTGTTAGTTCACCAAAACTAACAAAATGTGCTTCTGCGTTAGCCGGTCTAAACTGTCGTATCTTGGGAGACAGAAGTCGATGTACTTTCAACACCCATGGTGAAGCGGCTATTCTATTTTAAGGAGATTGTGGTAACACACAAACTTCGGTTTAATTCCTTGTCTTTCAATATATTATGTGATATGTATTTCTGTTTCACGTTCTATAATGTAATTTATCAAATATGGATTTATTTGATATTCTAGAATTTAATTTATCAAATATGAATTTATTTGTTCTGTTTAATCACGAAATTTGTGCAAAACATTGGAATCGGTGGGTTAAACAAAACAAAATATCCCTAGCTATTGCCTGTAAGGTCGGATACTTTGGTCCATTGGATTTCCACCAATTCAAAATATCAAAACCTGAAGTTCTTGGCAAGACATCATCTTCTAGATAATAGTCCAACTCTGATCTTACATTCTTCATTTTTCTACTCTTCTTTCTACTAATAAACAAATCATTCTCTAAAAGGTCTTTGTAACAATTTCTGGATGGATAGAAGATTCCCCAATAACATCGGTCTGCATACCAACTTGGTTCTGATACTCTTATAACAAATCATAACAAATCTGACGAACCCTATCAATTTCCTCTTTAGCTTTGTCTCCATAAAGTTTTTCAAAATAAAATTCCAATACACTCATCTTGTACCTAGGATCAAGCACGACAACAACTCCAATAACACCGTGTATCACTAACCAATATTTATCAAAAAAACTTCACCATTTTTATGCCATTGTTCTAATCACTTCAATTTTACAAGAGAGCCATTAAGACAGTGTCATCCTAATATCACATAAAGCTGGGAAACAAACATTAGTTGTGGGATACTTAGTATCAGAAAATAACTCTGTGATAGAAAAAAAATATCTTAAACCTCCCACTGATCTCTTTAGCAAACTCTCATTCTTCCTCACTTAGCACAGTCTTATATTGGTGTTCTCTATTTTTCAACCGAAAAAAGACATTCTTATACAATAAGGCAATTTGAAGCATCAAGTATGTTGAATTCCACCTAGTTGTACAATCAAGTCCTAATTTCTTGGTATGTGGATTACACAATTGATTAACTGTTTCTTCAAATTTTTCTTGTCTTTTAGGTTTTACTGTCCAATAAGCTACACTCTCCCGAATTTTCTCTACACCAACTCGTATGACATCCAGTCTATCTTTGATAATCAAATTCAAAATATACACACAACAATGCAAATGAAACAAAGTACCACATAACATAAGCGATGTATTACTCAACTTATCGATCAACATGATAATCATGGCATCATTTGTGGAACAATTATCAACAATAACAGTAGAGATTCTTCTGTCAATATTCCAATCCATCATACACTCAAGCAAAGTATTACAAAGAACTTCTTTTGTGTGTGGACATGGAACATAAATAAACCTAAAATACAATATTCATGAACAATTATTAATAACATGCAAATTGAATTGAATAAGATAGAACTTTTAAATGATTTGCAAATTTACAAATATGTACCTTAAAATGCGACTTTGCAATATCCATGAATCATTAATAAAGTGTGTTGTGACAGCCATGAATCCTTTCTTTTGGTTACTAGTAGCCCACATATCAGTTGTGATTGCCACCTTACTTTTATTATTCTCCACCAAACTCAATGTCTTCACTCTCTCAACATCATAAATTTTTAAAATATCACTCTTTATCGTATTTCGAGAAGGTACTTTGAATAATGGTTTGAGTACCACTAAATATCATTTAAAACCAACATGATCTAAGATAGAGAGGGGATATTCATGTAATATTATAGCATGTTACAACTTCTTCCTAGCAAAATCTTGATAAAAAACATAAGTATTCATTTTTGAACTCTCTCTATTAAAGTTGTTAGTTAAAACTTTTTGCCTCATGTCCATCACTTTTTTCCTAGTACAACTCTAATAGTGATCATGCGAATGCCTAGTTCCATTTTTTGAATCACCTCCAAGATGCTTATTACAATAATTACATATTGCCTTCCACACCCCATTGACTTGTTGTGACAGTCGAGTCCTAGTTTTACTTAATTTCCTTCTTCTCCACTACATTCTCTTTTGCCCTTATTGGGTTTGAAGCACTCAGAAGTTATTTTTTTTCCCATTAAAGCTCTTGTTCTTGTTTTCATCGGTGTTGAACTTCACTTGTTCTAGAGGGTACACTGCATTGGTCCGAGTGCGGAGCCTGCTTAAATTGCGGGTTGAGGTGCTGAGAGGACCCCGCGTCTTGGGGTGAGGCCGCAGACGTGTCTGGGAAGGCGCTCCGCGCGTCTGGGGATGGGTGCATGCGTGCGCACTCTGGCGATCAAACTCTATTTTTTTTTTATGTCTTTTGGCCGAATTTGTAACACATTTAGGGCCTCTCCTTCTCACTCTAAACCTCATATTCCCTCCCCCTTCTCTCTAAAAACCCTCATCTAGCATTCCAAACCCTTGATTTCTTAGGTCTAGATCATCATCATCCTCCCACAATCTTGAAGATAAAGTTAGGGCTTCTCTTGGTGTAGTGGGAGTTGAAGAATCCACCATTAAAGTTAGGGTTTCATCCTTCTCCATCATCAAGACCTTGAGGTAGGGACTTCTTGAGTTATATATATAAGTTTTGCTATTTTGATGATGATTTAAAAACTTTCTTCTAGTTCTTATGTTGATTTCAACTTTGTGGATCAAAAGTGTAAGAGTTTTACAAGTGGGTTTTGTGTCTTAATCCTTTAAATAATTTTAGAGGGTTTCCTTCTATTTAGCTTAAAGAAAATGGTTTGATAGGGTTCCACCGAGGAGATGAGAAAAATATTGGTTTTTTATGAAAAACCCTATAAATTAGGGATTTTGGAAAAATATGGAAATGTCCATGGGATTTTCTCTCCTCTTTTGATAAAAAGGTGAATGAGTATAGACTCCATAACGTGGTTTTACAAAAAAAGGGCAATCTAGTTAACATCTTGAAATGGAGAATTTGTTTTAAAAACTACTTTTAATAAATGATGATTTTTGGTCGTAAGATGGCAATTTTTGTGCACTATGGACTTTGAGAATTTTAACATTGAAGGTTAATGTTTGAAAACATCATATGTGGTCATGAAGAGACTAGATTATTGAGACTTGTGAAATGTGCAATTATAGCTATGTGTTGATGACACATGATTATCTTGTGAAGGAACATTTGAGAGAAAAAAATGAGAAATGTGAATGTTGACATTGTTGTAAAGATGTTAGAAGTGGAGAAATGTTATGAGATATAAATTATTGCACCTCTCTTTTGATTTATTATCATTGATGTGCTTGGAGTGGTTTATTATCATTATTGCACAATCTCATCATGTTTATTTTGAGAAGGATTATGTTGTAATGAGAATAATGGAAATGTTTATGGGGTAAATACGGTGGTAAGTCCAGATAGGGGGTGTAGATGATTTAATAAGTTGGCCGAAGTGTCCATGGTGAAAGACCAGAAACCCGCGCAGATAGGTGTCGAGCCTTTCGGTTAATACCGGTAAAAATGACGATTTGGTAGTACTTATAGAGTCTACTTGCAGACACCAACCTAGGGATTACCAGTGTCGTATTTACTGCCCCTATTGATTAAATGAAATGGAAGTTTTGAAATTATTGAGATTGTGAAATACTAGTGTTAACATGGAAATTTTCAAGTTGAGCATTGAAATGAATTTCTTTCTTATAAAGGCATTGCATGGCATCGCATATGCATTTCACATTGGGAGTTGCATAACTGTATATACTTTGTGAGAATTATCTACTGAGCTTTATGCTCACCCCTATGGGATTTGGTGCAGGTAAACTTGTGGTGGTCCCGCCGAATTGAGGGCGTGGATACTTTTTGTGAAGAGTAAAGATTCTCTTATTTTTGTTGTAAATTTTGTAAAGCCAAGGGCTAAAAGTGTATGGGTCCGAGTGATCATTTTGCATAACCAGGCTATTGTCTTAGAAGATGTAAGCCCTTAAGGGCATTTACTTGTTCTTGAGATTACGTGCTTCATATGTGCTTTACATGCTATAGATTCAAGAGTTTTCTTACTAATGAATGTATAAATTGCATGTGAAACCTTTGTAATACCTTAATATTTAATCATGTGAAGATGGAGGAATTATTGTCATTGTTGAATGAATGTTCATAGATATGGTTGGGTTATGTTGAATTATTTTGGGGCGTTACAACTTGATATCAGAGCTACCGGGTTTGAATACTTGGGGCTCGCAGGAAGTGGTTGTCATACCACAATGGGTTCATTTCGCATGATTAGAAAATGTTTTTTTATTTACGATTACGTGACAACATGTTTATGTGACTATGTGGGTCTGGGATTAGACTTTTGGGATGTTGTTTGCGCCTGTTAAATTCCTTGAGGTCTTATTAGAAGGGTACTTGATCAATACTCGTTCTACTAAGAATTCTTGGTTCTTCATGGGACGAATCTCATCACTAAAGGATAATTCGTATGTGTTTATGTGACTATGTGCTTATATGGAGTGAATTGAATTATTGTGCAATAGGATATGTATAATTGTTATAGTTTAACGTGTGAGGCAAGTTGCGAGCACATTTGGATTTATGTGCTAAATTATCTATCTTGTTCTTCAATTGGGATGTCAAGAAGGATTCGAACACGAGGTGGTAGGGGTGGAAGGCGAGATCGAGGTCGCCGGGGTGTACATGAGATACCGGTCCACGAGGTCTCGGTACAAGAAGAGGGTTTAGGCCAAGCTAACATGGCCGAACAAGTGTGGCAAGCAGAGGTGCCGGGGCAAACCGCGATGAAGGCTCTATTCCGGGAGATGGCGGGGGCTTTGAGGGAGTCGATGAACATACTTAGGGCGAAGACCCAAGTAAGGGAGAATGTTACAGAGACAAGGGTGAGCTTCTTCACGAGGGAGTTCCTGCGGGCCAAGCCGGATGAATTCCATGGCGGCCCCGAGCTGGAAGTATGCCAAAGGCTGAATTGAACCAACCTAGGAGGCATTTGTGGCGGCCTTCCAAGATAAGTATCTACCTCCCACAGCTAGGGAGAGGTTGAGGCAGGAATTCAAGGATCTTAAGCAACTAAACATGTTGTGGCCGAGTTTGAAGCGGCCTTTTCTAGTTTGTCTCGGTTTGCACCAGAATTGGTAGTGACCGAGGAGCACCGTTGTTTTGAGTTCGAGCAAAGGTTGAGGACGAAGATTTTGTTCAAGGTTGCCGAGAACATGATTCGGGATTATGATCGCCTTGTAGAGACAGCCGCACATGTAGAAATTATTGTAGAGGCCGAGGAGGAGAGAATCCGAAATTTGAAGTCTAGGGGCCAAGGATCACAGGGGGACTTTAGGCCCAACAAGAATAGTAGAAACACCTTTTCATCCCAATCTCAGCCGCAGCAGTCTAGATCTACTTTCCCCTTGCCTAGTGTGGGCTCGGGAAAGAGTGCACCGAATGGGTTTTCTTGCTTCGAGTATGGCCAACCCGGTCACAATGCCTTTGCTTGTCCACAGAGGAAAGGAGAACAGCAGTTGTTGCCACAACCACCACCTAACCAATCCCAGAGTCAGACTCAGAGCAGAGAGCAGGGGCCTACTTGCTATCAGTGCGGTCAGTCAGGGCACATGAAGAGAGCTTGTCCGCAGCTAGGAGGCACATCTGGCGCATCGGGGTCGAGGCAGACTCAGAGCCACCAGTAGGCTCACTCAGCTCAGACATCACGAGTTCATCAGAGAGCTACTTCGGCTTAATCTGTACAACAAGCCTATGCTCCGAGGGATGAGCAGGTTCAGCAGAGGCCACAAGGGCGCGTATATGCAGTTACCGCGCCAGAGCAATTGCCCGAATCCTCGGTAGTGAGAGGTATTTTTATTGTGTGTAATTCTTTGGCCAGTGTGTTGGTAGATACGAGTATGTCCCATTCATTCATATCTACCGCATTCGCATCTGCATTGGGGCTAGAGGTGGCACAGTTAGCATCTTCGCTTGGAGTAGAGTCTCTTGTTGGCATCTCTACAGAGCGAGCTTCTTGGGTTTAGGAATAAATACTCCTCCCTCCTAGAATAATAATCTCCTTTAAAAAATTAAATTTTTTTATAGTATAATCATTAAATTTTAAAAATATTAATTGTTATAATTTTATTTTTTGTATTATTAATAAATTTAAAAGGATAAAATAGTAAGTTTATATTATTTTATTCATTAATTATTAAAAAAAATAATATTTAAAAAAAATAAAAATAAAAGATTAATATTTTAGAAGAGAAGGAGCAGCTGTGTTGCTTTCTTGAAATCATTGAAACCTTGAAGGTGAGTCCAGCCAGCCAACACCAAAGCAGCACTCCCCAAAATAATGGTGCAAATTTTCAACAAAGATCTCGTGAGTTGGTACCTCATCACCTTCAAACTCAAAGAAACTGTAATAGCCAGAATCCAACAAAGTCCTACTCCCACTCCTACAGCCCCCTCATCAATCGACCCGGGAAAACAACATCAAGAACATCTTCAGATCAGACAACATCATCACCAACAAATCATGAGCAATCCAGAAACTGGTCATAAATTTGAAGAGGAGACCAACAAAACACCAGACCATTCGGAGTGGGTGATCAACATCAAAGAAAAACTCGACCAAGCCCGCCGAGAAAACACAACATCTGCCTGGTCAAAGATGTGCATCTACAGAGTCCCTCAGTGCCTGCTAAAAAGTGACGACAAAGCTTATATTCCCCGGACCGTCTCCTTGGGGCCTTACCACCACGGGCGGAGAGACCTTCGCACCATGGACCGCCACAAGTGGCGCGCCCTTCACCGTGTCCTGAAGCGTACCCAGCACGACATTAGTCTATATCTGGACTCCATTAAAGAGCTGGAACAGGATGCCCGTGCTTGTTACGAAGGCACGATTTCTCTCAGCAGCAATGAATTTGTGGAAATGATGGTGCTCGATGGCTGCTTCATACTGGAGCTGTTCCGAGGGGCTATTGAGGGCTTCAAGAAGCTAGGTTACTCCCGGAAGGATCCTATCTTCGCGATGCGTGCCTCGATGCATTCGCTTCAGAGGGACATGATAATGCTCGAAAACCAGATTCCCCTCTTCATACTGGATCGTCTGTTAGGGCTCGAGAACGGCGATCCTCACCAGAGAGGGCTTGTGGCCAAGCTGGCAATCCAATTCTTCGATCCGCTAATGCCAACCGATGAATCATTGACGTCGTCGTCATCCTCATCATCGTTCAAGAATTTAACCATGTTCGATCCATTCGCAGAGCAAGGCGGGCTTCACTGCCTCGATGTTTTCCGGCGAAGTCTCATGCGCGTGGGGCCTAAACCCGTACCCAAACACTGGATCAACCGGTGGTCTTCGCAGGCGAACCGGGTGGTCGCCGACAAGCGGCGGCAACAATTGGTCCATTGTGTGACTGTACTGAGAGAGGCAGGGGTTAAATTCAAGAAGGAGAAGACAGATCGGTTCTGGGACATAAAATTCAAGGACGGGACTCTGAGCATTCCTCGGCTGTTGATCCATGACGGTACCAAATCGCTGTTGCTCAACCTGATCGCGCTGGAGCAGTGCCATCTCGATTGCAACAACGACATAACCTCGTATGTGATATTCATGGACAATTTGATAAACTCCCCTGCGGATGTGGCTTACCTCCATTACCACGGCATAATCGAGCACTGGCTAGGCACCGATGGGGAAGTAGTGGACCTCTTCAACCGCCTTTCGGAAGAAGTGCTTTTCGACATCGATGGCAGTTTTCTTTCGCAGTTGTCGGAGCAGGTGAACAGGTATTACAATTACAGGTGGAATGCTTGGCGTGCGAGCTTGAGGCATAATTACTTCAACAATCCCTGGGCTATCATCTCCTTCCTTGCTGCTGTGGTCTTGTTGCTGATTACTTTTACTCAGACTTTTTATGCAGTTTATTCCTATTACAAACCTCCTTCTTGAGCAGCTTTGATAATTGCACAACATCCCGATTCTGTATCTTATTATTATTTTATTTTTTAACTGATACCTCATTGTGTATTTTGTAATTTCTCGGTCACTTCTCTTGTGTTCATAGGATGCAATGCAAATTCCTTTTATTATTAATGAAGCTTTGAGTTATACCTATCGGAGTTTACCAACGATGATCCATGCCAAACTTACATGTTTGATTTATGTTTTTTTTCGCTTTCATGTTGGTTTTTACTTGGTATTGTACCTTAAAACATTATTATTTTGTAATTTCTTTTCTTTTTATTTATTTATTTATTTATTTGTTCTTTTCATGATCCATGCCAAAGTCAACATAATTTATCCTTAATTTAATTAAATAATAATAATAATAATAATAATACAATTAATCAGCTGTACTAGGCATTTTAGCATTATTCGAGCGAAAAACACTTGGTCATAAATGAAATGAGAAACACTTGGTCTAAAACAATTCATGCATTTTAGTTGTGTCTTTTCTCCCACAATCACGCGTATCAAGTAGCCTTTAGCTTTAGGGCTGCAGTTTACTTCACCTCATCACCATCACCAGCCACTTCCAAGTAAAAGTGGACCCCTCACAGAACTCGTACGGTCAACTATGCCATAACAAGGGCAGCTCAACTGTCCTATAAGTTAAAAATCAGTTTTTTTTTTTTTAATGTTTTTAGAAAAAATGTGAAAAAAAATAAAAAATTGATATGATTCAAAAAAAAACTTAAAATATCAATAAATTGGCTTTTAACCTAGGCCTATTATGGTTAAAAGTCAATTTTTTAATTTTTTTTATTAAAAATGTATAAAAGAATAAAAAAATAACATGATCTAAAAAATCAAAAAATAAATAAATTGACTTTTAACCGAATTACAAAAGAGTCCTAAAACTGTTGGCCTTGGTTAGGAATTTGGGACTAAAATAGTTTAAACACTAAAAAAAAACCAAATCACCTCAAATAGTAACAACTTTGATTTGTGCACACAATTTTTGTGGCACTAATAGCACTAATTTCCATATAAGGCAAGAAAAGAAGAAAAAAAAAAAACAGTTACCAGAATAGGAAATTAATGCCATTAGTGCCACAAAAATTGTGTGCACAAATCATTTTTCAAATAGTAATTTAAGCATGACTTTAAAAAAAAATTTTAAAAAAAATAAAAAAAATAGCCTAAGCCTCTGTCACTCTGACAACCTGCCACTGTCACGTTGACTGCCTGTCTCCCACCTAGTAAATGGCAATTTTATCCTTTTAGATTAATCTTGAATGTCTACGTTAGAGATAAATCTGTCATTTTAGGCTTGGTGATAATATAAAAAATCAAAAAATCACTATTTTATTTGAGTCATATTATCTTATTTAAATCACATCACTTCTCTAACACATCACATTAAATTCAACCCAAACCTAATTTATATAAGTCAATAAATTAAAAAGTGTATTTTTTTAGAATATCTCAAACTAACCCTTAGTCTCAAATATTATTTCAAACATAAAAATTAAAATAATTTATTAAAATAATTAAATAATAAAAAAATAACCACTGCCCGCCAACAGCAACAGCACGGTATTAAAGAGAAGAGACAGAGTCGGTCTACAAAGTAACCATGTTGTTTGGGCACCTTAAGTTTAGTTCTACATCAATAATTTATTTTTAAATTATAATTTAGATAATAATATATGAATTATTCATTAAAAAAAAAAGAAGAAGAAGAAGAAATTACTACTCAGTAACTCTACAGAATTATTACATACTATTTATAAAATTTATCATTTATTTGTAATTATTTTATAGAGTTATTGAAATTTTTTTATAAAAAATTAGATTGATTAGATACCTAAAACATATAATTTTATTGCAAATGTCTCTTAAAAAATAGATGATCCAATTTTTAAATAATATTTATCATTTATTATTTTATAAATAAATGTCATCAATCAACGTAACTACCGATATATTGATTTTTTTAATAAATAATTTACATATTATGCTTTAAAAGATGACAATTCAAAGATTGACTAGTGGGGGCATGAAATAACTTCTCTTTTTATAATCTTAGGGGTTGTTTAGGGGTTGTTTGGAGTGTCTTCAATAAGTGTATTTTTTGTCTTTTTAGATTAAAAAATTGAGAAAAAAATATGGATGTTTGGGTTAATTTTTTTACTTTTTATGGAAAAATATGTATTAAAAAATTGTAAAAATTGGTTTGTAGGAGAAAATTAGGATTGAGGGTTGTGCAGCCGTAATTGTTGACTTTTGGTGAATAGTGTTAACTTTTTAACTTTTTAAGTAATTTTTTGACTTTTTAACTTTTTCTTATCTTTCCAAACTTGACCTTAGTAATTGGATTGTGACATAATCACCAAATAAATTTTGGGTGACCTATCAATATATTTAAATAGTTAGACTAATTTCATTAAGGGGTTATTTAGGATGTCCTAAATAAGTGTACTTTTTGTCTTTTTGGATTAAAAAGTTGAGGAAAAAAATATGAATGTTTAGGTTAACTTTTTTACTTTTTATGAAAAAATATGTATTAAAAAATTGTATAAATAAGTGTGTAGGAGAAGATAAGGTAAGAGGCCATACGGATTGGCAGTCGAGTCGGTTGGTTGGGTAGATGAGAAAATATAGGGTTGTTTTGGAAAGTTGGTAAAAAGCTGGCTTTTGGCTTTTTACCAAGTTTTTTGGCTTTTTTGGAAGTGATTTGGGAAGTTGGTAAAAAGCTGGCTTTTTACTTTTTAGTTTAATATTTGTTTATGGTGTCAAATCAACTTAAAATGACCAAATTACCCTTACCCAACATAAAAGATTTATTTTTTTATTTTTTTTTCAGAGGCCCTAATTTATAATTTTACACATGCGTTTTTAGCACTTGCCAAATCAATTTTTTGGCCTTTTTGGTAGCCACGTTTTTAGACATTTTGTCTAAAAACGTGGCTTTTTACTGTCTTCCCAAAATGGCACATAGTCTCCTTCTCGGATTTTGATTGGATGGTGTTGTTTGGCCCGTGGGGGCCCACCACGAGTCCCATTTTTCTAATTAAAACCGTTTAATGTGTAAAACTCTTCGAGTACTATATGTTTATAAAAAATCATGTTGATTGGATATCAATAATTATCTGATCGTGTTAATTTTTTTTGTTAACTGTTAACTATAACTCCATCCATTTTTATACAAAACAGATTTGATCATATAATTAGCGATATCCGATAGACATGATTTTTTACAAGTATATAGCACTAGACGAGTTCTACATATTAAGCGGTTCAGATTATCAAAAAGGGACTCATGGTGGGCCCCCACGAGTCCAACTTTACCATTTAATTTAGTGAATATACACATGGAAATTTTTTTCTTTTTCCTTTCATTGACTAGTTCATCACGTCAGTACCTAGAGTGGGCCAAAAAGTTTATTTCTATTAATATTTGTATATTAATTTTTTAATATTTTTTTTAGTGAATAGTGATAACTTTTTAACTTTTTTGGTAACTTTTTAACTTTTTCTAAGATTGCCAAACCAGCCCTAAATCATATTCAAAGTTAAGATGCCGTTAAAAAAAAAATTTTGTAACGTTTTTTTTTTTGCATAAATGACTAAAAAATTGATAATTAATGACTTCTTTGTCACGATTTTTACAAATTATTGTTAAAATTTATAATTAGTAACGTGTTTCTGTGTAAAATTTTCAAATAGTTGCTAAAAGCTAAAATCAGTAACTTTTTTTTGCAACAATCTTTTAAAAATGTCGCTAAAACTTATTATTAGTGACTTTTTATAATAATATTTTCAAATTATTATTTAAAATTAACAATTAGTGATATTTTTTAGAAAAAATTAGTAAAATATTTATCTCCAACTTTGTATAGTAAGAGAAATCTAATATATTTTTTTTAACTAACTGAGGTCCCTTAATATTTTTACAAATAAAATTTAACTCAAAAAATTTTTGTATTTTGTCCGATTCAAAATTTTTTTGTTCAACTCGAAGAACAGTAATAAAGATTGACTGGATGACTAGTAAGGATTTGGCGGAACAGTGGCGGCTACTATGCCTTTTGTTGGGTACAATCCCGGCCATATTCATATAATTTAAATAGTTCACTTTGTAAAATTTATTGAATAAATTATTTATATATAAAAAATTAGATTAATCATGTATTTATAATTAATTAATCAAATCATATTTGTTTTAAAAATATATATATGTAATGTTTTTTCAAAATCATATTAAGAATAATATGATATGATATATGATTACTGATTTTCAATCAATTTAATTTTTTTTTATAAAGATAAATTATTCAACAGACCCTATAAACTGTACTATTAAGATTATGAAAACAATCTCCAAATGAGCCCACAAATGGCATAGCAGCTCCTGCTGTGGTCACAGCCGGTACTCTGAATGGCAAACCAAAAGTTCAATACAGTCTATTTTTCCTCCAGTCTAGATCTAAATTAGAGGACATTATTTGGGTTTGTTGGGAGCATTAGGAGTCTTTTTTACCATGATTCAAACAATTTATTTTATAAAACATTTTATGTATATCATCTTAAAAAAAATTAAATTGATTTAATAATTATAAATTATTCAATTTATTGGGTTTGTCACCAAAAAATAGATAATCTATTTTCAAAAGTACATGTGTCATCCATTTTTTTGAAACAAAATATGATAAATTGAAAAAAAATTATTATCATATTAACTTAATTTTTGTATTTCACTCAAAAAGTATTATAAAATAAATCATTTATATTATCAAAATAGAATTCACGATCCACTTCATAAATCCCGACAACACTTTTCAATCTAAACCGTGAACTGGAGAGAAACCAACCCTTCAACGTTAGTGTTGCACCTGATTTCATATCAACTGACCAAGCATGTAATTGACCTCCATAATAATTTATATATATATATATATATATTGTTGCTTAAAAAATAAAAGAAAATGTCTTTGATGATTTTTTTTAAGTTATATTAAAATTTTATACTTTTCAGTTCCTTTAATTTAGAAAAAGTATAAATATATATGTATATCATAATTATTCAAAAAAGTTTACTAAATACAAAATAAAATTTCCAAACCCCTGGGAACTTTTTCAAGAACAAAAAATAATTTCTGCAACAATTTTTTAAAAAAAGCTATTTTAGTAATTTTTAATTTGTTGACTAAAATACGAGATAAAAAATTATTATATTTGAAATAATTTTTTATTTTTTTACAAAAAATAGGGGAAAAAAATAAAATATTTAACTTTTTAATTGAGTTTTTTGACTTTTTAAGTTTTTAAGTGATTTTTTAATTTTTTAACTATTTTTTTGAAGTCCCAAACTTAGCCTCAATCAATTTTTTTAACAACTCTTTATCCTTTAAAAAAAAAAAAAAAAAAGACCTAAAAAAGCTAAAAATAATACCAAACTAAACCTTAACTAGTACAGCTCATTTGCAAGTGATTTCGACGTGGAGGGAGGAGGTTTCTTATCTAATCGCAATTTCCTACTCGAAAAATGCTTGAGAACACTAAAAAAGAATCACTAAAGGGAGCACTAATGTTGTGGTAGTGGACCCCGCCCACTTTCTATATATTGTTTTTATTTATTTATTAATTTTTTTGTCATTTTTAATATATTAATACTATTAATGATATATTTTTTAGTAGTCTAAATCATTGTTGTTTCCTACTCCTTCTATGCCAACAGTAATATCCAATTTCGGCTACCTAGCCCACTCATAAAGCAAACATAAAAAGCGAAATAATTGATAATGGAGACTATAAATATCAATGCTATGAAAAAGAATATTATTCCTTACTGTTGCTGGTGTGGTGTGTGACAGCTGACAAAGCAACTAGATTGATGGAAACATTGACGGTAGAAAGGATGTGGATATGAATATGAACAACCCAAAAGAATGGCATGCTTTCACATGGAGAAATAAATCCCAAGTTACAGTTTTTTTCTTTGCTTTGTATCAGGTCAAATTTGACCCAAAAAGTATCAGGTCAAACAAGAACTTAAATTTTACATGTTCAGCAATTATAAAACCTAACTTCTCTGGCATTACCTACTAAAAATGCTATGCAAAGCACTTGCTGATGAAAAATAAATAAATTATACTGACCTCCTTAAAATTAGAAAAAAAATATTATAAGTCTCATAATTTTGATATAAGTATATATTGGGCTTGTGTATGGTGGATTCACATAGGAATGTGAAAAGATAAAAAGAAATTGAAAAAAAAAAATTAACTTATATTTCATTTATTTGCTTCAACTTTCTTCTTTCTTTTTTTTAATGGCTACCCTAATTCATGAACCAACACAGCTTTAAATTTTTATTGATTAAATGAAATGGAAGTTTTGAAATTATTGAGATTGTGAAATACTAATGTTAACATGGAAATTTTCAAGTTGAGCATTGAAATGAATTTCTTTCTTATAAAGGCATTGCATGGCATCGCATATGCATTTCACATTGGGAGATGCGTAACTGTATATACTTTATGAGAATTATTTACTGAGCTTTATGCTCACCCCTATGGGATTTGGTGCAGGTAAAGTTGTGGTGGTCCCGCCGAATTGAGGGCGTGGATACTTTTTGTGAAGAGTAAAGATTCTCTTATTTTTATTGTAAATTTTGTACAGCCAAGGGCTAAAAGTGTATGGGTCCGAGTGATCATTTTGCATAACCAGGCTATTGTCTTGGAAGATGTAAGCCCTTAAGGGCATTTACTTGTTCTTGAGATTACGTGCTTCACATGTGCTTCACATGCTATAGATTCAAGAGTTTTCTTACTAATGAATGTATAAATTGCATGTGAAACCTTTGTAATATCTTAATATTTAATCATGTGAAGATGAAGGAATTATTGTCATTATTGAATGAATGTTCATAGATATGGTTGGGTTATGTTGAATTATTTTGGGGCGTTACAACTTGGTATCAGAGCTACCGGGATTGAATACTTGGGGCTCGCAGGAAGTGATTGTCGATCGGTACGTATTGAGAATTGAGTGTCGCGACGGTGAAATTTTAAAAATCATTTCCTAGGTTTTTCAGGTTTTTTTTACGTACCGGTCCGAACCGGTGAGTATCGGCCCGTCGTAGCTTGTGTAACGATTATAGACCAATACGTACCGGGACTCAACCGATTTTCCTGTGATTTTCAATCTCAGCGATATACCGGCTTGTATCCGTCGCCGTGCCTTATTTTTCCGATACATAGCATATCAACCGGTTTTTAGAACTATGCATCGAATAGCATCAGTAGTTCAAACTACCAGAAGTTTCAATCTCTAGGAAGTAAGGCTAGCATTTTCTGTCAAGGGTTCCCTCTTCCGATCATACAGCTGAAAAGAGAAATTTACCAAAATTGACAATTTGATGCTAACAACAAAATGAACGTACCAGACACAAATTAAACCAGCTAATTTTACAATAAATGGAACATATTTGTATTTAATCATATGTAGTATCTGTCGCTTCATGGTAAGAGTGAATAGTAGCACCCAGTAGACAAGGAGTATTGGCCAAAACACGGGCACATCAAATATGCTGAAGAATGTCATCACCAAACAAATGCAGAAGGCTTTTGTGATTGAGTACCTTTCCAAGAAGAAAAAGAAACGAAAGAGAGCTCAATCCATGTTACATTACCAACCAAAAAGCAGGGATTTTCTAGCAATTAAAGTAACATGAAGATTCTAGATTAAAATAAATAAACTGAAGGTAAACACAAAATCTCATTTCATATTCACCCAAAAACATATCATTTCATGATATCTGATATTATCACCAAAAAGATGGGATAGAAGATATTTTATGACCTTACTTGAACATACAAAAGATATTTAACATAATGGAAGAAAGCAATTGGTTACACCTACCAGTGTCACCAAAAAGATGGGATAAAAGATATTTCATGATCTTGCTTGAACATAATCTGCTCTATTTGTCCTTGAGTTCTAAGGAAGCATGAATCTAAGAAGCACAGATACAGATACGTGACATAACATGAATATACTTAGCACATCAATTTTCAAAAAATATAAAACACAACGCATGAGGGACACATAATAATATATAATTTTATATATTTATTATATGTATATATATTTTTATATACATATTTTATATATTTTAATATATTTCATAATTTTTATATACCTATTTTATAATTTTATATATTTCAAAAAATATATATTTTATATATTTTAATATATATATATATTTAAAATAATAAATAAATACAATATAACACTAATTTTTGTATTTTATATTATTTTTCTTTTATCATTTTTTTTTTTTTTTTTTGAACACTATTTTTCTTTTATCATGGTATCAGTGTCGCCACTGAGTTTTTTGGACCCAAAGCGAAGACGAAATATGAAGTCTTTCGTACGTATTTAAAAAAAAAAAAATGATACTCACAAAAAGTCTATTAAATTTTGCTTAAATATATAACAAAGTTTACGATAACAAAAAGGATCAAAATGATTTTTTTTTTTTTTTTTTTTTCACCAAACTAATTTTTGAAAAAATTTAAGGAACAGATACTGAAAACAAAATTAATATCTATGCCCTCCTAACTCTAAAGCAATTCATAGAACATCATTGACAAAAAGGAATTCATTATGAATCAGAATCAACCACATAATCTGCAAAACCAATTAAAAAAAAAAAAAACACATAATTCTGAGAAGGAACTGAGAGGGTAAAGTAAAGTAATTGACAATTTTTTGAGATGATTGATTCATTGTTCGAAATCAGAGGCAAGAATAGTACTCACCGAATATTTGAAAGATCTGGCGGTGAGAAGGGCAGCCACCGACGAAGGCCTGGGATGGACGGTGGAGAGTCGGAGTTGATGGCAGAGAGAGACAACGCACGGGATGAATGGGGAACACCAACAATAGATTGTTGGGCCTCAAATTAGTTTCACTTTATTTAAGTTTTAAAAATTTTAGAATAGGCCTCAAGTTTTTTGGACCTTTAATTTAATTTGGGCTTTGTGTTTCAAGTGGACCTTTTTAATGAATCTATATTTTAAATTGGGCTTTTTATTCATTTAGTTTAGATTATTTAGTACCTTACTATAATTTTGAGTTGGGTCTTTTTTAAATGGGGGACTTATTGATAAGTCTCATGTACAAAGTTTAAGATTCAACTAATTCTCAAACAAAACACTTTTATCAATTAGTCTTATACATTTTTAATTGTTACCAAAAAAATTTTTTTTTTTTTTTTTAAATTTACAGACATTGTTACATCTTATTACTGTCGGACTTCCGTCAAACGGTCGCCGAAGACTCGCCGGAATGTTCAACATCATCGGGAAGTCGCCGGAGTATCGTCGGGAAGTCGCCGGAAGTTCACCGAAGTGTTAAGAACGTTAATGGAAGTCACTAGAATATTCAGAACGTTCACTGGACATTAAGAACATCACTGGAGACTCACCGGAATGTCTAGAATATTGCCGGAAAAAAAAGAATAAATTGTGAAATTAGAGCGAAAAAACATAGTAAAATGTGCTAAATATTGATAAACTAAAAAGAAAAAAAAATGAAACGACAAAAAAACCAACAATGAGAAAAACATATGCTATTTTTTAATTTTTGTAAAGTTTAAGCAAATAATCTCCAATATTAATCAAACTGAAAAATAAGTTTTGAAACTGTAAAATGTTACAATTTCAAAGCAAAAATTTATTAAGCATTTATCCTTATTAATCAAATTGAAAAACATGTTATGAAACTGTAAAATTTTACAGTTCTAAAGAATGTTATGAAACTGTAAAATTTTACAGTTTTATACCATGATTCATTCCAGCACTAAAAAAATTTGAAACTACAAAATTTTATAATTTTAAACTATGATTCATTCCAATACCAAAAAAATTAAAACTGCAAAATTTTACAGTTTTAAACTATGATTCATTCCAACACCAAAAAAAATTAAAACTGCAAAATTTTACAGTTTTAAATTATGATTCATTCTAGCACCAAAAAAAATTTGAAACTGCAAAATTTTACAATTTTCACCGCCTGTAACTAAAACTCAAAAACTACTTGTTCAGAATTTGAAAATTTTCTCCATTAGAACAAAAAAACAAAACTGTATATCAGAGAAAATATTAAAAAAAAAAATAAGAGATCGAAGGAGAAAGGCGGATATAGAGAGAGGATTGTATTCCGACAATTATTTTTTTGTTTAGATCTAGCCAAATCTGATGTAAATCTACTTAAATCTGATGTAGTAGATCTACGTCAGATCTAAGTAGATCTACTCATCTTCTTCGTCGGAAATATATCTTCTTCGTCGTTGGTGAGGGTGAAGTCACGAGTTGATTTTGATGGTTGGTGGTTACCGGTGAATCCCGATCAATGGTGGTCATCAGTCACCCGTAATTATATATTAGAAAGAGAAAAAGAATAAGAATGACGTGATCACCGGTCGTCGTTCATGACAAAGAAGATGAGAGAAAAATACAGAAAAAAAGAGAAAGATGAAAACGTAAAGAGTGAGGCAAAAAGCAGAGAGAGAGAGAGAGAGAGGGGAACAGTAAGACTTTTTGGTCTACTTAAAAAGTTATGGGATTAAATAGTGTATACATATTTCAAATAGGACATGTGAGTAATTTTTCGTTTTTAAATAGACAAGTATAAGATTATATATTTTTTGGGCCCTATTTTCAGCCATTTTTAGAGGGCTCAAACACAACAATTCAGTGGGTTTAGTTTTAATTTTCTAAATTTAATTTTTTGTTTTTATATTTTTTTTAGTAAATATTTTTTTTTTATTTTTTTTAGATACACTTGGATGAATCTAAAAAGTAAAATATTTTAAAAAATCAATAAATTCAGAAATGTTTTAAAAATGTATTGAATTCTTTTTTTTTATTATTAATATTTTTAATATTTAGTGAATTTTTTAAAGATTTTTTTGACAAATATTGTACTTTTTAAGTATATTTATGTTAAGTATATTTAAAAATCAAAAAGATTATTTAGAATATTAAAAAAATTCAGTAAAAATAAAAAAACAAAAATTTTCAATTTTTAAAAAAATAAATTCTAAAAATAGAAACCAAACAAAATTTCCAAAATCATTATCGTGGATTAACCCAAGCCACCTTACCAATCAATTAATTATTATTCTTTATACCAGATGCAAATACTTCTTTCCAAATCTAGAATTCATCCTTCAGCCATTCAATTTTGCCTTAAAAATTTCTTTCCTTTTCATGTTCGCAGATTTTTTTTCCCTATAAATATTGTCTTCATTTGAAAAGAGCTAATTTAACCCAATTTTTTTATTTTTTAACTAATTTAGCCTAGTTAATTAATTCTGTTTAAGAAAAACTTTTGATTTAGATGTGATAGTTGTGAGAAAAAAAATAAAATGATTATGATTTGAATATGACATTTTATCTGATTAATTTATTTAACCTTTTTTATTTTATTTTATTTTATTTTTTGTAGTTATTTAGGCAATTTAGCTATTGCCAAACGGGGCTATTTCCTCCCCCTCAAAAAAAAAAAAAGAAAAAAAAAAAGACCAAGATTGCCGGCCTACTAACAGGAACCTTATACATCGACATGGCCTTTTTTTATATAGGCCATGTTTGGTAGAGCTGTGGGAAAGTGCTTATACCTTATGCCTAAACAGCTTATAGCTTATAACTTTCAGCTTAAGCTGATTTTCAGCTTATTCTTAAAACATCTCCTGCCCCACTCAAAGAATAAGCTGATTTCTGACTTCCAAAAAGCTATAAGTTATAAGCTATAAGCTAAACCAAACACATCAAAATAGCTTAAATTAAGTTGAAAGCTAGAATAAGCTGATTATAAGTTGTGCCAAACAGGCACATAGTGTCTGTTTGGCAGAGCTTAATTACAGCTTATTTTAGCTTTCAGCTTAATTTAAACTATTTTGATGTGTTTGGTTTAGCTTATAGTTAATAGCTTATAACTTTTTGGAAGTCAGAAATCAGCTTATTCTTTGAGTGGGGCAGGAGATGCTTTAAGAATAAGCTTGAAATCAGCTTAAGCTGAAAGTTATAAGCTATAAGCTGTTTAAGCATAAGCTATAAGCACTTTCTCACAGCTCTACCAAACAGGGCCATAATATCTTATCCTTAGATATGTCTAATCCAAGGTAGCACAAATCTTTAAAAGTAAAATTAACCTGATGACAACTAAGGCCTCGTTTGGGGAGTGGCTATTTTAGCCAAAAAACCAAAAAGTTACTAAAAGTTGTCACATCACCTCTCTATTTTTCTGCACATCTTTTCGTAAAAAGCCAAAAAGTTACTAAAATAGCCTGTTCCCAAACAAGGCCTAAATCAAATTTACATAATTCATTGTAGTTGAATATACGATCATGCTACGTAGTTTGAATGTCGCGGCTCGAAATGCGGCTCGACACCAAAATGACGTCGTTTTGGTGTCCATTTTTTTTTTTTTTCTTTCTTTCTTCCCTGGTTTTGCAGAACGAAGAAGAAGAAGGGAGAAGAAGAGAAGGGAGGAGGACGAGGAGGAGGAGGAGGGAGGGAGGGGAGGGGGCGATAAAAATCGGTTTGAGGAGGAGGGAGGTCAAGGGCAGCGACTGCGGCAGCAGAGGCATGACTGCAGCCAGCGACCATGGCGAGGAGGAAGGCGAGGACGGGGCTGGGATGGCGGGGCTGGGTTCTGACGAGGGCGACCCCAGGTGAGCGAGACAACCCATGAGGAGGAAGAAGGCGGGGCGGCGCGGGCGACCCTCTCCTCTCTCAGACGACCCTCTCCTCTCTCTTTCTTCCTCTCTCTCTCCCTCTCTTCCTTTCTTGATTTCGAGCCAAAATTCGAGCCTCAACATTCGAGCACTCGATCATTTTCCTTGAATATATTGTTATCGACATTTTTCAAGACTCTGTACACGAACAAAAAGTTGGTTGTCCCTAACAAAAAGTAGGAATCACTTTCACTTATAGGCCCCGTTTGTTTGGGTTATAGTAAGGGAATTAGGATTATTAATACCTTGGGACTAGTATATGGGGTGTTTATTTTGAGAGGTAGTCTTGGAACTACTAATACCTTGGGACTAACTAATACCTTAGTATTACTAATACCTTTTGAGAGATGGGGAAGGTACTACTAATAAGGTACATTTAAAAAAATATGAAAAAAATAGATGTATCTAAAAAATATTTAAAAAATCAATAAATACGCAAAAATACAAAAAATATATTTATTTTTTTATATTTAGTGAATTTTTTAAAGATTTTTTTGACAAATATTATACTTTTTAAGTATATTTATGTTAAGTGTATCTAAAAATTAAAAAAATTACTTAAAATATTTAAAAATTCAATAAAAACAAAAAACATGAAAAATAAAAATAAAAAAACTTTAATTTTCTGAAATGTAAACTTGAAAACCAAGCTGATTGCCTCTATTGACAACCCATTCTTCACATTAACATAATCATCACTCAACAAATAGTTTAAAAAAAAAAAAAAAATCCATGAGAAATCATAAACAGCCATACACTTGAAAGTAATCAGCAGCAACAGAACAATACTAGCATTAATCATCAATTCAATTTGTTTGTGGAAATTCTATCATAAATAAAAAAAAATTAGATGGGTTGGGCTTATTCACAAAAAATTTCATTACAAATTTGTCAGACAAATTAAACACAATACTCAAATTAAAAACAATGCAAAGTGAAATATCGATCGATAGAAGCGAAACGCAACTCACCAGAACTTAAACTAGGGAAGGCAGCGGATGAAGGGGCAGAACTCGTCGAAGCCCCGAGTGGGGAGGGTTGGGCCATCGTCATATGGGTCTTGGAACGCCGGATCGATCTTGGGAGAGATAAACCCGATGAGGAGGTTTAGAATGTACAACAATGCTACACACCCCCACTGGGGGTCGACCCCCAGTGACGTAGCGCAACGCCATTCGCCAGTTTTCTTTTTCTTTTTTTATCTTTCCTGCCAATCACTCCTGACCACGTGGGCCGGGGTCGTTAAGTCGCCCATGCGGGGTCGCCCGCATTTTCCTAGAATGTAGATGCCGAGGCCGTACGACATGATGTAGATGCCGAGGCCGTACGACATGATGTAGAAACCCTAGACCAAGTAGACTGATTATGTAGATGGTCGTGATGGCCGCAAAGGTGATCCAACGGTGGAGAACGTGCAGGGTTGACTTGTCCAACAAATGTTGGTACCGCTCAAGGCCGGTTTTGAGATTTAGGAAGCCCAAGGCGAATTTCAGAAAATAGGGCCCTTCTTACTTTGGAAAAAAAAAAAAAAAAATTTATGAATAAAACGATAAATTACAACTTTTTTATTTGTTTGTAGCCACAAAAAAAATTACTTGCACATATAATCATTAAAATTATAAATAAACATTTACTTTCATATATTAAGATAGGAAACAATCATTACAAATACTCAAAAAAAAAAAAAATATCAAGTTTACAATTGAACCAACTATCACATAAACATTACCCTTCTCACATTTTTAGTTGCAAAATCACTAATGAAGCTTCCATAATCGAATTTATCCACCATATCCTTTTCAATGAATAATAAAGCTAACACACTCAATCTGTGGATTGTGTTTCTTTTGTTTTTTGGGCCTCATATTCAATTGGGTCTATAGTATTTGTGCTTTTTTTTTTTTATATCTAAAACACAAAATTATATTTGGAGGCCCCTATTTTTAGCCCAAATTTGGGGGGCCAAGCCGCAGGCCTCTCTTGCCTACCCTCAAGGTCGTACAATGCTGTTGGGACACACAGAGCTCCAGGGATACAACGATCATGTAGTATTAGTAGTTGATGAGAGATCGTCTAGAGAGCCACCGCCCTCTCCGCCATCCATATTAGACTTGTTGTGTTTGGTCGTTTAAATAAACCGATGCGTATGTAGGTGGAGAATGTAGGCGTAATTGGGCTGGATGGTATTTGATAAAAGGATCAGAGTAACACTATGTTTGATAACTTAAGAAAATAAATGATTTTATAAGAGAAAATAAAAGAAAAGAAATGATTGTGATTTTTTTATTTTTTGTTTGGATAAGTAAAAAATAAAATAAAAGAAATAATTATGATTTCTTTCCTTCTTGTTTGATTAGATTTCATAAGAGAAAATAAAAGATACTGTTTATGTTATATTACTAAAATAACCTTTTTATATTTTGTTAATCATTTTATTATTATTATTTTTATAGGAACGAAGTTAGTATCATAAAAATATAAGAATCTGTGGGTTTGTTTTCTCTTACAATCTCTCTACTTTTGGAAAGATTGAAAATGAAGATTATAAGAGAAATGAGTTTCTCTCAATTTCTCTCTACTTAAATTATCCAAACAAGTAAAAGAAATACATATCTCTCTATTTCTTTTCTTTTAACTCCAAATCACTCAATCCAAACATAGTAAATGATAGACGTAATTAAACATTATCCATAAATTCATCACCAATGAGGTGATAATAAGATAGGAAGATTTTGCAAAAGACAAAAAATATATATATATATATATATATTTGCATTATTAAACCTGGTGATTGGGACATGCAAGCGTGCGTAATTTAAATAAATATAAAATAAAAAAAATATTATATCCTTTTTTTAATTTTTAATTTTTTAAAAAACAAAATTAAGAAATTCACTTGGCACATAAAGAAATCAAGACTTCAATACACCAACAAGAATGTTCACTTGATATATAATATAAATATAGATATAGATATAGATAGATCATCAAAAAATGGCGTTTAGGAACACTTTAAAAAGTCACCTTTTTATTTTTAATTGTTTTTGTTTTTAATTTTTTTTTATAAAAATTATGTCAATTTTTTTTATTTTTCCAATCCGTTTATGTAAACGAATTTAAAAATCCAAAAAAGTCCACTATTTTTTGATATTTTTTTTTTATTTTTCGGTTCTTCTCATCAAATTGAATTTAAAAACCTAATTAAAAAAAATTAAAAAATCACTAAAAAAAAATCCAAAAAAAAAAAAGAAAAGAAAAGAAAAAGAAAGAACAAGAAAAACTCACCATTATAGGCTTAAAATCGTTAACATCAATAATTTAACGAAATAAAGGTCTCTATATAAAGTGCTCTTTGGGGTGTTGGAAAAAAACAGTTTTTTTTTTTTTGCTTTTTTTCAAATAAGCAAAAAAGCAGTTTCTTTGAGCTATATTTTCATTTGGGAAGAGATAAATAATGGTCTCTATCTATATAAAGTGCTCCATTGGGAAGTTGGAAAAATGCAGCTTCTTTGAGCTATATTTTCATTTGGGAAGAGATAAATAAGCCAAACCTGTAATTGCTGAAATACTCTCACTTTTTAGGGTAAAATGGTAATTTTCTAAATGTATATTTTACAATTTTCCATAATAATGTGACAATATATTATAATACTTTTTAAAAATTAAAAAAAAAAACACTTCCAAATGCATTTTTAAAAAGGATTATTTACCAATAAATCCTACTTCACAAACTGTTATACCAAATAGTCCCACCTTTATTCTATTATACCAAATAGTCCTACTAGTGGATTGATTTGGTCCCTTTTGAATTTTTTTTCCATTTTTGTTTTACTGTTTGGACGAAAGCGCCCATGATTTAATGTGATACATTCAAATATGTTTCACCATTAGTCAGTTAGGGCTTTCGAACTGGAATGTGTCTTTGTGTGTCTCTCTCTCATATGTGTCCCTGTGTGTCTCTCTCTCATATGTGCCTTCGTGTGTGTGTGTGTGTCTTTGTGTGTATCGGTGTTTGATGTCATTCTTGTGTGTTTGTGCGTGAGATTGAGTCGTAGGCGAGATCATCGCCGTGAGCCATCCTGACGATCCGGCTGCCGTCGTCGGACGATGCGAGACGCGCCGTCGGGCGGTCTGTCTGAGTGTGTGGAGTGCTGTATGAGTGTGTGGAGAGGCGAAGCGTCGATTCATTGAGTCGACTCCGTGGAAGTAGAATAAAAATGTGTGAGATCCGATCACGGCCAGTATGATTCACTGAGTCGACTCCGTCGAAGTAGAATCTGACGCCGTCGATCAGATGAGTGTGTGATGCAGGTGTGTGTGGATTGGCTTTGGGTGTGTGTGTATGGCGGCGGTGGTGTCGCGGAGTTCGGCGAACAACCACAAGGGTTTGGCGAAAAATCACGGCGTGGTAGTGTCGTGTATCGGTGTATACATGTTATCGTTGGGTGTCTTAGAGAGAAGAGAAAGCTGGGTTTGGTGTCTTAGAGAGAGAAGAAAATTCTGGGTTTGGTGTGTGCTGTGCTGTGCTGTGTTGTGTGTGTGTGTTGTGTGTATGGTGTGTATGAGTGTGTGTGTGGCTGTGCTGGGTGTGTGTGGCTGTTGGCTACTGGGTGTGTGTGTATGAGCGGCGGTGGTGTCGCGGAGTTCGACAGTGGTGTCGATGGTGGTTTTGGTCTTTGATGAATGTGTCTGCCTGTTGTGAACCTCCAAACAGATCAACACACACACACCAACCCACCCCAACACACACACACACCAACCCCACACACACACCAACCCACCCCAAAACTAAAAACCCCTTACAGCGGATTGCAGTTGTGTGACACCCTTACAATGTATCACATGCAACACACTATACATTTATTTACTAATTATGTACGAGGGTAATTACGTCCCTCACAATTAAATGGGACTAAATGGTTTAGTAGAATAAAAATGGGACCAATTGGTTCATAAGTTCAAAATTTGGGATTTATTGGTAAATCTCCCTTTTAAAAAAGCCCAACCCCCCCCCCCCCAAAAAAAAAAATCAGCTTTTTTTTTTCATCTTCCCAAAACACCATCCCAAATGAAAAACTTTTACACATTTTGTTAAATGAATAATTCAGGTCGTGTATATTGTTTCATGGTATATGAATTTTTGAAATGGAAAATGTTTGAGAGCTCTGGAGAAAAAGTCTTAGAACGGACTCCAATGATGGGTCCCACCATGTGATGTGATATTTTGACCTTTTTTTACTTGCTTTTTTTTTTCAACATTACTAGAGCTCATATTAAAACTTTATTTTTAGAGTTATGTATCATTACTACTTTGAAATTGACAGCTAGACACCTTAATTATAAAAAATAGAACAAATAAGAAATGAAAGTGAAATAATTTTTGTAATTGAGAGTTTAAGCCTTCGTTTGGGATGTAAGTTGACTTTTTAACTTTTTGACATTTTGGTTATTTTAGTCTGGAGCAAAAAAGTCTGGTTTGAGATGGGCTTTTTGACTTTTTAAATTTTTGTTAAAGAAAAAATAAAATGATTTGTGGTTTGGATGTAATATTTTATCTTATTAGTTTTTTAACCTATTTTTATCTTTTTATAGCTATTTTAGCTCAAACCATTTATACCGAATATAGCCTAAATTTATAATTAAAAAATATATATATTGATTTTTTTTTCGAAATTTGAATAAAATATAATAAGTCTTACAAGTTTTGTATAATTATATTGGCCTCTCTTAATTTTTTTTTAATTCATATAACACTTGGTATTATTTTTATCAAAAAATTGTTAGTCATATTATTGAAAAATTTTTGTTGTCATATATTGTACACTAAAATGTATATTTTATCTTTAGATCCAGTGTCACTGCTATGTATAACGGTGGTGCATTATACACTAAAATGTATAATGCACCAATTAGTGTACTAATATTAGTTATGACATTATTATTGACTCTACTCATTAATTATATTACAAATACCAAAAACCTCTTAAATTATGTCACATCATCAATTGGTACACTAGTTAGTGCACTAATTGGTGCATATAGTATTATTCTATGTATAAAGTACAACAGTGATTGTTGTGTAGCCCATGAGACACATTTCGAGTCTTATTTTGATAATTCAAATTGTTCAAATTTTAAAAAATATCAAGAACAATATACTTATAAAAAATCAAGTTGATCAGACATCAATAACCACTTCATCGAATCACATTTGTATTCAATTTGATACATACATATTTATTTATTTTTATAGAGCTGTGATTTGATGAACAAGTTATTAATATTCGATTAATTTAATTTTTTACACATATATTGTTCTTGATATTTCTTAAAATTTGAATGACTCAAACCATCAAAATAGGACCCAAAATGAGTCCTAGGACCTGCATAACAGTCACCGATGTGTGCTTTATGCACAGTAAGGACACTGCATCTTTTATCTTTATGTTTTAATATCATCTATATTTTTTAATCTTATTAAAAGAAATGTTAATATAATTATATCAAAAATATAAAATTTATTGTATTTTTTATAAGTTTCAAGAAAGATTAATATAATTTACCTTTAAAAAATTGTATAATTTTAAAATTTTAAAATTAATATTCAGTAATCATAATTAGGTAGACAAAAAGTAATTAATCCTAAAACCAATGTACTAAAAAGAAGGACTAGCTTTTCTTCAAGTTAAATCAAACAAAAATGTCTTAGATCCCATTTTTTTCCACCCCCTTTGACCCCCTCTCTCTCTCTCATTAGTTGAATTTTTTTTTTCCCTCTTGTTCTTCAATCACCACCCGCCACGTGTGTGTTGGGGGGAGGGTGGTGATTGGAAGGGGTCTCCATCACTCCTCTAAATTAAATTAAGGAAGCTTTTGAGTTTTTGTAGACTCATCACGAAACTTGCATTCGTAATTCGAATTGTTGAATATATAAGGCTTTTTGAGTATTTTATTTTTTGAAAAAAGTTACTTTTTCACTTGATCAGATCATATTTATATTAACGATAAGTATAATTTCTAAAATATATTATTTGTAAAAATATAATGTGATCAAATAACTATCGACATTTAATCAAAATAATTTTTAATAATGATAGAGACTCCAAAAAATATAACCCCATAATTCTCAAAATGATTTCAACCATTCATGACACTATCGCATATAATCCCTTAAAAAAATTTAAGTAGATCAATAATTAATATATCAGTAAAGATTGAAAGCCCTCCTCCTTTGTGAGAGTCCAAACATTTTCCAATAATTTTTTACACAAACACAAAAGTCTAATAACACCCTGCAATTGGAGGGTAATTATTCAGTATTTTCAGAATATAGACACGTGGTATTTCATAAGATTTTGATTAATAGAGAAACACAAAAACTCAAAATTTATGCCGAGAATAAAAAAATAACATAAAATTAAATAATTAATAATTAATTTAAAATGTAAACACGTAATATTTCAAGAGAATAATACCCAACCGGAGAGGAGCCTCTCATTAGAAAGAAATTGGTTTGGATGGTTGGTTATTGTCATATGAAAGTGTGGACCCCAGTGACCAGTAATCACGGAAAAACTCTCTCAGCCGCTGCACCCAAAACACAGACAGAGGCAGGCATTGCAAATTTGCAACAACAATTCCTAACTCAAAAGCTGTAAATGGAGACAAACTGCCAAATGTTTCACCACCATTAGCCCCCGAATTCACTCGCATTCATCAGAGAACCCTAGCTCTGCTTCAATCGGATCACCTCGAAACTCTCCAGTCTCATTCTCTCTCTCGAACGCTTCTCAATCTCGATTTCTTTGATCCAGGACGAGCTAAACGGAGGTTTTCTTCAATCCTCGTAAGTGATCTGCCATCGCTCTCTCTCTCTCTCTCTCTCTCTCTCTCTCTCTCTCTATATATATATATATATATATTTTTTTTTTTCAATTCGCAATGCAATTTGTGATTGATTTGATCTTTAAATTCATGCGATTGTGCTAGACCTCACCGCCATTTACATTTGCAAGAACACTTGTTATCGTAATTGTATCTAATTCCAAATGCATTGACATTGTAAGTGTATTGTTTGTTGTCAAACAAATTAGGTCTTTTTTGTCAGGCTATGGTGTGCATTGTGGAAAAACAACGTCCACTGAAGATATTGAATCAGAATACTCAGCGCCTACAAGTCTGTACATTATTTATTTATTTATTTCGGTGTTAATGGATTTTGGAATGTTGTTATTATTATTCATGAACTGTGGCAATTTAAGAGATGGTATCTAAAGAAAAACAAGAAGTTGGAGATATAGGAGCAATAGACCAATGCATGCCCTTTTAAATGTACTAATGAAAATATGAAACTGAAGTTAACACAAGGTGTATCGTTGTCAATAGCACATGATTAAATCACGTAACTGAACATATTTAAGCTAGCATGTAGTTGGATTCTTTTCAAAGGATGTGCAATCAATTTTGTGGCGCATGACACAAGACACAAAAACAACATGATATGTACACGTTGAAATGGAAACTTTTAAAAAAGTCAAGATGATTACACAACACACCAATAATAATATTTTTTTTAACGATTGTGTTTGGATCATAGATTTGAGGAGGGATTTGCGAAGGGAAGGGAAAAGTCATAAAATAACTATTGTTTTTTTCAGTTTTTAACATTACAAATACATTTACATCCTATTATATCAAAATAGTAAGAAATCATTTTCCATATTCTACGTATTAAAAAAGAAGTATGATTGGAAGGTTTGGGCTTTAGAATTCTTAAATTTAAAAGTACAAATAAGGAGGGATTAATTGGTATAAATTCACATTGTTTTTATTTAATAAATAAATCACAACTTTGCAAGATATTTTCTTCAAACTTGCAATGTGGTTTATGTGCGCTCAAGTGGTGAACACATATGGCCCCCATTTTATTTAACATATGTGTTTCTTAGATACTCTGCATCACCAATACACGAAAAATGATGTTAAATAAAATGTTATTGAATACATTTGCTTTATTATATTGGGCTTAAAGACCTTGCATCTGCTTTGTTTGCATTATGATTGTGCTTTTATTTTATTGTTGATTCTAAATATGCTGTTCTATGTAGAACTCCTGCTTGGACTGTTGAGAAAAGGGGACCCATAATTTTGTTACTTAGGGCATGCAATAATATCAACCACTAAACTTGCATTCTATGTCATGGCGATCAATGGAGATCTCATAAATAATCTTCTACATGAAACATGTAGTTCTTATTTTTACTGAACCAGGTGTAACATGTGTAGTTCTTCTATGTTTAGTTTTAATTTATATTTCAAGTGGACTTCTAGTTCCTACTTGAGCACAGTGATCTGTTTTCCTGCTGTTTAATTGGGCCTCATATTTGGACCAATTTTCAGACCACATAGGTTTTGTTAGAAGAATGAATTCAGAAATTGCTGATTCATCATCTCTGCATCCTGGTAAAGCCTCTGGTGATAAAGCTTCTGCTCCAGCTGTCTCTGGGAAAGATAGTTCTGCAGATGGCTCATCTTCCAGGCTATCTACTTCTGGCATTTCATCTTGGGCCAAAAATATTAAACTTCCACAGCCAGGGCAAGGGGATTCACAGACTGGAAATGCTGCGAAGTCTACCTTTGCTCGTCTCGCCGGTAGCATGGGATTGCATTTGCCTGCAAAAGCTTCTGGGAAAAGTGAGGGAGCTGAAGGCACCTCAACAACTGCACAATCAAGTGTTCTAGAATCATTGACGAAAGGTTTTGTTGACTCCTCTCTCAGTGCAGTGAAAGCGGTCCAAGTTAAGGCACGCCATATTGTCTCTCAAAACAAAAGGAGATATCAGGTAGCTTACTAATGACACTAGTGCTGAGATTATAAAATATTTTTTCTGAACTTCAGTTAAGATTTTTTATTAATCAAATTACTCTTCCTGTTTCATATATGCCCATGAACTGTTTAGGTATTCATCACCCACCTGTCACCTTGTTTGAATAGTTGTCTGTAATCCATGCTTAATATTTTGTGTTATTCACATGGTAATTGTATCTTTATTTGTGTATATATGTATATATAATGATGGGAACTTGTCTTGGATCTTACTGTCGGCTTTACCTTGTTTTGATATATAAACAAATTAGTTGATTGAAAAACTACTTCCAACTGAAATGTTATAAAAAGAAATATGTGATCCTTTAACCCAAAAGAACTATTATATTTTTTGAAATTGTATCTAATGAAGTAATTTCTCATGTCATTGTCAGTAATAATCCTGCTTTGCCAGCATATGACTGTCAAAATAAATTACCCTTTCAAGTGATGAAGCAACTCTAGCATCCCGCATTCCATCATCTTGGTTGGCTAGATACTTGATAGGTAAATATGGAATTACCCCAACAGCCCCGCAAGCCTACACGATCTATCTTGGGCAAAATTAATCCTTACAATGGAACTCGTGTTTAAATTGACCTCAAGACTGGACAACACTTCAAAAATTCGCAATACAGAAATAAAGTAAATGTAGCATTTACTCATCTTAAGCTACAGTACAGTTTGTTATCTTTAACCAACAGTAAGCTAAGATTTTGACCTTAGTAAGCAAAGCTTTACAAGCATTTTAAAGATATTAGCTTTACAACAAGCCAATATTTTTGACATGATGGCCATTTAATATGCTTAGAAATAGATGTGATCTTTCATTGTTGTTGGCTTGATACATTACATTTTTGGGTATTAAGACGTCATAGATTGATTCTATCCACAAATTATATGGCATACTTCAAAATTTTCAATTCTGAAGATTTTAAGTTCTTTGTTTTTTTAATGGTGTTTTGTCACTTTTGTGTAATCAAATAGCATTATAATATTTAAGTTAATCATTTCATGCGTTTTCTCAATGGTCTATATTACTTCTTTGCTTAATATAACTCCTTTTCAATTAAGATGTCACTGATGAGATCCAACTTGATAATGCCCTGGTTTTCAGGAAGGAGGATTTGATCTAGATATGACTTATATAACTGAGAATATAATTGCTATGGGATTTCCTGCTGGTGATATGAGCTCTGGATTTTTTGGATTTGTTGAGGTAAACAAACAATATGGCTCATGTCAGATTTAATCTGATTATTGACAAGTATATAAATTTATATTAATACTATCTTAGAAATTTGATGCAGGGTTTCTATCGCAATCACATGGAAGAAGTGATCAAGTTTTTTGAAACTCATCATAAGGTAAACATCTAAATTTGAATTCAAAAGTAGTACATTTTGACATTATTTGACTTTGGGTTAGGATTCTTGTGACAATTATATAAGGGCTGTTTGTGACCAAGGTGTTCTTCAAGTTCATAATATTGTTATGGATATGGTCCTGAATTTCTTGGATGGATCTGTGGTTTTATTGCATTTGGTATTTTTGAGCCTTATACTTCCTCAGCCTGCTGCTAAATGATGTCATGGTCAATACGCCTTTCTATCTTCAGTGGATAATGCCATTTGAATGAATGCGCTTTTTGATGTTTGTGGGCTCGTTTTCACTGCATATATCATTTGTTATTTACTCGGAATTCCTGATATCTATAATTAACCTTTTATATGCAGGGAAAATACAAAGTATACAATCTTTGTTCAGAGAGATTGTATGATGCTTCATTATTTGAAGGGAAGGTACGATTTTCACCATCATTTATCTTTTGAGCATTTTCACTGTATTCAAAACTAATTGTAACCTTAACTAAATATCAATAGTGGTGAATCCTAGAGCTCCCAATTTTAGCTTTTTAGCATGCCTATTGTGTTGAATAACAATGCTTAGTTGCTTCATTTTTTTTATTCATTATCAGTAAGCTGGTCTCATTGCTCCTAATCAGACCAAGTTCTGAATTGTCTTGAATACTGATCTGATTATGTTGCATCTTGTTATCTTGTACAGTGCACATTAAATTTCTTTTTGAAGTATTTGTATCAAGTTTTCCAATTCCATAAGAAGTGTTTGATTCCCTTCTTTTATATATATATATACTAGAAATTGCCCGTGCCTGAAGGCACTATCTAATAAAATTCTTATATTACAATCTATGTGTTGCAAAAATGTTAACGACCATAAAAATGTTTTATGAAAAGTGTCTCAAAGTTGTGATCAAACAACCAAAAATGTTTAGGATCAATCAATCGACCAACAAAGGCTAGATGATTTTTCGTAAAACTTCTAAGAGAAATTATGTAGCATACCCAAACAAATATAGCCCTAAATAGTATATCAAAAAACCATAGAAAGACCACTACATGAAACTTTTGATTGGTTCAAGATAACCTATTGAAATACAACAAAGAATTCAAATCAAAAGTTACATTGATCACAAATTGTTCTAGGACCATATCGGATGAAACAAACATAAATTTTTAGTAATCACTATTAAACTAAAAATAAAACGATCAAATTTAGATGAGTAAACCAAACCACAAAATAGTGCCATTTGTAGACCTCAAGTACCATCAACACCAACCTTGAGGAAAAAAACAAAAAAGGAATTAATAAAATCCCTTAACCGAAAAATAACCAAATAATAAAGAATTAGTAACCAAAATAATAACCCTACATATGTTATTATCCACTATCTAACAACATTTTAACAAAGATATTCTCATGGACCCAGTAAACATAACTAGGTGAATGGAAGCATAAACAGGGGAGAAACAGAATTCCTCCACCCCTTTATGGTTAGATGTACTCATTACACAATGTAAACAAAAAAACAAAAAACAAAGTATTAAATAACATATGATAGATAAAACTAATGAAACATATGCTACAGTGTGCTTACTTTATGGATGTTACTCCTCTATGACCTGAACTTTAAAAAAAAAAAAACAAAAAAAAGAATAATGAGCAAAACAATCAATAAATAGCATGAAATTTACATTAAAAAAGTAAACGAAAAAATAAATTGAAAGAAAAATCAACTGACCACAAAATTATCAAAAGTTTGTTTTTGTGTTGGTGTATGTGGGTGAAAATAAACCAGGGGAAAAAAAAAACAACAAAGAAATAGGGAATTCCAAAATGAGAGAAGAGAGGTACTTTTGAGACTCATAGGTAGTAGGATTGAGCTTCAAAATCTTTCTTGGGAGCTTCTCTTTATCAACTGATGATGAAAGCAAATTCACATCAAGTAAATTCATGGTTATTCAAATAATAGCAAACAAATAAATACCAAAAAAATAAACTGTTAGGCAAAAAAATAAACAATTGACCACAACTTAGAGCACAATTGTTTGGAAAAATATGGGGAAAAACCCTTTTCTTGAAAAATTAAATTAAATATAATGGGCATAGGCATGGGTCTTTTTTTTAAAACTAAGAATTATAAACAGAGTTAATATACCTTCATTGTTGTTGGATAGAGATAGAGATAGAGATTCCTTTCTACAGATATTGGCTTGAGAGAGAGAGGGGAGGTAACCGTGGTCCGTATGTACTTATGTATGAGGGTGATGTAAAATTTTCAATGCTATCTATAGCAGACAAAACCTTCACCAAACTCATGTCAATAGCAATAGCAATAGCAATAACAAAACCCATCTAGTACTGTAAAACCATCTAGTAAACAAAACTCAAGTCAATAACAAAACCCACCTTCACCAAAGATGTAGAAATCAATAGCAATAACAACTAAGTCAAACAATACTAAATATTAGCACCAATTTACAAAATTCATCCATGTCATAATGGGTATAATTAACCACTAATTAGGGAAAGATCCATCTAAAATGTTTAGAAATCTTTGGGTTCATAAAATCTGATTATCAAGGAAGTACTCTTCTTTGATTAATCAAAAGTTTATGAAACTTCAAATACGCTCAACTACTCTTACCATACAAACCAATCTACTTCAAAAATCCACTTTACATGTAAAATCTCTATGGTTCTCTCTCTCTCTCTCTCTCTCTCTCTCCACCATATTCTTATGTACGTACATACATATGTATGAGGGTGATGTAAAATTTTCAATGCTATCTATCCTAGATGTAGAAATAGAAATCAATAGAAATTCTAAGATGTAGAAATCAATTGCAGACAAAACCTTCACCAAACTCAAGTCAATAGCAATAGCAATAACAAAACCCATCTAGTAAACAAAACTCAAGTCAATAACAAAACCCACCTTCACTAAAGATGTAGAAATCAATAGCAATAACAACTCAAGTCAAACACTTCACCAGAAACACATTTAGAATTTCAAACATTTCCTTAATTCTCTAACAGACAAAACCCATCTAGAATTTCAAACATTTCAGACACATCAAGTACTGTAACATTTCAAAACAGACATGATGAATAAATTACCATCAACCAAATGAACACAACAATCAAATTCAAAATCCAGAATACATAACCCAATTGAACCAATTAAAAAAGATGAATCTTCACCATTAATCAATAAAAGTATGATGAATTTGCAACAAAATTCAGTGAAACAAAAAAATCCAGAACTTACAGGACATGAGATAAGACAACATTTCAAAACAGACATGATGAATAAATTACCATCAACCAAATGAACACAACAATCAAATTTAAAATCCAAAATAAATAACCCAATTGAACTAATTAAAAAAGATGAATCTTCACCATTAATCAATAAAAAGTATGATGAATCTGCAATAAAATTCAGTGAAACAAAAAAATCCAGAATTTACAGGACATGAGATAAGACAACCCAACCATGCATATTATCAGATAAACAACCGGCTTCTTGGCTTACTTAGCTAGGTCTCGAACTGTCATAGCCGGCTTTTGGGTGCTCATTTCAGACCCAAAGATTCAATGTTTCACACCACAAAACTCATCAAACATACATAATAATCAATGTTCCTTCCTATAACCCTCAATTCTATAACCCATATGAAAAATAATTCAAAAAGAAACACTAAAATTCTAAAACCCATTTCCCAAAAAGAACATATCAAACCCATCACCAAACTCAAGCAAGAACCAAAAATACTGTAACCCAAATCCAAGAGGAGAGAAACCACAAAAATATCATGGATTGCAAATTTGTAAGTTGTAGTTTACCTCTAAATGGTTGCGATGTCATCGCAAGGGGAGAGAGGCGAAACAGGAGGGCGAGAGAAGAGAGTCGGTGGTCGGTGGTCGAGAGAAGCGATGACAGCAAGAGGCGAGGAGAGGTGGTCGGTAGATGGTGAGTGGCGGTGTCGTCGTGAGAGGAGAGGGAGAGGGAGAGAGAGAAGAGCGTATGAAAGAGGGAGGATTTCTTTGAAATGAGAAAGAGGGAGGATTTGGGCAGAGATGAAAGAGGAGAGAGTTTGATGAGCGTGGGTCTCTCTTCTATAGGGAGTGGATGGGTGTGTTTTGAAATTTGAAATTTGGAAAAGTGAGGTGTGACAGATGAGGATGGGTGGTTGCAAAGTTTGTGGCTCTTGGGCGGGAAGTTCAAGTAGAGTGAGTGAGAAGGATTTCATCTCTACCGTCCATCTTGAAGCATAAATGAATCATGACCGTTAAAATGTCCTAGTAGGACAATTGTCTCTAGGATAGATTCAAAAACCCTCTTCCCTTATTATATAGATATGTGGTTATGAAATTGAAGATTTTTTCGTATTGTTGGAAACTAGATCCTCATATTGGTGCTTAAAAACAAAGAACATAAGGTATTCCAAACTAAAAGACAAATTTAGGAGTGTCCTTGTGTTGCTGCTAAGCGAAGCAAACAGACCCCCCCCCCCCCCCCCTCTTTTTTTTTGACAAAACAGAAGGAGGAAATTGATTTTATAACTTCTTCCCTGTTTTATTTGCCTGTGTGTTTTCCAGGTTGCATCTTTCCCATTTGATGACCATAATTGCCCCCCGATTGAACTCATAACTCTGTTTTGTCAAAGTGCTTACACATGGCTAAAGGAGGACATTCTGAATGTTGTAGTTGTTCATTGTAAAGCCGGTATGGCAAGGACGGGATTAATGATCTCTAGCCTCCTCCTCTTTCTTAAGGTGAGATTTACAAGTCAGAAGCATGAAGATCTTTGTTCTTTGTGTTTAGATGGAAAATTGTTATTCGTAGTGGTTCTATGTGTCACCATTTTTATAACATTGTTATTACCTGTTTGCTTCCTTCTACAGTTCTTCGAACAATGAGGAGTGCATTGAGTACTATAACCAGAAACGATGCCTAGATGGAAAGGGTCTAATTCTTCCAAGTCAAATTGTTAGTCAACTACTTTGATTGAATCTTGTAATTACATTACATTTCTTTAATTACTTCTCATATTTTTTTATTTTTCCAGAGATATGTAAAGTACTTTGAGCGCCTTTTAACATACTTCAATGGTGTAAATCAACCTGGACGTAGGTACTCTTCTAATAATCTTTCCCTAAATATGTCATTTTGATCTTTGAGAATGTACTAAAGTTACTCTTTGTAGGTGCATGCTTAGGGGATTTCGGCTCGTCAACTGCCCATACTGGATTAGGCCTTCCATCACTATAACTGATCATAACAGTAATCCATGACATCCCTTCCTACTCATTCTTTTCTTCCCAAGTGCCAATGACATTTGAATCTAAAGAAATAATTAGTCTTACATTTATTTCATAGGTCCATTATCAGTTGGCAAATTTCACTTTGGGTGCCTTTGTGTTGCTTTGGCTACAAGCCAACAAGTTGTCATAATTTATTTTGCAATTGTTGTTTATATATTTGTTTTGAAGAGCTTTTTACTACTGTTTTTTGCTCTCGTCTTTCCCTAAGCACTTGATTTGTACGTAGTTATGTTCAAGCTTAGGGGGTAACTTGGTAGATCAATATATGGAAATGAGGAAGAAGCTAGTTAAGATTCAAAACCAACAGCGAGTCCAGTTATTTATTATTTATTTAATAAATAAATAAAGAACTGGAATTATTTTTATTCAACTTAAGTCCACACTGGGATTTAGGGAGAGATATTTTAGGCTAATGAATTAGAGACAGCTTTGAAACTAATGCACTTTTTTTGTTGGCTAAGTCCTGAAAGGCTGAGTTTGACTATTTATTGGGAACTTTTTGAAGCCTGGACCGTTTTATGTACCTACACTTTGCCATGTTTATTTTATATGTCACTTTTCAAAGTTGTCCTGTGAATGCATGATTTATTATTGTTAAGCCTGAAGGTGAGATGAGATTTATCTTTGAAATAAAAGTTTCATTGGCTTAAAATCTGAGTTTAGTTGTCATTCTAGTTTTGATGTGTTTATTTGTTTCTCTTTTTGGATTTTTATTGAAAAGAAACTAAAAATAAACTAAAAGTCTACTAAAGAAATTTGAACTCTGATGTCACTGTTGAAAAGGCTATTCACAATATGTCATTTTTACTGTTTCACTTCTTCTTCTTCTTTTCTTATGTGGCAATCTCATACATGCACATTTTCACTACTATACAGGAATTCTATTCTCAACGAAAAAACATCCAAAAACGAAGGATCTAATGGTAAATATTCTTTCAATTCCATTTTTTTTTCCATAGTACGTGAATATTTGGATTGATTTGTTAATATCTTTGTAGCAATGTATTATTTTGTTTGCTCATGTGTCCCAACTTATACATATGTTTAATTTTTGCAGCCGGAAGATTTTTGGATCCGTGCACCAAAAAAAGGGATTGTGGTCTTTGCTCTACCGGGGGAACCTGGTCTGACAGAGTTGAGTGGGGATTTCAAGCTCCATTTTCATGACCGCCAAGGAGATTTCTACTGGTCTCTAGACCTTTTTTCTTCTTTTGTTTCCATTACTTGCATTCTTAACCATAAATAGCATATAATTTCGATCCAGATATGCCTAGAATGCCAAGGAAAGAAAAATCTTTAGGTTCATTTATCAACTTTGTCCACCAATGAATGAGTATGCAGATTTTCCCTAGTCATTTTGAGTGTCACTATGAATATCACTCTCTTTGTCAGAAGAAATTGATATGCAAACCATTAGGTTCCTTCCAAGGCCTCAATTTCTACTAGGAATGCTTGTGGCTTTAATCCTTTTTGCATATGTTATTTCCATGAATAGCTTGTCAATTTTACATTTCATTCATTCATTTTTTCTTTTTAATTTTTATTTTTTCAGTTGGTTGAATACAACAATGATGGAAAACAGAACTATGATATACGATTTGGATCTTGATGCGTTTGACAAGGTAAATAGTGCACCCTTCATGTTGTGACACTTTCAGTTCATGATCCATTATGATATTTTCCACAATATATCTGTGAATTTTTTTCTTCTTTATATGTGTTGTTTAAATGTGAGAGAAGTAGACGTATTAACAGTAGATCTTTTCTCCCTCTTGTCACTTGCTTTTTAGCTTTTATTCACTCAGATCCGAGGTTCACTGATTGTGTTTTGCAAAGGAAAATTCCTCCCCGGGATTCCAGCTTGAAATCGTGATGATAGACTACGACGGTTCTATTCCAATAAAGAAAAAAGCTGAATAGCCGAGCAAGGGATCTGATGGAAGAGTGGGAAATTCTCCTTCGCCAAGTGACGGAGTGGCCACTACTCCCGATCAAAGTAATGTTTCTGAAAACCAAGGCAATGACGATGATGTATTCTCTGACAGTGATGGAGAGGAAACCGTGTCGTCAAAGAGTAGTCAAGCTCGAGCAGACTCTGGAGCTGGACCTCCTGCACATCTTGAATCTGGCCCAAGAGTGGATCATCAAATGATGGCTCTGTCACTCAGCAAGGGGTCTAGGCAGACAGAGTAATGCGTCCAATGAAGCGAAAATTGATGGGGCTGGGAGATTGGAGTCAGGAAGGATGAGTGACGACATCAAGGCAATTGCAGCTGATGCTTCTGTTTTTACTTTTGGAGATGATGAAGATTTTGAAAGCGAGTGAAGTACCGTTGAGATTCATCTAGTGAGTACATTTGTGTTCCAAACTCTTGTAGTTGAACCATCTGAAAACAATTTTTCACTTTTGTTTCTTTATTCTTCCTGCTTTAGGTGGGGAAGTATTTTCATTGAATCTATTGAATTCGTTTATATTTTTTGGTCACATTGGCTCTCTCCTTTGCTAGTTAGCACAGATCATAACAGTTGGGACCTTGCACCCAACTATTTCACTGTATCAAAAATTTGTTCTGACAATTCTGTAGTGAAAACTCAGAGACTTCTGCCGCTTGTACTATTCTGTTAGGCTCAGTTAAGATGAAAATGAAAAATAAAAAAATAAAAAAATCTAAATTTGTTTAGTGGGAAAATGGTGAAATTTGCAAAAAAATTAATTTTCTCATATAACTCATAATAACATAGTAACTTAAAAAACACTGTTGTCATTACCGTTCAATCTTCTGGAAGGATAAGATCAACACGAAATGATGAGTGACACAAATTAAGGTCTCCAAAAATTTATCCACTGGACTTCTGGCATAACCATTTGTTAAAACACGAGCAGAACAATGGGCAATTAACCGTGACTTGAACAAGCTGCTGGACAATTCTAGAAGTTTCCATTATCATCAAAATTATTAAACAGTACATCCTAACTCCAGGACTATCAGTTCATACTACTATTCAATACTAGACGGAATCCCCATAGTTCAAACAAATAGAGAGTTCATTACAAATAGAGAAGAGAACCAAAAATAAAAAATAAAAAAATATGAAATAGTTAATGATGTGCTTCATGGCACGGAGTGTTAGTAGCAAAGACCCTTTGGTTCCATCAGCACCAAAAATTCCAAACACAACCAGTGAAGTTGTACCCAAAATGATGCCATGCCACCAATGCAAGCACATCCAACCACAACCACAACCACAACCACAACCACAACCACAACCACAACCACCACATTTTATCCCTCAGAATCTCATTTAAAATTCAGCAACAGAGTCATTATCACCATCCCTGGGTTACTCTCCAGCCAAACTCACCTGCCAACTGCCAAAAATGCCAACAATTAAAAGGCACTCTTTTAAGCATCCAACACTGTAGAGAAAAGTCCTTGTTTCCTTGTAAGAGCAAGTATGATCTTGTTCAAGTTAGAGATTTCCTCATCCCTCTGTCTCAGTTCTTGCTTCAGTCTTTCAATCTCCTTCAAGTGACCATCACAAAGGTTTGACCCTACCTTAGTCTGCTCTCCAGCTTCCTGACCTGACTTAAACTCCTTGGACTCGCCTGTGGTGGTCTCCTCAACTTGGAATGATCTTTTCCTAGATGAAACTTGGCCAAGAAAATCCTTACTTGTCATTTTACGAACACAAAAGCTATCAATCGATCCGGAATCATATTGGAATGAAACGCATTTCTGTGGTAGTCCGTACGAGTCCTAACACAAGGCATCAACGAAATTCAAAATTTAATTCCTATGCATGAGATAGTTTAAATGGAAGACTATCAACAAAAATCACAGGAAAATGTTGTATGAAGATGGCACTAATGAATTACAGACCAAAGGCACTTGTTACAGGTGTATTAGGTTTTCACACTTAAACAAAGAAGAATACCTTTGTGTTAGAGATGAGATGAAGTTTTAACTCTAAACTAGCAAAGCTATGTTACACCAGGGTTAGCTTCAGTTGTTGCTTTCAAGGGAAAGTAAGGATATACATATAGCTACATACACGGGCCACCTTTTCCAGATAGTAGAAGTTGTGCAAGATATAGAGAAATTCTCATCCGGGAAATACCTTTTCTCGGTATCCATCGATATTTTCAAATGCTTGATTTGCCTCTTCTTGATTCTTAAAATTGGCAAAGACAGAATACTTCTTTCCTCCAGCCTTTTTGTGGGCTGCCACCAAATCATTCCCACATCAGCCTTTTCATAATGAACAGGGAAAAAAAGAGTCTACAATATACTTAAATTTTAAAATTGAGAGAGAGAGAGAGAGTGTGTGTGTGTGTGTCATTGTGTTGCATACATTACCTTATGCTGTCATAAGTTCAGAACATCATTAAAAGCACCTTATTGGATGTTTATCCAAAAACAAAATTGACCTTTCCCTTCAAGCTCAATATTCACATTTTGCATAAGCAATTACCTTATGAAACCTTTCATGATGTATAGAACAAATATTATTGTTCGTCTAAGTTAAGTTATGGTCAGTGCAAAAGTTGATGGCCCACCATCTATTTTTTCAAATATTTGTAGGATATGGGCCACCCTTCGGGCAAGAAAGATCTCATCCTAGAGAATTATTCTTACATTGTCAATTTCTTGTCAGTTCACATAATGATGCAGCAAAAAAATTAAATTAAATTAAGTGCTTTTAACAACTGTATGCTCAAGTGTGATTTGGTCTCTCAAAAGATCAATTTAAGCAAATTGTCCCTGGAAAATGTTCAAGGTGCAATTGACCCCCTAAATGATTAATTGAAGCAAATTGCCACTAAATTTAAATCAACTGTAGTAATGTCCCCCTAACTAAGGGAAGTTTTAGAGGGCCAATTGCAGTTTTAAACATTTTCAAAGAACAAATTGTTCAAATAAATGTTTTTTTTTTTTTGGGGGGGGGGGGGGGGGGGGGCAACTACACTTTTGAGCATCATTTTGGGGGCAAACTGTCAAAACCCCAAAACATTAAATGAAAATCTTTAAGTAGTTCAATGTAGCTGTTTGGTACAGCTTAAAACAGGTAACTTTTAGCTTAAATTATTCTTGCATGTTTGCTCCAACTTATAGATGGAACTTCTGCTTAAATCAGCTTATGCAGAAAGGTAAATAAGCAGAATCTCTCAAGTTGCCCAAGGGCTAATTCCGCTTCTCGATTATGAGGAAGGGTTGATTCACCTAGCCAACACAACCTTAGGACAGACCCAATACTATCTTTGTGCAGTTCATTGCAATGAAAATCTCGCAATAGGACAACAATATTTCCTAGTCAACAGATATCCTAATCCCAGGATCAATTTCAAATGCATAGTACTGAGGTCTTTGCAGGAACATAAGCAATAGTCCCAACATATGGGCAAGGTAACATGCATGGAATACGTATTACCAGGGTTCCACTGATCAAGCTCATCCAAAGAACAAATTAAAACAACAGTTATAGATATTCTGACCCTGATCTCAATTGTAAAGTCTCCAGGAATAATTTTATGTAATTCTTCACCGGGCACATTGACTGGTATCCTGTGGAGAAGTAGCTTTGACTTTTTGACCTCAGGCACCTACAAGGTCAAAGATACAATGAATTGACATTCTTATATTCGTTTGGAAGGAAGCAGGACTTAAATTTCAAAACTTACACCCTCATGAACCAGCGGTATAGCATTGTCAAATCCAGACTCTATCTTGGCCAGAACTAGTTTCATTGCGGCGGTTGCATCATCTAGACAATTGTGGGGAGCACCCTCCTTCCTGACTCCATATCCCAACACAGCCTGGGAAACATTTGACAGAACAATTCAACTATGCATACTGATCTACATAGCTACTAGCCAACTAAGGGCATGCAGAAATTGCAGCATCGAGGAACACTAATGTAATGATGAACCAATGAGACAGTAAACAAGGAAATATAGAGAATAGTCCACTGGTGTTCTGAAGAGACCAACCCATCCAGGCAAAAAAATGACAAATATGACAAATCCAAAAAAAAAATAAAATGAAATTATGAATAAAAATACAAAAAGAATATTGGACTTTAACAATGCCTAGAAAATTATTCAAGGAATTTGGTACTTAAATAGGTTGCAAAAAACAATTGCCATGGTACATTTGTAAGAGGCATGTGCAGAGAGAGAGAGAGAGAGAGAGAGACTGGCCAGATGTAAATGATAGGGTCGACAAGTTCGTAAAATAAAAACAAATATGACATCAATACCACATGCACAAAGAGACATGCATGTGTGCATGATTAATTAACAACTTGCCTTGCACAGGTTATTCAAAGAAGGTCTTCTGAAATTAGCCTCATCCCCGTGTTTGAAGATCAAAGAGATGTCAATCACTCTTCCATGATCTAACTTTAGAGCTGTAAGTAAAAAATTGAGAAAATATTATTCAAAGCTATCGGTAGTAAATAGCACAAACTTGGTGTAAGAATAGTTGTCAAATAGTAAATCGAAATTGTCTTTTTCAGAATTGTGAGTCAAATCAAGTCGTGAATCATAAATATTTGGTCATCATTTCTAATTTGCATAGAAAAATATACCTATTGCATTAGATATTAAAAATATATTATATATATGAAAATTTTAAACATAAATCAATGAAAAAGGCTCTAATAGGTAAGACGTTTCTATGACGGGAAGTGGGATCATTGGTACAATGGTCCCATGTAAGATCACAACCTTTTCTTTTCCCTTCCATATATTTTTCATCAATTATTTTTAATAAAGAAAGCAAACAAACCCAAACTCTAAATTTCACAGCAACAATAACTCAATTTCCCAAATCTTCAAACTTTGTAGAAAAACTCAATTAACGCCTTCAAAATATTCCTTTCGTAAGTGCAAAAAATTGAATAAAGTTAAATATGTAAGCGTAGATTATAGTAGAGAGAAAAAAAGAGTTTTTCTTCCCTAGGATTTGAGTCATTGAGAGAGGGAGGGAGGGAAGGAGGGAGGGAGAGACAAAGGATGGAATATAATAACCCTAAAGACCTTAAAAAGATTGTTCGAACCGTTTTCCAGCAAAAAAACCAAAACAAAAAGGGGCCAAAAATCGAATTCCATGAATTGATCAATTCGGCGATTTAGTTCTACGATTCATGCAACCAGTTTTTATCGATCACCTCCTGAATTGTATTGAATCATATGATTCAAATCACAAATGTGCAATTCCAAAAACAGATGTAAGAAATTAAAATCAGCTGACAGCTAGTAGCCAAATAGCAAACAAATACATGGGATAACTATATTAACGAAGAATAATACTTATTTCAACTGTCATGCAAATAGAAATATTTAGAAGGAAAATTAATACTTAATCATACAACTTAGCTTACCTTTTAGATCATTGTTCAAACTGTGGCCAATTAATATTGTTTTGCCATCCCGTAAAAGCTTCTTCATTGATTCCTATAAAATCGCCAGAGAAAAAGACATTCAAATGCCAACTAACTTTTATTCATTTAGTTATTTTATATTTCAGATGATTTTTAGTTATTTACGGTCGTGTTTGGGAACTTGGTTCCCAAATTTTTCTCATTTTTTCCACTAAAAGACAAAAGTTTTGCAAAACCAAAAAAAACACATCCAAACAAAATATCACATCCAACCCCATAATCATTTCACTTTTTCTCTCACAAACATCATATCCAACCACAAAAAAAACCCAACTATCTTCCCAAACACTACAAATTTTTTATCCAATAATATCCTACAACTAAAAAAACCTACATAAAAACCCACTTCCCAAACACCCACTACATATTAAACTTTTACCTAATTATATTTTTGGCTGTGCTGTTTGTAATTTACTTCAAAACTAACCGCATATTACCTGTACATTAGCCAATGAACAAGTAACTCCATTCAAATCTTCTGCACTGAGCCCAGTAATTTCACTCCTATAGTCTGCAACTGCTTTATTCGGATTTACAAGTTCGTTAAGTTTGACTTGAAAAACTCCAAATTCCAAAACACCACATCAACTTGGGAAGTGAAAAGAAAATTGTTCAATTAAGACCTCTGAGATGTCTAAAATTGTCAAACTAGTTGCAACATAGGTAATTCTTTGGCACCTGTGTTTCTGTGCGTGAGGCGAGAGGGAGGTATTACGAAGTCATGCTGCACAAAAATTTGAAAACAAGCTCAAACAGTACCTGTTGATCGTGCCCAACAGCACAAACCCTCACCAGAGCTTCAGTGCCATCTTCACAGAAAACCATCTCACAATCAACGGCAAGCATTTTGGGAAATTTCTTTATCTGGTTTGTACTGAGCTTCATTCTCAACCATCCCTGAAGTTAAGAAGAAGACAACACAAATCAATTAGCATAAAAAAATCAACCACAAAGGAAATCAAAAAACTAAAAGAAACCTTCATTGTTTACTGGCCTCGTTTGATAACTCACTGTTTACCTAAAAGTCAAAAAGTCATTAAAAAAAATTAAAAAACTAATAATTTATACCAAAAAGTCAAATATTCTATTGTCTCTTTACTTTTTGCACATCTTTTCGTAAAAAACTTAAAAGTCATTTCAAACATACTAATTTTTTTACCTCATTTTTTAACAAAAAAAAACCAAAAAGTTACTAAAATAATCTGTCCTCAAACGAGGCCTGAGAGTAGAAACCGTCAATTAACAATATTGGAAAGAACTTAAATTCCATTAAATACAAGCAAATAGGGCACCTCTTATTTGTTGGTTTGCAACAAATGAACTTACTTGGACATATGCTTTCACTTTGCACAAAATTTATGTTGGACCTGAAAAACACTCGGGTTGGAATTTTTGACACTACATGAACCAGATACGAAGTTGGTCAGTTAGGGTTGACTAGTTAACAATATGAACCTCAAAAGTGACCCAATATGATAGCGCACACACCCAAAAAATAAAAGCAAATTGGGTTAGTGCCAAACCTACATAACTCGAATTTGACATGTCTAACCCATTTGAAGGTGCTAGTGTAGCAGTTCTTGGAATCAGTTATGAGTTAACTTTTTGTGTTCGTTTTTTTTTTTTTTTTTTTTTTTGTGATTTTACATTTTATTATTGGAAGTCATACTGGTTTGGAATACTAATTTAGCTAATCGTGTTGATTGAGACTTTTTATCTATTTGACTATTTGTGAGATTATTTCAACTTCTACTATTGTGGATTACTCATGAAACATAAACCTCAAAAGTGACACAATACAATAGCGTGCACACCTAAAAAATAAAAATAAAAAAGCAAATTGAGCAAGTGACAAACCTACAGAACTTGAATTTGACATGTCTAACCCATTTGAAGGTGCTAGTGTACAAGTTCTTGGAGTCAATTATGAGTTAATTTTTTGTGTTAGTTTTTTTTGGGTTTTTACTTTTTATTATTGGAAGTCATACTGGTTTGGATACCAATTTAGCTAATTGTGTTGATTGAGACTTTTATCTATTTGACTATTTGTGAGATTTTTTCGACTTCTACTTTTGTGGATTAGTCATGAATTTTTTGAGTTATTTTTATGGATATCATATAGTCATTGTAGATGTTTGATGAATATATGTGTTTATTCTTGTTAATGGATTAAACATGTATACATAACAAATAGGATGTGCACATTAATCATGGCATGCAGGTCATAATCAGGTTAACACTTTTATAAATAGGTTCGGTTAGTGTTACGGGAATTCTCACTAGGGCTGCAAATGAGCCGAGCTGAGCTTCGCTGAGCTCGAGCTTGGCTCGTTTGCTTATCGAGCTCGTTTATTGAGCTCGAGCTCGGCTTGATAAGTAGCTGGACTCAATCTCGGCTCAACTCGTTAATATTAATGAAATTCAAGCTTGGCTCAGCTTGGCTCAATGAGATTTTTTTAACATTACTTATATTATTTAAATAAAACTATTTAAATAAAAAATATTATTTATATAATTTAACATATGAATAATATATTTATTATATAATTTAAATAAAGACAAATGAGCCGAGCTTATTCAACCTTGAGCTCGACTCGTCTTGTCTCGTCTCGTTTATTAAATGAACTGAGCCGAGCCTGTTCGTGAACAACTCAGTTCATTTTCAACCCTAATTCTCACAAACTGGAGATGACATGAAGCAAACAAGATCAATAACACAGACTCCCACCCCCCAAAAAAAACATTGAATATTTATAATTAGCCCGCAGAATTTAGTCTCGCTTCTTCAAATTGCAATAGAAGAGCATGTAGCAAATTAAGACTAACTATTTTCAACTATATTTAAAGGGACAACAGGGGCTACTTCTGGACCATGCTCCATATGGTATTAGCTGGAGTTGTTTCCTTCGGTACATGCACGATCAAAGATATCAATTGCATTTTCACCGAGTAACCGTATATCTCGCAAAATTTGAATTGGTCTTTCCACTCATTATTGTGTCATCATCGGCAAAAAAAAAAATAGTATACTGATTCTCTTGGCACCAGAAAGTACAAAACAAACAATATTTGTAACATATACTTCTTAATAAATTTAATATTCAAATAATGTCTCTCCCTGCTATCGCACAAAAAGCAAGGAACTTTCTTAGTAAAGAAGAGAACAAGCTGCAATAGCCCAATCTGATAAACCAAACCAAACCAAACCAAGCCGTAAGTCCCATCAAATGGGGTCGGCCAATAGCCCAATCTAATGCACAGTTATAAACTATTACACCTAGAAATGACATATACAATAGGGGAAGGGATACTTATCAAATGCAAAAAAAGAATCAGCAGATTATATACCAATTATTCCAAAAGGTGGTAACAGAACGAGTCTCATTGAAATCACCCAATTGATTAAAAAGTAATTTCAAATCCATGATGACTTTTCTTTCAGTTCTATAGGAGGGGAAACCAAGCGTAAAAGTTTCATGCAAGAGTTCCTCATTGAAGGCAGTGATTTCATGATGATAGATACCTATAAAATTACTCCGAGGTCTATGTTACACGGACTCGGGTGCGAGTATTGGGTGCTGGTACGTATCTAGGGGTCGGGTACTTCAAAATTAAAAATTGAGGATACGTGGATATGGATCCAAACGAGGATACGGGTACGGGGATACGTTAAATATTTAATTTTTAAAATATATTTATTATATAAAGATAAATTAAATACATATTAAAAAAAAATTTATAAATATTTTTTTTAATACACATTAATTATTTTATTTATTTATTATATTTTTTAAATAATGAGTTAAAATATATTAAAATAAATAACAAATAAAAAATAAAAATTGGAGAGTGGTGAGATAGACACAAATTATATTATTTATTAGATTTATTATATGTATCATATATATATATATATATATTTTATTAGACACAAATATGTTAATATAATTTATTAGATATATATTTTATATAACAAATTAGATTATATTTTATATATAACAAATTATATTGTTATAGTTGCAAACGGGAGGATACAAGAGAGAGAGAGAGAGATGAAGTTAGATCGAAGGCGAGGAGCAGTCGATCGCGAGCAAGAGGTCGATCGAAGTCAGATCGAAGGCGAGGAGTGGTCGATCGTGATCGAAGGCAGAGGTCGATCGCGAGCAGAGATCAAAGGCAGATCGAAGGCGAGAGACAGAGATCGAAGGCAGATCGAAGGAGATCGCACCAGGTTTCTCTCTCTCTCTCTCCGATTCTGATCCCATCTGTTTTTGAGGTGCCGATCCGCACTTGCACCGTTCGGTGTCGTGTCGTGTCGACACGGGTACCTTCGAAATTCCAAAGAGTCCGTGTAACATAGTCCGAGGTCATGCATAGTAAATTCTAAAACAGAATTTGAGTGACGCAGCCTGCATAATTGGTACAAGGCATAGTTGAGTAATTTTGAATTTACCTTTAGCTAGACATAGAAGAGAGTATTTATAACAATAAATTGCTAATATTGGACCATGCCTAGAATTAGAAGATACAAAAGTACAATCATCACTAACAAGCAAGGGGTGACTCACAGAAATTTTTGCAGTATATGAAAATAAATAGCAAAAAAAAGAAAAGAAAAAGGAACAAAATTGACAGCAAACCTCCTCATGTGACAGAAATGAATAATGTAATGGGTATTTTGCAATATATGAAAATAAATAGCAAAAAAGAAAAGAAAAGAAAAAGGAACAAAATTGACAGCAAACCTCCTCATGTGACGGAAATGAATAATCTAATGGGTATTGTGGGTGTTCAAGAGTTAAGTGAACCAGCATCTGCACTGCCACAACAGCAACTTAATAAGGATCATACTCAATAGAATTACAAGTAAGATATGTAAAGCTTAACAAATTTGTAACACAAACAGCCCGCCTTACAATACAAACAAGATGAAGAATTCTGAGAGAAAAAGTAGAAAACACCAGTAAGTGATTTCAGATTAATGATGCATTCTGAAACTAGTGCTGAAAAATCTGTTCAAACATTTTATGAAAACACGCAAGAGCATAATACTGAATCAGACTGGAAAGACTCAGTTTTTTTTTTTTTTTTTATCAAACAAATTAATATTAATGTGGTTAAACTGAGAACAAGACAGAATGTGCCTTTAAGGAGGAAAACTCAAAGCTTGAGACATCACAATCTTGTGACTAGAATATTGATTAAGGAGGAAAATCAAGCAATGGCATGCTGTTAAAATAATAAATAAATAAGAAGCTAGAATAAAAATAACTTATTCCTAATCAATCCATATATGTAATTCTTTTACATTCATCAAAAATACATAATTCTTATCCCAGTATGAAACTACAGCTTACAGACACACTGAATAAAAACATGTTAATCAAATCAAAGCAAACCTGCACAGGGGATTCAACTTCTCTGGATTCCTCCATGAATTTCCTAAGTATATCCTGCTTAGAATACCAGTGCATTTTGTTATCCAAAAACTGCAAACAAACACAAGCGTCGTCATGATTCTTCACATAAGTGAGAAAAGATTAGTTTCAAGGCGACAACTTTGGTGCAATTAATTACCTTTACATCATCCTCTCGGCTAAATGTCTTTAGAAAACAAGCTGGTGTTATCTAAAAAAAAAAATTCATTAATTTTACTAGAAACTATTAAATCCTTTAGCAATAGGTTGATTAACTACAAAAAAAAATTATTTATATATACATCTTTCCCCGCGTTGGCGATCATCTTTTCCATCTGTGTGTGTGTGTTTGTGCGCGCGCGCGCGCGTCTGAGAGAGAGAGAGAGAGAGAGACGAAAAAAGCCGGGAAGTTGAATTAGGGCTTGTGCTACCAAACGGCCGCAGTTATACATAGAACCAGTTAGCATTTAACCGACAAATAAATGGGCCTTTTCTGCCCCGACCCGATTTAATCCGAAACCTTTTTTTAAATTATTTTTTTATTATTATTACAAAATTTCTCAATTTTCCATGTTCCGTTTTTTTTTTTTTTAAATTCTTTATTAAATTTAATGTACATACTCTCTTTAATTTTTTGAAAGCCTTGGATACAACAAACAATTTATATAATTCTCTTCGTTGTTTCAACACTCATGAAATGAAAAGGCTTACACAAATTTGATTTTAAGTTATCTTCAATTGATTCTTTGTAATTTTTTTTTGAAGTACTTACAAATTAGAAGACAAATTCAAATGATGAGTAATTTGAATTTTAGTTTTATTACCACGTCATGGCCTACTTATTTATACACATATGTTTATCCGATGGCCAAAGTAATAATTGTATAGTGACAATATTTTGATATAAAACTATTTTTTGGGATACTTGTATAGAATTCTTAAATGTTGTAATTGACACAAGATTTTAGGACTTTTCTTTATTTTAAAAAAAAAATTATATTGTTTTATGACAAAAATAATAAATGCATAATGACACAATATCTAAATTTATCCAATTGTAGGAAGTGTAATGTCATAAAATCTTATTTTATTTTTTATAAATTGACATACCAGTTGAATTTAAAACTGTCAATAAATTGAGTCGAATCGAGTTTTACTGAGTTCGAGTTCAACTCATTTACTAAATAAGTCGAGTCGAATCAAATCTTTAACAAGCCGAGTCGAGCCAACTCACGAACAATTTAATTCATTTACAACCCTAGTTGAGTTCACACATTTTTTTTAGCATAGTGTGGAATGAGCCGGTGGTGGTACATGCACTAATTAGTATACTAACCAGCGTACCAACACTAGTTATGACATTATTATTGACCCCACTCATTAATCACATTAAAATATTAAAAATTTCTTAAATTATGTCATATTATCAATTAATACACTAATTAATATACTAATTAATACATATCACATTATTCAAAATGAGCAGACCATTGAAAACACAACGGTTAATTGCTTTCCCTTGCAATTAAAATTCTGAACTTCAATTCGACGCATTTATACTTACACATGTGGATGTAAAAAGTGCATGTAATTTACAACTCCTTAGTGGAGGAGTTTCCCAAGATAGCCTTGGATTCTACTTAAGGTGGAGCAACATTATTAAAATAATAATAATAAATGTAAATTCCATTTTTCTCAATGATACCAAAATAAATATAGGGCAAAGTCCATATATTTGTTATCCAAATTTGGACTAGTTTACAAGTTAGTTATGAATTTTGATAGTAAAAATTATATTCCTAATTTCATATTACATCTAGAAAAATGCAACAGTTGTAAGTTTTGAACATTTCACATCTGCTAGACTTCCCAATTTAAAATCAATCCGTTTGTAACTTAAAGCTCATCATTGCCTTGCTTATCTAACATTTGTGATCATTTTTAGAAGAAATGCAAACTTCTTGAAGTTATTTCTTTATACTTGGGAGAGTTTTATATGCAATTTCCAAGATTCTTCTTTTAACAAACAAATTTTAATCACATCACAAAGTTAAATTTATAACCTATATATAAAAGAATGAAAGTAAGCAGGTCCCTTTGCATCTAACGCATCAAATTGTCTGATTTACCCTAATATATTAGTTGTTTGAAGTTTCAACATAGGAACAAAAAAACAAAGCACCTGCACATGGAAGTGGTGGAAGTTTCTTCTGAAGACTATTCTGCTTGACCTGTGAGTTCCAAGGAGGTGAGACGGTGTGGGTTGTTGTCTTTCTTAAACGGTGATGCTGGTGTATGTGCAAGGGTTATACGCCAATAAGTTCTTCTAAATCGGTTTGGTTTGTTTTTTTCCTTTCCTGTTTGCCCTGCTAGTTTTCCCGAGATGCAGAATCAAGCAGGTGAGTCATGTTGAGTAATAAATTGGTATCCAGAAATTATGTGGTTCAAATTTTTCAATCTGCAAATCACTGATTGTCTTACATGTGGTCTGCATCAGCTAACCAAGTGTATAGGATTATATATACCTTCTGTTGCTGATGTTGGTATTATTTGCATCTATAGCAAACAAAATAACCAGTATGCTCATTTTCTCAGTCTCTCTATCTGTTTGTTTTCCTGTCTTATGCCTACTTCTATTTAATGTTATTATACATTCATGGGCTTATTTTATTGAGGCTGTGTTTGTTTTGTTATGGGATAATTTGTCCACCATGTGTTTGCAAATATGTTTGACTAAGAAATTGAGATGCTTTGGCTTCTATACATTGGGCTTATTTTATTGATGTTGTGTTTGTTTTGTTATGAGATGATTGGTCCACCATGTGTTTGCAAATATGTTTGCCTAAGAGAATGAGATGTTTTGCCTACCATACATTGTTCACCATGTGCTTGATAATTAGGACTCATGGTTTGAAGTATATGAAAATAGTAGTGGCAAGAACAAGCTACTGGTAGTGAAAATTGATTTCTCACATACAATTTAACTTTCATAAACTTCCTTAATTCATCAATCCAACTTTATAATCAATAATTCCACCTTGATGTTGAGAAGAAAAAAAAAAAAGAGCAGGACAAAAAAAAAAAAAAACTAGCAAACCAGGAAAGAAAAAATAAATAAATAAAAGCATACCAAGAAGAAAAAGAGCAGGGGAAAAAAAAACAACCAAAGTGATTTCTCACATACACTTTAACTTTCATAAATTTCCTTAATTCATTAATCTAACTTTACAATCAAAATAACTTATCCCAATTTCTAAATGGCAAATAAATATTTAAGCATAGAAAATTGAGCATAAAACCATATCACACAAAACAAGGTGGAATGCAACTCACAACTTTGAGAGATGTTGGCACAAAAAATAGTTTTTTAACACAAGACAGCAAACCTAAGTCATAGTTCTATTGCAGACACTTTAACTTTCATAAACTTCCTTAATTCATCAATCCAATTTTATAATCAATAATTCCACCCTAATGTTGAGAAGGAAAAAAAAAAAAAAAAAAAAAGAAGAAAGAAAAAAAAAACCAGGAAAAAAGAGCGGGAAAAAAAAAACAGCAAACAAGGAAAAAAAAAATAAAGCAAACCAGAAAGAAAAAGAGCAGAAAAAAAAAAACAACAAATTGATTTTGTTGGAAAATGGTTTAGAAATTCTGGGTTATAACAGAATTTTTTCCTTAGTTTGGTCTATTTTTTAGGTGGGTCTCGTGCGTCGTTTGTCGCGGGTCAAAGTGGTAACGCGTTTTATGTCGCGTTGTAATTCACGTGGTATATCTGGTTGCTCAAAACCATTACCGAGTGAATGAAAAATTGAAGCCAAAGTATACTCCATGGAAATAGAGTTTTGGTGGAAAATCCTTTAAGGTTTGAATAAGGTTTGTCCCACATTGATTTGGTGGGAAATTTTGAATGGGTTTATAAGGCATGGGATTGGAACTTAGGGTGTGCCTCAAGGGGTACCTAAGTGTTTTAGAGAGGGAGGTTATGGGCACAATGGGCTAGACCCATTGGACTCAAAAATCACCACACGCGCACGCGCCGCCGCCATCCGGTTGGGCGGGCTGGGCTTGGGCGCGGGTATGTGGTTAGATTGGGCTTATTCGGCCCAATACCTATCTTTTTGGCTCAAAAACATTTGAATTTAATTTTATTTTTTGGTAAAATAAAATTCAGAATTCAAATTAATCCGGAAATAAACTGGTCCGGTTTTTTACTGTACATCCAAACAGGGCCCTTCCCGTTTTTGTTATCTGTTTGAATTGTGAACCCAACAGATTCAAATCTGTTTAAATTTAAAACCATCTGTGTTTCATACCTGTTCAAATAGGTTTGCACCTGTTTAATTCAAAATCTGCAGCCACCAATCCATCTATAAATAGGACAGCCTCATTTGGATTTTGTAACTCTAATTTTTATCTTTCATAATTCTGCAAACATTCTCTTCATATTGCTGCATTATTTTCTTCTGTGAGAGAGTATAAACACTTAGTATGTTCGTTAGGCAAACAATTTATAGTGCTGCCATTGTTTGTAATAGATCATTTTATCCTGAGAGATAGACGTCCAAATTCTGAAAGTACTGTAGGGAGGACGAATCTGTCTTAAAAACACAGTGTCAAACACTGGACTTGATCAGAATTATTATTCGAACAATTAATCAAGTAAGTTGTTTAATTTATTTTCTGTTTCATTTGTTTACTTAAATCATATTTTAATTTTGTTTTTGTAACAAAATAAAATCTGTTTTTATTTATTTATTTCTAGTTTAATTTTTGTAATTAAACAAATTCTCTCATTTCTTTTATTTCTTTATATTCTTGTTGTTGTTTAGTACACAATAGAATTTAATATATTTAAATACAGTGAAGATTGTCCAACAGATTTCTCACACACAAACCTGAGTTATAGTTCTATTGCAACAGCCACGAGTATTCAACTACCATTGTTTACCCATTGAATTTGTGACAAAATATATACAAATTTTGAACTGATGTGGTTGAACATATTGCCTTCACCTACATTGCTCTACACTCCACAGCATTTGTATTCCATCCAAGAGATAACCTTATTGTAAACAATATCAATTGAGATCCACCAATTAAAATTTCCCACTCATTTTGTTTAGATAGAAACCCAAACTTTTAGTGCTTGATAACTAACATTTGGGAGACAGCAACTTTGTACTTATCAGCAAACCTAATTTAGTTCACCTAGATGAAGCTTTTATGCTTCCAAGAAAAGAAGGAAAAAAAAAACAAAAAAACAAAAATTGTGTACATTTCCTCCTTCCTATCATTTTCCAATTCCTTTATCGTTGAATCTTTGAGCCAAACCATAGTGAACTTCAGAAATCAGAATGATTTAAGCAGTTAAAATTTTTCAGATTTGAATTTGAATGTGATTTTAGGATTTCAAGTCAAACACAAAAATGTTTAAATTGCTTCCAAAAAAATAGTGACTTGAATTATGAAGTTCACCAATAATTTATGATTAGAAAGTGCCAAAATATCAAACGAGTAGAACTAATAGGAAACCAAGTAATCTATAGAAGCAAGATAAGAAAAAAAGCATTCAAAATCTGCTTAGAAAGAAAAGTTCAAAAAACTACAAGCCAAAAATTATGAGTCCCAACCAAAAAAAAAAAAAAATACTAGCCAAAAGAAAATCAAATTAAACTGCAAAGAAAATATTAGATTCAGGCAAAACACTAGCCATTGAACCATTAGTACCGAAAGGGTTTGGTCAATTCTAGGAAATTCATGTTCTTAGATTGCAAAGTTGTAACACTTTGTTAGAAATGGGTTTTGAAGTTTTGGAAAAATAGGATTTTTCCTTAACTTTGATCTAATTAGGTGGGACCCATGCACCAAAGTTGGCGGGTTTAAGTGGTAACACGTTCTATGCCGTGTTGTGATTTACGTAGTATATTTGGTTGCTCAAAACCATTATCAAGTGAATAGGAAATTGAAACCAAAGAGAGCTCCATGGAAATGGTGTTTTTGGTGAAATTTCTTAAAGGTTTGGTTTAAGGCTTGTCCCACATTGATTTGGTGGGCATACTTTAAGTGGGTTTATAAGGCTTAGGTTTGTAACTTGTGGAGGGCCTCAAAGAGCACCCCAAGTTTGTAGGAGGGAGAGGTTATTGGCAAATTGGGCTAGATCCATTGGACCCAAAAATAAACACGCATGTGCCGTGCTGTAGTCCGGTCGGGTGGGCTGGCCTGGGCGTGGTGTGAGGTTGGGTTGCGGTTGTCCGACCCAATACCTATCTTTTTAGGCCAAAAACATTTGAATTTAATTTTATTTTTTGGTAAAATAAAAATCTGTCCAAAATTCAAATTTAATTCCGAACCATTTTCCTATATAAATAGGCAGTCCCTCATTTGGTTTTTTTACTTCAATTTTTGTCTAAAAAATTCTGCAATTATTCTCTGCATTTTGCTGCATTATTTTCTTGTGAGAAAGTGTATAAACACAGTGTGTTAGTTGTGCAAACAGTTTGTAGTGCTGCTACTGTTTGTTATTGATCATTTTATCATGGGAGATAGACGTTCACAATCTGAAAGTATCGTGAAGAGGATGAATCTGTTTTAATGACACAGTGTTAAACACTGGACTTGATCAAAAATTTGTTCAAGAAATTAATTTGGTAAGTAATTAATTTTTATTTTCTGTTTTTTTATTTTCTATTTCAAATTTTGATTTTGTTTTTGTAACAAAATAAGAATCTGTTTTTATTTATTTATTTATATTTATATTTTGGTTTGATTTTTGTAATCAAACTATCTCTCCCATTTCTTTTGTTTATTCTATATTTCGTTTGTTGTTAAGTACACAAACAGAATTTATTTTTAAATATAGTGAAGATTGACTAACAATCTTAAGATAGACTATTTTTTTTTGGGTCTTCATTGTATTTATTTATTTATTTTTGTGCTTTCACAAAGTGATATTCTGGTTGAAAAATACAAATAGTAGTAATATACTGTTTATTTTCTTTGACAACTAGTAGTAAGATATTGGTGTCTGTAGACACCCCATTTTTGACCGACCTTAAGACTCAGACGTCATCGATTGAGCACTCGGTGATTATGCATGTTGTGCTCGTTTCGAGTTTGCTAACTTTCGACTCACTGCCTTGCCTCTAGGCTTCTGAAGTTTTTATGCTTTGGGTCGGTTTGTGGACCAAGCCTTGTTTCCCTTCATTGGAGGAAGGTAGTAGTCTTGGAGACCACCTTTTTGTGGTCGTAGATCACTTTTATGGTCGAGACCATTTTCTCGTTGGAGACTAGTTTCGGTTTTGAGCCTTCTAGTGCGCCTTGTCTCGGGACCGCTTAACGTTCTCCGTTTGGCTTGGTTTTTGAACCACACCTTGTTGCCTCTACCTAGAGGCACACTGTCTAGGAGACCACTTTTGGTGCTCGTAGACTAGTTTTCGGGTCTCTCGGTTGCGCACCTTGCCTCTCGAACTTTCATCTTGCATCCTTTTTGGTTTGTTTTTGGTACAAACCTTGTTTTCCTTGTTTGGAAAGTGGTACAAGGGTAGGAGACCAGTTCTTTCCCTTGAAGACCATTTTTCTTCCCTCCAGCCAGTTTTCTGGTCGGCCACCACACCATTGGCTTGCTTTTAGTGTGTAGACTTCTCATATCCATGGCCGACCAGTTTTTTTCTTGGGAGACCACTTATGGTGGTCGGCCGTCCACTTCAAGTAGTTGGCCAACCACTTCAAGTGGTCAGCTGCTTTTTATCACCTTTTTGGAGATATTTTTAGTACAGCTATGCCAGCTGGAAGGCACAGAAGCCATCCTCCATACACGTGTATGGAGGGATGACTTTAGGCCAAAAGCTTGTCCAACAAGCTTGTTCTTGGTTCTCTATATAAGAGAACCTCATCCTCCCTCTTTTAGGTTCAGATTTTGTTGCTTGAGAGTTATAGATACACCTTTGTATCTATCTTGCATATCTTCTTCATTTTTGTGCCTAAAAGTGTAGTTTTATCACACTTTAACACACAAACACACACTCAAACACCATCCTTTTGTTGCTAAGGCACTTTGAGGATTGTTTTAGAGATTTTGGATTGGTTTGAGCTCAAAGAAGTTGCTGGAGTTGCAGCTTTGAAGGTGTTCATCAAGAGTGAGTTTCTACCCCTTAAACCCTTGTTTTGCTTAAGCTTTTAGCCCGATTTTCATAGTGTTTTAAGCTTAACTTCCTACTACAAAAAGTTCTATTTTTCAGTCCTTAAAATGTTTGTTTAAGGTCACTTTTGTGTTGGGGTTAGTCTACCCCCTCTTGGGCCTTGTTTAGCCTTGTTCTTGTGCCATCTTTGTAAGCTATTGGGACCACCTTGTTTTGGCCTTCTCATCACTGAAACTCAGAGGAATTTCAGTGGTAGAAATGGTGTTTTAAGGTCCCAAAAAGGAGAGGGTCATCCCCTCTCCTTGTGTCTTGAATACTTGCCTTGAATGTCTCATGTTTGAGTATGTTTGTTAAGCTTATGTTGGCCATATCTTAGCATGTATTTAGGGTTATTTTGACATGGCATACCATTGTTTTGGTTTGGTTTTGTCACCTCTTGCATACTTTATACACTTGTAGTGTATTTCTCACAAACTAAACTAGTCTTGTATGCTTCATGAAGTAGCATGTCTTTCTAGCTTGTTTTGAGTCCATCTTAGCATGTTTTTGGTGTTGTTTTTTCATGTCATACCTCTGTTTTGGGTTGGTTTGATAGCCCCTTGCATGCTTCTTGCACTTGTAGTGCATTTCCATGAACTAGCCTAATGTGTACCATGCTTTAACATGTCATTCTAGCATGATTTTGGCTTAACTCTAAGAAGCTTTTGTCCATGTTTTAGTATGCTTAAGCTCTGATTTGTGTTGTTTTGGTCATGCATGCCATGCTTTGTGTAGTTATAATGCATTCTAGCTTGTTAGCTTTGTGTATCAAGTCCACTAACATGCAGTGCTTGGCCTATTTGAATGATTTGGCATCATTTAAAATGTGATTTCAGTTCATGTTTCATGGTCATACACTTGCATCTTTCACTTATTCAATGCGTTGGAGGGTTTGCCCTTTATGCCTTAAACATGAGTCATTGTGTATGCCTTCATGCCTAAGCTTGCGAGCTATCATTTCAATATGTTTTTGGGGTTATTTTGCCATGATATAACTCTAATTTTTGTTGGTTAAGTCATCTTATGCTTGGTCTTGATAGGTGTAGTGTAATCCACCTTATTTGTCTTGCATATTCCATGCTTCATGCCTTTTATGCTAGCATATTTTGGCTTCCTTCCATACATGTTTTAGTATTATTTTGACATGTTCTAAGACTGTTTTGGGTTGCCCTTGCCACATGCTTCATGTTTTGCATAGCTATAGTGTAAGTGCCTATGATAGTTTCAAGTTTTAAGCTTCATAGCATGCTTCATTTGCATCATGTACATGATTTGGCATCATTTCACACTTGATTTCTGAGCCTTTAGTGTTGTCACACTTCCATGTTTATCGCTTCTTCATCATGCTTGAGAGTTGTGTTCTTAGGCCTAATTAATGGGCCAATGCATGTGCATGCATGTCTTGCCCTTTTGTGCCTTAGTTTCATCATTTTGGCCACTGATTTGGGCATGACTGAGGTCTGTCCATTTTGGTTTATGTCCATTTAGCATTGTGTATGCCATGTTGTTTGCATGCTTACATCTCATTGCATTGAGTATGCCATGTTACATCGTATTGTGCATGTTATGTTGTTGTTTGCATTGTGCATGCCATAATCACATTGCATTGAGTATACCATGTTGTTCATCGCATTGTGTATTCCATGTTACATTGCATTGAGTATGCCATGTTATTCATTACATTGAGTATGCCATGTAGTTGTATTGCATATTTGCATGCTTGAGTTGCATTGCATTTGTTTGGATTAAGTGTTAATCCGAAAGCACAAGAACGAGGACGTTCATACTTGAAGTGATGAAACGTGCCTCAATTCTCGCCGACGCTCTTGATCATACATGATAGAGTTCTAGGCTTTATGTGTTTATGTGTACATTCATTTCGTATTGAATTATGCAATCTTGCTTCTCGACCATCATGCATTGAAATGCGCGATTGGTGGCCCGAGGGTCGAGAACCACACTCCCTTGAGCTTATGAAATGATAGGGAGGGTGGTTGTGCATACATATCTTGCAAATACATTGCCATGCCCTTTCTTACTCTCTTGCAAAGAACCGAGAAGTGCAAAAAAATCGGTCACGACCAGAAAAACTAGCTGGCCGACCACTTTTTCTGGTCGGCATCAATGGAAAGTGGTCGGCCAGTGGCTGGTAACACCCCTAGGTGGTCGGCAGTCCTCCCACAGGTCCCCAAGGTGAGTTAGAAGCTTTCTGGAGCTTGGTGCGAGGTTCTAAGAATAATTGCAAACAGAGGCAAATTGGGGCATCGTGATGGATTTCTGAACGAGGTGACCGAGCATGCATGCACTCCTCATCCCGAGGACCTCTCTTTACTGTTTTCCTTAGTTAGTTTATGCTTTGGTTCTGTATTTAAGTAGTTAATGCGTTTAGCTGCTTATTTGTGTTGTAATAACTAGTTAGTTAACTTGTCAGTTAATTAGTTTCGTTTTGTATTTAATTAGTTAACTTGTTAGTTAATTAGTTTTTTGATATAATAATTAGTTTAATTAGCTCAGATTAGCTAGTTAGCTTCTTATTCGGACCCTCCGTCGAGAGGGCCAATTGTTGTAATAAGCGTGTGTGTGTGCGATGCATGTCTTCTAACCCCCATTTCTTTCTCTATTTTACTTAACCGCTTACGATGGTTAGTTTTAGGGCATATTTCGATTAGCATACCTTATGCTCGCATGCGTGCATTCATTCATCTGTCTTCTATGCACCGGGCTCGGCGTATTATACTAACTGTATTGTATTTCAATTCCAATTTGAATACATATACCAAGTGGCATTTCACATGACATTTTAGAATAGCCAAGCCTATTTTAGTTACATTTTTGCATGTGTTGCATTAGCCATCTTAACATGAACTAGGATCATGCATGATATTTAACTAGTTCTTTGTTCTGTGAGTGTTTATGCTTTAGCATACTGCATGAGATGTGTATGTTGCCATGTTAGCATGCTTGCCATGAGGCTAACTGCTTAAGGGATTAACTACTTGAATGTCTGTGGGTGAAGGTTGGATTGCTTGAATTGGAATAATTCATTGAAATCCACGACTTAGCCTACTTGTGAGTAGCAAACTTCAAACCGTTTTCAAACAAACAAACATGAAATGTTTTGTTCCAGCTTAGGCGATCTAGTTTATACTTGTATGCTGTGCGTATCAGATAGTAATTCTAGGTTAATAACCGGAATAAGAACACATGTGTTTTCAAAAACAAAATATCATGCTTAGTAAAGGCTGATCTTTTGATCGGGCAAGCAAGGGTGCTCATTGCATGACCTTCTCCTCTCATACCCAAGTTCCCGAGTCGAGGAAACTTTGGTGATGATTTTACATGTGGCCTTAGGCACGAGTCGGGTTTCTAAATTTTTCCCAAAACAAAATATTTAGGTGGCGACTCTCAGATTCCGCAAAGTCCATGCTTGGCAAGCTTCTAATTAAAATCAGTTTTCCAAAATGATTTGCCGGATTTGGACTCTTTAGTGATTTATCAGTCTCACATTGCACTTTGCGAGATTAGATTCAGAACCGTGACACAAGTCCGAACTGTAGTAGCTAAGAACAAAACGATTCGCGCCCTCACGACGCGGAGAGCGGAGTTCTCTCAAGGCGGTCTACAGTGTCATTAACAATTGCAGAATATTAATTTATGTTACAGAAAATTATTGTGATATTTTATTTTTCTAATTTTAGTAACAAGGAAAATAAAATTATTTTGTGTTATAATTTATTTTCTGATTTTTGTAACTAGAAAATTAATTTGTGTTTTGGTTTTTTTTCTTATTTTTGTAATCAGATATTATAGATGCTGAAAGTAGTACTCCAAATCCGATCGTTACAACAACTCTGGCCCCTATTCAGAACCATGTTCAAGTTTCGATAAATCATGGAGAAAAACTGAAAAAATTTAATGGCACTGAGTTTAAGAGATGGCAGCAGAAAATGTTGTTTTATCTTGCCCGGTTTCTCCATGAAGAGGCTCCAGTATTTAGAGAGGATGAAAGTGATCTACAAGTTGTTGCCGCTGTAGATGCTTGAAAACATTCTGATTTCCTGTGCAGAAACTACATCCTCAATGGCCTTGACAACATGCTGTGCAATGTTTACAACCCTCTGAAAACAACAAAAGAATTGTGGGATTTTTTGGAGAAAAAATACATGACAGTGGATGCCGATTCAAAGAAATTTGTTGTCGATAAATTTCTAGACTTCATTATGGTAGACTTCTAGACGGTAATTTTTCAAGTTCAAAGTTTTCAATTAATTTTGCATGATATTTATTCTAAAGGTATGTCTCTTAACGAGTCTTTCCAAGTTACTGCTTTAGTGGAAAAGTTACCACCTCATAGATGAACTTATTATAAAACTAAGAATTGAGGAAGATAACCGAAAGGTGAAAAGAAGAATGGTAAAAATCCCATTGAGTCCAAGACTAATGTGGTTGAACAAGTATACAAACCACATAACAAGAAGAGGAAGTTTGTTGGAGATGGTCCTAAACAAGGTGACAACAATGGCAATAAGAAGTTCAAAGGAAAATACTATAACTGTGGCAAAACTGGACATCGAGCTTCTGATTGCCCTGCCCTAAGAAGGATCACGGAAGTACAAGCAAGAAGACTACTAATCAAGCTAATGTGACAGAATTAGATTACATCTGCTGTGGTGTCTAAGACTAATTTGGTTAGAAATCTCAAGGAATGGTGGGTTGACACTGGGGCAACTTGTCACATTTGTGCAGACAAGAAGATATTCACTACTGTGACAACCCCACCACGTATAATGATTAGCATTTAATTAATTAAGGAGATTTGAATTTGAATTGTCAAATATTCTAATTTAATCTGGGATTTATGAAAATTATGGAGATTGATTCGTATATGACTCTATTGACGATTTATCTTAGAATTAGAAATTGAAAGCCTAAATGGCTCAAGAAAGTACAAATAGTGAATTGAATCATTTTAATTTCGAGTATCGGACTGTATAGGAGTTTAATTGAATATTTGATTCAGATTTGTAAAACTGAGATTTGATTGACTGGGTCCGAATTGGAGTTAATTAAGTTATGAGAATTGGGAATTAAAATTATGATGAATTAAATTTATTTATGAGGCATTCAATTGAGGTATTCACTTGAGTATGTAATTTATTGACGACAATTTTGATGTTTAATCTGAAATTGAAGACCTTACTGATTTAAGGAACTAAAAATTGATGATGGAAATAAGTTTAATTTGATGTTTAGAGCCTTTTGGGAGTTTGATTAAAAATCTAATTCAGACTGATAAATTTAAATATAATAAAATTGGGCTCTAATGAAAGTCAATTAAATGAATTAAATTATGTAGGATTGGTGATTAGTTATGATTAATTTAATTATGTGTTAATCAAGATTTATTTAGATTAAGTGTTATTTAATTAAATTAATCATAATCATAAATTGAATTGTGGAATAGTCTAGAATTGGGAGTGTATTTGGGTGTAGGTGTGCAGAGAAATTCTGGGTGTGCTGAGAATTTTGTGTATGTGTGCATGTGTGCACATGTGGTGTAGTGTAAAGAAGGATGTGAAAGAGAGAAGTAAACCTCATTCAATCAATTTCTTTGTTGGAAACAAACTTGTGAGCAAGAGAGAGAGAGAGAGTTATGAAGAGAGAAGTGCTCAAGACTTGGAAAATTGAAGGAAGAACAAAAAGAAATAAAGGAAATCAACACATTATATTTGAAGTTGAAGCTTAAGGTAAGAGATTTATGCCTAATTCATGTACAAACTTCATATTCTAGTTGAAATTAAGGAAGTTATAGAATCAATTTCATGGAATTTGCAAAGAAATGGGTTTGAATAAAATAAATAAATCTAGGTTAATGGTTATGGAAATTGCTTATTTTTGGTTTGATGTTAAATATCTTGCATGGATTTAGGTCTCATTTTTACATGCACGCAATTTGGAAGAATTAAAGAATAAATATGAAATGATTGTAGGAATTCTTCAATTAAGCTTGGGTTTGTGAACCTTGATATATATATGAGATGTATATTTGCATGCACCATGAGTTTTGAAAGGATTTGAGCTATGCAAGTCTATTATACATTTGATTTTGAAGAAAAGTTTAGAAACCATGAGTTCATGAAAATATGGATTTTGATTTTGATTATTAACCCATTCATGTAATGTAATTTAAGGGTTTTATTTGATCTAAACAAATTTTGGAATATATTAAATTAGTTAGTTTTATTTGAATTACACATATTCAATGTTTACTAGGAAATTGATAAGAAAATTAAGAATTGGAGCCAATATCAAGTTTATGAAGTTAAATTAGAAATTAATTATTTTGGATTTAATTTGGAAATTTATTGTTAAATTAAGCTCATAACTACATGCAACAAAAATTTATTGAAGATTGATCATGACTCATAATTATTTTCATGTTTTAATGAATTTTGCATGAGTTTTGGAAGATCAATTCATATTTTAGAATTTGTGGGTTTAAAATTGGGCTTGATATAAAGAAAATGAATTAAATCTAAATTTGGACAAATGTGGAAATAAATTGTAATTTATATTTGAGAATCAAAAATTAGTTTGATTTTGATTTTGATTTAAATTTCATACATGCAAATGTTTTTGAAAGGGCTTTATAGATTTAATTTTAAGTTCCATAAAACAAAGAAAGAACTGAAAGATGATTCTTAAACATGAAATCCAAGGTGTACATTTGAATTAAAATCATGGACTTTTGAAATATAATTGGAATTAACTTTAAATATATGTAATTGTGAATGTTTTTGCATATTCAAGTGAGTCATGCATGAATTTGGGGCCTTTGTAATGTGTATTGAAGTTTAAACAACATTGTGGGAAACTCCAAAATTAGTCATCATCGCCGAAAGAAGTTGTCGCTCGAGCATAGAATGCAAGCAACCAGTATTTTTGCAGACTAAGGGGGTCCGCTCGAGCGACCAATGTTGCGCTTGAGCGAGAAGTCCTATTTCAGAAAATTTTGAAAAGTTGTTTCATATTTTGATTTCCATTCTCTTTCACTTCCAAGCATTTTTAGGCAAGAATTATGACTCAACAAGATTTATAAACTATCAATCAACATAAATTAGTTGGTTAAAGAATAAGTTATTGATTTAGTAGTAATTGATTAAGAAGCCAAGTAAGAAACTGGTTTATTTAGAAAAGAATGATTTAGTAATGAAAGAATATGTGAAATGAGATCCCGATTCATTTGAATAAGAAAGAATAAGCCTAGTAGAACTTCAGACTATTTAGACAGAAAAAGACAAGAAAAGTCAAGTTTGATCAAGGAATTGATATTGTATTTTAATGTGTATATGTTATATGCTTGTGTAGGTCACACGCCATTGTCTGCCTGATTTATCTGACCGTCTAGTCTGGCTCGATTTATTCGCAGCCTATCTGTGAGTAATAACTTTGTAAACCTATGTTTAATCATAAGTATTCTCTGAATGATAATAGATGATTTGTTTTTGAAATATTAGTTTCTGTATGAATGAATGGTTTCCAATATTTTTAAAATGTATTCGTGGCATTCTTAGCTTCAAATGATATTTGTTATCTCTGCTCGTTATGTCTCATTTATGGGCCAACTGCATCTGCCTCCGGCACGTGAGTCAACCGCCTTTATGGCCGCCCTTTTATGGGTCAATCAGATGTCTTTATGGCCATCCCTTATGGGTCAACTATTTTGCTAGTGCTAATGGATGTACCACGATGATTAACTGTCAATTCTATTATGAGTGTGATTTTGAATCATTTCATTATGAACTCTGATTTCTAAACATGATTATGAATCCATTGAATCCATTTTTGTTAACTACTAAATTTTGTTTTCTGTAACTGTTATGGATGACATTCATTAAAACCCTTTACTTTGTTATTATTCACTGGGCTTCAGCTCACTATATTATTTATGTATGTAGGTGATTAGGCGTGTGACCAAGTTTAGAGGCGTCTGCCTGGAATCTGTTTTTGTTAGCCAACCTATGTGCCTCCCGTGAAGGTTTCAGATATGTCAAGTGGTTATGGCTATGTGATTAAAGTTTAAGTTTTGTTTTCTTGTTGGTTAAACAAGTCCTTGTTTATTTTGTAAATACGTTCAAGTGCCTTTTTGTCTAGTCTGCATATATATGATGACGTAAGGATGATGTGTATATATGTATATAAAAAGTTTAAAATTTTTCGTCTCATATAAATCAAGACATTTCAATGGACATTGTATATTTGCTATTTGCTTCCGCTTAGCCCCTAATATTATGTTAATCGACTCAGAGGCCTTTGGTAATCCTAGGATTACTGGCCGGGTACAATGCTAAACCTACAGGGGCAGGTTTGGGTTGTGACAACTACTTACAATGAGGATGCAAATGGTAAACAACTTTTCATGGAAAATTCTTCTACTTCTATTGTGGTTGGATAAGGAAATGTGATCTTGAAAATGACATCAGAGAATGAACTGACCCTCAACAATGTACTGCATGTACCAGACATCCAAGAATTTAGTTTTGGTTCTTTGTTAAGTAAAAATGGTTTTAGGCTTGTATTTGATTATGATAAATTTGTATTAACAAAGAATGATATGTATGTTAGTAAGGGATACATGAGTGATGGTCTCTTCAAGTTGAATGTAATGACGGTTGTACCAAAACTTGCTATTAATAAGAATAATAAATCTTTTGCTTATATTCTTGAGTCAAATTTATGGCATGGTAGATTAGACATGTAAATTTTGATATTTTGCATAGATTAATTGGTTTGGATTATATACCAAAGTTTGAAATTGATTCTAATCACAAATGTGAGATTTGTGTAGAAACGAAACTAACTAAGGCTTCATTTAAATTGGTTGAAAGAAAAATCAAACTTCTAAAATTAATTCATATTGATGTATGTGATTTTAAATTTGTTCAAACTAGAGGAGGCAAAAACTATTTCATAACATTTATCGATGATTGTACAAGATATTGTTATGTGTATTTACTTAAAAGTAAAGATGAAGCCTTGGAAATATTTAAACTCTACAAAACTGAAGTTGAAAATCAACTTGGTAAAACCATTAAAATGGTTAGAAGTGATAAGGGTGGTGAATATGATGCACCATTAAATGAATTTTGTGCACAACATGGCATTATTCACCAAACTACAGCACCATATTCTCTACAGCAAAATGGAATTGCTGAAAGAAATAATAGAACCCTTAAAGAAATTATGAATGCCATGTTACTAAATTCAGGCTTACAGTAGAACTTGTGGAGGGAAGCAATATTGTTTGCTAATTATGTTTTTAACAGAATATCCCACAAGAAAACCAACAACACTTCTTATGAATTATGGAAAGATCGATCACCTTCTTATAAATACTTAAAAGTGTGGGGCTGTTTGGCAAAAGTTGAAGTTCCAGTTCTGAAAAAGACAAAGATAGAACCAAAAACAGTAGATTGGGTGTTTATTGGTTGTGCTCAGAATAATAGTGCATATCGATTTCTGACTTATAAATCAGAAATACCTGATATAAATGTGACCGCTATTATAGAGTCAAAGAATGCTGTGTTTTTTGAACATGTCTTTCCTTACAAGAAATGACAGGAATTAAGTTCACAGAAAAGAACTTATGATTGTACACAAAGTCAAAAGACTAATGACAATCAAACAAAAGAGACTAGTAATGGTCTTGACCAGCAGGATTTAACTGATGATGAACCAAGACGAAGTAAGAGAGTTAGAACATCAAAATCCTTTGGTTCAGATTTTCTAACATACCTGTTAGAAAATGAACCTCAAAGCTTTGAGGAAGCAATGACAGGTCTTGAAGCACCTTTGTGGAAAGAAACTGTTAATAATGAAATTGAATCTATTATGCAAAATCATACTTGGGAATTAGTGGATCTTTCACCTGGTTCTAAACGTCTTGGATATAAATGGATATTCAAGACAAAAATGAAAGCAAATGATTCAATAGACAAGTATAAAGCAAGACTTGTGGTAAAAGATTACAGATAAAAGGAAGGTCTGGACTATTTTGACATATATTCTCCTGTGACAAGAATAACATCCATCCATATGCTTATTGCCATAACAACATTGTATAATTTAGAGATACATCAAATGGATGTTAAGACAGCTTTCTTAAACGGTAATCTGAATGAAGAGATTTATATGGAGCAACCCGAAAAGGTTGTAGTGCCAGGGCAAGAAAAAAAAATTTGTCAGCTTGTAAAATCTCTTTATGGATTAAAACAAGCACCTAAGCAATGGCATGAAAAATTTGATCATGCTATGCTTACGAATGGGTTTAAGATAAACGAATGTGACAAGTGCGTCTATGTTAAAAACACTGACAAAGGTTATGTCATCGCTTGTTTTATGTGGATGACATGCTTATCATTGGAAGCAAAACACAATCAAATCAATTAAACAAATGTCGAACAAAAGATTTGACATGAAAATATGAGGGTCACAAATGTTATATTAGGAATGAAAATTACTAAAACATTTGATGGTTATGCATTATCTCAATCTCCTTATATTGAGAAAATTCTTGGTAAATTTATCAAGGATGATATGAATGTAGGTAGAACATCTCAGAGATATCGCTTTTATTTATTAAAAAATAAAGTGATGCGGTGTCTCAAATAAAATACTCCAAAATCATTGGAAGCCTAATGTACCTAATGAATTGTACTGCTCGATATAGTTTATGCAACAAGAAATTGAGTAGGTACACTAGTAATCCCGAAGAAGACTATTGAAAGTTTATCATTCGGTTCTTAGATATCTAAGATTTACCCGTAATCATGGTTTGAACTTTACTCGATATCCCGCAATACTAGAAGGTTATTGTGATGTCAATTGATATCGGATACTAAAGATTCAAAAATTCACTAGTGGATATGTCCTTACCCTAGGAAGCGTTGTCGCTTTCTTGAAATCCACAAAACAAACATGCATTGCATGATCCACAATGGAATCTGAGTTCATTGCTTTAGACAAAGCAGAGAAGAAGCAAAATGGCTTCCACTTCTTAAAAGACATTCCAATGCGACCTAAACTTGTACCAAATTTATTTGCATTCATTGTGATAGTCAATCTGAATAGGCAGGGCATAGAATCATATGTATAGTGGTAAGTCACATATTCATCGTCGACATAATACCACAAGGCAATTGTTTCAAATGGAATAATCTCAATAGATTATATAAAATCTAAGGAGAATATTATGATCCGTTAACAAAAGGTTTGACTAAAAAACAAGTGTATATGAAAGAGATGGGATTAAAGCCTGAAAAATCTAAAAATCCCCTAGATGTTGATTTGTGATTATGTATCAATTTTAAGCAGTAAACAACAATCCCAATCAAACAATCAAGACAAATCGACACCACGATTTTACGTGAAAAAACCACAATTGGACACCTCCAATTGTGAAAAAAAAAAGCCACGGACAAAAGCCACAAAACAATCCACTAAAAAAACATAAAGGAATTACACAGGTATACTCTCAATTATCTAGCAAATCCACGCCCAAATTGAACCAACCCCTATGTGTCCAACCCTGTCTTCACCTTGGAATTGTCTTGACAATGAGCCACTCCAGAATCCACCAAAGCTTCAGGCTCAAATTCTTCAGAATCCACCGAAGAACAACTCTCTCTTTTGTATAGAATGAACAAACAATCTTTTGATGTATTCTCCTTAAACCATGAGTTGAATACTCAATGAAACATCAAAGAAAACTAGCAAAATATCCCGAGATATAAACCTTAGAACCCAAGAAGAAAATCTGGAGGTGTAACTCTAGATTTGGAGCAACATGCAAATTCATAGAATCTGAATGAGGTCCGCTGAGCGTGGGAATGGACGCCAAGCGGGACACTATATGACGTGTTCCAAACCAGGGTGTACGCTCAAGCGGGGATTTCGACGCTCGAGCATGAAAACACGGATCACAGTATTTTTGCAGACACGCATACTTCTGGAACTCACCAATCTCCGCTCAAGTGGGGGAATGTCCGCTCGAGCGGACAAGCAACTTTAAATGCACTTTTGCATTTTGCTTCGGGTGCCGCGCCGATTCCGCCTCGGGCGCACCGACTTTAAGTCGACCGCCACCGATCCCCGTCATAATCAGCGAAGTGGCAATCTTGAAAGCATTAACATCACAAACTTCTCTGCAAGGCACAATTCGGGTTGGATTCGCATCTAAACACTCATAGTCTCACTGAAATAAAAAGTGCGAAAATAAGTACAACTGAAAGAAGTTTTGTTCAAACGAGATTGTCAAGAATAAAAACCTAACAAAGCCTATTACATAAGAGTCATCGTAATGGTAACCCTACTTATATGACTGGAGATCCCGAGAATTAAGTTCAAAGGGAAAATTAAGTTATGTGTGGCTCACCAGAAATCACCAAGGGATTAAAAATCGCTACCCATTTCTATGGTGAGAGTGATATCTGCAACATGTATTGTATGTAGGGGTTTAAGGATAAGCTTTGCTTTTAATGTTTACTTATATCTTGATTTATGTATAAAAATGAAGACGAGAATAAGAGATACTCACAATAAAAATCACCTATATGAGTGTCGAATTAGGGCCGGTTCTATAAGAATGAAGAGGCTAAATTCTCTAGAAGCACTCATGAACAACCAAGAGCATTCAAGGCCAAAATGAACACAATCGTAAGAACCACGATATGTCAGAAGATATTTTGAGTGAAATCTATTGTCTTGGCTTATACAAACAGCTGAACAATTTAAGGCATTGCGTCCATTAGTTAGCTAGTAAGTCTGATAGGTTATTATTAGGGAATGTTCAAGGTCGAAAGCTACCTATCCTGATGCAAGATATTTTTGATTTATACTCTTTCGACAAATTCTACATATTGTTGCATTTTCGTTGTCATCAAATTCCATTCATGTGGGGGATTATTAGAAATAGGTTTTGAAGTTTTGGAAAAACAGGATTTTTCCTCAACTTTGGTCTAATTTTTAGGTGGGACCCATGTGCCAAAGTTGGCGGGTCTAAGTGGTAACACGTTCTAAGCCGCCAGGATTCACGTAGTATATTTGGTTGCTCAAAATTATTATCAGGTGAATGAGAAATTAAAACCAAATAGAGCTCCATGGAAATGGTGTTTTTGGTGAAATTTCCTAAAAGTTTGGTTTAAGGATTGTCTCACATTGATTTGGTAGGCATACTTTGAGTGGGTTTTTAAGGCTTGGGTTTGTAACTTGGGGAGGGCCCCAAGGGGCACCCTAAGTTTGTAGAAGGAAGAAGTTATAAGCAAATTGGGCAACATCCATTAGACCCAAAAATAAACACGCGCGCACTGCAGCCGCCATCTGGTCGGGCGGGCTGGCCTAGGCTTGGGCGCGGGTGCGTGGTGTGAGGTTGAATTGGGCTTGACTGACCCAATACCTATCTTTTTGGGCCAAAAACATTTTTGTTTTATTTTATTTTTTGGTAAAATAAAAATCTGTCCAGAATTCAAATTTAATTATGAAAATCTGTCCAATTTTCGCTCTACCCGAACAGGTTCCAATTTGTTTGAAATTTAACCGAACAGATTCAATATCTGTTTAAAATTCAAACCAAACAGTGCCTTACCTGTTTAAACAGATTTGTATATGTTTAATGTAAACTGAACAGGTTTTGTACCTATTTAATTCCAACCAAACAGACACCATTTTCTCAGATAAATAGGCATTCCTCATTTGGTTTTTTACTTCAATTTTCATCCAAAAATTCTACAACTACTCTTTGCATTTTGTCGCATTATTTTCTTGTGAAAAGTGTATAAACACAAAGTGTGTTCAAGTAGGCAAACAGCTTTGTAGTGTCGCCATCGCTTGTTATTGATCATTTTATCGGGAGATAGACATCCACAATCTGAAAGCACCGTGGAGAGGATGAATCTTTTTTAAAGACACAGTGTTAAACATTGGACTTGATCAAAAATTTGTTCAAGAAATTAATTTGGTAAGTAATTAATTTTTATTTTCTGTTTTATTATTTTCTATTTCAGATTTTGATTTTGTTTTTATAACAAAATAAAATTTTGTTTTTATTTATTTATTTATTTTTATTTATATTATGGTTTGATTTTCATAATCAAACTATCTCTCTCATTTCTTTTATTTCTTCTGTATTCTGTTTGTTGTTAAGTACACAAACAGAATTTAGTTTTAAATACAATGAAGATTGACTAACACACTTTTTCTATATTTGAAATATAATCATCCACTGTTTTAAAGTGGAAAAGAAATATATATATATATATAAACTTAAAAGAAATGAGAAACCAAAGATTTATACGTCTTACAAAAAACAGCTGAGTTTTAAATACTATGTGAAACATGAGAAAACTTACTTTACCACCAACACATCAAAAATTAAACACAAAAAATGAAAAAAAAATAGAAGTATTTGAATCTCATGTGAACATTTATTTATTTTCCCAAAGAGATGAAGAAAGAAGCTTGAAATCTTGTGTCAAAAACTAAATTGTAATTGAACCCTCATCCAATCCATCAATGTCATATTTGATAGGAAAATGGCTCTGAGATTTAGCTCTACCAAGTATTAATGAGTAAAATGCCCAGTAAATTAAGATTCTATCGATCAGTTATTCGACTTGATGGTGTATGCTCCAAAAATTAACATAAACTCACAAATGTAATGAAGAACCAATATTTCTAACTTCTGATGCATTTCTGAGTTAGTCCTAAAAATTCTTGCTACTACTATATTCACATTGATTGAACTATAATTCCTAATCCCTTATTTATCAAAAAAAAAATATATATATGTAATTCCAAATCCCTAAACATTTCAATCCCAAATAATTTTTGGGTCACAAAAGAATGAAGAACGACACAAAGATGAACATAAAAGTGGTCTCACCAATGAAAATAATGAACTCCTCAAATTTATAATTAACCACAATTCTAAAACAGAATTAATATATCTATAACCTATATATGGCCTCGTTTGGTAAAGCTGTGGGAAAATGATTATAGCTTATACCTTAACAGCTTATAACTTATAACTGTGAACATAAACTGATTTTTGACTTATAAATTAAGTTTCTCCTCCCCCATTCAAAGAATAAGTTAATTTTTGACTTACAAAAAGCTATAAGCTGTATTATTAAGCTGAACTAAACACATCAAAATAACTTAAATTAAGCTAAAAGCTAAAATAAGCTGGAAATAAGCCCCACCAAACAGGGCCTATAAATTGTTGATATCTTAACCATTAATATAGAGGCATTATTGTAACTACTAGCAACCAAAAGTAACAGCAGATGACTTTCGCCCAACAATTAAAAAACTTATAAATACATGGTTGTTTGTCTTTGTAGTAGGTCATACTGTGTGTGCATCATCCAAAAATCAATTTCTATCTACAAATACATAACAAATCCTCAATTGATATATGAGGGCATGCTTCTACAAATAGAGAACTATGGGGATGTATTTTCTGAGTACCAACACGTGGCCGAGGTGACACCGAAGTGTCAGCCGAGGTGCCACGTGTCGTGGTAGTTACGCCGAGGTTATCTCGGAGTTACCGAGGTTACCTACGAGAATACAGGAATTCGGGATAAACGGATAAGGGACAGGAGTCCTAGAATGAAGAAAGACTACAAGATGGATACAGGTGATACTCTCAGGGGGTCTATCCTTATCTCTTGAAGAGTCCAAGGTAAATCCGGAATTGGAGTCCATAGAAGCCAGACTTCTAGTGGGACTGGGAGAGAGTTAAGCTATAAAAGAAGGGCACCCCCGGCGGGTCTAAGGTACGCAATTTTAAGTCTTGAGCAGTAATTTAAGCACTTGTATTATCTTTGAGAGATACTGACTTGTTTGTCGGAGTGCCCCTGGGTGGAAGAACCACCGCCGGAGCCTTTTCTTTTTGTGCAGATTACAGGGTGCCGTCTACTCTGTCTGTGTTCTACAGCTAGATTACTAAGGAGGGCAGTGTGATAGGAAATTCACTCACACAATTTGGCGCCGTCTGTGGGAACGAAAGAAGAGTAGATGGCCAGTAACACGCAGAAGGAAAAGATTGGGGACAACACTCCTGCTGGGAGTGGAAGACCCGTCGACCCTAACGCTGAAGGAGGAGACCACAACGAAGAAACTCGTAATCAGAATCACGCAGAGAAAGGCGTCGGCGAAGATGGCGACACATCAAAGAAAACGGACCAGGGCAAATACTATAATGAGGACGACCTCCAGACCTGGAAAGACAGATGTCTAAGGAGGGATGAAGAAGTAAAGGAGATGGAAAACAAGTTGGCAGACCTTCAATCGGTCGTCAACTTCATGATGCAAAATAATGTCATGCAGCCGCCATACCCGCTGCAGGACACACCAATGCCAGCAGCAAACGCCCAGAAGAAGGGGCAGAAGGAAATCCCCGAAGCCCCTCAGCACACGAGGAGTGGAAGGCACTCTCACCGACCCTCCAGGGAAGTCGGCCGAGAAGAGCCAAGAGGAGAAGAGTCCCGAAGGACATAACGTGAGAAGGAAGCAGACCCCAAAGAACATCGGCATGTTCCGGGGCGAGTATTGTGTTTCGATGCATCCTGCGGGGAAGGATCGAAAAGAGGCCACCATGAGGCCGAGAGTAGTGCGCCGAAAAGACTCAAGTCCAAAGACAGCCGGGCTGCAGGAAGAAGTAAAGAAGACTTGAGAGATTACCTCAAGAGGAAGCAGGAGAATGCCGGAGCCGAAGTAACCTCCCCGGTTAAGCCGAGGACACCATTCTCGATGGAATTGGATAAATTCGTCGCACCGAAAAGATTCAGTATGCTGAGGTTCCAGATATATGATGGTAAGTCAGACCCTAACTTCTATGTTGGATTATTTTTGAATTCAATGGCATTATACAGTGGGAACGAGCCGTTGCTCTGCAAAGTGTTCCCTTCATCCTTCGGGGAGATTGCATCAGATTAGTTCCACAAATTACCGAAGGGGAGCGTGAAGACTTGGGAAGGTCTGGTCGAGATGTTTGTGGCCAGGTTCATAACAAACAAATTGCTGCCATTAAGGGTGGATGCATTGATGGCTCTGAAGATCGGCAAAGATGAAAGCCTTAGGGCCTATGCAAAGAGGTATTATGAGGTGTTCAATCGAATACCTGAATGCAACCAGGAGGTGGCGGTCGTATCTTTCAAGAACAGCTTGAAGGATGACTGTCCACTGTGGAAGTCTTTGGCAAAAACCCTGCCGAAGAGCATGGAAGAGCTCATGGCGAGAATCGAGAAGTATGCGCGAGCCGAGGAAGATACATCGGGGAATAAGGAGACAAAGCTAGAAAAAGGCAACGGCTTGCCGAAGCGAGGCCGAGGTAACAATGGACCCAACAAACAAGAGACAAAGTTGAGGGCTAAGCAAAGGATTTACTTGTTTCAATTCGTCCACAAAGTCCTTGATCAAATTCGAAATCACTTACTGTATGCCAAAGAAGGGCACCAAGAATTTATGGGAGAAACCTTGGTAGGCGTTTACTACAATGAGGAGGGACACCCAACTGTGGTTGCAGAGCCCTTAAAGCACACTTAGAAGATTTGGTGAGGCAAGGCCATCCGAGAGACCTTGGAAGAGGCCAAAACAAGGGAAGAACAGCACGATTGTCACCAAGAAATTTCCGCCTCTCCCAAATAAGAAGAACCACAGCAAAGTGACCTCGGGTGGTTAATGTGATCCACTCAAAGGTGAATGAAAACAACATACGGGGGGAGACACAGAGGGTAAAACACCTGCAGCACGTCAACCAGGTCGGACTGAAAAGACCTCAGCCTAAAGAGAGCCAAGGACCGACGATAGCCTTCACAAAGGCCGACCTTGATATGGTCCAAAGACCAGATAATGACGCCTTGGTAGTATCCCTCCGTGTCAGAGTGCCAGTGAAACGATTGATCAAGGATCAAGGCCTGCGACATCATGTATGTCAGATGTTACAAGGAGTTAGGCCTTCACCCTGATGACATGGAACAGTCAAATGGCCCGATGGTCGGCTTCAATGGAACGCCGACATGGCCATTAGGCGCAACAAGCCTGGAGGTACAGGCTGGCACGAAGAAGATCAAGACAGAATTCATTGTGATTGACACGCCCTCGCTTTACAACATCATCTTGGGGAGGCCGTGGTTGCATGCAATGGGGGCAGTTCCCTCAATATTGCATCAACTGCTACGGTTCCCAACAGAACATGGGATTGAGGAAGTCAGAGGAGATCAGTTGCAGGCAAAAAATTGCTCCATGGCAGCAATGAAATTAACCTGCAGCATTCGGGAACCAGAGAAAGCAGAGGTTGAAAAAGAGGACATGAAGGTCCTAGATGATGTCGGCAAGGAGCCGACCGAGAAAAGTGAAGAAGCACTGAAGAAAATCCTCGTCCAGGAGGACGATGAAGAACGCTTTTCTTCTCGACAGATTAGCCAAGAAGAGAAAGGGAGCCGGAAGCCTTTCGAGGAAAAATATTGAGGTGTTCGCCCGACACCTTATGAAATGCCCGCATTGACCCCAAGGTCACATGTCACGTAATCAACGCTGATAGGTCGGCCAAACTCGTAATACAACGAAGGAAGACCGACGCTGATGTACGCCAAAACAAAGGAAGGAAGAAGTAGACAGACTTTCGGAGGCCAGGCCATCGAGAAGCCAATTATCCGACATGGTTATCAAACACCGTGGTAGTAAAAAAGAAGAATGGCAAGTGGAGGGTCTCATGAGATTTTACAAACTTGAACAAAGCTTGTCCCAAAGACACTTTCCTCTCGCTAAAGATCGACTCATTGGTGGACGCCACATCTCGACATGGAAGGATGAGCTTTGACGATATATGGGTATCACCAGATAGCCATATACCCTTGGATGAGGAGAAGACATTGCTTATCACTCCCAAAGGTCTCAGATTGTTACAGAGTCATGCCTTTTGGGTTGAAGAACGCAGGGCAACTTACTAAAGGCCGGTAACCAAGATGTTCAAACACTTGATTGGCGACAAGAGAAGTCTATATTGATGACATGGTCGTGAAGACCAAGGAACCAAAGGATCATCTTGTCGACCTAAAAGAGGTCTTTGACATACTAAAACATATCGGCCCGACTAAACGCATCGAAATGCGCTGCTTGGAGTTGATCCCAGAAGTTCTGGGATACCGGTGACTAGAAGGGCATTGAAGCCACAGATCGATCAAGGCCATTCGAATTACAGAGTCCGACATCGCAAGAAACAAGTTCAAATGCATCGAAGGGCCGCACTCTAAACAGTTCATAAGTCAAGTTCGACAAATGTAAACCTTTTTTCAACTGTGAAAAAGGCCACGGATTTTCTATGGATGAGGAATGTGAGGCCGCTGGCCTAATTCAAGAAATATCTTACCTCGCTCCAGCCCTCTCAACACCTCAACCTCGGGAGGAACTGCTTTTATACTTTAGCTTCGTAACACGCAGAAGTGCCGTGGATAACCGAGAAGAGAAGGGAGAGCGTATGTCATACTATGTAAGTAAAACCTGGCCGATGTAGAAACAAGGTATCTACCATCGAGAAATTAATGTCGGTTTGGTAATGGCCTCAAAGAAGCTAAACCATTATTTTCAGCTCACAAGATAGTGGTTCTAACAGAGCACTCCACTAAAATCCTTGTTGCAACAAGGAGACTTAACTAGAAGAATAGCAAGACGGGCCGTAGTTTTGGGCCAATATGACTGGAGTTCAGCCGAGAACAAAGAATTAAGGGCCAAGTCTTGGCCGACTTCGCGGCCGAAGTTCTCGCTGTATCACATCGAACATCGGTTCACTGAGCCGAGATGAACGATGTCCAAACAAGGAAGGAGAAGCTCACCAAAGGCTAAAGAACCAAGGAAGGAAAAACTCGCAGAGAGTATTTACATCGGCGACTCTTTCAACTTTTTGTTGATGGGAGCTCAAACCCAAGGCAGGGCAAGTGAGTAGTGTTAATTTCCCCCGATGGAGAGATATTGGAGCAGTCTATTCGACTGGGGTTCAAAGCCTTGAACAATGAGGTGGAATATGAAGCATTGATTGCTGGACTGAAACTGGCAGTAGCAGCAGAGGCAGATGAGGTAATAGTTTTTTCTGACTCACAACTTATAGTGAATCAAACTACAGGAGAGTTTGCTGCCCGAGATGAAAGGATGTCGGCATACGCAAAAGAAGTCATCAGGCTGGCAGACATGTTTCAAAACTGCCGACTTCTTCAGATTAGCCGAGACGATAACAACCACGCCGACGCGTTGGCCAATTTAGCAAGCTCAATGCAAACCGGAAAGACGAGGACAATAATGATCGAGTACCTATCAGGCCCGAGCATAGAGCCACCGAACACAATGCAAGAGGCATTATGTGTGGACATGGGACCAAGCTGGAAGGATGCAATTATTGCATTCCTAAAAGAGGGAAAGCTGCCAGAAGATCGAAAGGAAGCACACAAGGTCAGATTGAAGTCGACAAGATTCAGTCTGACAGCAGAAGGACATCTCTACAGAAGATCCTTCACTGGACCTCTTTTAAGGTGTGTACACCCTCTTCGTGTCAAGACTTTTATATGAAATTCATGAAGGAGTTTGTGGAAGCCACGCAGGGCAGATCGTTAGCTCACAGGCCATTACCTAGGGTATTGGTGGCCCTATATGCAAAAAAGATGCAGGTTTATGTGAAGAAGTGTGAACAATGCCAGAGGTTTGCACCTTTGATACATCACCACCGCCGACCAACCCTGCTTCAAATTTCTTGGCCATTTGCCCAATGGGACATGGATCTCTGGACAATTGCCCCAAGCAATCAAGGCGCAGAAGTACTTCATCGGTAGCAATGACTACTTCACAAAGTGGATAGAAGCAAAGCCTCTTGCCAAAATCCGAGATGTAGATGTGAAGAACTTCCTCCGAAAAACATCATCACCAGATTTGGGATTCCAAGAGCAATAGTCGATTAACTGAACACGCTTTGACAAAGAAACTCATCAAGAATTTTGTGCAAAGTTCAAGATAAAGAATTACTTTTCAACACCAAGCTTTCCCCAAAGTAATGGGAAGTCAAGCATCCAACAAAGTAATTCTCGATGGATAAAGAAGAGGTCGCAGCAAAGAAAAGGAAAGTGGGTAGACGAATTGCCTAACGACTCGGGCATATCGTGACTACGCCGAGAAGATCAACAGGAATCCTCTTTGCCATGGCTTATGGCACGTATAGCCATTCCATTGAGATCGGCATCCCGTGATCGTAACACAGGAGTTGAGAACGACTAATGATGTGCTCTAGCCCGAGATCCGGATTTACTTGAAGAAAGAATAGAGAAAGCTACAATCCAGCTTGGCAAAGATACCAAAGAACAACTTGCCAAAGCTTACAACAAGAAGGTCAATCCAAGGATTTTCAAGTCAACGACCTAGTCTTGAGAAAAGTCGCTAATAAGAAGGATCCTGAGAGGGCAAGCTTGGCCCAAACCGAAGGACCCTCTGCATTACTTCGATGCTAGAAACGGGCATATCGGCCGAAGATAATGAAGGCAAAGCATTGCCCAGACCATGGAACACTTGTAATTTAAAGTTTTTCTATCATTAGATGCCTGTTTGATTTTATTTTTTTTGCCGACATGATCAATAAAATCTTAGCAGAATTTTCCACAACTTATGAAACTATGCACGCTTGTTTTTGAATAATGAGAACCCAAGTGGAACTCGTGTTCACATTAAAGGCGAGAGAAGACAGTAAGGCTTAGCCGAAGTTAAGCCGAGATTATGTTTAACCGTAGTTAATCTGAGATAATGCTTAACCGAAGCTAAACAGAGATTATACTTAACTAAAGTTAAGCCAATATAATTCCTTATCTTTACTTGTTGAAATTTGTAGCAATTTACAAGTTAAAGTTAAGCCGATATAATTCCTTATCTTTACTTGTTGAAATTTATAGCAATTTACAAGTTAAAGTTAAGCTGAGATAAATTCCTTATCTTTACTTGTTGAAATTTGTAGCAATTTACAAGTTAAAGTTAAGCCGATATAATTCCTTATCTTTACTTGTTGAAATTTGTAGCAATATACAAGTTAAAGTAAAGTTGAGATAAATTCCTTATCTTTACTTGTTGAAATTTATAGCAATTTACAAGTTAAAGTTAAGCTGATATAATTCCTTATCTTTACTTGTTGAAATTTGTAGCAATTTACAAATTCAAGTTAAGCCGATATAATTCCTTATCTTTACTTGTTGAAATTTGTAGCAATTTACAAGTTAAAGTTAAGCTGAGATAAATTCCTTATCTTTACTTGTTGAAATTTGTAGCAATTTACAAGTTAAAGTTAAGCCGATATAATTGTTTATTTCACTTGTTAAAATTTGCAGCAATTTACAAGTAGATCACTGTTTAAACACTTGATTATAACTTGAGAAAAGTTTACTGTATATGATAATCCTTGTTGAAATTTGCAGCAATTTACAATTAGGTCGGATCGATATTACAGTTGAAGTTAGTTTACATGTTATCATCTGTTGAAATTTGCAGCAATTTACAGGTTGAACTAAAGGTCAGTATCTTGCCGACGTAAAACTTGAAGTTATCATACCCGAGGTATGTAACCCCGAGGAGATTATGCAAAGGAAGAATTATATGAGTCATGCAAAATATCCTAAGTATACAAAAGTAATGAAGAATTAAAGACTGAAAGCATTCAGATGAAAACAGTTGCAGTAAATAAAGGCACCATGGCCTAGCAAAAGTAAATCGTTCACAGAAAACAAAGAAAGGCACATCGGCCATAAAGAAGAAGCTTACATTGTTCAGGGAACATCAACAAGAACAAAGAAAAGAAACAAAGTACAAAAAAGAAAAACAGAAGACATTCAAACTTCTTCAACAGATGGTTGATCGAAACCCTGAGGGCTCGGATAACCACCTCGCATCTTTTCCCGCCACCGTGATCCTTTCCTCCTACAACTTCATTTCTTTATCCGCCACAATCTCAGATCAATCTTGGCCGTAGTCTTCAACACTTTTCTCACCAAGAAGGTCGATGATAATCGGATCGGTGAGTTTCTGATACCTCCTCAACCTCATCACCCTCTTCATCTTGGGTTGTTGATAACCTGCTCAAGAAGGAAGGGACTTGGTCTCGGTGGCATCCTTGGATTTCTCACCAAGGCTTCGCCATTATCTTCATCTTCATCTTCTACCGAGACTCAACTCAAATTTCTTGGGCTTTGACTTAGAGGAGGAGGAGGAGGAAATGGCAAAGGGATAGTTTCTAAAACTTTGAGCCATGGCGAATCGCCAGAAGATCAAGTTTTTGGCTAAAGACATCCAACCAAGGAAAACCCCCGCTGCATGCCCGCTAACTCAGAATTTGTAGTATTCGCAACATCGCCATGCTTGGGCATATGCCTTGTCGCCGCCACCTTGATTTCAAGGCCCTTGGTGGGCTACCGTGAAGTTCTTGCTCTACCGGGCCTTCGCCAGAGCTTTTTCTTTTTCGCCGACAACTGCTTTTAATGGCTTCAAAGAAATTTCGCCTTCTCATCACCTCTTGCTTAGCTCGAGTTGCAATTTCTGCTTGATCTTCCGTAGTCTTCATTTTATTTTTAAGACTCTTATTCTGCTTCAAGGGCAACAAGACTCTTCTCCATCTCGACAATTTTTCCTTGTTCTCAAAGGCCCGCATGGAGAGAGAGTGGGCATGTTGAATGGCCCGAAAGAAAACAAGGCGTAAATTATTACAAAATATTGCAAAACTTTATAAGTATAAAGAAAGTGGCAGAAGACAAGTTATCAAATTCAAGACTTACTTGGATGTAACGCGAAAGATAAAGGCATAATTCTCGTATTCGCTCATCTTGGCATTGCGCTCAAGATCGCCTTCGAGAAGAACTGCAGTACTAAAGCGCCACGCCGATATTAACGTTGTCAACACTTTCATGGGCGTAAACGGGCCTATTTTCAAGGGTAATTTTAGGCTCCCAGGGAACCTTAGGAACTTTGGACCCCGAAGTCGTCGCAGACGATGACCTCGGCCTTTTCGACTGAGTGGATCCTAATGGCTAGGCTTCAGCAGGTCTTTTGGCAGGTGTAGAGGAGGTCTTTTTACTCTCAGCTAATTGAGAGATTGGCAGAGCGTCTTCAACCCCTACCAAGAGCCTTGGATTTTGGTTGGGCCTTCTTGGTCTTTTTTCGCTTCATGAGGCAATCGTTTGGTTGGAATGGCATCAACATCACCGGTAAGTCGGACAGAGATCTTGGGCAATGTGTTTGGGCGACCATGTCATTGCTTTTAACAAGCCTACGCCGGGCTTTTCAAGAATTGGTACTAAGTATGGTGCAGAGGTGGAAGGTCGATTGGTTGGGTCGATGTGGATCCTCGACTGTTTCGATGAAGAAGAAATTTTGAGTTATAGCAAGAGGAAGAGAAAGGCTCTTTTTCTTTTGAGGAACGCCGCAAAGTGGATTTGTACGACGATAAAGTTCAAGATCGGGAGCCTTACGCTTGTCAATTGGTGTCAAGTAACTTCAGATCCTTGCCCGTAAAAATAAGATCGGCGAAGTTTGGGTGGTTTGTGAATGTCTGCAAAAAAGAGCACAACATTAAAAACAGGCAAAATTCTGAAGACTTAAAAGGAACCGAGCAAGTGATTGATAGTGGGTTCTTACTCTTGCCCTCTTTAATAGTTCGAGGAAGAGGGTATAAATGGACTTCTTCGTCTGGGCCGAATTCCCAATTTCCAGAAGCAATAAGATAATCGTCTCCAGCCCCTTTGTTGGAGTCTGGGAGGTCGGCTACGATTTTAAATTCAGAGACCTCGGCTTGAGGTAATAAACAAAGCCTTTTTCTTTTAAGTCTAGGGCACACATAGTATAACAGTATTGGATATCGGCGAGAGTGATTCTAACATTCTCCTGCCGAGCTAAGGTTATGATACCATTAAGTGTTCTGTAGGAATTGATGGTGAGTTGCATAGGGTTCAGGGTGTAGTAGTGAAGAACTTCACGAAAGAGGGGATTAACTGGGTGTCGAAGTCCGCATTCAACAAAGGCTACAACAGGGAAAGGCATTGTATTGTCTGTAGGCATGATGGAATCATCATCCCCAGCTAGCCTAAGGTGGACGTCCTCAGGAATAGAGAACTCTTGCCTAAAGTATTCGAGTTTGGTTGGGGTGTTAACCTTATTTCTCCACATACCTATGATTTTGGTATAAGGGTACTTGACTGCAGAAACAAGGTACTCTTAAAGGGTTCTTGGTACCTCGGCTTAAACCTAGGTATGTATTGGTAAAATTTGTTTTGATTTTTCCTAAAAATTGAAGGTTCTATAAGCAAATCCCAAACCTAAATCTACGAAGAACGAGTATGGAGGGCAGAAATTTGGAAAACAGAAAAGCAAGAGTGAAGTTTCAGAATCAAGAATAGAGGAAGGGCTATCAAAAGCATAAAAGAATACATGGAGAACAGTGACAAGAGTGCAAGAAAGTGGTGAACAAAGAAAGGGCGTAAATCAAATTCACTTGAATACTTTCAAATATATGACTCACAAGATTTGAAAGAAAAATGGGAGCAAATAATATCGATTAAATGAAAGCTAAGGAACGGTGGCATACCAGAAATAGAGGAATGAGTTTCACGAGGTCGCATTTACCGGATGCAATAAAGGGCGAAAGCTTCGCAGGAATGACAGATGGAAGACAGATACAGAGTCCAAAGCTAGGAGCAATGGCAGATTCGAAGGAGAAAAGAGCTTTAGAGAGAGAAAATGTAAAGTAGACGAATGCAAAAGTGAAGAGATGATGGAGAGAGACAATTGTTTTGTCAAAAATGTGAAACGGCGGCAAAACAGAAGCATTAATTGTGCCTGGGTTAACGCATGCATCAGACGGCGCAAGCAGAGAAAAGACGGCCTACAGGCGCGTCACCAGCACGGACCAATAAGGGTAAAACGCGTCAGTGGAACGGTTGAAAAATGGTGCATGACAGCTCATACGCGTAGGAGAATTGATCTAAATTCTTGTTCTTGGATGAAGACATGTCGGCCTGAAATAAATGATCTTGGCTAGAAAGTTCTTAAGCCGACGTACGAGAAAAAAAGTTCAATGTAGGCTCCATCACCTCAGTATGCCGAGGTAATAGAACCTAGGGGGCAGTTGTGGGGATGTATTTTCTGAGTACCAACACATGGCCGAGGTGACATCGAAGTGTCAGCGGAGGTGTCACGTGTCGTGGTAGTTACGCCGAGGTTATCTTGGAGTTGCCGAGGTTACCTGCGAGAATACAGGAATTCAGGATAAACGGATAAGGGACAGGAGTCCTAGAATGAAGAAAGACTACAAGATGGATACAGGTGATACTCTCAGGGGGTCTATCCTTATCTCTTGAAGAGTCCAAGGTAAATCCGGAATTGGAGTCCATAAAAGCCAGACTTCTAGTGGGACTGGGAGAGAGTTAAGCTATAAAATAAGGGCACCCCCGGCGGGTCTAAGGTATGCAATTTTAAGTCTTGAGCAGTAATTTAAGTACTTGTATTATCTTTGAGAGATACTGACTTGTTTGTCGGAGTGCCCCTGGGTGGAAGAACCACCGCCGGAGCTTTTTCTTTCTGTGCAGATTACAGGGTGCCATCTACTCTGCCTGTGTTCTACAGCTGGATTACTAAGGAGGGCAGTGTGATCGGAAATTCACTCACACAAGAACTATTCTTCAATTTATACTAAGCCCATTGTTACTGCTTATGTGCAAATTTTTATTCTTTTTTGTTGATTTTTTTTTTTAATTTCGAATTTGTAATTTGCTAATATGTTGAATTTTTTTATTTTTTGGTGATTTTCCACAACTATTTTGATGCTAGAAAAAATAGGACTCATTCTTATTGGGATGCCGAGCAGGTGGGCTTCTTTTGAGTTGAGCACTTCTTGTGTTTTCAGAGCAATAACCTCTTGGTATGTAGCTTCAGTTTTACTGCCACAACATTAAAGAAAAAAAAGGAGAATATATAAATATAAAATTGAAAGCAGAGGTATTATCAATTATAGTCAAAATACACCAGCCCCTCCACACCCTCTGGTGCCACCCCCAAGCCCTTAAAAAAGGTGTTTTTTCTTTTTCAATGTAGAAAAATATGAATGAGTTGGTGATTGTTGGTGAGAAATTTGATTAGTTATTTGCCTGATTGTATATTTGGGTGTATTCAACCACCATGGGATGCAATATTTTCCTTTTCTCAAACTGATATCTATTAGAAGTAATTCCCATTTTATTCACTGATGATACTTTGTTATCTTATCTGCAGTTGCAGAAGATGATGCAACATTGACAAAGCACATAGGCCAAAGCTTTTTGTTTTCTGCAATAGAGGTACACTTTATAGAAGATGGTTGCTTGTTATGTTGCCTATAATTAACTAAGAATTGCCTAACAAGAGAGGACAAAACTACAACAAATAAAAGTCCATCGCTGCAATTTTGGTTTAAGTTGTGTTTTTAGGCCTATAAAATTGAGTTAATTTTTTATCCAATTAGTAATTTTTTCCCAATTTGGGCTTAGGCAATTTCTTGTAGTAGTTGTTAGACTCAGTAAGTTGTTAAGTTTCGAGTATGTATTGTTGATTTACAATTGTCTAACTTTATATAATTTCTTTTATCTATGATTAATTTCTGAATGATTTTGAAATGTATTGTTGAATTATAATTGTTTGATATAATTTGTCTTATTTGTAATGAATTTTTTTGCTGATTTTGAAAAAAAAAATAGTTAAGATTTTTTTATCGTAACTTGCACATGGTATATATGACACCTCATTTAAAAGCAATGAAAAAATATATATATATAATAGTTTGAAAATTAATTAAAAAAGACTGGCTCAAAAGGCGAGTTCAAATATAGGCTCACTCAACCATCACATTATAGTGTAAACATCAAATAGCCATTGTATTAACAAGCTCTAGAAACCTAAACAGCCATCTAAACATGCCAACTCAGAATTTAGATTTACATGAAAATTTGTGTGCAACTTTATGGTATTCCACAATAAGATAAGTAAAGCTTCTCAGGTATCAAACTCTGTTGTTAAATGTTGTTTCTCATTTGTTGGATGTAAAACTAATCTGAGCTTCCCCGCTGCTGAAGTAAAACTGATCTAAGCTTCGTCTGAATTGGACTTCAGTTGGTTGTACAGTTTTGTTTCCAAAAATAATTAAATCTCATTTAGCTGAATTAATAACCAATCTGATGATGGCATGTTATAGTTATTTATAAGTAATAAGTGTAGATTTATTTGAGAATGTGACTAACTACAGTGGGTGGTGTCCAAGTCCCTTGCGCATGAGTCATCCCTCAAACTTTCATCAGTAGTAACTACATATTCAACTTGAGCAGAAATATATGACAACTGCAAATATGACGACGAAACTTTGTTGCACCAAATAAAAAATATTGTACATCGAGAAAGGCAAGGAGATACTTACTTACATTCTATATAATTATTATGATGTGTTTAACTTCTCAAAATATATATATATATATAATGTTGCTCCTCCAATGTATGATATTAGTTATTTCTATGTTACTAGGCGTTCTTCATGTTCAGTAGAGTTTAGCATTAGCATAACTTTTATTACAAAACTTTCCTAACTATTTCATCTACATTAATAATAAATTTTTTATTTTTATTTTGTATAGCATTTTGCATATATCATTAAAAAAAAAATTTAAATCAACTCAACAATTGTAATCTATTCAATTGATCAAATTTATCATATAAAAATGAAAGATCTATTTCCGAATTGATTTAAATTTTTTTCAAATTATATATATTTCGCCCACAATAGCACGACCCCACGCACATATTATTAAATATTAGAACATATATGAATAATGAGTGTGTACACATACACACACACACATATCTATCTATCTATACTATATATTAAGCAAAATGGGATTTTTAGCCCCAAGTTTTGTGGGAGCTCCAATCTCCCAATTTAAATTTCTTGATTTTTTGATTTAAAAAAATAAAAATCTTAACATTTATTAACTTCTCTTAACTCCCAAGTCTTACCTTCATAATAACACTTTAATGCATTAAGAACAAGCATAAAAAAAAATTCTTTGAAATCCAACACATATGAATTCTTTGAAAAGTCCAAACACATATGATTATTATCTCTCATAATAACACTTTAATGCATTAAGAACAAGTATAAAAACAATTTCTTGAAAAGTCCAACACATATGATTATTATCAAAATATTAAATTTTAATATAATATAATTAAAAAAACATTTAATTCCTTGAAAAGTCCAACACATATGATTATTATCAAAATATTAAACTTTAATATAATATAAGAAAGAAAAAAAAAAAAGAAGACATTTAAAAATAAAAAATAAAAAACATTTAAAAATCACAATTCACATATATAGATAATTGTAAACACAATCCGTGCATAGCACGGGTGATATGCTAGTATATATATATGCTAAATTATATATATATATATATATAAGGAGGGAAATTGATACAACTTGGGTAATGACCCCGTTTGGTAGAGTTGTGGAAAAGTGATTATAGATTATAACTTAACAGACTATAACTTATAGCTATGAATATAAGTTGATAACCTGTTTGGTGTAGCTATAGGATTATGGATTTGAGCAGCAGAGTAGTGTTTGATAAATAAGCTGTAAAATAACTTTTTAATGTATAATTGTCATTTGTGCTTTTATGAACATAAAAATTGTAATTCTGTCATTTTTTTCCCTTTAAATTTTGATAAAGTTATTTAATTAATGGAAGTTATTACCTCGTTTTTTTTATTTTTTTATTTTTAATATTGAGTTCACAAGGGAACAACAAAATGTCATAGCAATAAAAATACAATAAATTACTATTAAGACAACAAAAATAAAACTTTCTACATATTAGATAACTCCTAATTTCATCCGCAAATTGACATACAAATATTATGTCTCCTCACTTCCATCTCGTTGTCATCACCTTCAACATGATTTCCATAGCGTGCTTCTTGAGACCTGATCCTTCCTCATCATTAGGCACATAATCCGTGAATTCATCATAAGAGTCAAATGCAATATCGTGGAACTCACTTCAGCGGATGAAATTGTGAATTGCCATTGTTGCACAAACAATTTTGACTTGGGTTGGCCACTTATAGTTTGGTGGAATATCCTTTATCATTGGTCATCTTGTTTTCCAAACCTCAAGCGTTCTTTCTATTACACTTCTAAGTGATGAATGTACTTGGTTGAATTTTTCTTGTTCATTTTAGAGGGGTTGACCATGTTCAAATTCAGCTAGATAGTATCTCTTTCCTTTGTAAGGTATAAGATATCCTTTCATGTTTGATACTTAGCATCCACCAAGTAAAACTCATCTATTTTAAAATTTTAAAATGAAATTAAAGTAAGCAATTATAAATGTAAAAATAAATATGGAGATGTGAGCGTGGTGCATCTACTGTAAGAATCAAATATAAAACAGTTACCTCATTGTGATTTTGGAAAATTATAACTAGGATTCCTAATTATATCTAAGAAGATCCGAGTATCGTGTGCACTTCATTCCCATCTTGGCAAGCAAAATGTGAAATATATATCAAAGTCACATACCATTATGTTTTGAGTTGTATACCCCTAGTGACGGAACTATGTTGAGACCATAGGTGGCCGTGGACCCCCCGGCTTTCAAGCTTCAGTTTAGAATATTATGGATTGTATAGCTACTTCTTGCAAATACTTTATCGTGGTCCCCCCTCCATTCTCTAACAACCATCTTTCCCTTTGTAGGACAGCAATATGATATGAAGTAAAAGTAATAGTTTATTCATTTTATTAGTTAATCCCAAATGGTTTGGAATAGCAGTAAAAGTTTGTTGTTTATATTTGTTTTACTATTGAGTGATTAATGAACATCCATGGAACTAATTTTGTTGGTCAATCATTTTAATTAGTAGTTTAATATACATATGTATAAACATTAAAACATTAAAACAAAATTTATAAAATAAAAGTTATCTTCACAAGTGTTTAACCATAAAGTAAAAGGTTTATAAATCATATCATTTTATATGAAAATTTATCATTCTGTATGAATCGTTTTGGGTCGAGACTTGAGATTCGTTTGGCAACTGCTTTTTTTAGTCAAAAAGTCAAAAAGCCAACAACTTATACTAAAAAGTCAAAGATTCTATTTTCTCTTTACTTTTTACACATCTTTTCGTAAAAAGTCAAAAAGTCATCCCAAACATATTAATTTTTTTTTTACATCATATTTTAGCCAAAAAGTCAAAAAATTACTAAAAAAGCTTATTCCCAAACGAGGCCTAATCTGACCCATACATATATGCCTAGTCTCGACTTGGCCCCCCAGTGTATGACTCTTGGTTCCGTCCCTATACACCCCTTTCTACCTATTAAACGAGGTTACTTTTCTGAAGATATATATGCTTTAATGTGTGTTTCGTCAATTGCTCCAATACAATCCTATTACAAAATTTTGAATAAAAATATATTTATTCAATATTAGAAATATCCTAACAACATTAATTATACATAACACCCAAGTTACACTTGTAGTTAATTATTATCTTGAAATGGGGATAGTATCTACAGTTGCTTCTAATGTATGGATGCACACCATTTCTCGGTTGAAGCCTTATCCAATGAATAGACATCATTGTAACAACTTTTAACACATTCTTAAAGTATTTTGAAATTGTCTTTCCAGAATGTTGAAATCTTTCTTCGACATTTCTGTTTCGAATGTCACTGCTAACAATATACAAAAATATTGCAACCTGCTCTTGAACCCCAACTTTTCATCCAGTTTAAAGGTCATAGTTAGACTATAACAAATCACACAATTGATAAAATACTTCTCTTTCCATTCAAAAATTTTCAAATATTCTTGTCCAATTCCTTTCTTGTAATTCTACCATCCACTTCCACCCTATTAAAGAAGATGTCCTACATAATTCTTTTATCAAATAATTTGTCGCATATGTCACTGCAACTGTAGCCGCCGTTGCTAAGAGCATATTATTATTTTGTTGGGTTTGAGATGTGCTACCTTCATTTTCAGCATCTTTAGCATCATGATCATCATTTCATTCCTCATCACCACTGTTACTCATCTCCAAAATACCTACTCATTTAAAGGCTTCTTATTTACTAGTACAAAAGTGAAACCCACAATAATATTTATTAAAAGCACAACTAATTATTGAAAACACAATAAGATTTATCTACCAAAATACCTAGGGGCCAAAATGATTGAAAACACAACTATTGTCTCAGCAAAAAACCTGCTTAAAGAGAGATGAAACACCGAAATTGAACTCCACCTGAGGCCAACACATTTGCATATATATATACTTAAAGCATCACACTTCCAACACAACCATTCAACTAACAATGAAAGCCACCTACTAAAAAATGCAATTTCTAGCACAACCATACAAATAAATGTCACCTACTACTTAACCATTCAACTAACAATAAAAGCCACCTACTACAAAATGCAACTTCCAGTACAACCATGCAAATAAATGTCACCTACTACTCAACCATTCAAATAAGTAAGTCTTATAAATATCTGTTACAAACCTCAAATAATAATAAAATTAAGCATGAATAATAAGTCTGCCATACATCCAGAAATAATAACCTGTGGTGGTCTTCTCATCTCAATCTCCAACTTCAGAAACGTCAGCTGAACTGGGAAATCTTATATTTTCCCTAAGTCATAGATTTTCCCTAACATGAACTTCATCCGTAGGAAGTGTCATGAAGTACTCACGACGCTTGTCTCTTAAGAACAATCAGGCAGCCTATACATACATGTCATCATCCGGGGACACACCAAGGATACTTTCCAACTTCGCCAAACATTCTGCAATTGAAGGATATCTTGCTGAGGTTTGTGTTGAAGTTGCTGAAGATGACTCAACTACATTGACTATACGATAAAGTATCTCGATAAGTAGAATTGCACCAGAAACTTTCTTTTTTTCCTTGCCCTTGTTTGATGAACCATCAATGTTTGATAGAAGTTTTTTGTTTAAATCAGAAAGATGAAGGACCTTTGAATCAACATTATCATCAAATTCAGCATCATGTGGACTATGAAATTCCTCTTAAGTCTCATAAGTGTTAGGCATAACCCCTGAGTTAGGGGTGTATGCTCATTCTCCTGTAGCAGCTGCATTTGAGAATAATATGTCTAGGTCTTCAGAGAATTGCAATGACATACGCCGAAATTTAACAGCATCAGGATACCTCTGCAACAATTAGAAAAGAAATTTTTGGTTTGGCATCATTAAAATTTGGTCTATTTTAAAAAAAAAGAATATGTACATTACTCAATTAAGTGACCTCCAATTTCTTGGTCCACCACTCATCAGATGCAGAGATAAATCCAGTCAATGTATCACGGCCTAAGCCTGTCTCACCCTTTAAGAGATTCTTCCATAAAAGCCAATCTTTTTTCAAAACATCCCAATGATTTTTCATTTGTATTCGTTTGTATGCTTTTCCAGTCATAGTTTTAAACTTAGTTATCACATTTTCTCACCCGACCCTATCTAAGTGTGTACCGGGTCTATGTGAAGCCTTCACTTGCTCAACACAAAGCTTAATGAAAATTTCATTTGATTTTGCATCCCAGTGAGCCTTAACGGATGGTACTGGAGAGGATTTTCCCTTATTCTTCCTGTTTTCATATTGTTTTTTCTCTTGGGTACTCATTCCATGAAAGAAAAAAATTCTTAAAAACATACTCATTCACTCAATACCATTGCTTGCATTAAAACATAAGATTAATACAGAATAACCATACATTGGCAACTGGAATAGACATATCAACATTCACGAAGTACACAGCGTAGTACAATGATTTATGGTAAACTACATAACACAAAAAAACATGATCTAAAACATCATATAACCATTAGTGTTTGAAGAGTAATGCAACTGACATAACAATACAAACTGTGAGTAGACCCACAACAAGTTGCTTCATGAATGTTAAGGATTGCTCAAGCATTTGGTTCTTGATTTTTAGTCCTACAGTCTCGATATTTTGATTTTGATAAGGCATTCTCTCATTCATTTTCCTGTCTACTATTGTCACAAATTTTAGGGTACACCACCTCCAAAATTGACAATTTCTTTTCTCACAAATGAAATACAGTCTCCCTTGAGATGGCTTGTCAAACTCGGTAACCCTTAGGGCAGCTCTTAGACCACAATCACATTTCAAAGTCTCGAACCTCAAGTCGAAATTCTCAACACTTCCAGAATAGTTACTAGAGGATGACATTTCTCTGCATTAATTTTTCATTTACATATTATAAATATTTTAAAAGTCCATCATATGCTTCATTAACCATTTTAGTCTTATAAGTGTTAAATGAATAGATGAATTCATATGTATATTAAAAGAACAGTTGCTAACAAAAAAATGCTATTACAGTATGCAGAGAGATAATGTCACGACCCAAACCCGTCCTTATGGGTTTAGCACCGTAACCGGCCAGTAATCCGAGATTACCGAAGGCCTGCCTAATAGTAAGACAGTATAACATAGTACAGGGGCATGGCGAAAGCCAATACAGTAAATAAACAATGTCCAATGAGCTGTGACAGTCTGCATGCAAAAAGATTTTTCATATATTTGTACAAGCAGTGACAAAACAATATGTACATTATATACGACCATTCAGAGCAGGGACTAAAACCCTATTAAAACAGTACAGTACAGTCTATACAGTATTACAAAACGGTACAAAGACAGACGGGGAAATAAAAACACTCCTAAGCCATAGTTTGGCAGGCTCGAAACCTCGTAGTGAGGCACAGTGGTTGGCTTGACAAAACTGGAGTTTACCCCGACCCTTCTAGCATTGGTCCGATGCCTGTACACCTACATATAGATATGAGTAGTGAGCTAAAGCCCAGTGAATAACATAATGCGTAAAGGGGTTTAGAATTAATGTCCTTACAGTAATGAAAACAGTTCATTTCAATCAGTGTATCAGTTGGTCAGTATAGTAAACAGTCATATGTGGTACATCCATTAGCATAACAGTAAACAGTAGGTCTTAAAAGACCGAACAATAAATGATGGCCATCAATCAGTAAACAGTAATGGTTCCAACGAGGCCAGCGAGTTCTCTCAGAATAAAGATCGATAACGATAGTTGCTAAATATGCCACTGTCTGAATATAGGACATACATTCATTGATTAACAATATCGATTAGAAGCGATACCAAGATTCAAAAGATAATCATTTTGAACATATCTTTACACGATTATTACTCACAGAGTTCTAGGTTACAGTAAGCTAGAGCGCGTCCCCAGTCACCAACCCTACACAGTACACAGGTTGAACACACACTAAGCTATACAGTTGGAAAAGATGATAACTTAGTCCCTAATTTGTCTCGGTGTGTTCTACATCTATATCCTCAATAAGATGTCTTAAGTATGCCCTAAGAATGCCTAGGATGGAAAGGGAATGTAAAGATGCACTTAGAAAACATTTTCAGAATTTTCAATGAAACAGAGTCCTGCTCGAGTGCAGGTTTCCCCGCTCGAGCGGACATGCAAACAACGGTTCCCGCTCAAGCATCACTTCCTACGCTCGAGCGGACATGCAAACAGTCAAAAGTACTGGATGTTCAAAAATCACGCTCGATTGGGCGCTCGATAGCCGCTCGAGCGCAAGACACAAGGCCCCGCTCGAGCGCCAATTACCCCGCTCGAGCGGACTGTAAAACAATGCAAAGTATTGGATGCTCGAATTCCCCGCTCGAGCGGGAGTGCAAAATCTGGAAAACCCAGATTGCACCCTCAAGCCAAAAACCAAGTTTAAATGCACTAAATTTCGATCCTCTTGGGCTAAAAACTAGAAAACACTTGTAAACACATGACATAACATGATTCAAAGCTTAATTTAAGAAATCAAGACCCAAGGGTGTTTAATTCAAACTCAATTTCAAACCAATTTTCATGAATATGATTCAAACATGACATGCATGAGTTTTAAATCAATTCAAAGCTTCAATATATGCTCTAATGAGCCAAAACATTCAAAAACAAGATGAAATCATGGTCCTAAACATTAACATGAACATGCATGCAACATTTGCCATGAAATCAACCTAAAACTCATCAATGCACACATGCATGCAACAATTAAGCTTCAAGACAACAATTTGAGCCATAAATTAGCTCTAGACCTCAACTTAGCTCTAAACCATGCAAGAATAATCTTAATTACATCAATAGGAGGTTGAACCCCTTACCTAAGTCTTGAATTAAAGGTGTGAAGGCTCAATTTGGAATTTTCTTCCAAAACTCTTAAGCTTCCAAGCAAAGTACCCAAGAACAAATCAATACTCTAAATGAAAACAATCTTCTTGTTTCTCTCTCTCTAAATTCGGCTAGAGCTCTCAAAATGGGCTGAACAAATATTGTATAATGCAAGACTAAGTCTTGGACAATGTATGGTGTAGTGGCCCACTAGATGGCAAAATGGTAAATATGCCGAACTATGTGATTTAGCTTATTTTAATCTGATTTAATCATACCAAATCAGTTTTCAATTAAATATACTATAAAATCATATAAAATCTAAGGATCATGGAATATCAATCAATTCCAGATTCGGCCGCCGATAAGGCCTTCAATTCGCAATCTAAACATAAAAACATGAACAGATAATCAGACAAGTAACAGATAGAAATGCAATTAAACAGATATACTTAATCGATTCCGTTCCAGATTTCAGTCAGTCAGTTCGGTAATTCAGTCAATTCAATTACCAGTCATAATCAGTCTCGGTTCGACAGTAATCGGTATTTAATCAGTATTTTATCGGTAAACAGGGTAAGGGTTGTTACAGATAAACAAGGTCTATATAGTTTTCTTTTCTTCATAGTTGATAGATAATAAGTGTGAGAATGGTGATTGTGATTTAGATTCTTTAGAATCAAAGTACGAATTTTGTAACGAACAAAGCTAATAAATGACTTCATTGATACAACAATTGTATGGATTTGATAAGTTTGGATCAAAAAGCCGCTAAATTTAGCAGAATCGGACCAAAATACGAATTGGGTATTTCTAGATCACTGTTACAATAGCATTGAAACCCTAGTAAAATGCATAGAATTGAACTAAAATTTGTATTGTTAAAATAAAGATAAACAGCTCTAAATTGAAAATCCAAGTGAAATATGCAGAATCGAACTAAAATTGAAATGGGTATTTCTAGATCAGTGTTCAAAATAAAGACAACAAATTACTAAATCGAAACCCAAATAACGAAATGTGTAGAGATCGATGATCAAAACACATAAGAAGTCAAAATGTATATGAATGAGAGAGAGAAATAGTACAATCAAAGAGAAGGATGAGAAGGAACCTTCGCATGAAAAAGTGTCTTCGCGAATCGTGAGTGTATGATATAAGAGAGAGAGAGAGAGAGAGAGAGAACGCTTCACAGTAATCAGAGAACGCTATTCACAAAGCAACAAAAAACAAAAACAAACCCTAAACCGATGTGTATATATATATATATATCTATATAACAAACATAAGGTTTGAAATCTTACTTTTTTTGTGGAGATCAATGGAAAACACTGGACCTCGTGAACGATTTCGCCTGCGATCTTGGATGTGGAAGTCGTTCGTCGTTCGCCGGAGAGGAGAGGAGAAGAAGAGAAGCGCCGTGTGAGAGAAGAGAAGTGGTGTTAGTTCTAAAGAGAAAAGGGTTTAAATATTGATTTTTTTTGTAATTTTTGAAGTTTTGGAGAGGCATTTAAGTCATTATGCCCCTCCATTTTTAGCTGCACGCATAAGCTAAAAAATTAAGCAGGGGTCTGGCAGCTTCAACTTTTAAGCTGAAAATCAATTAATTTAAGCTATAATTTATCTCTATAAGCTCTACCAAACACATCAAAACAGCTCAATTTAAATCAAAAGCTGATTTAAGCTGGAAAAAAATGCTACCAAACAGGCACAATATATCCAAACACACAAAATGGTCTAACACTTGAAAGGTTAATGGCAATTTACAAACACATGTAGTCACATACTAGTGTTGACGGGAACATTTTTGGGGTCAATGGAAAGAAACTTATTAAGAGAAAGAAAAAGAACAAAAAAAGAAGTATACTAGAAAGATAAACAAAACACAACACAACACAATCCAAACTAACTAGAGTTAATTATAACAGTGCATGGGATACTACTAATTTTCAGCTGCACGCATAAGTTGAAAAATTAAGCAGGGGTCTTGCAGCTTCAACTTTTAAGCTGAAAATCAATTAATTTAAGCTATAATTTATCTCTATAAGCTCTACCAAACACACCAAAAATTTCAATTTAAACCAAAAGCTGATTTAAGCCGGAAAAAAATGCTACCAAACAAGCACAATATATCCAAACACACAAAATGGTCTAACACTCGAAAGGTTAATGACAATTTACAAACACATGTAATCACATACTAGTGTTGACGGGAACATTTTTGGGGTCAATGGAAAGAAACTCATTAAGAGAAAGAAAAAGAACAAAAAAAGAAGTATACTAGAAAGATAAACAAAACACAACACAATCCAAACTAACTAGAGTTAATCATAACAGTGCATGGGATACTACTAATTGAAGGGCCTTCTAAGTCGGTTTTTTTGAGTCGGCAGATTTTGTCGTTGCAAAAGTTAGTCTTTTTGCGACGGCATGGAATTATCGACGCAAATACCAAACTTTAGCATCGACACCGTTGGCCGACACAAAAAATTAATATTTTATAGCATTACTTGAGTCAGTTGAATTTACTGACGCAAAAGATAAACTTTTTGCATCGACAAACTCGTGCTGACTCAAAAAGCTAGACCTTTTTGTGTCGGCAACTGATGCCGTGGCTACAAAAAAACATTTATACTCAAGATATATATATTTACTTGATTATATTTAATAAATATATTTGTTTATACATATACTTTTATATTAATATTAAGTGTATATACTATAAATAATATTTATCTTACTTAAAATCAGAAACAGGTATTGTAGTGCAGTGGTACCAAGTGTGGTACCTTGGGTTCAAGTTACCTGGATGAAGGTTTGAATCTTGGAAGCTTTAATGAGGAAATCATAGGTTAAATTTTTTAAAACATTTAACCATTTTTTGCATTAATAACTTACCGTCTCAAAAAATTAAAACTTTTTACGTCGACAACTTGCCGACTCAAAAACCTTTTGCAATCTGACCAATTTTGTCCCTCGAGTTAATGTCGCAGCACCGTCACAAAAATGTTTTGCGTCGGCAAATATACTACTTGCGACGGTACGCTACCAACTCGAAAAACCTCTTTTTTAGTAGGAAGTGCTGAGCTTGGAGAAAATGCAAAGATCCAATCTAAAAAATAGACAATCAAAACAACACTTCCAAATAAGCCTAATAATCCCATATTAGGTATCTAAAGCCTACATGTGGGGCTGAGGTAACCGAGAACTAAACTAAACATCAGATTAAGAAACATGGGAATCAAATTAATTTTGTTTGGTTCAAGGTTGAATAGATGGGTAAACTAACCTAACCCAAAAAAAAAAAAAAAACCCCTTTAATCTTATATTTAAAAGGTTGGTGTATATAGTTTGATCTTAACAGGGAATAGGGCAGTTTGTTTGCTATACAAGTTGAAGAACAAAAGATCTCAGAAAGTTGCCTAAAATATCAGGAATAGCATTCAAATTATCAAGCGATAGTGCAACAAGGTGAACCAATTTTACCCACAAAAAACACACATGCACTCTTTCATAAAAACACAAATTTACCACCTTGAACAGCAGCTTCAATTCAAGAGTTTCAATCCGATTTAGAGTCCCGACTGCACATTGAAAACAATGATTTAAGCAAAGATATCAGAGGCTAAAAAACATGATTGCTTGAAGGGCTGTAGTTGAATCCCTATTGCTAGCAGTTTAAAGCCTCCAAAGTTTAGGATAGAGCATAAAACACACTGTTTTAGACATACACAAATGTATGCTTCCTCTCAAGTCTGATCTTGTAGTGCCTCTACTTGGTCACATATGAATTTGTTTCAAATCATATCCCTAGGGAAATTGATGTCAATTTGAGTTGCAATCAAATTAAACTTGCGAGTATACGAATCCTTTGCACAGACGGTGCATATTATGAGATCAATCCCACGAGAGTTGACTTAAAGGAGCCAAATTGCCGAATTCTAAACTAATTCAACAATGATGGATTGGTTTTATAAATGAAGGAAATTAAAGAATCATTAAGAAAGATGAAGGAAATTCTGTTGAGAATATCATAAGAGTAAGGCACAGAGTCCACCTCCATTCATCATAATACTAGGCATCTAATGCAAGTTCACATAATATGTAACCTAATGTATTTTACAGATTTCTAGCACATCTATGTTCCTGATTAGACACAAAAGATGTTTCTCTTTCTCACAGTCAGTAGAAAATGCCCTGTCTATGATCAAACACAAGCATGTATTGGTTTCCAAAAACCATCCAAACCTATTCTATGTTCAAGCATACAAATTTGAAAAGGTAGAAACATTCATTATTCATGAAGAAAAAAACTTAGACGCATAATAGAAATAATCTTAGAGCTTCCTTATAGCCCTAGCAAAGAGATTCGGACCCTATGAAAATAATGGAGTGGAGATCAGCTTGATCTTCCTTGGTCCGGTGGAGCCTACCATCTATATTTTGCTGGGTATTCTTTGTGTATTTTCTTTTCCTCTTTTTTTTTCTCTCCCCCTCTACTTTGCCACAGCCCCATTTTTCATGTCCTACCCATTACTATCCTTAGCTCTTAAGACTTTTAAATAGAACAGTACTCTTCTTTACAGCACCCAGAAGCACCTTTAGATAAAATAGAACTCTTCTTTACCGCACCATAAGCACCTCAGGTAGCTGCCATCTGCTACCAAGCAAAACAATGAGATAAGCTTTCTTTAGGTGTTGCTTTTTGTGGTGAAGATAAGTTCAACTTTAATTTTGTATGCATAAAAAATCACCAATTTCCTGCAAATATTTGATAAAGGTGTATATGTCTAATTAAACATAAAATCAACTAAAAAATATAATTTTGAGATTAATATATATAAATATTTCACAATTATCAGCTATTAACAAGCCCAACTAAGGTATGTAGTGGGTTGTTCAAGCTTAGTTTGGAAAATTACACCTTATTTATTGTATGAATTTTAATTTTGTCGATCATGAATTGAGCTCAGGCAGTTCATATATATATATATATGATCTTAAATTAATTATTAGCTTATCAAGCCAAGTTTGAGCTAAGCTTAGAAAATTAATGAGTTTCAAAATTTGTTCAAGTTTGGATTCTTTTTATCATCCATCAGTCTCGAACGGATTTTTAAAGAATCAACAAGAAGTGAAACCCAAGTAGTTTGGTTTGTTTTGCAAGCCTCCCTATCCCTTCCACTCTACCCACACTCACATTTTTTGAAATTGTATATTGGAAACATGGCTTCAAAGTCAAAGTCAAAGTCAAATCATGTTTTAAACAATCTGGGTTTGGGAAGTGTCTGAATTTTGCGAAATAATTGTTTAAACACTCAGGATTGGTAAAAAAAAAACTCATTGAAGAGGATGATCACCTTTTGGGGTATGCATTATGAAATACACTAGAGCAGAGATATCTCCAAAGGAGAAAGAATGCCTTGGTACTCCCAATGGCAAGATTGATTGGCAAAAATTACTCAAGAAAGAACTACACAGATTTCTCTTGTACCACCTAGAATGCAGAATGATAAGAATAGTTTATCCGACTTCATGATTGCATCAAGCCAGCTAGAAAGCCAAGTTGTATACTACTGTTTTTATCATGCCAAAGTTAAACATTATACCATGACAAAACAGCAAAAGCTTCAGAACAAAAATATCATATACATTACAAATCACACATGAGCAAAATATCATTACAGCAAGATAAGTGTGATCACATTAATATGCAAATTGGCCTTCACATTCAAAAAAGTTTTGTGGCTTCACGTGACAACAAAGCTGCAAACAGCTGGGCAGAATACAAAAACTCATTCAAAAGCCAACACCATACATCTCAATAGGACACCAGATCCTGCTAAACTAGTGGAAAGACAAGCAAAATCAACTCGATGTAATCAAGCATAAGGGACAGACAAATAATTCTCAGTACAATTTATCTACGGTTTGAAGAAAGCCATGAACAAAACATCATAACATTAAAGTTCATGAAACTAAACACCAAATTGAAGTACTCTGCAATCAGAAGCAGGGGAAAACATTTTATAAAAAAAATCGTGAGCAGAACAAGAATTCTTCTTCTAACACTTGTTCAAGAACATTCAAAAGCTACCATTTGAATTATTGTTTGACCATCTCCTGAAAGTGCAGGGCACAAGACTCCTACCTCCAAAAAGGCCAAACCTTGACTTGAAAAATGATGTCCGGCCATTACTGGTCGATGGAGCATCCACAGCAGCCGCAGTAATACTAACTTGGCTCACCATTGTAGGAAATTCAACACCATCTTCTTGTGCTCCACCATCACTTGCGCTCGCATCGAACCCTTCAGCTTCAACCTCACACACATCCAAATTGACCACCAAAGATTTTCTCTTCACCCTCAACCAATCAGCAAGATCACTTGTCACTCCCCTGCACTTCTTAACCTTTATTTTCACCAAATTAGGACAACCCCAAGCAAAAGTTTCAATACCTTGATCCGATACCGGACATCCCTTAATGCAGAGCTTCTTTAATGCAATGCATTTTGCAGCGATACACGAAATTTCTGCATCCCCAATTGTCTCACTGCCACAAAGCGCTAATCGTTCCAACTTTTGACAATTGGTTGCGAGTGCTTCGAGGCTAATTGAGCAAGGATTGACACCAATTAGGACCAGTTCTTGAAGATTGGCACAATGCTTAGCAATCGCGATCAGGCCTTCGTTCCCTATCCGATTCGTCCTCCACCCATCAATGTGGAGCTTCCTCAACATCTTACAGTGTTCAGCCATGCTCACAATCCCAGCATTCGTGCAATCGGGAGTCTTGACGAGGTGCAAAATCTCAAGATCCAAACAATTCGAAATCGCCATAAGACCAGCATCGCTCACCTGAAGCCTCTCCAAATGAATTTCGACCAAAGAGTTGTTTCGATTTGAGATCATTTCCAAAAGCCTGTCCCAATCACCTAAACATCGCAACAATTTCAGAGTTTTCAGATTCTTCGCTCCAACGATGAGCGGTCCAAAGCACTGTCCATTGTAGAGCTCCTTGAGGCATATGGTTTTCAGAGACGAAGCGGCGACGCCGGGGCCAATAGGCTCGGCGGCGACGCCTCCGCCGTCGTTGATGCCGCGGAGGCGCTTGACGGAGAGCTCTTCGAGAGAGGAACAGTGATCGAGCACAGCGTTCATGCCTTTGACTCCGAACATGCAAGATCCACACGAGAACTTCTTCAAACCCTTGCAGTTCTTGGCGAAAACGGCCATGCCGAGGTCGGTGAGCTCGCGGCAGCCGCGGAGCTTGAGGCGCGTGAGGTTAACGCAGCGGAGCGAGATGAGAATCAGGGCGTCATCGTCTAGGCTGACGGATCGCCGGTCGCATCGGAGAGCGAGCTTCGTAACGGCGTCGAAGCGAGAGAAGAGAGAGGGGATGAGAGGGAGGAGGTCAGCCTGGGCGTTGAGAGAGAGGCGGTGGCGGCTCTGACCTTCCACCAGCAGCCACCGCTTGCAGACGAGAGAACAGTATTTCCGGTCGCCGGAGCTTAGGAACTGAAAAATAAAGGCCAAGCACTCGTCGGGGAGTTCGGAGATGTACTCTTGGCTTCCCATAAGGTCCGATTGAAGCTCCGGAGTGTCTTGGTGTGTCTGCTGCATCAGAGAGAGAATCTCCGATGGAACGGTGGTGGTACGGTGGTGGTTGGTCAAACCGTGGGTCGAAGAGGACTGGCCCATCAAAGGGGACGGTGGTGGTGGGTGGGTTATGGAGTCAGGGATCTGATCATTTTAAAATACACACACGGGAATCATGTGAGGGGAGTTGTATGTAGTATGGGGACGACGAAGAAAGAGGTATGATGGCGGAGTGAAATGGGGGTTGGGTGGGTCGCAAATTGACACGGCGGACCAGTCATGGACGGTAGGGATGTGTGGGTCCCATTCAAACGGTTTGAGGATATAAAATTATAAATTAAATGATAAATTGATTGATTAATAAATTGGCAAATCGTAGTCTGGAAGATTTTGGAAAAATTGGTGAATTAAAAAATATTTTAATCAATTATTAAGTATTTGTATAATATATAATATTAATTTGTATAATATTTATATATATATAATATAAATTAATTTTACATAATATATTTCATATATATAATTATTAATTTATAACAAATTTTACATTTTAAATATTTTTACACTCATTTTTTTTTAATACTTCATTAAAAGTTAAAAATATATATATATATATATTAATTATAACGAAACGAAATGATTTAAAATATGAATGATAAATTTTAAAATTTAATTTATAATTAATAAAGAACGTAATATAATTTTAATAAATTAAACGGTATTTTACACCGTCCTAATCAACTGTCGTCGTGGTTGGTTTGCTCTTCTCCAACTATCTAAAATTTGTCGCGTAAGGCGTCGATCATATCAATGAGTTCCATGAAATTGAAATGCTACGGATTTTAATGTAAAAGTTATACTGATGATATGACATTAACAACAAGAGCAATATTATGAAGAAAAAAAAATCAACTTGTTTAGTTTTAATTTTGGAAAAATATTTTTTTTTTAAATTTATTTTTTAATTTTTTATATTTTTTTGTTTTCAATGAATTTTTTAATATTTTAAATAATTTTTAAAATTTTTAGACACACCTAACATAAATATATTTAAAAATATAATATTTGTAAAAAAAATTTTAAAAAAAATTACTAAATACCAAAAATATAAAAAAATATAAAAATTTAATACATTTTTTGTATTTTTGTATATTTATTAATTTTTTAAAATATTTTTTACAAATATTTTACTATTTAGATACATTTAAGTAAAGTACATCTAAAGAAGTAAAAAAAAAATTATTTAAAATTTTAAAAATATTCACTAAAAATAAAAAAATTAATTTATAAAAAATTAAATTCAAAAAATTGAAACCAAACATTTATCTAGTTTTGTTTCTCTAATTTTATTAGTTGCTAACACTCATATGAAGTAATTTCAGATAGAATTGAGAGAACAAAATTAGGGGGATGAGTGTTTTTTCTAACAACAAATAATAAATGATTTTTTTTTTTTTTTTTTTTGAAGCAACAAACAATAAAGGATCAGCATTTGCCACCCATGCATAGGAGAGTAAATATTGAGATATTATTAAAGAGTAATGTTAAGGATCATAAAAAAATAATCATAAAATGTTTTATAAAGGATTTTTATTTTTGAATTACACATACAATAAAATACCACATACTAATTAAAAGATGAAAAAATTTTATGAAATATTTTATAACTTTTTTTTTCATAATCCCTAACGTTTCTCATTATTAAATAATAATATTAATAACATGATATTTCTATTGTATTGAAAAAAAATTTCTCCCGTACATTCATGTGACGTTCACTTCAATGTCGGGTAAGTGTGTTTGATTTTAATAATTAAATTCATAATTTTTAATTTTTCTTTTTTCCATCAAAATAACAACAAATTATACAACATATTTTACATGTACAAGGCAGAGTTCACATTAATGTTATAATTTTATTTTATTTTTTTAAAGAAGAATTTTAAAGAGTAAAAAAGAATTGCACTTTAAAATATATTCTAAAAGTAGCAATTGTATAATTTGTCTAAAAAATTAATGGGTTTGAGTTCTCTTAATTGGACATTGAACATCAATTGAAGAGAATTCTCAATTAAAAAGGTATCGTTGAATTTTTTTTTTTCTTAACAACTCTTATTTGTTTGAGAACATATTTCAATTTTCATTTGTTTTTAATGATTTTTTTTTTTTCATATTTTAGTTAAAAATTTATTTTTCAATTCATTTAATTTTGATGTATCTAAAAAAAATTTTTAAAATGGCTAAAATATAAAAAAGAATTCAATAAAAATAAATAAAATTTCGTTTAAAAATAATTTTATGAAAATGTAAACCAAATGAAGACCTTCTTATTTCTCATGTTGTATTCTGACTTGAATAGGTAGGTGTGTACGCGTATTTGGGAAGGATCTGTGCGGCTGTGTGTCATCGTCATTAAGAGTAGGATGGATAAGTGACCTAATCAAGAAGGCAACTATGCAGCGAAGCTTGAACCACCCAATGGGCTACTTTGTTTGCTGAGCGAGGACTCAGCTGATGCAGATTTGGAGCCCTTTTTTTTGGCAACATCACAATTCACTTTGAAAAAACCAGGCTGGGAGAGGGGGAAGCCATCTAGTCAATCCATCCAAAGTGCGCATGGATACCTTCATATATATATATACTAGGGTATGCCCGTGCCTGAAGGCACGGTGACCATTAATTAAATATAAAATTATTGGGTTAAAATGCAATTTATTTAATTTGTTGTGAAAAAAAATTTGAGGTGAAAATATAAATAGATGATCCATATGGTTTTGAATTTTCAAATGAATTTTATAATTAGATTTTTGAAAAGAGTTTGGTGTATTGTAGTATGATGACACAAATGCAAACAAAGATCATATCACCAAATATTTACTATTGTAGTATTTTTGTTTATGTAACCCACTTGCAATTTGTAATAGAAAATAAGCATTTTATTATCCTAGCCAATGACAGTACCCAAATAAATTTCTATATTCACATTTTTTTAGATAGTGAGTTTTGGTTGAAGTAAAGAAGAGAGATCTCAAAGCTATAATTTTGCATCAATTTTAATGTAATGGTTAAAATCTACCAATTTTTATGGTTTGGTGGTTAGTTTATTGTGTAGAAAATTAAATAAATGAAAAATAAATAAATTGTATGCTGCTTGGTGAATAAATCAATTTGAACATAAATTTTCCAAATTTATAGGTAAACGAAATAGTGAAAAGTAAACACATAATTGCTACGTAAAATTCAAGCACAATAAAAGCATAAGATTTTAAACAAAAATCCCACAACACAAAAACATCTATATAAAAATCAGACGAAATACGCCAGCCAATGCTATGCAATAGAAAAAAATAAACAACAAATTAAGCACACCAGCCAATGCTCTGCAATACAAAAAAAATTCCAAATAACAAATTAAACACACCAGCCAGTGCTCTGCAATACAAATAAAAATGCCAAATAACAAATTAAGCACACCAGTCAATGTTCTGTAATACAAAGAAAATGCAACACCCTTCCTAATAAAAAGATAACCAAATAAAAAATGATTAGTTTTGTTTAACCTAATTCAAGAGCATATTAGGAAGAAAAAACAAAAAAACAAAAAAATATATATCACCTAGTGTGTTACATTTACAAAAACAAACTCATAGCATAAATCAATAATTCAAATGAAAATTATCTAACATACATCTAAACTTAGTTATAAATTTCACATAAATAAAAGGCTTTACAAAACTATTGTAAGTAATAAATTTCACATCGATCGGAAACTTTACAAAATATGGATCATAGCTAGCATATGTACGCTTTTCACAAAAATAAATATGAGATTCAAACTTGTTCTTTCTTAGAAATCCTAGGAGCGCCTCATCACTTTCCAAAAGTCCTCATATCAACTTGTATGTACCCCGGTGAGGAGCATGCACGACAATCTATTAATTTATGAAAATAAAAAAGTTAGTATATTAGCAAAAGAAAATTTATATATATATCAAAACACTTTCAAATTGAAATTACCTTGTTACATCCCCATCGAAGCAATCTAGTTGTATTTATATTTTTGAGCTCCATATTTTTTAACCCAATCCTACAAAAGTCGACACATATAGTAAAATATTTTTAAAATAACAATTTATAATCAATAGAAACAAATTTATCAATAAATAAATTGTACCTTTTGACAAAAGTGTTTTGATCCATAAGTAACACTATAACAAAATTTCAGGATAAACAATGTTTGTAGTAGAATCTGGCTCATCATTGGGAAGGAGGACACTTATACGATCAAAAGATGTGCATCTAGATAGGGCCACATACAATTGCCCATGACTAAACACTGGTGTGCGCAAATCAACTCCAACAAATTTCACAGATTGCCCTTGAGATTTATTAATGGTCAGGGCATATGCCAATCGAACTGGAAATTGACGTCTTGTCATTCGGAAAGGCATTTCTGAAGAAGACGGTGTCAAGGATATCCTTGGTATGAATACCAAATTGCCACATTTTTCTCCAGTTAAAATTTGAGCTTCAATTATGCGAGTATTGCATCTAGAAACCATCAATCTTGTGCCATTGCACAGTCCATCTTTTGGTGCAATATTTCTTAACAACATTATAGGACAACCCACTTTCAACTCTACCTTAAAAGCCGGTAGCCCAGGAGGATCTAATGAATTTAAATATTCATTAGGATATCTATTTATTATAGTACGATCAATTTCATCATCTTCAGACATCTTGTCTGCTGCCAAATAAGTATGTGTGTTGCCGGGAAAAATATTCAATGCTGCAGTATTGATAGCACTGACATCATCATTCCGTGCAGAAAGAATTGTACGTTCAGTTAAAAATGTTGCAGTCGATGTCATTGCCACATCCAGTTGCGGATAAACTACTGAGATTATGTCTTTTAGATCTTGGCATTTGTGTATTGTTGATGGAAGTTTAACAATTTCCTGAGGATTGGTCCCAATCTATTTATAAAAATAAATAAATAAAATAGTAAGTAAAATCAATTAAAGTACATAAACGTAAATATATTTCGCCAATTTAAAAGAACCATATAATAGAGAAAAAGTTTGAAGAAATATTACCTCCATCAAGAATTTTGCAAAATTAGCATTTTCAAGATTTGCATGATTCAAGCGCATGTTCAAATTTAAAGACAGAACATGTATATCCTTCCATAGAAAAGAGTGTCTTAATGATGCATTCACAATTTGCTCACGGACTCCTTTGGTTATAACTGGTAAGATTTGTCGAAAATCTCCACCAAGAACAACAGTGATACCCCCAAATGGCTTTTCACTATCACAAGTGTCCCGAAGTGTGCGATCAACTGCCTCAACACAATGTCTATGCTGCATAGGAACTTCATCCCAGATTATAAGTTTTGTTTCTCTAAACAATTCTGCTTGTAATGATTGCTTGCTAAATCCACAAATTGAATTTTCCAATACATCCAACGGAATGGAAAAAGTTGAATGAGCAGTACGACCTCCTACCAATAACAATGATGCAATTCCAGATGAAGCCACAGTAATAACAATATGGCCAAGGCTGCGACACTTTAATGCAATCGCATTGTACAAAAACGTTTTCCCTGTTCCGGCACCTCCATTCAAAAAGAAAATAGTTCCTTTATTTTCAAAAGGCGAAGTGATTGCATCATAAGGCATTCGTTGATCATTGTTGAGGCGATCAATAATAATTTACGCATCACTGTTGTGCCTCATTATGCGCTTGTTGATGTTCGAATATTAACTCATTACCAACCATCGCACTCCAATTTGTAGAAGGTTGTGGCATTAGCGGGAAGTCAATTAAACTTTTTCCTGATTCTTGGAGCATTTGATTCAAAAGATATAGACCATAGTCTTCAATTTGAGCCTCAGTTGGTTGAAATGGCAAACAATGTTGAATCTTATGTGCAAGATCATCACATATATGCATTGAAAATTGATTCCATAACGCATATGGTTGCGATGGAGAGCACCGAGTAAGAATAATAGTAAACAATCTCCTTAATTGATAACCGTTTCATAAGCTGCGGCCTCTTTAAGGCATTGTATCCATTCTTCATCATCTTCTAAAAGTCCTCTTGCAACACATCTTTGATTTAAATGTATCATGCAAGACATTGTTGACCGTCGTAAACATTGAAACGATTTTGGTCCTTTGACAACGATTAATAGCAAGCATAAATAAAATCTCTCCCACAATTAGGGCTAGCAAAGTACATTCTACCGATTGCATAGCCCTCACGCTTTGGTTTCCATCTCTTTTCTGAATTAAGCCAAACAAAATGTTGTGAAAATTCTTGGTAAGTGAACGGACATTCATCTTTCATAGAAGCGCAACATGCAAAAAAACCAGTAAGAGTTGACATTTGTTGGCCAGCTCTAGAAACAATTGCTTCTAATGATTCATCAGGATTAAAAAGAACGCGGTGCATTCCAGGTAAATGAAGTGCTAAGCGTACAACTGTTGGTATCTCTGCATGCAATAGATAACCAAATATTCGCCAAGTGGCTTCTGGAGGTCCAATATACCTCGCATCGAGATATTGTTGGATCTCATTTATCAATCCCAACACCATCGTGTATGCGATCATAACCCTTATAAATGTACTTGTGTATATACTTGACGATCTCATTCCGACAAACTTCCACATTTATGTGACAATTGAAACGTTTAGAAAGATATGCATTGTATGGCACGATGTCTCTCGTTATCAACTTCTTTCCCCTCACAATATGAGCTTGACCATTATTGCATTTACGATATAGATAGGATATCCATCTTGATCCATAGTAGTTGTTTCTGCAAACGCTCGAGGGTATCTCTTAGTGCATTTACCATTTTCCATACATGGTGCTTGTGGATTTCGAGCACCACATGGTCCATGTACCATACAACACTTGATAGTTTCAAAAAGCATAGGTTCATCTTTTGGATCTGGAAATTCTGCACAAACCAATTTGTCTACTTGAGCACATGTCCGAATTTTGTCTGGACCCTTAAGAAATAGAAGTGCATGCATATGAGGAAGGCCTCGCTTTTGGAATTCAATTGTAAAAACATGTGCAACTTTATTACCAAACACTCGGTTCGTTTCTATCTCCTTCATCAAGCACTTTCTCTTTAACTCAAAAACACGGGCAATTAAATCAGGACGATCAATAGGCTTTTGGTGCGGTAATAATGCCGAAGTAATTTCTGGCCAATTAGGATTTGCAGTCATGGTGAGAAAAATGTCTGGATGTTGGTTGTATCGTGTGATAGCCATTGAGTCTTGAAAGATTTCAAACATGTGTCTAGGACCTCCAGCAAATGAAGATGGCAAAACAAATCTTTGACCAATTTGATTGGGTTGAAGGTCATTTGGATCAATATCTGTCAAATCTTGGTAAAGTTCAAAGACGGATCTTCCCTTGATTAAGCTTGTAGTAAGTCAACCTATTTTGTTATTCATGCCCAAGCATCAACCAAAACTCTTGGAACAATTTTCCACTCTCAAAATTGTTGAATACTCAGGGTCGCTTCAAACAAACGATAACTATAAAAATCCATTTGAGTAAGCCGATCGATTGAAGGCTGATCACGTTCAACATCCCACAGTTTCATCTCAGGTTCCCATCCAAGCTCACCATGTGGAAATAATAAAACATAATGCAATGGCAAATATGCTGGGTGACATTCATTGATTTGCATTAGCTCATTATTTCCATGTAGATGTAAGATAACATCTCTCATTCCACTAACCTTGGTTCCATCACCTGGTATTACAACTGCAATCTCATCTGTAGTTGGTAGGTTATACCGTCGTCGATCTGTCGATGAACTGTAGTGGAGATGAGCAGGCAAATTTCGTCCTGTCAAGGCTAATTGATTCAAGATTGCATGAGCCTGGCGAAATTTAGCAACGAATGCATTAACCTGTAATAAACTATCTTGAATAGTTTTTAGAACATCTCTTCTTAATTGAGGATTTCTACGATTGCGGACTTCTAAAGTCAATCGAGGTCATAAATGTACAATTGTGCATAAGCTGCATCTTGCCCTGATTGTGGTAGTAGTGATCCTGTTCGATGTCGCAATTCCCCATGGATAGTGAATGATGTAGGGCCTCTTCCAGTAAGTACTCTTGGATCTAATGTAGCACCAAGACTTGTAAAAGCATTGGTTGCGTTGTACACTCGAGTATAACGTCGAAACGATTTTGATTTTTCGTCATTCCCATCATATAATGCTTGAAGAAGTGAAGGGGGTGTAATAAGTAGAGGAAGCTTAACCTTCCCTTTTGAACAACATGTTCCGAATAGAGGACGGTTTGGAGATGATTTTACTAATTTTTCATCCATCCAATGTAATGCTGAACAAAAAGGACATAATACATCCATCTTGCCAAGAGAATGACGACATGAATTTATATGTGCTCGAGTACCAACCATTGGACTCATAGGCATATCCTCTAATTCCTCATTGGTACATAGATCCTCTTGAAGGGTAGGAGTTGTAAGAGTAGGCCTACAAATATTGGTTTTGTGTAAATTAAAATAGAATGGTAATAGTAGGAGTATGTATTTGAAGAATTAAACACAGTCTTTTACCAATTCCTTTGTGGAGCTAAAGATGTGCTTGGCATTGAGAACGAACATGTGGAAGGATGTGCAACCATTGTTCGTTTTTGCGCCGACTGAGTGTCCTCAGTTGCCTTTGTTCCTAGTTCCAAGCAAGCACGACTACGACGACACGGTATTAAAGAAGTTTGTCTCGGTTGAATACATTCTCTTGATTTCTCCCGTTCTCGCCGTGCACGTTGGGCCAATGTAGCTTTTGATATAACATTGTTATTGTGTGCCTAAAATGTGAATATTATATCATTGATACCTAAAATACAAATATTATCGTATACTATTTTATTTCTTTTTCTTCTTACCTTGTGATAATTTTAAGAATATTTTTACATTTTCTTTGTCTTACTTCCTTTTCCATTTTGCTTCATTTTCCCTCTTCATGCCTTGTGATATAACAATTTATTTTTAATTATTGTTTTCTCTTTCTTCTTGCCTCATGATGATTTTAAGAAAATTAAAAATATTTTCTATGCCTATGTTCCTCTGTTCCTTTGCTTAGATGTTATAAAGTTTTTCTTGGAGTTGATAAAGGTTACAATTATTTTTGAGGAAATGTTAAAGAGAGCTAAAAATACTTTGTTTGAGTATACAGAAAACAAAGAGCATACAAAAAAAATTGACAACACAGTTTATATTTTTAAAAATATACATGATCAATGTTCACTTAAACAATATGATTGGCTTTGTTTTACTCGATAAATATTTTTTTAAAGATGTTGAATATATACCATTGGACATGCATTTTCCTTTCCTTTGTCAAAAGAAGTTGCCTTTTCTTTTCCTTTAGACATTGCCTTAGCCTTTTCCTTTTCCTTTGCCTACCAAAAATAAATAAAATTTATTCAGAATACAAAAAAGAACATGTATTTATAGAATTTATTAAGATTACGAAAAAAGAACATTTTGAACTTGATATTTATACTTACCTTAGAATTACGGATAATATTAAGATTGCACTCATCACGAATAACAACACCGATATTTCTAGTCTCATGGAGCAATGGGTTTGCATGCGTAGGCCTACAAATATTTGTTGTGTACAAAATAAAATTTGTTAAATAAAATCTTAACAATAAGAATATGTATTTGTAGAATTAAATACAATGTTTTACCAATTCCTTTGTGAAGATAAAGATGTGCTTGGCGAAGGTAGATGTGTAAACATTACTCCTCTCTGAGCCGGTGGAGTATTAGTTGTGCTTGGTGGAATCAATTCTCTCGATCTTTCTCGTTCACGTCGCGAACGTTGTCCCAATTGATATGAAGAGCTTGCCTTATCATTTCTTTCGCGTTCTCGCCGTGCACGTTGAGCCAATGCTTTTTCGATATAACATTATTGTTATGTGCCTAAAACATGAAGATTAATTTCATAAGATGCCTAAATTTTATCATCTACTGTTTTATAAGCATTCTCTTCATTTTTCATTTCTATTAATTTACTTTATATTAATTCCCTTTCCTTCTGATATTTTGTAAAAAAAATTAAAAACTTTTTCATTCTGTATCCCTTCTCCTCCCATTCATTTTTTGTTCTATTCCTTTTTTATGCTTCCAAAAAAACATTTCACAAATTGATATGAAACTGTTTACTATAAGAACAGTATATGTCACTATGCAAGTAGTATGTCAATTTTACATTTAAAAACAAATAAATAATCAAGGTTCATGGTCCAAAATAAATATTTCAAAAAAAGAACTTTAGATGGAAATGTTGAAGAGCCGTACTACTGAACATGCATTTTCCTTTCCCTTGCTCGAAACGGTGGTCTTTTCGTTTTTCTTCAACAATGCCTTGGCAATTTCTTTTTCTTTTGCCTACAAAAAATAAAAAATAAAAAATTTAAAGAATAAATAAAATCTATATATATGTAGAAAGTTTTTAAAAAATATATAAATAAGAATATACGGTGTATACGGTGTTTTGAATGAAAAAAAAAATCTATATAATTAAATTGGGCCTACCTCTCGAACACGGATGACATTAAGGTCACGTTCATCACGGATAATAACATTAACATTTCTTTCTTGAAGAAATTGGACCTAAAAATACAAAAGAATTAGAGGTAAAAAAAATAAAAAAATTATACATGTAAGAAAATGAGTAAAGGAATCAATATTACAGTTCGACGTAGGTCTCCATCCATCTGTAAATTATAAGAAAAGAGAATTTTGTTATAAGGAATTAGATAAAAAAAATTATGAAAAGAAAAGAAAATTGACTTTTGTCTATAAGAAAAATGTTTTTTTTTTTCAAATAAATAAAAAAGAAAACAACTTACGTGACCAAAAATAGTAATGTTGTCCATAATTAGCGGTTGAAGGTCAATGGTGTCTCAACCTGAAAGTGCCTGGTTATGTAAATTTGACAAAGATAACTGTATAAAGGCAAAATGAGGTTTAATAATTGCCATAAAGAAAAATTAATCGCTACAAAATTAACAACCTCCTAACATATTTTTGTTAACAACCTAGTTTAAGAAGTTCGTTTATGCATGAATATCACAGATGGAGAAATTGACCTACTACAGGATAGAAGGAAAATTATAATTTTTTTATGTCTTCAATATACATTAAAAAGGATAGAAGAAAAATTAAATACTCTCAAAGAAATCTTCATAATTTTTCTCTATTGACCAAAATGTAGAACTATAGCAATACATGATTTTGTGGGCTCACCACATCAGAATCAAAAATTACAAATACCTTTTGTATGATCTGTATAATTGCAAATGTCTTTTTCAAAAAAAGTATACTACACAGCAGCTTATTTACTCCAAGGAGTAATACTCTCATAAAAATCATTAAAAAGTTAGTAAAACAAATTTTTAAAATAAGTTTAAGTTTTTTCAAAAGTCCTGATAAACATCTAAAAAGTCTTTTTTTGTTTGAAAAATTCCATAAATAAAATTGAAACGGAAAAATAAACTGGACTCTTTTTAAAGAGAAGAGAAGCCTAAACATTTTAAAATAGCAGTTTAATAAAAAACCAAATTAAAAACAATTCACTAAAAGCAAAAAAAATAAGGGTCATCAAATAAAAAGGATTAACTTTTTAATATTCCCTTTTCCTTTCAATCAACAAATTCCCTTCAAATCCTAAATCCAAATATAGCCTAAGAGAGATGAAAAAAAAAAAAAGGACCTATCATATTACAGAATTAAATTGTAACAAAATCTTTGTAAAAATTAAAAAAAAAAAATATAGTTATTCAGGCCCAAAAGAGGACTGGTTGATAATTAAATATTATCTAATTATCAACCAATCATCTTCTTAACACATCACTGGGTCTATAAAATGGGTATAAAAAATGAACTTGTATATTATTATTAAAAAACAAAGACATAAGTATTCACATAATTCATCATACATTCCAAAAAAAAAAAAGTATTCTCTAGAAATTGAACAGCTATATACCAAGATACATAACTATACACACTATATTAGACTTCTTTCTAAACCAAACATTAAAAGCATTAAAATCTGTGTAATCTAATTATTGAAAAATCGAAGACCAAACATGAAAATTCAAGGGCATTAAAGAAATCTAGGAGAGTTCATTCATTAATCCAGAATATTCATTAACCCACTGCAATTAGAAAAAGAAAGCAAGGAACTAATAAAGAATTGCAATGGAGAGACTTCCTAACCTGAGTATCTGCTTGAGAAGAAAAATTAAAGGAATCTGAGACAGAAGGATAAAAAGAAAAACATAATTAATAAGAGCACTCCTCAACACTAAAACTGTACACGAATAAGAATATGACCATTAATGATTAATGAAAACCTCAACCCATTTGATTAAGATGAAATAAAAATGATTGTTGACACGAAATATAACTGTAAGGAGGCAGAATGATTGGTGATTTTGCATTGACTACAGTTAAATTCTTATGGATTGTATTGCCCACTTTTCGTACTAACAACTAAAAAATTTCCTTTTCCTTCCTTTTCTTAGATACCAAATAACAATGCATAAGATTCAAACTTCCTTTGCCTCTCTATCTCTCTCAACAATCAACAACCAAACTAAGAGAGAGAGAGAGAGAGAGAGAGAGAATCCAAAAAAAAAATAAAGTGGGTATGAAAAATGAGCTTGTATATCATTATTAAAAAAAAGAAGAAGTATTCACATAATTCATCATACATTCCTATTATTTAAATAAAAAAATAAAAAAAAGACACATAAGTATTATCTAGAAATTGAACAATTATATACCAAGATACATAACTATACACACTATATTAGATTTTTTTTTTTTTTAAACCAAACATTAAAAGCTTAAAGAAATCTGAGAGAGTTCATTAATTAACCCACTACAATTCAAGAAAGAAAGTAGGGAACTAATAAAGAATTGCAAGGGAAAGACCTCCCAACCTAAGTATCTGCTTGAGAATCAAAACTAAAGAAATATGAGACAAAAGGATAAAAAAAAAACACAATCTGTAATTTCATAACAAAGCTTGACCTTGATAAAAATTAATCATATTGAAATGGGTTGAAATAAACTCCAAACAATCTCCATCGCTCAATCACAAACAAAGCTTGACTTTGATAAAATCCAACACCTTTACCCACTCTACACATGCTCCGTTAAAAATACATTCATTCCGAAACTTCCAAAGAGACTAAAAAATAGCAATCAGAATTGAAAACCCATATCCAACCCACCTGATAATGATATTGTCTGTTTTTGTGATATTGTTTTATCAAATTTAGCTTTATTTTTGTGATATTGTTTTTCTATAGAATTGTTTTTGTGATCAATTTAATCAAAACTTGATCAAACTTATACAAAACACAAATCATAATCTAAATTGTTAAACTTATAGAATTGTTAAATACTTTTGTGGCCAACACGCTATTGATCAAACTTATAGAATTGTTAAATTTTTTTGTCTCATAATCTTAATACAAAACACAAATCAAAGAGATTAAACAATCTTAAAAAAACCATATGACATGCATGGAATTAGGTAGATGATTGAATCAAATTATCAACTAAGCAATGAAATGCACTGTTATCAACTAAGCAATGAATTAGTAGTGGAATTCACCAAATTATAGAAAGGAAATACGAATCATAATCAGAAAATTTTAACTAATTTAGAAAAGACAAAAATCGAAGAAATCTCGATATCATAACAATAGAGAGTTGAGTGAGTATACACATATTAACATGAATATTATTTAAAATAAAAGCTTAAAATGGGTCTATAGCTTAAAATACGATTTCAAGATTCTTATTCTAAACCGCAGAATCACAGTTCTAGAGCGGAATCATCACCTCAATAGAAGATTCATGCAACTAAGATTTGCAGAGCAGATCAAACCTAAGAGCTAATATTAGGTGCTATCTTTGGGATGTCTACACAGAAGACTTTCATGTGTATGGTCACTTTGGTTTCAGTGGGCTTGGGTTTCAATTCTTGGATGAATGTTCAAAAGAAAATTGTAGATTCAAATTTCAAGCCAAATTCTACAAATATCATTCACCAGTTTGAATTGTCCCATCCACATTCTCCTGAATAATAAAACAGTGAACTCTTGGAATTGCATTCTTTGTTTGAATGAATTGACCCTGACAATATTTCGAACTTTAGTTCAATAAGTTGAATAAATCCCTCGTAATCTTTCTAGAGATAATTAATTTTTTACAGTTGAGGTAAGGTTTTTTTTATTTGTTTTTTTTAAAAAAAGTATATCTTTGCTTATGTTTAAACTAAGAAACAATCAATAATTCACACACTCTCAGATGAGTCTCAGATATTTGCTGAAACATGGATATGTTTGTTTTGATAGACAATGAATTAAGAAAAGGAAAATTAACAGGGTGCAAACAGCCCCATGTCAATACTTTTCTGAAATCCTCATAGAAATACTTTTCTGCAAACAGCCCCATTTCAATTACTCATAGAAATCTTATTCAATATTTTTCTGAAATCCTCATAGGTTTAGTTGATGAAACCCACAAATATGAACCTAAAATCGAAACTTCTGCAATATCTAAATTTTAGGTTTTGTATAGATATTTTCCTTGATAGAAATTGCCGAATGTAACAGTGAAAAGAGTAACCTGGAACTGGGGAACTCGAAACACAAGGTTGCTGCAAGCTAGACCCACAAGAAAGAAGAGTTCCTGTATAACTGAAGCATGTGATTTATGAGATAGAGAAACACAATGAAACTACATAAATAAATATTATATGCATTTGCTCATAAAATATATGCATTTGCTCATAAAATTCACGAAAACTTCACATGAAAAATAATATAAAAAAGCAATATGCTGAGCAACATCTTACATCTAAAAGTATTGAAATTTGAATTTCGATTTAATAAGCGAAAATTAATGGCAATTTTAGATCAATATAATAGTTCCTTTGCTTTTCCTTATGACTCAGTTCTTACTATAATGGCAATGACAACATGAAAGTTGGCATTAACTGTAGCAAATTTCCTGCACTACTTTTCCATGAACATCTCTGATTTATAAATACTTTGTATTATCACGTAGTTCAAGCCCATACTATCACCAATTACCAAGTTCAATAAGATAGAGTTTACAAATCAGTGAACTGCCTAACTACCCTTCCTTCAATTAAGGGATCCTTAAGCGCTTAGTTCATGAGATCAATCTCTTTATTTTAGAAGTGTTACACAGTCAGTATTGAAATAAAGAGAAGTGTTACACAGTCAGTATGTTTCAATAAAGAATTGAAACCCAATATAATATATTACATGAGTTCAAAATAACCACAATATAATATATTATTATATTATATTACACATCAACATCCACGTATAACCATAGATATTTCGTGATTTATATCCACATTATTTCTATATTTTTAGCCATGTAAATTAGTTATTATAGAGTCCCTTACGTTATTAGGTGAGCAGACAACTAATACGTACTCTTTTGATAATATAAGGTAGTAATTATAAGTTCATTCTAATGAACCAGTTTACCAAAGTTTGGACCCCAATGTCAGTCAAAATAATTTGCCTAAAATTTGTTCTCTTTTGCAAATAGATTTTTTAAATTGAAGTAAATGATGATGGAGAGTGGCCTGCTGGGCAAACTTCATTTATTACTGCACGTATACATAAAATGAATAAATTAATTAATATGTTTGTTGGAATTGTGATGTTAAAGCATTCTTTATTAATGTGGCTTTGTAATTTTCATTAAGTGGTATAAGCAGGGGACCACTATGTTGTCACGAGATTGAGGAATGCAAATATTGAAAAACCCATCAGACTCTCTCTACCATCACAGAGGATTTGAATTTCTGCCACAGTGCAATTAAGAGTGTGCTAATTATCTGTTAATCACCCAACTCAACTCGATCCAGCCCAATCTGTAATTTGAGAAATGTGACCGATTGGGTTGTGCGGGCTATAAGATAAAAATATGTAAGCTGATTTAATTTTGGCTTACAATTTTTTAACCGTGTCAATTCAACTCAACCCACATAGTTATGTAGTATAGTAATATGCTAGTATGATAAACCTTAACTACATTCTATTCAATAATTGTATTTATTTAATTTAACCCTAGTTCCAATATTGTTAGGAGTACTACCTAGCAATGTCCCTCACCTATCACCAAATATCATGCCTCTTGTTGTTGTGATGTGATATTTTTACTAATTTAATTCTTTTACCTTATATATTCAAAATTTAGATCAATATAATAGTTGTGATGTGATCTTTTTACTAATTTCATCAATATGCTGAGCAACATCTTACATCTAAAAGTAATGAAATTTGAATTTCGATTTAATAAGCGAAAATTAATGGCAATTTTAGATCAATATAATAGTTCCTTTGCTTTTCCTTATGACTCAGTTCTTACTATAATGGCAATGACAAAATGAAAGTTGGCATTAACTGTAGCAAATTTCCTGCACTACTTTTCCTGCACTACTTTATAAATACTTTGTATTATCATGTAGTTCAAGCCCATACTATCACCAATTACCAAGTTCAATAAGATAGAGTTTACAAATCAGTGAACGGCCTAACTACCCTTCCTTCAATTAAGGGATCCTTATTTTTGAAAAAAGTTGGACAGATTGCCTCACTACAATAAGTCATCAAGAGAAAACTAAGCTTCAAAATAAAACCAGGAACCAATGAAGGCCTATTTATGGCAAATTCAACCAATTCAGCAAAGCAGGTAAGCACTTCAAAAGAGAAAACAACACGTGTTACAACTTTGACTTCTTGATGAAACCCACAAATATAAACCCAATATAATCATTACAAAACCCATTATAATCATAATCGAAATATAAACCCATTACAAAACCAAAATACAATTTTAAACCAAAATCGAACCCATCAATGAAATAGAAATATATAAACCTATCATATTTGCAACTAATTTCATAAACCTATTGAATGATTCATTAGATGCAATTGAAGATGCAATGTCACAGAAGAAACACATATGAAGATGCAATTGAAGATGCAATTGAATGATTCAAATTTAATGGGACATCCAAACACACCTTAAAAACTATGCTTTCTAGTATGGGCTGTGTAATTTAATGCCTGAAACAAAAAAGAAAAAGAAAAAAGAAGCTATCCCTGAGTTTTACAGGGTAATTAAAGCTAAGAAATTTATAGATGATTTACATTTCCAAATGTACATAAAGTTATTTATTTGAAATTTCATTGTTAGTGGCATGTTTAATCAGCAGTGGATTCTGAAATAGAATTGGTGGTGACTGGTATGATACTTTATTTTCTTTGATTTGAATTGGTGATACTTTATTTTCTTTCTGTGAGGTGATTCTGATTTTCTGGTTATTTTTCTTTGAATTCCTGAAACTGTGATACCTTGACTCAATAGATTGGATCTTTATTTGCATAACCTTATAGTTTTTTTATTTTATTTTATGGTTTCATGGAGTAATTTTTTACTTGTTTGACATGCAGTTCTGCGTTTATTTTGTAGATGGGCCAGCTGAACGGAGACCATCAAGCCACTTCTGCTTATTGGTTTTTTTGGATGTTTTAATCATGTTATTGTTTCTGGATGTTTTAATCATGTTATTGTTTTTTTTTATTTTTATTATTTCAGATGGGCATGGAAGTGTGATGCATGTTAGTTTTCTACTTGTTTTACACACAAAATGTGTACTACTGTTATGCGAAGGGTAATCTTGCATCAAATTTTCTTCATTCATGTAGTGTCACAGAAGAAACACATATGAAGAGTAAACCCACTTCAATGAAATCAAAATCCATCAATGAAACCAAAATCCATCAATGAAATCCATCATATAAAATCAAAATCCATCAATGAAATCCATCATATAAAATCAAAATCCATCATATAAAATCAAAATCCATCAATGAAATCCATCATATAAAATCCATCAATATTTACAGAAATAGAAACCCATTCATTGGCTAGAAAAGTGAAAGAGCAGAGAAGAAACACATATGAAGAGTTGCTGGAGATTACTAAAACCAGTGAGGAAAATGGAGATTTGCTAAAACCAGTGAGGAATATGTAAAGAGACACATTTTGGAGGGAAAAAGATAAAACAAACAAACTGAAGGTGGGGATGACAGGATAATGAAAAAAAAAAAGAAAAACAGAGGAGAGAAGAGTGCCTTACCGATTGAGCTGTGTTCTTCTTTCTTCAGAACTTTCTTCCTTCGATTTAGCTCTCTTTCTTCAGATACATATCGATACATATGATACAAATAATGCCTTACCTGGTAAAATGCAGTGGGTTGGTGAGAGGTGATGGGAATACAAATCTGGGCCATTGGATTTTAGCCATGGACAAATCTAAACCATTGAAACTCTTTTCAATCTCAGCCATTGTTTTTAAATTGGACAAATCTCAACCATTAAAGATAGTTTGTGAGAGAGACATTTTCAAAAATAAATCTGAGCCATTGCTTTTAAATCTAAACAGATCTGAACCATTGATTTGAAAGACATTTTCAAATTAACCCTTCCATTGTTATATAGATATATATGTTTTATTTAAAATGTTATCAAATAAAAAATTGGGTTAAAAATTTAAAATAGATTAAGGTAAATTTATGGTTTAATTTTAGGGGGTTTTTCTTTTTAGGGTCCCTGATATAAAGACTTTATAGTATAAAGGACATCTAATATTTTCATAATGTCTAAGGTCCCTTAATTTGATCCAGAGAAATTATGCTCTAGAGAAATTCTGTCCAGAGAAATTTTGTTCAATTTTTTTGATTTTCTATGTTTTGAAAATGTCTCATCCAATTTCCAAAATGGTACAAATCAGAGTATTTTCTGGTGATTTTAGGTACATCATACATGAAATCCACAAGCAATTGTTAAACTAAAGTTGGTACACACCATAAGGCTACAACTGGATCAAATTCTTGAAGAAGTAAGTACCAAGAAGAAACCAACCTACTAGAAGGAAGGCAAAGAAGGCCAAGAACATTATGAAAGTCCATCCTCCGAAGGTGATTCCCAGACCAACTATGATGACAAATGGTAAGTAAAATTGGATCATTGATGCTTTGCTGACCCACTGTCCCTTGAGAAAAATCAAAGCTGCGAGGTTCACTACGTTCCACCCACCAGAGAAATTTTCATTCAGAATGAGAGAAATTCTAGATTCTCTGTGTTTTAACCAAATTTCTCTGGACTTTGGAATTTCTCTCCAGAGAAATTCTGCTCCAGAGAAATTCAGCCCAGGCATGTCGATGTAGCAAAGAAAGTGAAAGTACGCAGCAACCCAAATCCATTCCAAAAAGAATGTCTTCACCAAACCAAATGCCAAAAAGTGAATGTCTTGCCTAATTCCTCAGTCCCATGTGCCATCTCTGCCTCTGATCCTTCCAGTATATGACCCACTACTCCATCTCCACCAAGCATAACAACCATAACAACCATATTCAGCAGCTGTTACATCTCCTTTAATTCAACAAACAGAGTGATAGTTACTCCCTGCAAAAAAGCAAATTTGTCATGTTCCAGTTCTTCATAGTGAAAAACAAATGAAATCCACCCAAGCAATAATCATTAGCAGCAACAAGACCTCCTTAACAAACCACCGATGAGAATTTCTCTGGGGATATATCCACACCGCTCACCACTTCAACTAGAGCACTGAGAAAAGAAATCTGTGGGTTATAAAATGAATTCAATTCTTAAGTTGACATCATTACACCTTTATACATACCAAAGATTCAAAAAACATGATTTCTAGAAACCACAGATTTCCTTGTTGTAATACAAAAATGAAGGAAATCATTTTACCTAATGGGAACTGACTTATATAGTCAGTCATGATCGGAAGCATTTATCAATCCCAAAAACCCAACTCAGTCAAATCTACAATTAACCAACTCTCTGCATATTTATTAAGTTCCTTTTTAATTCTGTTTTTGGTCTTTGAAATTTCTCTGGACATTTCCACGCAGAGAAATTCTTCAAAACCAGAGAAATTCCCTCTCCACCCCAGAGAAATTCACTCAAACCTAGAAAAAATCATGATGAGAGAACCAACCACCCCTTCGCAATTTAACATCAACCGAAAAAAAGCTGTCTCGTCCGGACTGCTATTAAAGACATCAATGAACTATGATCTCCGTAAGTAATACATAAATTGTGCGTATAGCGAGAAATTGGATGATAGACAGAATGTAGATGGATCTTCCGGCACATAATCTCCAAACTTAGAAGCAGAACTTATCAACATCTTATCAAGCTATCTGATGACATCGTGAGTAAGATCCCTCTCTGCTTTGTGGATGGCAAGTCTAGCCACGATTGAAGCCACTGCTTCTTGATCGAACCCAGTGGTGATTTCCAGTGAGTTGTTCCCGAACCATCTCCTCACAGCTGTCGTCACCCTTTTCTGAATCTCCATATTTCTATGTCGGTAATGTGTAATGAACTGTATGAAGAATGCAGAGCTAGGTTGTACTTTCTGTTCATCGCTTACTTGGAAGAAGAAAGCAATGCATGTTCTGTTGGTGAGTGTACCTAACTTCCAAATATTGGTTCCATTCTCACCGATCTCTTTCTCACTCACCGAACTGTTCTTTTTCCGAAGTGAAACATAAGGACCAAGGACTTCACAGATTTTTATGTCTTTTGTCATCACTATCTCAATAGTCATATCAAAACACATCTTCAAGTTCTTTTCTTAATCACGATTAAATAAGTGGCGCAAGCATTTTTTGAATTGCTCTGATTCAAATGATTCCCCTAACATCATGAATCCACCTGAGCTCTCGATAGCGGCACTTAGCTCAGCTGCTCCGACTTGATCAAGAGAACAAGCAAACAAATCAAGAACAATAGATGAATTCATTAACCTCTGTATAATTGTTTATAGAACTGGCTCGACTTTCTATAGTTAGCTGCGTGTCCACTATTCAAGTCTCGGTGAGTTCTGATTGAATGACCAAAATCCGGCGTCGGAAGGATTGGTGGTGAGGAAGTGGGACTTGCCGAGGGACTTTTTGAAGAAGGATTCACTGGCGTAGTTGCTGCCTGGATCGCTGGAGACTAGGAGGAGGATGTTGGCGAAGGGTTGGGATTTGGCGGTAGGGTAGACGAAGATCTTGAAGCTTTTGTTCATTTGGTTGTAGGGGGGGAGAGAGAGAGAGAGAGGAATTGTGGGTAAAGAGTCAAATTTCTTTAATATATGTTTAGGAACCTTAGACATCAAAAATAATTTTGTGGATCTCTTCCATTACGAAAAGTGGGGAAGAGACCCTAGACTAATTTTTCCTTAATTTTATGGTAATAAGGGTGTTTATGTTAATTTTTATTTAACATATTAATATATATATATATATAATTAAAATGTTATTAAATAAAGAAATTGGGTTAAAATTTAAAATTTATATTAAGGTAATTTTATGGTATCAAATTAGGGTATTTAGGTTAGTATATAGTTTAATTTGTTAAATATGTGATTAAGATAAACAAAAAATTATATGTTTTAGAAAAAATTCTATAAGGGTGTATATCATATGCCCGTTATGATATATGTAGTTTTTAGTTAAGATTCATTGTATTATTGGTTGTGACTCATTATTGCGATAGGTATGACTTTATTATGACCTCTTATAATTTTTATTTTGCTTATGATCGGAGTTGCTCTAGAAGCTAAAGCTAACTCAAACTCCGCCTTTGCCACTCAAGCTCGATGTAAAGTCGGAGAGGGCTCAATCAAAAATGCTGATAAAAAATAATTTCTAGATAAACCAACCAGCCCAAGCTACAATATTGAAAAAAGAATTCCTCTCGTCTTGGTTTTGAAACAATTCCGTGGTGTTTTGAGAAGTTGGTAAAAAATTAATTTTTTAATTTTTTTAGCTTATTTTGTCTTTTTGTGAAAAAGTTTTGTGAGAGGTGATGTGACTATTTTATTTTTTTGTAAGTAAGTTTTATGAGAGATGATGTGATTTAAAATTGGTAAAAAATTAGAAGCTCACTTTTTACCAACTTTCTAAAATGGCCCTCCATCATGTTGCAAGACCATTGTACGACCAACGGAATAGACTACTCATGACATTTAAAGTTGAGCTCGCTTCCAAACCATACTGGTCTAACCCACTCAAAACCAAAAGCATATGTTCAACAAATTCTAGAAATGCCTGGCAAATAGGTATATTATTCACCCCAAAAAAAATAGGTATATTATGCGCGCCAAAAAAAAAAAAAACTACATTAGGTCAAGCTCATTATAATTTTCTCCAAAATATACATTTTTTTGAATTCTTAAAGAATGCTAAAATGTATGAAATAGAACCTGCAATTTATTTACGATGACTTCATCAGATAATTAGATCCTATGTGATTAAATTTGTAATAAATTTAAAATTAGTACATAATTTGTCATGTTGTTATATATATTATAAAAAATAAAAATAAATAAAAACGACAACAACAACAACCTTCTTAAGAGTTTAATTTTTTCGTTCATTTCATATGAAAATGTCATCTGTCAATTTTTGTATATCAAAAAGGTGAATGGTTAAAATATTGTTTAGCTTTTTTTGTTCCTTCATTGTTTGAGATTATTATTATTATTATTATTATTTTGTGAACGATTATTCGAGATTAGCTTGAACCAAAAGTAAATCCCACTAATAATCCAATTTGTGTATTGAACCAATCAAGATTTTAGAAGATAATGATTAAAGAGAATTAAATTACAAATAAAAATTAAATAAAATCTTACCAAAAATGATATTGTAATAATATTTTTAAAATAATAAGTCATTTCAATAGAAAATATTATATTAATTTGAATATCAATACTGAAAGTTGAGTAGAGAGCAGCAGCAGTGTTGAGTCATAATAGTTAGGGTAAATTATAAATACATTAGTTGAGATTCGATTGAAATTTGTTTAAAATATAAATTGTACCATATAATTTTAGAAATTACATTTTGCTCTTTTAAGTTTTTAATCACATAACAAATAACTAATTTATTGATAAATTATTAAATCAATTAACAGTTTTTAATAACGTCAAAAATATATTTCAATTAACGATTTAGGTAATTTTATTTGTATAGAAGAATAGTTAAAAATTTTATTTTTTAATTTATTTTGTTAAATAAAAAAATATGACAAGTGAATATTTATAATTTCTAAAATTAGATAGAACAATTCATATTTTATAGAAATTTGAGATGTATTTGCATTTTGTCCTAATAATTACTTACATAAAGGGTGAGGCGAAATACAAAGTTTAAATGGCATGTTTGGAAAGAGGGTTAAGCTACAATAACTCATAAGACAAAATAAATTAAAATAATTACTAAGACAAATGTTATATTCAATTCATAATTATTTCACTTTTTTTATCACAATAATTAAATCAACTAAAAAAAAAAAAAGAGTCAATCAACTTTTCAAACACAACTCTTTTAGTCAGACTAAAATAACAAAAAATCAAATAATCAATTAAAATAGCCACATTCAGGAATGAGTAAGAAATTCATAAAATCTGTAATTCATGGATTGGTTCCGGATTGGAATCGATCTGGACCGTATACAAATAGCCTATTATACACCCTCCCACATAGTATCTTCTCTTATTCCATATAAAACATAAACCCAAACTTCAACCCGTATAATATCTTCTTTTATTACTTTTATTTGTTGGTTTTTAGTTTTAATTTATAATTGTCTAAATACTTATGTAGAACTAGTTTTTTTATGATTGTTTAAATTGTAAAATAATATATCACTATTATGGAAAGACATGTTACTATTGTAGAACTAATATGATGCTATATTTATATTTTTATGAAATAAAATGTTTTATATATTTTTTTTGTTATTTTTTTTTTTTTTTTTTGATAACTCAGGTATCCCCAACCCTCCGATTTTAGGAAGCGGGACTAATCACGAGGGTATGTAGCTTTGAAGCCGACACCCTTGCAAAGCTGCAGGCACTCACCGTGAGAATCGAACCGTGACCGTCGCCTAACCCACAGGGCAACACGCCTCTATATTTTTTTTGTTATTTGATTATGTGAATCTGCAGTCCTAAACCAATCTAATCCATGTTTAAATGAATTGATTCACACTAATTCCATAATTTAAATGAATTAAATTAGTTCTAATTTTTCAAAAACCTTAAATAATAAATTAGTCTTAATTTTATCCCGATCCAAATCAATCTGTACCACACTCATCCCTAGCCACATTCTCAAACCAGGCCTGCGAATTTTCAAAATCAAGGATCAAACCCTTTTTCAGTCCAACCCACATTCAAAGACGTTGGACCCAGTAGTGGTAGAAGAAGAGGACATTGGACTTTCCCTCCTTCATATACACGAGCTTCTAGATTTGGACCCTCCAATCAATACACTTTAATTTTTATCACTTGGTACAAATATAAACTTGGAATATTACACTAAATTTTCAAGTAAATTACATAAACCCCCTATTTTCATCATTTTAAAAATACTTTTTACACAAATACATATTAAATAATACTCATTAAGCATTTGTTAGCATTTACCTTCTATATGTGTCATATGGTATCAATATTAAATAATACTCATTAATCTCTTCTTATTTTATTTTTTTTGGCTTCTATATGGTATCTCTCAATCATCTATGTATGTATCTCGTTATGTTGTGTTTTATTTCTATACATTTTATTACTATCGAACTTTTATAATAAAATTATCAAACTCAACTTGAACTTATGCATTCATTCAATTACACTTATTTTAAATTTATTAAAACTTGTCAAAATTTATAAATGAATTTAAATGACTTACTCTTTGCGAAACCAATTAAAATTAAATTTAAATTGTTTAGACCTATTTAAATGATTACTACTTCTTCTACCACCACCGCCCCTTCACCAACAATGTTAACAATGTTGTAGCTGCCATCTACTGGAAGGGTGAGAGGAAATACATGCAGTATGGATTGGTTGGGTTTTATTTATCCAACAAATATCCAATTTAACTTAACTCGTTTGAATTGGTTTATTAAATAGACAATTTAAATTACATTTTTGGAAACCTATAATCCATTTTTGACTTGCCCAAACTACCAGTAGCAATCCCTATCTCTCCTCTTTATATTTTATCATAAAAAGAGTCTTTATTGGAAAATCAATATCAGAAAAATGAGAATTTCAGTTTTCACACTTTATCAAACCAAAATTTTACCTGTTTGGGTTATAAGTAATTTGAAGTTAAAAGTCAAAAGATTATTATAAATTATTATATTTTATAAAAAATTAAAAAATCAATTAAAATAGTCAACCGCAAACCCACCATAATCTTTTGTTGCCTTGCTAATTTGGAAGACAAAAAATTAATTAATTAATTAATTAAAAGATAAAAAAATAAAAAATAAAGGTTGTGTTTGGTGTAACTTTAAAAACTTAATTCCACCCTCTATTTAAATGCATTGTTTGGATAGAGTTTTGGAATTGTGATTCTACCACACATTTCAAAATATATTTCTCTTTCATGTTTGGCTACTCTCTTTCTTTTGTGTTCTCCATTCCTTCGTTTGGGAAGTGGGTTGATTTTTTGACTTTTTTGGCTATTTTAGTATGGGGCTAAAAAATCTGATTTGGGAAGGACTTTTGGCTTTTTTAACTTTTTTTGTGAAGGAAAAAATGTAATGATTATGAGTTGAATGTGATATTTTGTCTTATTAAGCTAAAATAGCCTATTCTGTCTTATATGACTATTTTAGCCTAAATTTTGCTTCCCAAACGGAGGCCAATCTAGAAGGTACAGGATTTTTTAATTTTAGGTTCTATCTGGTCATCCTCCTGGATATCCTCCGGATGTCCAGTGGGTTAACCGAAATAATATTCTTTTTTTTTTTTTTTGACACTTGTTATTTTTACATTTTAAATAAAAAATATTTTTAGAATTTTTTTTAAAAAAATTTATGAGTTTCGTATAGAATTTTGGATTGTATATTTGGTTATGAGTTGTAAATTTTTGAATCAAATATCATAGATCACATCACTCAATTCAAACTCAATTCAAAAAAATTTTAAAATTCATAACTAAATAAATTTTTTACATTTAAATTATAATTTCAAAACTCACAAATTTAAAATATAATTCTATTATCAAATTATAATTTTAAAACTCTACCCGATAGAATAAAAAAGTTACAGTCAAAGTGACAAAGCCTGGTCAGGATTATTTAAAAAAATAAAAGTAGAGAGAAGAAACCTTTTTTTGGATGGAAAGAAATGTCCCTGCAGACCAGAGAAAGCTGCAGAGTTACTTGAATGAGAAAAAGCCATATTGTGACTCTCTCTCTCTCTCTCTCTCTCTCTCTATACTACTAGTCTCTCTAACCTCCTTTCCCAGCTTCACTTGATAATGACATGATGCCAATGCCAAAATGGTCCCATGTTCCCAATTACTTGAATTTTGCAACTTTAATGCATTTTTCAAGAATATTATAGGAGGTCACCAGCGAATCCTAAGTCCAAAGTCTAAAGATGACCAATGCAATGCTACCTCTTTTTATTTTCTTTTTTTTTTAATCGGTAAAAAAATGAAAAATCCTAGTTCCTAAGTTCGGTAAAACTTGAAATTAACATCACAACAGTTGAATTATTTGTGCTTTTGATTCTTTTGATAATTACACAGAGTCTAAAACAATTTGTGATTCGGACGTATAAAGAACCTTTCAAACACGTTGAAAATTTTTATGTTTTCAAGTCTTTTTGTTCTAACATATTATTAACTATTGATGAATAGTTAAGGTTACGCTCAGATATATAACAAAAAAAAATAATTTGAAGTCAGAAATACACTATAGGGTGAGTTATCAAAAAAAACATTATAGGGGGAGGGATTTGTATCACTTTACTTCATGACTTTACAATTGTGACATATTTGACTTTGAATTTTAAATATTGTTTAAAAAAAGGACAATTGAAGATACTATTGCTCAATTTTAATTTCAATGATAAAGTCGTTAATTTGATAAAATATAAGCTAATTTGACAAAAATAAATGTCAAATTTTTTTTAAAAAAATTATTTCTATCCACCAAAGAAAAAATTATGCAAAATTAATAAATCTTTTACACATTTATTTATTTATTTATTTTACCAAATTAATTTTTATTAAGTGATGATCATATAATGTGTGGTTATTAGGCTTTTAATATGTAATTAATATATTTAATATATGAAATGTTTTGGGTGTGTTTGGTAACGTTTACGTTTTCAGTTTATATTTACAAAAATTTTATAAACTGATTTTTGTTTATTTTTAGAAAAACATAAATTACAAACGCGTTTGGTAATTGACAAAATGTTTAAAAAAAATTTAAAATATAAAAAAAATGGCAAATGGTGGAAATGCGGTGGTAGAAAGTGGTGGTGATTGGGTGGTGGTGGTGGTGGTGGGTGGTGGTGGTGAGTGGTGGTGGCAGTGGTGGGTGGGTGGTGGTGGGTGGGTGGGTGGTGGATGGTGGGTGGTGGTGGTGGTGGGTGGGTAGAGCGACGCAGGTGGTGGGTGGTGGTGTGGGTGGGTGGTGGTGGTGGTGGTGGTGGCGGCAGTGGGTGGTGGTGGTGGATGGTGGTGGTGGGTGGCGGGTGCGGGTGGCAGTGGTGGTGATGGTGGTGGTGGTGAGTGGTGGTGGTGGCGGTGGGTGGCGGATGGTGGTGGTGGTGGGTGGTGGTGGTGGTGGGTAGGTGGTGGCGGGTGGTGGTGTGAAGTGGTGGTGGTGAAAGTGGGTGGTGGTAGTGGTGGTGGGTGGTGGGTGAATGGTGGTGGCAAGGAGCTAGCGGGTGGTGGTGGTGGTGGTGGCAGTGATGTGGTGGTGGCCGGTGAGTGGGTGGTGGTGGTGGTGGTGGGTGGTGGGTGGTGGTGGCTTTGGCCAGTGGTGGGTGGTGGTGGCAAGTGGGGGTGAGTGGTGGTGGTAGGTAGTGGTGGGGGGTGGGTGGTGGTGGCGGAAGACGGTGGTGGAAAATGGTAGCGGGTGGTGGGTGGTAAAAAAAAAAAAAAACTCAAAACTCAAAATGGAAACACCTTTTTTGTGTTTTCATTTTTTGGCCAAATTTATAAACTGAGACTACTGATTTATAAATGAAAAATTTTACCAAACAAGTTTTTATTTGAGTTTTTAAAATTTTTGTAAATACAAACAGAAAACTGAAAACGTAAGTATTACCAAACGGCACCTTTTAGTTTTGGATTTTTTTATTTAATGGATTGATTTAATAATGATTTAAGCAAACAAAGGACGTATATGAATGGACTCAAACGTATCAGCCTGGACATTACGCTCTAGATGAACTGTTCGGGATTCAAAGGACTTATAAAAAGATTTGGATTGTTTAACAGATTGAAACCGAACAGAATCAAAGGTGGGTCGAGACAATGACCTTCTGGCGCTTAGGAGCAGAGGTGGAGGTAGACATGACTGAGGGAGACATTAGAACAACCACCCAAAACCCCAAACAAACCAACAAACCCAAAACCAAAGAAATTAATCAGAAAAAAACACAAAACATTAGTACCACAGTGTTATATCAAGATGAGGCAGGATAACAGAGTAGAGAATGCAAAACAAGTAAGCATAACATACCCAAATATGGCAACATGGAGCATAGTAAATGTGATGTGGCAACATGTAAGCATAACATATCCATAACAGAATGTAAACATCACAAGGTTCTAAGCTAAAACCCCAAACTCAATGCAAAAAAAAAATGAAGAAGACATGCAGGCAATCATAAAAATGAATGACAATGTTTAAAAAAAGATGCAGAACCAGTTTGAAACAGAGCAAATATGAACATACAATGAATGATAGCCCCAAACATACAAACCCTAAGACTCAAGACACACACAACACAAAAAAAATGGAGATGATCAAGAGAGCAAAGAGAGAGACCCAAATACGAATACAAACAACAAAAAACCAACACCCATAAGCCGAAATTACAGGAAAGAAGGAAAATAAGAGAGGATGACACTTACCAAATAGCAAATCGGCAAGAAGGATGAGGGAAAAGACTGAAAGCGATCACAATGCCAAGCCCCAAGAAAAACCCTAGATCGGGAGAATGAAAAGAGGGAAAAAAATGGACTTGAAGAGTCGAGCGAGGGAATAAGTATGAAATTGGGGCGCTCGAGCGTTATGTGTCCCGCTCGAGCGTACACAAAAGAAAACTGACTCCCGCGCGAGCTCAGAAAAAGGACCGCTCGAGCTCACAAAACCAACTCTCAGAACTGACAAACTGCTGCAAGAGTGAAAACTACGCTCGAGCGTAGAACAGTCCGCTCGAGCGGAAATATATATATATTTTTTTTAATAAAAACATCTAGGAAGTCTTGTAACAAGTAAGATGATCAGTTGACACACTATTCCACAAGGGCAAGAATATCCACCAATTCTCAGTCCTGAAAATTTGTATCAAATTTTATATGAACACTGCTCATGTTGCATACAAGATCTGTTTTATCTTTGTTCATAGCTCATTCTGAATGCCCATACTCATTTACTTCATGATCTCATTCTGTATACATCTTTGAGATAAACTGTTGCAGGGGTTTCCGCACAAGTGATCAAAGTTCTCTATGGACTACTGACAGTGTTTCTTGTACTCTTTCAGAGGAATTGACCTATACTGGTATATCATGGGTGATGTTAAGTCTCTTAACCATCTACCATCGTATTTCACTTCCATGGTTTCTCCCTCAGTACATGATTCTCGGGCATTAGGAAAAGGCTACCTCAGAGGCACCAACCAGGCCATCATTTTGATGCTTGATTCTTGCTTCCCTGACAAAAAGGGGGAGAATTTTGGAAGATAGTTTCTTTCTTGGACAGTTTCTTTTGGTTCTTTTGGTGTATGGACAGTTTCTTTTGCACAGATAGCTTTTGGTGATTTGCACAGATAGTTTTTGGTTTTTGGTCACATTGCACAGCTGTTGGAATTTTGGTGATTTGCACAGATAGTTTTTGGTTTTTGGTCACATTGCACAGCTGTTGGAATTTTGGTGATTTGCACAGATAGTTTTTGATCCCATTGCACAGAGATAGCTTTTGGATTGATGGTACATTTCTTGGATATTTGTTGGTTTCCTTGATGATATGGTACATTTCTTGGATATTTGTTGGTTTCCTTGATGATACATTTCTTTATTTTGAATGTTGTGGATATCATGTTTTATGTATTTCACATTTATCTTCTTCCACAGTTTTGTTTTGTATGTTGAATGCTATTTCACAGGTGCAAAGTTAAAGGATTGTGTTCTTTGAATTGGATGTTGAAATTCCATGGTTGAAGTTCCATGGTTGTGTGCATTGATCTAGTCGTGTGTTTGATAGATATTTTGAGAGGTTATTATGTATTGTTTCTTTGTTGTTGTCCTGTCTAGTGTGTTTGTTTTAAGGACCAATGTTTAGATAGGTTTTAGACAAATTTAGAGATTCCTCGTACAGCTTCTCGTAAGCTTGTTGTAGTTCTTCACCATTGATCTCATCAATGTCTTTAGATAGTTCATCATCCTCTCTTTGCTCCTCATTCTTCTTAACCTCATCCAATCTGGCAACCAGGGCAGACAAGTCGTTGGATGGAGGTGGAGGTGAATCTCCTCTTTCATGGAATTGGCTCAGAATTTCCCATGCATCTTTAGCCTTTGTGCAGTGAACGACCCGTTGCTGTTCTTCATTAGAAATTGCTCCACGAATAATGATTAGGTCTCTCTGATTGCCTGGATTATCTGCACTTTCTGTATCTTCTTCAATGGTTTGCCAACCTTCTGGTTCAAAGGCTCTCAGAAAAGCCCTCATTCTGATTTTCCAATACAGGTAGTTGGTCCCATCAAAGGTGGGAGCATGATGCAAGTTCTGACCACGGGCTGATCCCGAAGGCTTTGGAAGAGGTTGAGAAACCGTGGCCCAAAATGCCATGAAAACACTATCTCCATCTTCACCAGACTCAAGTTCTTCGGGTTCTTGCTCCAACCCACTTTCATCATCCCAAGTTACGGTGTAGACTTTCTTCCGATTCTTTTTCGTAGGGCATTCAAGGGACATATGGCCAAACCCTTGACATTCATAACACCTGACCCCTGGCCCCCTTACAATCTTCTTTTCAGTAGTTTGAGCAAATTTTGGTGGAACAGTTTTGGGTTTATCATTACTCTTATCTTTTGAAATAGGGGCTCAAATTAGGCTTCTTTTCAAAAAATTTTAAAGCTTTTGTAAGCATAGCCGTCATCTCAGACTCTAAATCAAATTCAGTCTCCGGAGGTTTTGCAGTCTCATGAGTACTAGTGAAAGCCATACTTTCTTTTTGCTTTTTCTTGGAAATTTGGTGTGCTTCATAAGTCTGCAAATTTCCAACCAATTGATCGAGCTTGAGGGTGTCAACATTCTGAGCCTCCTCAATGGCTGTCACCTTTGATTGGAACCTCTCGGGAAGGGACCTCAAAATTTTTCCCACAACTTTAGCTTCCGGGATTTTTTCACCGAGAGTAAAACAGGAATTCACGATATCACTGAGTTTTGCATAGAAATCATCAAACGTCTCATCATCGCGCATAAAAAGGGTTTCGAAGGCAGATGTGATACGTTGAAGTTTTGACCTTTTGACAGAGGTAGTTCCTTCGTGAATTGTTTCAAGAATATCCCACGCCTCTTTTGCTATTTCACACGTGCAAATTCGACGGAATTCTTGGTGTGTGAAAGCGAAGAGGAGTTGAGAGCTTTGTTCCAACTCGAGTTACGTGTCGAGTTGTCCCATTTATCTAGAGGTTTAGGAATATCAATGCCATCTATAGTGATAGTAGGTTCACTCCACCCAAAGACAACACAAGGCCAAACTTTCTCATCGATGGATTTTAAAAATGCTCTCATGCGAGCTTTCCAATAAGAATAGTTTGTCTTAGTCTAGTAAAGGGGTCTATGAGTCGAGTTACCTTCACGAATAGAATCCATAAAACTAGTCACACAAAATCACACTCCTATAGTTTTGAAAAAAAAACAAAGAGTGACCCGCTCTGATACCAATTGAAAATCCTATGTGATTCGTGATTAGATAAGGATTAAAATATTCCAAAGCCAAAAATTCCAAAAACACTCAATCTAAAATCATCAAGCACTTACGAGAGTGATTTTAGTTTGTTTGTTTTTTAGGAATAAATAATAAATCAACACAATCGATTTTTACGTGGAAAAACCACAATTGAAGAAACTTCAATTGTAATCAAAAACCACGGGCGAACCGCCACTAATTACTCCACTACAGAAGGACTACAAGGTTACAAAGAAACCATACAAATTACCCAAACCACCAATTTGTCTCGAATCTTACGTAACTCTTTCACCACGCCATGCAGGAACTGATTCTGAAGTTGGTTCCACACCTCAACTTCACTTGTCGAATTAACGACTACGTAAGGAAACAAACACCTTTTGAAACTTTACGTAATGATCTTCGGATTCCACCGAAGAGAACACTCTTGAATATTAAGTATCAACCTCTTTGATGTATGAATTTCAACTCATGAGTTTTAGAACTCTCTCAAGAACATCAAAGAAAAACTCACCAAACTCTCAGAAGAACACTTCAAACAAAACTCTAGAATTCTTGAATCTGATCTAGAAAAAAGTTAGTTTGGTTTTAGGAGAAAACTACCTATTCATAGAAAACCAAAAGAGTCCCAGATCTGAAAGAAATCAATCTCTTGAAGCCAATAGGACTCTGAAATAGGATTCTGAAATCGCGATCTCCGCTCGAGCGGCCTGAACAAAAAATCCGCGCGATTAAGCTGAGATGCGCTCGAGCGCTGATCAATCCGCTCGAGCCCGAATTCACACCCTTCAGTACTTCTGCAGTCCTGTCCAACATACTGAGATCCTCCAAACTCCGCTCAAGCGCACATGGCCCCGCTCGAGCGGGAAGTACAAAAATACAAAAATTTCATTTTGATCAGGCACAAAGTTTTGTCACCGGATTTGACAATAAAGGAACCTAACAACTCTAATAATAGAAGAACTTGAGAGAATAATAGTTTAGAAATTAGATAAGAGTAAAATGCCACCTATAATTTGTTAAAATTGGTAAAAAAGGAACTCAAAAATAAGAACTGTAGTAAGTTAAAATTATATAAGAGTTAAATGCAATCTATAATTTTTTAAAATTTAAATTTTATGTAGTTAAAAAATAAACATTTATGTTATCTTATTATACAAATTTTAACTCTATTTTTAACAGTTTTTGTATTCTAAAGCTTTTTAATTACAAAGACAATTCAAGGATCACTTTTTTATTTTTTTGAATTTGTTTTGTGTCTATAACCTATAAATTTCAACAACTTTCGTATTTTGAAGCTACTAAATAAAAATAAAATAAAAAATAGCATCACTTTTTTTTTAACATCTTTGTTAGTTTTATTTTTATTTTATGTTATATGATAATATAATCATTCATTTTAAATAATAAAGTCTTAACCATAGAACGCACATGACATAAATATTTGTATGGCAATGACACGTGAATATAAAATTTAACAATTATAGAAAAAAAATTCTTACCTATGATTTTTGTCTAAATACATAAAACATATTTATTCAAATTAAATTTTAAAATTTTGATCATTAATACGTAATGTGTTTATAATTTCAACACAAACATAGTTGAATAATTTTGTTTATAAGAAATTAACCAAACTTTATTGAAGTATTCACATATTGAATTCAATCTGTTTAAAAATTACATGACATTCAATAATATAATTGAAATTAACTATTAAATATTAATTAAGTAAAAAACATGTATATTGAGTTTTTGCTTTTAGAATGGATCCAAATGACCTTGTCTACAATTGATTTTCGTTAGAGTATTATGAGTTGAAAACAAACTAATTTATTTGTGTATTCATTAAGGATTTTGAAATCCAATCTTGTGCTTCAAATATTCCTTTATGCAATTGACTTTTTACTGCAAAAAAGAAACTTATCATTTAAAAACTTAATCCTACTCACTACATATATGCAAAGAAACAAGTTTAAACTCATGAAAATCTCAAATGAAAAAATAAAAATATAAGCAAAAATATTTTAGAGCTACTACATAATTAAGTTTATTTACGTCTGAATTTAAATTGAGTGCCATCCTTATATATTACGACAAAATTGAAGACATAAATTAATATAATTGAAGAACAAAATATAATAAAAAATAAATGAGATTGAATAAAAACTTCTTTCAAACTCGTGAATGTGTTCCAAATACTCTTCTCGATTGGTACAATTTTTCTTTAAAAAAAAAACATAAGACATTATATATATCCCTAAGTAATTAAAAAGTGAAATATATTAAAAAAAGAGGAAAAAAATAGGAAAATAGAATGAGAGAAGAATAGATGTGCCACCTAGGAAAGAGTTTAATGAGATATTAGGATTGAGAATTTGAAATTTTTTAAGAGATCACTACATTTGGTTAAAAAATAGGAAAATAGAATGAGAGAATAATAATTATGTCACCTTACATTTGGTTAAAAAATAGGAAAATAGAATGAAAGAAGAATAGATGTGCCACCTAGGAAAGGGTTTAACGAGATGTTAGGATTCAAAATTTGAAATTTTTTGAGAGATCATTACATTTTGTTATATATATAGTATAGATTTGCCAAACAATAACAGCAAAAATAAGGCTCCAATTGGGACTCACATCCATGCTATTTCGTAAATTGGATTTAAGACAAACATTAAAGGGTCTTAGCCTATTCCTAGTACTTTGATAGCATTCTGTTAATTCATTCCAAACAAATTTGGAATGAGTACAGTCCCGAAACAGATGTTCAACATTCTCCAATTGATGGTTGCATCGAGGACATTTTGCATTGTCCGTAATCAACACGTTTATTAGTTGGGCATTTTGTTCGTTGGGCAATCAACAAATTTATTTTCATGGTAGGGTTGAGTTAATAATATAATACACCTTTCAATATTGTTATGAGTTCTTTGTCCACTCCGTCTTATCTTCTTCTTTTTTATTTATATATATATATACACTTTGTTTTTAGAAATCAAGATATACTATAATATAGAGCTTCACTAGATACATTAATCTTCGAAATTTAATTGGTCAAACATTTTTTTTGGTAACTTTTTGAAAGTATTTCCAACTAAGAAATTATTTTATATAGGATCGGCTAAGGTTATTATTTAAATGATATTGACCCAAGATGAATAAGGCCACAGTTTTGAAAGTCCTGGGCTTTCAAGTTTAGTCCATTTATGAGGGGTCTGGGCTTAGGCCCATTCTTTCTTAACTTTTAAAAGACGTCTGAAGCGTTCCATTTTTTTTTCCTCTTCAATCCATGAGGGAAAAACCAATGGGTTCGTTCACATGTTAGATAAGACGCTCACTTATCCAACATATTGCTCGAATTTGAGTTTTATTATTGCACCATGTAGTTTCTTCTTTTCTAATCTACTTCTACTCATAAATCTCCCTATGTATGTATCTATATAGTTTCCAATCCAGTAGTTTAGATCATTGCGCCTACATTAATAATTCGATCAGTTTATGTTTTAAACGATCAGATTGATTCGATAATTATAATTACATAATTTCATCACATTCGTATTAAAATGAAATAGAGGATATATATAATTTTAAAAGCATACCATTTATTTTTATGAAATCAAATGTCTTTATATTATATACTTACAATTAATAGATAAATTTACTGTTTTATAAATAATTTACATAAAAATTAACAAATCATACCTTCCAAATAAAGCTGAGTCCGTAACTCAAACTGAGAATCACCCACTGAGAGCAGTTATCTTAAACAAAAAAGATAATCCCATGATGATGGAACTGAACTATTTCATCACATCCCATCATCAACCTATAGTGGTTGACTTGACTTGATTTGGGGGTGAGCCAATTGTAAATTATCCATAAAATTTGATTGGCAGGCACTAGCAATTTTCTCTTCGACAAACCAACCGAATCACTCTTTACATTGCAATTGTGGCAATCAATCAATTTGGTCGGATTGATATTTGGCACTACATTTGAATCTAAACAATTGGGAATTATGAATGTCCCCCAACTCCTCCTTTGTAATTCTTCATCCTTCCTACGACCCTTTTTGACCACTTAATCAAGTTGGAGTTTTTGTTTTTTTTCTCCCTATAAAATACTTATTAGTCAAAGCCATCCAAGCCAAATGTTGTGGGAGTTTTTTTTTTTTTTTAAATACTTAATAGTCAAAGACATTGAAGCCAAAAGTAATGGTTTTGATTGTTCAACTATTGGATGGGAAACCATTCTCATGGCACTAAGCTTTTGGTTTTTAAAAAAAGGAAAAAGAAAAAAAAAGGGGATAAAATATGCAAATGGTCCCTGTAATATATACGATATGTCAATTTGGTCTATATTGTTTTAATTTGGTCTATTTTGTTCCTTAATTTAACAAATTGTATTATTTTAGTCCAATAAATAACGATTGTTCAGTTTAGTGAACGGAAAATCTACACAATGTGTCAATTTAGTCTCTATAGTTTACACAATGTGTCAATTTGATCCCTATCAAAATTGAGCAAATTAAAATAATATGGACCAAATTGATACATAGTTTGACTTTCCGTCCACCAAACTTAATAACCGTTATTTATTGGACTAAAATGACAAAATCCGTTAAATTAAGGGATAAAATCGAGTAAATTGAAACAACATTGACTAAGTTGACGTAGTGTGTAAACTACAAAGATTGTTTATATAATTTACTCTAAAAATAAATGAATAAATAAATAAAAGAAAATAAGTAATCTTAAAATTAAAGTAACCGTTATTAAAAAATAATTATTTTGTGAATTAATTGCCTAAATGTTACGATTTATAGGTGGATTTTGAAAAATGATAAAGGATAAGTTAAAAGCATATAAATCTATTTAACATACATGTACTTTAAAATCACGGGAAATGCTAAGATGTGCATTTAAGGGTACATATTATATACATCTTATTATAAAATGTATAATTTTATTATAAAATTTTATAATATTAATCACAAAATGTGTAATTTCGCCATAAATTAACATAAAAAAAATGTTGTAACCAACCATAAACTTTTGTAACATCAATTGTAAAATTTTAAATTTTATTACGTTAATTTGTGATGAGATGATAAATTTTATACTTAATATTATGAAATTTTATAATAAAATTACACATTTTTGTTGTAGAGTGCATTAGGTATGCAACGGTCAGGATTTCCCGAAAATCACACAGTATAAGGCCCTAAATTTAATGCCTCTTGGGGGCATAAATGTGGTTTATTTAAAATAAAATAAAAAAAACTTTATTTTCTTTCAATATATAACTAATATTGGGCACAACTAGGCCCATTCATGCCCCGGTGCTAAGAGTGTAAAATTGTCCGCGGCCCGAAATGTTACGTAGCCTGGGGTGGGCCCGTTTAGGCCTGGGCTCAAGCCAAGCCCAAGACCCTATGGGACATCATTTTGATGTCCAACGCGGCCCACTTAGCTAGACCCATGGGCCCAGCCCATCAGCCCCCTTAAGGCCCGCTCAAGACCCGGTCCGAGGGTCAGCCCGTCTGAGGCCCTGTGTTTTTTTTTAGTGAAAAATAATTCAATTTTGATAGCAAAAATTAAAAAATAAAAAATTTTGTTTAGGCCTGCCCCAAGCCTAGACTCACTGGCCCAAATATCCCTGAGTTTGGGCTTGGGCCTAGGCCTAATTTTCTAACATGTGGGCCGGTCCGATCCGGCTCAAATTTTGACGGGTGCCCGCAATGCCTGACATAGGACAGACCGGGCAAAATTTACACCCTTACCCGTTGCCGCACTCATATGGTTTTTTGACTTTTCTAAATTATCTAATTTTGGTTTTTTGACTTTTCTAAATTATCTAATTTTGAGTTCAATCCAGTTGGTTACAAGCCCATTGATTTCCCCATATAGTATTTGGTCTCGCTAGCAAGTGCATAAGTAAAAAAATAAGAAGTTTAATACATATAAGATATTTTTTTTATTATTATTTTTTATATATTTTCAAACCACATTTTACAATATTAAACAAGAATAATATTACACTTATCACCTTACTATATCATATTTAATATATCACTGGGTTACCATATCATTTGAGATAAATATAAGTGATAAAATTCATTACATAATCATGAGTTAACTTGATACATGAGGTGATATATTAAACATGATATATAAATGTGATAAGTATGGCATTATTGATTAAACAATATCCATATAACACTTATTAGCATTGGCCATTGCTTTTTATTAAAATGCCGAGTTCATCCGACTTTTTTGAATGAGGCGCTATTTGACATGTGCTTTTTTAGCAAAATTAGTATTACCAAAAAACAAAAAAAAAATCGTAACTTTTTCTATTTTATTATATGTCAATTTATAAAAAATCAAAAAAAAAAAAAAAAATCAGATCAATTCCGAAACGAACGTTTAATCCACTATCATTCAGAACGATTTTCCAAAAAAAAAAAAAAATCAATTTCATTGAGAGAAACACACAAACAATCAAAGAGGGCATTGCTGTATGCACATGAACAATCAAAGCGAAGAATGATATTGTGATCTTTCTCGTGTCAGTTTGGGCTGCTCTATCTTCGTTCGCTGTTGTATGTTTTTCTTCAATTGGTCTTTAAAGACATACCCAACACCGCCAACTTCTTCAATCTCTATATTTGCGAATAAGGATAATAATAATAATGTAGCTCATCATCATCATAATTTCCATTCCATCGACAAAAGGGGGGTTTGGCTCTTCGTCTCTGTTTTTCTTCAATCAATAGTTTCTGTAAAAGAAAAACGAATACAACAACAACAACCACCGCAACCACCAACTTCAATGTCTATATGCGAATGATGTAACTAGTAGCAAATAATTGCTTGAAATTATTTGCACGGTAAGAAGTAAATATTACTTCAATGTCTATATGCGAATGATGTAACTGCTAGTAAATAATTGCTTGAAATTATTAGCACGGTAAGAAGTACATATAAAGTAGGGCAAATTATACTAATAATTCTCTATAATTTAGGTTTTATGTTATTTTGGTTTTTAACGTTTCAATTATGATATATTTGATCCTGAATTTTAAATTTTATTTTAAATAAGGACAATTAAAGATATCATTGCTCAATTTTAAGGGCAAAATCTTCAATTTGATAAATATAAAAGAATTTGACAAAAATAAATGTCAAGTAAAATATTTTTGAATTTTTAAAAATTATTTCTACCAACTAAAGATAAAATTATGTAAAATTAATAAATCTTTTACACATTTATTTTTATTTTTATTTTTATCAAATTTATTTTTATTATGTACTTGGATGATGATCATGTAATGGGTGATTGTTAGGGTTTTAATGTGTAATTGATATATTTAATATATGATATGTTTTTAGTTTTAGATTTTTTGATTTAGTGGATTGGTTTAATAATGATATCAAAGTTGTCACCATATTTCACTTTTAAAAAAATAGAGACTAATTTAACGAAATTAAAAATAACCACCCATTACATGATCATCATTGAAATACATAATAAAAATTAATTTAGTAAAGTAAATAAATAAATGTGTAAAAGATTTATTAATTTTACATAATTTTATCTCTAGTGAGTAGAAATAATTTTTAAAAATTCAAAAATATCTTTTTGACATTTATTTTTGTCAAATTAATTTATATTTGATCAAACTGACGACTTTGCCTTTGAAATTGATTAATGGTATTTTCAATTGTCCTTATTTAGAATAAGATTTAAAATTTATGATCAAATGCATCATAATTAAAAAGTTAAGAATCAAAATGATACGAATCCTAAATTATAAACAGTGTTAATAGAAGTATTTTAAACAAGCAGGGGTTCTTCTGTCTCTATTTTTTTTTTGGTCATATTAATTTGTTGATTAAGTCATATGGCCTCATCAAAATTATATTTAAAAAATAGCTGATTTATGTTAGAGTTGTTTACTACATTAAAATCTTTTTAACTATCAGTGAATGTAGTTTTGCCTCCTCATTTACAAAGTCCTACAGTAAGAGGATGTCAAAGTTCTTGGAATAATTCTTATGTGTATAGTTATAACATGTCATAATTATACTAAATATATTATAAAATTATATTAAATAAATATAAGTTGAATATAATGTAAATTGTTTGGGTTTAACCAAACCAAATCATATACCGAGAATCAAAAATACTTTCAGAGAAGTAGAAAACTTATAAATAAATTGTAAAACTCTAAAAACAAAAAATAATTTGATCAAGACTTGTGTTTGACACAATTTTCTTAAGATAAATTTGTCCCCTACTACGGTACTCACGAGTTTTTATTGGATGTTCATCTCCCACGATACAACAATTGAACCTTATAGAAGCAGTACTACCACGACAAGTCTAACGAACCTTACTATGCAGAATTCTCTTACAGAAAAGACAGAGTGCAAAAAATAAAGAAACACAAGATGAATTCTATGTTTAATGAATGCAATGGGAATCTATTTATATAGGTGAATTGGTGGCTCTTCGAAAGGTCATGGTGACTTTTCAATAAAAAGACACATTTCTTTTCTATAAAGAGACACAACTCTTTCATGGAATAGATGTAAAGAATAGATATGACTGTTCTTTCAAACAGATTCAAATTTTGAATCGAATCTGGTTCAATTTTGACCCAAATAAATAACAAATAAATTTAATTTTAATTAAATAAATTTCGTTTTAAAACCATACTCAAATGGTGCACTTTTGAGTCAATTTCTCATTCACTTATTAATGGTTTCCAAACCATTTTTCCAACAATCTCCTACATAAATGAAATGACAGAAAAGTATGCGAGACTCAATGCAAATTCAAAGAGAATTCAATTGGAAATATTCTAAATGGGGATAGGTAGCTTTTAACTTTGAACCTTCCTTAGTAAAAGACTATCAAACTTACTAGCTAATGAGTGGACGTGATACCTTGAACTATTCAGCCGTTTGTGTAAGCCAAGATAGTAGAATTCACACAAAATATCTTCAAACACAATTTAGTTCTCACAGTTGTGCCCGTTTTGGCCTTGGGCATATCCTAGTATTTCATGAGTGCTTTAGAGATTTTAGCCTTATCATTTCTCATAGAAACGGCCCCTTCACACTCATATAACTGATTCTTATTTTGAGTCTCTTAAATATTCTTCTTGAAAGATACCCCTCTAAGTTTTTCAAAATATAAGTGATCATTAAAAGCATAACTTACCTTAAGTCCTCCACATACAACACATATTGTAGATATCACTCTCATTATAGGAATGGATAGGAGATAAACTCCCTTAGTAATTTATAGTGAGTCATCCATAATTTGGTTGTCACTTCCAACCCATATTTGAGATCTCCAATCAATTAGATTGGGTTGCCATTATGACGATTCGAAATTAATACGCTCTAATCACATTCCTCTCAATAAATTTTCCTTTGTTTGCTCTCTAATCAAACCTTTCCTTCATTTCCTTCTTAGTTATATATCATTGACTAGTTAATGGAACCAATATATTATTCTTAGACAATATTTACAACTGAAAGTAAATATCCTACGATATTAAGTCTTTGATTACATCAAGACTTACCGTTACTTCATATCACTCCCATTTTCAAATCAAATAATAAACATAGAGGTGTTCATTAGGAGTTAATGAAACCATGTTTGCTTCTACTCAAATTATGTCCTATACAAAGAATTCAGATTCTTCGTGGACCTACTATCGAAACTGTTATTTTAGTAAAATCCTCCAAGCACCCCCACATTTTAAGTACTCTAAGAAAAACTAATTTTCTTATTAAGATATTACCACACGAAAATATCAATACGCACTCACAATTCTAATATAAATCAGTAGATAACATTTATCATTTGTTGATTATGGTGTGCTTGAATCATAAAATTCCAAATCAAATTTATGAAATAGAAAATTCATAATAATTATAACTACACAAGTCACAATAACATCATAATCGTATCATTTCAAATCACAAAATATGAATAAAAAGGATGATATTATTAAAAACCAATAATTCAAGTACAAAACTATATGTAGAGCTTTACTTTCATTATTACAAAATCAAAAATAGACTATAATTATTTTTGCTTAACAACATAGATTTAGGTCTCGTTTGGGAACAGGCTAATTTAGTAACTTTTTGGCTATTTGGCTAAAATATGAGCTAAAAAAAACTAGTATGTTTGGGATAACTTTTTGACTTTTTACGAAGAGATGTGCAAAAAGTAGAGAGAAAAGAGAATCTTTGACTTTTTGGTATGGATTATTGGCTTTTTGGCTAATTTAGTAACTTTTTGACTTTTTGGCTAAAAAAGATGATTTCCAAACGAGGCCTTAATTCAGAGACTTCATAAGAAAAAGTCCCCATCTCAGTTACATTGGCCTGAAAAGACCTTTTACTGGAGTCTCATTGTCCTTATGCGGTCAGTAACAATCTATTGCACGGTGCCCTTGTATACCACAATTGTAACAATTTGCCATTGAACTTCTTATTGTCACCACCATTAGGTCCATTTTCAGTAAACTTTCTTTTCTTGATTCTCTGTGATTGTTCCACCACATTAGCCCTAGCCTCTATAGGATAATCTCTTACTTTCTTCTCAGAAGTCCGATTGTCTTGTTCTATCCTTAACCTTATAATCAAGTCTTTAAGGGACATTTCTTTGCGTTTATGTTTCAGATAACTTTTGAAATCCTTCCATAACGGTGGTAGCTTCTCAATGATAGCAGCCACTTCGAAAGACTCACTTAAAATCATTCATTCAGCATGAATGTCATGAAATATCACTTAAAGTTCTTGTACTTTTTTTTTTGAACTGAGAAATGCCCGAAGGCTACAAAGAGACATCTGCTACTAACAATTCCAAAAGAGCATTAGGAGGATTTACAACCTAGTCAAAGGGAAGTTTTCCTTGAAGATGGGTCGTGGCTAGCCAGTGGGCAACACCATTAGCTTCTCGAGAAATCCAAGCAAATGAAGCTTTTAAAGACGAATTCAAGGATTGAATGTCGTTGAAGATCGCTGAACATTCCCACGGAGGAACCAATTCAGAAACACAAAGATTAATCACCTCTTTGTTGTCACTTTCCACTTGAACATGCAAGAGACCCAAGCTTTGCATAAACCGACAGGCCAAATGAAGAGCAAGAGCTTCTCCTAGCTTGGCTGAAGAGATATTGTAATAACCCCGACCCGTAATTAGCTATTAATCGGTAATTAAGAATGCTAATGAGTGGATTAAAATGAATTGTGAGATTAATATGTAATTTGCACGATAATTGGCTTCTATCTGCTACTTATAGCAATATTTGTTTGGGATCCCACCTTAAAATGAAAATTGAAAGCCTTATCGGCATCCGAAAACGAAATTGATTATACTATTGTGTTATTTGGAATTTTTAGTTATGGCAAATTTTATTAAAAAAATTAATTCAGTCTGATTCGTTAAGTCGCGTTTGGCACACCTTATGTCCCAATTAATGCATTATATCATTTTGATTATATAGTGGACCACTTTAGCTCATTTTGAGCTCATCTTGTTACACCTCATTAGTGGGAAAATCTGGAGAAAACATTTTAGAGAGAGAGGGAGAGCAATTCTAGAGATAGAGAGGGAGAAACTGAAGAAGGAACTCAAGGATTTGCATGTACTCTTCAAGATTAAACAAGTTTTTAGCAAGAACAAAATCTAAGGTAGAATATTCATCCCTTCATTTATGTATTTCAGTGTTATCCTGCATGGTTCATGAAGATTTGAGGTTTAAAGTCAAGATTTAAGTTGGAGGAGTTGAATAGTGAGCTAAATCATGCATACATGTGCATATCATGAAGTTTCAAGTTGTTTTCATGGAGATTCTTGCATGCATGTCCATATTATTGCTTTAATCCATGAGTTCATCTTGTTTTCCATCAAATTATCAAGTTTAATTATGTTTTGGAGGGCTTGAATTCAAAGAAATTCTTGCATGTTGTGTTCATGAACATTCTTCATGATTTAAGTTAAAAATGTGAGTTTTAACAAGTCTTTGAGCCATGGTTTCTTGAAATGATGTTTTAAACATGTGGTTTCATGAGTCCTTAGGTGATTTTCAAAGTTGCATGCCCAGAAAATGAGTTTGGAAAGGTTGAATGTCGAATTTGAACCTGGGAGTGCAATCTGGAAATTCCAGAATTTGCATCTACGCTCGAGTGTGGGAGTTCACGCTCAAGCGACCACTCTGCGCGCGTGCACTCCGCTCGAGCGACCAAAAGTCCGCTCGAGCGTGAATTGCGAGCTCCCAGAAGTTTCATGTCTTTTACAGATCACTCGAGCGAAGGTATGTGCGCTCGAGCGACCCCTCTCATAATTGCATGTCCGCTCGAGCAAGGGAAGCCACGCTCGAGCGTGGATCTATTTTTTAGAAAATTTGTCTAAGTGTTCCAAGGCATGTTTTGACATCCTCATTGCATCTTAGGCATTCCTAAACCTTAATTGAGCTATAGTAATGAGGTTATGAGTTAGAAACACACTAATGAATGAACATGCTAAGTTAAGAGAATGCAAGGGTGTGTGCGTTCTAACATTGTGATAAGAATGAACATGAACCAACGTAATGTAAGCTAAACCGTGTTGGCCACTTGAATGTATAATGATAAGATACGTTGTGTTATGTGCTTTTGTGATTGTAGGTCAATATCCGAGAATTGATTGACTACCTATGGAACCACTGTGAGTAACGTTATTGTAAAGATACGTTTATATGAAATTATGTTCCAAATGAGATATGATATGCTATGATTTCTCAATGATATATGTTTCTGTGAACGAACATTCCAAGTTTGAAATCTATTATGGCATCCATAGATAGTCCCAAGTCATGGGGGACGGCATGAAAATGCAGGTCCATGACATTTACGAGATCTCGTTAGCCACTTCATCGTGGTGATATGTGTTTAATCGGTGTCCGGGACCGGTTACTCTAGTCGGAAGACGTTTTGTTCTGTTCTGTGTTCTATGGAATATGCCATTATTATGTTCTGATATGAGATGACTATGATTATGCTATGATCTGTTTTGTACGTACAAAATGTTCGGATTTCGTTCACTAACCCCTTTACCTTAATATTATTCACTAGGCTTTAGCTCACTGTTTGTATATATATGTATTTAGGTGAGCATTTTGGAGTTCAAGCCCGACGGCTTTTGCCTGGAGTTCTGTTCTGTTGTCAGCCAGTCTTTGTGCCTCACGAGGAGGTTCCCGAAGTGTCTTGAGTTCAAGTTTTGATTAGTTCTGTTTATGTATGAGACTTAATCTAATTATGTTGGCTATACTTAAGATATTGTAACGTGTGTGGTATAATATGTTAATGGTTGACTTATGGTTATGTAAATAAAGTTTTAAAATATTCTGTTTCATATAAGTCAGCACAGCTCATTGGATAACTATATTTATGTATTTGCTTCCGCAAGCCTCTTATCATATGCTTATCTGTTCAGAGGCCTTCGGTAATCTAAGGATTACTGGCTGGTTACGATGCTAAACCTATAGGGGCGGGTTTGGGTCGTGACAAATATAAACCGTGGAGACCACCCCATCAACTAGTTTACCATGGCCATCCCTTAGAGCAACCGCTAAAGCTGCTTTGTTGGCACACTTAGAGAAGCTAGTGTCACAGTTGATTTTCAACGAGCCAAGAGGGGGTCAGACCCAGCTAGAGTGAATGGTACTTGGGGAAGGGCCTGGCTGAACAGATGGAGCAAGAGTATGCATAGCTCGAGAAAGTGCCCACCAATACAATGATGCCTGCCGAACAACCTGATGGGAATCCATAGTGCAATGATTAAAAACCTAAATACACCAACCCACCGTGGCAGCCCGACCTACCACATCCTTTTTGTCACGATCTGTAACACAGGATTGTATCAAAGAAATGGTCCAATGAAGAGCAAAGTCAATAGGATCAGACCCACTCCAAAAACCCAAGTTGTATCCAAACCAAATTGCTCTCGTCCAACTGCATTGGAAAAGGAGATGTTCAATGGATTCAACACTTTCATGGCAGATTGGGCAATGATAAGAAAGAGAACAATTTTGCCGAAACAGGTTTTCATTAGTCGCTAGTCTATTAGTGCAAACCCGCCACCAGAAATTTCAGATCTTCAGCAGGATTTTTAAAGCCCATATAAATTTCCAAAAGCTCGAAGGGGGCTGAGTATATGAGGAAGTTGAATTAATCGTTGCATGAAGCTACTTGTTCGCCACTTGATAACCACTTCTGACCTCATAAGTGCCTTTACTGGTGTAGTGCCCAATTAAAGAATCATCATGGCCCTCAGAGGAGATGGGAATAACTGAAATTTGATTAACTTCTTCTTGAGTAACAAGTCTAAGAAGTTTTCCTCTATCCCAGGTTGCAAGGTTATGGTGGATAACATCCTTAACCCAATGCACTTGACAGCCAGTGGGTTTCAAACTTTGGAGCTGAAAATTTCCAGAGGAAGAAATACATAGGTCATCCCAAAATCTGATGGATTTGTTGTTTCCAACCTGCCACCTAAGGCCGATACGAAGAAGATCTCTCCCCTAGCAAATGCTAGACCAAGCCCACGAAGCCCGTCTACCCATTCCTGCAGATAAAACATCCGAGTAAGGATAATAAATCCCCTTCAAAACTTGAACACAGAATGAGTTGGGAAATTTTAACAACCTCCGAGCTTACTTTGCTAAGAGAGCCAGATTAAAGGCTTTAAAATCCCGAAATCCCATACCCCGGTGAGATTTGGCTATAGAGAGCCGCTCCCAGCTCGCCCAATGAACTCCTCTGTCCTCAGGATTGCCACCCCACCAAAAGTTGCTCATGTAGAAGTTCAGCCAGTCACTGAATTTTTTTGGGAAAATAAAACATGACATGGCATAGGTTGGAATGGCTTGGACCACAACTTTCACCAAAATCTCCCGTCCGGCTTGCGACAGCAGGCTTTGCTTCCACCCTTGCATTTTTTGAACAACTTTTTCAATCAAAAAACTATAAGCCTCAGACTTAGATTTGCCCCAGCTCGAGGGGAGGCCGAGGTACTTAGAATTCTGGCGAGAATGAAGGATGTCCAAAAGATCACAAGTAGCCAGACAAACCTATTCAGAGGTATTAGAAAAGAAAGCAATGCCAGATTTGTCAAAGTTAATGAGTTGACCCGAAGCTAGGCTATAAGAGTCCAGGATCTTTTTCAAGGCTTGACATTCCGCCATAGCAACCTTGGCAAATAAAAGTACGTTATTAGCAATAAGAAGTGGGACAGTTTAGGGCAGTTGCTTTTGATTTTGAGTCCCGTTAGGCGGTGTTCATGAAGGCTTTGAGTCAAGGATAAGGAGAGGGCATTAGCTACCAAAACAAAAAGGTACGGGATAAAGGATCCTCTTGGCGAAGACCCCGCATGAGAATGAAGGAGGCTCGCTTCAATCCATTGGCAAAAACAGAAAAAGACACTGTCGGCACAATTTGCATAACCCAGTTAATCCATTTTGTATCAAACCCCATCCTAAGTAAGAGGGCCGCCAAAAAATCCCACTGGACCCTGTCATATGCCTTGTTAAAATCCAATTTCACGGCCATTGCGCAAGCAGCTCCTCTCTTTTTAAGCTTTAGAAAATGAAAGACTTCATGGGCTACAAGGACATTATCTTGGATCATGCGGCCAGGGACAAAAGCCGACTGTTGTGGAGATATCACCTGCTGGAGAATAGGTTTGAGCCTATTAGCTAAGATTTTGGTGATAATTTTTAAATTGAAGTTGCAAATGTACTTGACTGATAACGATTTTAGAATATACCATTAAGTATTCAAGAAATTTACCGACAATAAATTTCTTTATGCCAACATCTTCTGTCTTATACTTTTTGTCCACTGATTCCCATAATTCTTTTGCCGTCTTCAATGCACTATATACGTTATACAAAGTGTTGTCCAGCCCATCAAGGATATAGTTCCTACACAGGAAATCGACATGTTTCCACTGCAGCAACCATTTGTCGATCAGTCTCATTTTCGTTTAAAATAGGAGCATCTTCACAGATGAATCTTGCCAGATTAAAAGTTGTGATATAGAATAACATTTTCTATTGCCATCTTTTAAACTCTATTCCATTAAACTTTTCCAATTTCTCGCCATGGTTAACTGGAACTGTTGCATGAACAAGAGTCGAAGCAAGAATAATAACAATAGTACTAGAACTAGTATTTCTAGTTTTAGAAGCCATTATTTTTGACATATAACCAATAAAAATAAAAAATTATTTAAAAATTCACAACCTTTTAAAACCAATGTAAATCGCATCAATAATATAATAAATAAATATTAATACAGTCACTATATCATATATTAATTTAAAAATAACATGAATTGACATCTATATATACACATGATACACATCATATACAAGAAAGATTCGTATGAATATATTAACATATTTGGAACACAACAATATGATACTTGGGAAAAGCATACTCATATAATCACAAAATACGGCTAAATCAAAAACTGATCAAATAAAAATCTATATTTAACACAGATTCTATATCAACACCAAATATACATAATCAAAATTTGTATTTCATTTGAATAGGAGAACATATTTCTCTATAAAACAGAACTATACATATATGACAAACCTGTAATTATAATTGTCATGTCCTATATAAAACAACCAAGTATTAGATAAAGGACAATTAATAATATAAGATAACAGAATTTGACAGACAGAATAGGATACATTGGGTCCTTCAAAATAAGCGTGAACCAACACAAAACAAAACTGAGTATACGGTTTTGAACCCACTTGTACGGGGATGAAATATCCATTGCTCTTCGTACTCGTTGGATCCAAGCTTTGTATTGCTCCGAATGAAGATGTTTAACCTAAGAATAAAATGACGATGAGTTACCCGGCGGGTGTACAGCCGAAAAACCCCTCCAACGTTCAAGTTAGCACACTTGGAGAAGAAGTAAGAGAGAGAGGAGACAAAAGGCAAGTAACTCTGATAACAAGAATTCCAAACCTGTTGCATGGTGGCGCCATATGGTTTATATACTTTTTGCGCACACTACTCTACTCGTCTTTCCTTGGACGCGTGGATGTACTGCTCTCTTAATTCTCTACACGTGTAAATGTAAATGCCGTCAAACAGCATCAAAATAGCCTAATGGTATTGACGCGTACGGACGGCGAAATCTCTTTTTTGCAATTTGATTGGGCCACTTGGCAATTCATACCAGGGTATGGATAGCCCGGTGTGTCCCAACCAAATATTGATTAACTCTCAAGGTCGAGCTTATTGACCAGCTCGGTTCGGCTCACGATTACTCAAGCCACGCTTGTTGGTTAAGGTAAACCGCACACAGCAGGAGCGCCTAGCCTGGTCAAAGGCACAATTACGACTAGCTTGGGTCACGGCCCTAGCCTAACAACTAGTCCGGTTTAACTTCTAGCTCTCAGGCCACCCCCTATTGTGTGATCCAAGATCTCAACTCAAATTTCACCGAGCTATCCCAGCTCGGTTGCATAACCTAACGACATGGCCCAACTCACAACTAGCTTGGTCTGTTTGCCCGACGCAAACTCCCCTCTCATGTAATTTTAAATAGAATCGGTTACATTCTCGTTATTTTTCTCTCATGTAATTGAATATCAAATCAAATGAACCAGCGATCACAGGTAAAATAAAAAATATATATATATATAATTTCATAATCCACTAGGAATCATGCATGTTAAGTAACTCCAATATAAAATAACTTTGCACAAAAGTTATCATGCACTACATATAATAAGCATTAATATGAATTGCACATCTTAACCATTATCAACCGCAACCATTATATGAAAATAATTAATTATTTTATAGAGAACCATTAACATAACGCATTGAATCAATGGGATGGACAGAGATGTAGAAAGGGTATGCAAGAACAACAGGTTTTTGAAATGGGTTTTTAATCATTCCAATTCAAAAATATAAATCTTATTTACACCGGTTATATACCCAATCTCTTTTGTGTTCAAGTAATAAATAATCTAAAACATAACAGAAAATCTGTTTCAAAAAACAGTTTCTGATACATACAACTAAAAAAATGAATTTGTGAATTTGTAATAACTTTAAAACAGGAAATAGAATCTAACTCAAACACAAATTCGGGTAAAAGCAATACAATCGTACATAGTAAATTAATCATATACAAAGTAAAATAACAGCACACAAAAATAAATCAAAATACAAAATATAAAATCTGTATTTAACTAGAACATGAAAAAAGATAGAAAAATAATTATAGATAGAACAAAATTAATACGAATTTGTTCTAAGATTCTTGGAATAATTCTTATGTGTAAAGTTGTAAACTGCAATAATTGCACCAAATATATTACCAAATTATATAAATATATATACATATATATAAGTGAAATAAAAGGTAAATTGTTTTGGTTAAACCAAACAAAACCAAACATATACCGAGAACCAAAACTACTTACAGAGAAATAAAAAACTTACAAACAAATTGTAAAAATCTAGAAACGAAAACAATTTGATCGAGACTTGTGTTGAACATAATTTCTTTAAGACAAATTTGTCCTCGCTACGGTACTCACGAGTTTTTATTGGACATTAAGTAGCACTACCACGGCAAGTCTGGTAAGCCTTACTATGCAAAATTCTCTCACAAAAAGGATAGAGTACAGAAGAAACAAAACACAAGGCAAATTTCATGTTTAATGAATGCAATGAAAGTCTATTTATATAGGTGAATTGGTGGTTCTTTGAAAGATCATAGTGACTTTTCAATGAAAAGATACATCTCTTTTCTATGAAGAGACACAACTCTTCTATGGAATAAGTGTAAAGAAAAGATATGACTGTTCTTTCAGACATATTCGAATTTTGAATCGAATTTGGTTCAATTTTGACCCAAATAAATAACAAATAAATTTAATTTTAAATTTAGTAGATGTTTGAGATGCGCTATATAAGTGTACTTTTTGACTTTTTAAGAAAATATATGTAATAAAATATTGTAGTAAAATCAAAATGATAATTTTACCCTTTTGACTTTTTGGATAGTTGAATTTAAGACAAAATAATAATTTTGCCCTTGTGGCTTTCTCCACAAGCTACCATTGAATAGTATAGACTTTTTAATTTTTTTGGTAACTTTTTGACTTTTTAACTTTTTTAATTTATTCCAAACAAGGCCTTAATAAATTTTGTCTTAAAATCATGCTCAAATAGTGTACTTTAGAGTCAATTTTTCATTCATCTATTAATGATTTCCAAACCATTTTTTCAACAAAAGTAACTCTCTTTATTTTAAAATCACACTTCGTGCTTTCATAATATAGGAGAAATAAACACCATTAGAAAAGGTATCAAACTCCTCTCTATAAAAATTGAACTCAAAATCTCATATTAGTAAGTGTTACATAATCATTAGCCCCAATATATTAATTTACATGGTGTCTATTTAAAAAGTGATAAAACATATGATTATAATTATTAAATTAATCAGTTTTTTTATTTTTATTTTAATGAACAACCAGTACAAAAAAAAACTTACAATTTAGTCTTTCCAATTTACACAATAAACATAAAATCAACTATTCAAATCATTAAATAAAACCAGTTAAGAACTATGCAACCCGAATCCACACAATTAAGTGAGTTGAAGAGAATTCACATGTTAACGATATATTTGGTTGGAAATTTTTATGAAGAATTTAAAAATAGAAAGAGAAAATATAAGTAAAATATGAATAAAATTATTTTACCTAGTTTTACATATATATATATTTTAATTTTTGAATCTCTTTTCAAATCTCTCAACCAAATACAACGTAAATCAATAGTATGATAACATAACAGTCGAGCATTATTTGACCTTTGTTCTGTTTTATAGTAAAAGTTGGGTTATAGAACCCATCGCCTCTCATCTCAACCACCTCCACCAAACTCTGCTATCTTTATTTGTATACCTCGCAGATCGAGCCATGAAAGAGAAAGATGAGTTGATAATCTGTTTTCATATAAAATGTGTTTAATGTAGTTGAGTTGAGAATGGGCAAAACCAGCATGCATATCTTTTGACAAAGAAACAAGCAATACAAAGTTTAATTTCATCAGTGTTCTCTGCATGCACAGGCAAGCCCTTTTGACAAAGAAACAAGCAATACAAAGTTTCAATTCATCAGCCTTCTCTGCATGCACAGGCAAGCCCTTTATTGTAAGCAACACAATAAAAAATAGAATATTATTATTCAAGATTAAAAATTAAATTCAATTTTCAAATTTAATAATTAATTAAAATATTAAAAGTAACACTCTCTCTTATATTTTCTTTAATTATTAATTAATTATATTATTTAGATACTATGAGATCTATAAAATTAGTCTTAAAAAATAGATTTATATATTATTTTATTAAGTAATTTAAGTTCATATACAAACATGGTCTCTCTCTGAGTGAGTGTGTGAGTGAGAGGGGAGCTAGCAGTGGCTGCTTCTTTAATGTATGATACGAGGGTTGTGCTGCTGTGCAAATACTACAAACATTGGAAACGACAGAGTGCATACGTACCTCTCTCACTTTATTCTAAGAAACAAATGAATAAATTACACAATAGCGTTATGGGACAGGACAGTGGAGTGAAAAGTTTTTTTTTTTAATTGTTTTTTTTTTTAAGATGGAGTGAAGGGTGTTGCTGGAAAAGATTAATCATTTATTTATCGAATTTGTTTAGTGTCAATCCGTCGGGTGAATTTGAGTTAAATAAATTTGATGAATATAGCGGTATTAGAAGAGCGTTGATAGAAAATTATGAATTGATTTTGAGACAACTACATGTGATATTTCAATTTATTTTTATTAATTAAAATAATAAGATCCAATAAACAATATAAAGTGTAATGGTGAATGGTGTTAAATATTATTCAAAGACCACCAACCTCTACTATTTAAAGTATCCTCATCGAATTCAGTAAAGTCATTCTCTAGCTGAATTAACGATATAAATTTCAAAAAATCAGGCTCATCAATCTTGCTGTGAGTGCGTCAAAATTTATGAGTGCTACAGTATCTTACTACAACAAGCGATGTACTATTTATCGCTACAACAAGCGGATTAGGTGTTATCGGATGTCCGCCCGGAAGTCCGACTGGACGTCCAGCTAGTCAACGGCACTTTGCTTGGTTAGGATTTTCCAAAAACATTTTTTAGAAAATTCTACTTTTTTGTTTTTCGTATTTTTTTGTTTTTACTGAATTTTTTTAATATTTTAAACAATTTTTAAAATTTTTAGACATACTTAACATAAATATACCTAAAAAGTAAAAAACTTGTGAAAAAACCTTTTAAAAATTCACCAAATACTAAAAATATAAAAAAAAAATACGAGAATTCAGTATATTTTTTATATTTTTATATATTTATTAATTTTTAAAAATATTTTTTACAAATTTTTTACTTTTTAGATACACCTAAGTAAGATGCATCTAAAAAAGTAAAAAAAAAAATGTTTAAAATTTTAAAAATATTCACTAAAAACAAAAAAATACGAAAATTAAAAAACTCAGTTTTCAAAAAATTTAATCTAAAAAATTCAAACCAAACACAATAATTTATTTTTATTTTTTTTGGCATTTTTTAGGAATTGTTTGGCTGCTATCTCATCAATTTAATATAAAAAAAAAAAGAATAACAAATACAATAAAAAATAATATTTTAATAGGATTGAGTTAGAATACAGAATTTGATGCAATGGGTACTAAAAATGTGACTAACTAAAATAACAAAATAGCTTTTTAAGCTCTAATTTGAATAAGAATTTGAAGAGATTGGTGTGGATGCTCTAATGGAGTCACTTTGGTGATCTGAATTTTTTATTTTATGAAAAAAAAATTAAATAATTGAATATTTGGATTAATTTGTATGCACTTTAACTAATTACGAATCTAAATGTTAATGGCTAGACACACATTCAGTAACTTTTTTAAATGACTCAAACTCAAAATTTTGAATTTTATTATTAAATTTTTGTTCAGCAAAGCGATTTAAGGTTGGAAACAACACTGAGTCTTGGGAATTTACTCTTTAATTGACTTTTTAATTTTTTATTAAAAAAAATATTTAAAAAATAAAGAGAATTATGTGATTTGGTGTTTCATTTTTTTGACTGGTTTAGCTGAAAAAATTCACCTGGCTGAATTGGTATTGGCTCCGTTTGGTAGAGCTGTGGGAAATTAATTATAGCTTATAGCTTATAACTGTGAACATAAGCTGATTTTTGACTTATAAATTAAGTTATTCCTCTCCCACTCAAAGAATAAATTGATTTTTGACTTATAAAAAGTTATAAGCTGAACCAAATACATCAAAATAGTTTAAATTAAGTTAAAAATTAAAATAAACTAAAAATAAAACCTACCAAAGCCAAAATGCCGACATCGACTAGGGTTGCTAATTAAAAAACGAATCTAGCTAGCGTAATAACATTGTTTATATACAGAAAACACAAATAAAGAAAGGGACACTGCTTACGGTGCTGCCTAATTTCCAGATTCTATAATGTATGGCAGTACTGTCAATAGCCTTACCTGGAAAGTATTGATATGCACTGCATTTTTGTTCTTTTGCTAAGAACCTTTGTGAGCTTTTTGGGGAAAAAAAATATATTTAGTTTACTTTGGAATCGTTATTGGAAAACCGTAAGCTTTAAAGTCTCCACGAATTACTCAAAAGAGTAGAGAATTAAAAAAACACTCAATTTTAAAAAATTGCGTTGGCCTTTTGGGAATTTGGAATTCCATAGAGAAATAATATTTATACAGAAAACTTATGCACATTAAACTCTTATACGAAAGTAGATTTTACAGAAAATTTGTACATAAAAACTCCCACATGATAACTTCTGTACATATAGAGCATGTTTGATGGGTGGATTAGAACATGGGATTAGGATTATTAATCCGTAAGCCCAATTATCCTATGTTTGTTTTAACATTTTGGTTTAAGATTATTAATCGAATGGATAATTAATCCAACAAATTTGTAGGATTATTAGTAATGGGGTAGGGGTGGGATTATTAATCCAATGAATATTAATGTTATTGGATAGTGAATACCACACTAATTTAATAGGATTATTACTTCACTATTAATCTTGTGAATTAAACATGACGATAGAGCGTTGCTCTTTACATTATGTATATGATTACACTGCCTTTGAAATAGCTTCATTACGTTTTTCAAATAGCAATTTTTTTTTAATGTTTGTAGAGAAAATGTTTGAGAGATCTAGGAGAGAGCTCTAATAGCTCTAATTTGTGTGTCAACCCCATCTAATGTGATGTTTTGATCTCGTTTTTTATTTTATTTTTTTAATTTTCTAACCTCTAATTTTAGAGAGATGAATCACCGCTGATATTATTTTTATTTTCGATTTTGTGTTTTTGAAAATAAAAACAATAATACTTTAGACCCCCTCAAAAGGGGCACCCCCTCACCCCCCTTTGACATGTGTCAGGGGGTGATTGGATGTGCAGGAAAAAAAAGAAAAAGAAAAAGAAAAAGCAACCAATGAGAGTGAGAGGGGGTGAAAGGGGGTGATGGGAAAAGGGGGTCTCTATCATTGTTGAAATAAAAATTACAAATATTCAAAAACAATCATCACTTTCATCTATCCCATCCACGCCATACAAAAAAAGAAGAAAAAACAAACCTGTCATGATATATCCTTCTAAAACGGAAGTATTAAATCAGCTCTAATAAATTAAAAATTCAAAAAATAAATAAATACAAACATAGACCAATTTATTGGAGCTCCCTTTGAGCAGAAAAGCATTTTTCAAAACAAAACTACGGTATGCCCCCCAAATTGTGGTGAAATGACAACACTATCCATGTGGATTCTGGACTTAAGGAAACGAAACGAAATGAGAACCAGTTGTTTGCGTAACAGCTGTTTACTTTTGGGAGTAGGAAAAACTTTCTTGATTGGGACAAATTGTTTGCACCCAATCCAATGACTCGTGTGTACCCATCCATACCACAGTAGTTGTACTGTTTGCTGTGATTATAATTTAATGTATGGTAGATTATTTAGTATAATTTTTATTTATAGTTTATTAAGTAAAAATAATTTAAATAAACTAAAAAAAACTAATTATTTAAAAAATAAAGAATGAATACTTTTAACTTTTATTTTCTAATTATCAAGTTTTTTTAAGAAAAGTTTTACCAAACAGGCTGGGTCTGTTTCAAATAAGGAAAAGAACAAGGAAATAGTACGAGGAACTATATATTTTTATTCATTGCAGCTGAGTTTGGGTTAGGATTGTTCAAAAATTCTGTCAAATCGACAATTTGGATCGAATCAGATTAAATTGTAGGAGTTTTCTTAGGTGTGCAACCCACAAAAGGTGTAAGTGGGTTGCACACCATGTGCCACTCACACAAAAGGTGTAAGTGTAAGGTGTAAGTGTAAGGTGTAAGTGCAAGTGGAAGGTATAAATGAAATGTATAAGTTGCACACCATGTGCCACTTACACAAAAGGTGTAAGTGCAAGATAAAAAAGGTGTAAGTGTAAGGTGTAAGTGAACACAAAAAGGTGTAAGGTGTAAGTTGCACACTATAGCATTACCCTAAATTGTATGGTTTGATTCGGTTCTATTAAGAACCGGTTGATTTTATTTCAAGAAATATTAAGAACCGTAACGATTCAGTTAATGAATTTTATAAAAAAATTACAATTTGAACCGAACCGAACCGAACCAAATCAAATCAAATTTTAAATGACATATAGATATACATATATAATATTTAATAAACAGCAGCAGTCCTTGAACTATGCATAAGTGTTATTTAATAAGATATATATATATATGTATTTAATATTATCATATCAAGTTTTATTTTTATTAATTAATTTTTTGTAATTTTAATTATATTAGGATGATATAAATATGCAATGTTGAGTAATGTCTTCATATTATTAGTTTTTATTATGAGTTAAATGTAATCAGTTTGAGTAACTATTTTACTAATATTAACAATTTATTTTTGTAAATAGAAATTTTTTGAACCGTGAACCAAACCGCAACCGAACTGTTATTTCGGTTTAGTTCTGATCTGATTTTACAAGTGTAATGGTTTGATCTGGTTCTCAAAATCACAGAACCATTACGATCGGTTTGATTCTTAAATTTTCTCATAATCGAACTAATCCGGACCATATACACCCTTAATTTGGGTCGATATATTAGAGCTTGGGATGCATATTGCACCAAGTATTTTTCTCATTTTATAATTAAAATAATATAAAATTATAATTACTATTTTAAAAATGAGCCGGCCAAGTTAAGCTACGCTACAATTTTTTATTCTCAGCTCAATCTAAATATAAATGGATACAAAATCTCAATCCAATTCGGTCATTGGCAAAATAAATTTTTGAAAACCCAAAAATAACAACTTGGACTGAGCAAGTTTGAAGGGTCAATAGGTCGATGGCCACACCCCTACCCAAAAATAATAATAATAATAAATTTTGGGATACATATCTAAAAAAATACATAAAAAAAAATTTTTAAGTAAGAATTTTTTATCAACGCTATGAGATTTATTTAAAATATGAATTATTTTTTATAGTTTTAGAAATGACAAATACTCTCTTATTATAATTTTTTATTTAATAGAAAAAATAAATTCATAACTATTTTTCTATACAATAATAATTTTATATGAATTGTTAATTAAAATGTATTTTTAAAATTATTAATTGAATTGATAATTTATTAATAAAATTAATTATCTATTATAAGATAAAAATTTTAAAAAGTAAAATATATTTTTAAAACACTTTAAAAAAATCACTAGGGATGTATTTGTAATTTAGTACTAAGGCCTCGTTTGGGAACTGTTTTTTTAATAATTTTTTTATTTTTTTGGCTAAAATATGATTGGGTTAATTATACTAATAGTCCCTATAGTTTAGAACTTGTGTCACTTTGGTTCCTGACTTTTTAATTGTGACACATTTGACTCTGAATTTTGAATCTTGTTCCAAGTAAGGACAATTAAAAATATCATTAGATTTTTCAAGGGTAAAATCGCTAATTTGATAAAATATAAACTAATTTGACAAAAATAAATGTCAAAAAAATATTTTTAACTTTTTTAAAATTATTTTTATCCACCAATGATAAAATTATGTAAAATTAATAAAAATTACATGATTAATTTTTTTAAATTAATTTTACATGATCATCATCCAAACACATAATAAAAATTAATTTGGTAAAAAAAAAATATATCTAAAAGTTTTATCAATTTTACATAATTTTTTTTTGGTAGGTAGAAATAATTTTAAAAATTCAAAAATATTTGTTTGACATTTATTTTTGTTAAATTAATTTATATTTTATCAAATTAACAATTTTATCCTTAAAAAATCTAATTATATATTCAATTATCCTTATTTGGAACAAAATTTAAAATTCATGGTCAAATGTGTCACAATTGAAAAGTTATGGACCAAAGTGACACAAGTCCCAAACTATAGGTACCATTTGTATAATTTGTCCAATATGATATAAAAAAAATTAGTATATTTAAGATGATTTTTAAATTTTTTACAAAAAATATAAATAAAATAGAGAGAAAATAAAATCTTTGACTTTTTAGTATAAATTTTTAATTTTTTAATTTTTTTTAATAATCTTTCAATTTTTAAAATAAAAAATGATGGGAAAATTATTTATAAGTCTTATTAGAGAGACTTATGTTACATATGATCCTACTAAAAAACTTATGCTTCCATAAGTCTTGTAAGAAGTTTGTTGACACATTTACCCTCAATATTAGTTGTTAATATCATAATAATAGCAAAACCATATATAGAAAATTAAATGTTACCATATATCATATCTATATGAATGTGAATTTGAATTTCAAAATATACATTTACCCTCAATATTAGTTGTTAATATCATAAATAATGGCAAAACCATATATAGAAAATTGAATGTTATTATAGATCATATTTATATGAATGTGAATTTGAATTTCAAAATATACAAACAAGTAACATTTTCACATTCAATTTAAAAAATAAAAACTTAGTAAACTTACAAAACGTAACGTGACACATACATAAGCATTGAATACAACAACATCACAACACAATTTCAAAGAGAAAATACAACCGAACGTAATACACACAAAACATGACAACATTATAGATATGGATTATCATTACAACCTAAATGTAACGTCATTAAAAGTTAATGAAAGTGTATCAATGTATGGGTATACTATTTTTTTGTAAACCACCAACATTTTCACATTGAATTAAAAAATTAAAAATTCATTAAGTTTGCGAAACATAACGTGACACGTATATAAATACTTAATATAACAACGTCACAACACAAATTTAAAGACAAATACAACCAAACGTAGCACGCACAAAACATAACAACATTGTAGATGTGAGTTAATATTACAACCTAAATGTAACGTCATTGAATGCTAATGAAAGCGTGTCAATGTATAGATGCACAATTTTTCATAAATCAGTAACATTTTCACATTCAATTAAAAAAAATTAAAAACTTATTAAGTTTGCGAAACATAACGTGACACCTACATAAACGTAACGTAACGTGACCATATCAGATACGACGTTCAAATGCAGAAAAAATATATTCGCATTGTAAAATGGTACATCCATACATTGACACACTTTCATTAGTCTCCGATGACGTTATATTTAGGTTGTAATGTTAACTCACATCTGTAATATTGTCATGTTTTGTACGTGTTACGTTCGGTTGTATTTTTTCTTTGAATTTGTGTTGTAACATTGTTGTATTTAACGTTTACGTACGTGTCACGTTACGTTTTGCAAACTTACTAAGTTTTTTATTTTTTAAATTGAATGTGAAAATGTTACTTGTTCATGTATTTTGAAATTCAAATTCACATTCATATAGATATGATCTATAGGGTGGGTTTGGGAAGTGGGTTGGCTTTTTGGCTTTTTGGCTTTTTTGGCTATTTTAGCCTGGGCTTAAAAGCTTGGTTTGAGAAGGGCTTTTTGACTTTTTTGAGTTTTTTTGTGAGAGAAGAGTGTAATGATTATGGGTTGGATGTGATATTTTATTTTTTTGGGGTTAAAATAGCCTGTTTTGTCTTTTGTGACTATTTTAACCCCAACCCACTATCCAAACGGGGCCTAACATTCAATTTTTTATATATGGTTTTGTCATTATAGAGTATAATAGTATATTGATACCATTTATTCACAACTTATAGGATTTTATAGAATACATTCTTATCTAAATAGAATTTAAAACTCTATAAAAAATTACACAAAACTTTACATAACATAAATTTTCCTAATAAGACTTATAAATAATTTTTTCAAAAATGATATTACCAAACAACACCTAATTATCAATTAAAGGAACATATCAGTCGCATGCCGCTTCGCCTTTTCGCAGCCAAAGAAGACAAAACTTGGTTTGATTGACACAGCGGCCAACGGTGTCGCTTCAGAAAAATTATTGGCGTGATCATGTCACATTTGAGCTAAATTTTTTTATTATTGAGTTGGGTAAATTACATTGACACCCATAAGATTTAGGTTTATTACAGTTCTTCTCTTCATCTTTTAAAAATTACATCTTCTTCTTGAGATTTAAAGTTTCATTACAGATTTTCCCTCTCAGTAATTTAATTTTTTTAAATACTAATTTTCCCCTCATTAGGTAAATTACATTGACACTCCTCACATTTTAAAAATTACAATCCCCTCCCTAAGGTTTAAAGTAACATTACCAAGTGCCCCCTCGGTTAATATAAGTTAAAAAAAAATTAATTGGGAAAAAAATTATTTGAAAAAAAAAATTCCAAAAAATTTTTGTTAGTAAAATTTTTAAATTTCTGTTTAAAAACAAACGTAAGTTCATTTTTTGAATTTACGTTCTTTTCTCAAATTTACAAATTGAGACAACCATTTTATAAATCAAAAAAATTATTAAATAAGTTTTTATGACAATTTTTAAAATTTTTGTAAATATAAATTGAAAACTAAAAACGAAATGGTTACCAAACAGGCTTCAGATGGTAAAAATATCACAAAATTAACAAATAATTAAAAAATTTACCAGCTTAAGAAATGACTTATCAAAAAATTCTTAGACTATGTATGGTTTAATTTTTACAATTTTTTTTTTAAATTTAAAATAAATTTGGTTAAGAAATAAAAAATAAAAAATAATTATCAATTTTATATAATTTTTATCTTTCAAGTGTTAGAAATAATTTTTTACAAATTAAATTGAAACAGTCATACGTATGTATGTAACCTGCCCAAAAGTAAAAATGATAATTATTTTTACCCTTAAATAATAATTATTTTTTATTTTTTATTTCTAAACCAAATTAATTTTTAATTTTTAAAAAAAATTTCTAAAAATCAAACCATATATAGCCTAAGAATCTCTTGATAAGTCATTTCTTACGTTCGTAACTTATTTAATTATTTGTTAATTTTACGACATTTTTACCATCTGAAACCTGTTTGGAAACCATTTCATTTTTAGTTTTCAATTTATATTTACAAAAATTTTAAAAACTGTCATAAAAATTTGTTTGATTTATAAATAGTTGTCTCAGTTTGTAAATTTGAGGAAAAAACATAAATTCAAAAAATGAGTTTACGTTATTTGTAAACAAAAATTTAAAAATTTTGCTAACAAATTTTTTTTTTCAATGAATTTTTTCCAATGAATTTTTTTTCCAACTAATACTAACTGAGTGGGCAATTGGTAATACTACTTTAAACCTTAAGGAGGAGATTGTAATTTCTAAAATGTGAGGGGTGTCAATGTAATTTACCCAATGAGGGCAAAATTGGTATTTAAAAAAATTAAATTGCTGAAGGAAAAATCTGTAATGAAACTTTAAATCTCAAGGAGGGAGATGTGATTTTCAAAATGTGAGGGGGGACCTTTAATAAACCTAAACCTCAGGGGATGTTAGTGTAATTTACCCTATCGAGTTTTAACAAAAATATGAGATAAAAAAATTAATATGTTTAAAATAATTTTTTAATTTTTGTAAAAATTATAAAAAATATATTAAAACAAAAAGATAACTTTTAATTTTTTTGTACAATTTTTTTAACTTTTTAACTTTTTAAATAATTTTTCAATCTTTAGACTAAAATCAAGAGTTATCAAACAAGACTTGAGATTTGTTTTAGCCTCCGTTTGAGAAGTAGGTTGGCTTTTTAGCTTTTTGGCCTTTTTGGCTATATGAGCCTGGGTTCAAAAGCTTGATTTGGGAAGGACTTTTTGACTTTTTGACTTTTTTGACTTTTTTTGTGAGAGAAGAGTGTAATGATTATGGATTGGATGTGATGTTTTGTCTGTTGTGGCTCAAAGAGCCAAAAAAAAGCCCCAAAGAGCCCTTGCCAAACGACACGTTAGATGTGACTTGTTTTTTGATTTTTTAACTTATTACGAAAAGACAAATAAAAAAAAGTTAGAGAAATAATATGATCCTAATAATCTAATAAGCTAATAGAATATTTTTTTTAATGAAAAATGATATATAAACCCACTTTCTAGATCTAATGATATATAAATGATATGATTAATCGATTATTAAGTAAATATGAAACAAAATATTATTTTAAATATTTTAATTAATTATCACATCATTAAATTTAAAAATAAATCTAATTTTATAATTAAATAGTAATACACTTTTTGTATTACCAAAAGTGATCTGAGTACATTTATCGAGTTCAATAAAATTTGAATCGATTTGACTTGTTTAAAAAAGAAAACAAAAAAAAGTCCAATGTGTCCATAATCAATGGAAAATTTTAAAAAATTTATGGGTAAGTTGCACATAATTTTATCAATTTAAATTATGCACTTTTAGTTATATTCTAATCAGGTTATGAACCCGATGCACAAACTAAATTAATAATTAAAATAATTTTAAAATTAAATAATAATATAAAATTTATTTCAAAAGTATAGAAAAATAATTTAAAATAAATTAAATTTTAACTATTTTATTATATAATATATATATATTACAGTTATTATGTCATTAATAATATATTTTAAGTTTACGATAAGAAATAAATGTCATAAAATAAAAATAATTGATAAAGATGAAAAAAATAGAATAAAGTAGTAAAAAAATTATATTAATGATAAAATAAAATAAATTTCATTTTATAAATTTTTTAGTTTTAGTTTATTCTATATTAAAGTTTGTCATAAAACTTAAACATACATTTTAGAAATAAAGCAATGCATATATATATATATTGATAAAATCATTAAAATTGGTCAAAAGTTTAACCAGCTTACACAAAATTTAATTAATTAAAATTTTTAAATGTTATTTTATTTTAAAATTTAAATTATTTTCAACTGAAACATGTATAATACTACAATATTAAATGGGAGCATATGTTTACTTTATATAAATGATGAAACAACTCACTTTTTTCTTTTTTTTCCGATATGAGATTGTTTAAAATAAAATTTAATAATTTTTGGGCGGGAAGTTTATTTCAAATTAAATAATATCAATCATTTAATCTTTAGTTAGATCAATCTTTAGTTTATTTCGAATCAAATAAATCTAACCAGTATATTTTAATAAAACTACTAAAATCGCGGTTAAACCAACGAATCATCAATTAAGTCAAAAGACCAACCAACTTATACAAAAATTAATTAATTAAAATTATTTTAAATTGAAACATGCACAACATTACAATATTAAATGGGAGTATAAGATTCACTTTATATAAGTGAGAAACAACTCACTTTTTCTTTCTTTTTCCAACGTGGAATTATAAAATAAATCATATCATAAACTAATTAGAATTTTTATTTTAAAATTTAAACTGTCTTAAACTAAATTATACACAACACTACAATATTAAATAGGAGTATAAGATTTACATAATAAAAGTGAAACAACTCACTTTTCTTCTTCTTCTCCTGATGTGAGATTATAAAATAAATTATAAACTAATTAGAATTTTATTTTTATATAATTAAATGAAAGCTAGTCAATGGAAAAAAAATTAATTAATTGTTTAAAATTAAAAAAATTAGTATGAGAAATCACGGTTAAACCGACTAATCAGTCAAACTAAAAACGATTAAGCCTAATCGGTTAGATCAAATGACCAACTAACTTATACAAAAATTAATTAATTAAAACTTTTAAATGATATTTTAATTTCAAAATTTCAACTGGCTTGAATTGAAGCATACACAACACTATAATATTAAGGTTCACTCTATATAAGTAAAACAATCCACTTTTTCCTTCTTTTTTCGATGTAGAATTATAAAATAAAAGTTTACAATTATTTGGATAAGAAATTTATTTCTAATTAAGCAATCTTAGTCGTTCAATCTTTAATCAGATCATTCTTTACTTTATTTTGAATCAAACAAATCTAATTAATATATTTTAATAAAACTGCTAAAGTCGTGGTTGAACCAACGAATCAGTCAAATAAAAAATTATTCAGCCTAACCGGTTAGGTCAAAAGATCAACCAACTTACACAAAAATTAATTAATTAAAATTTCTAAAGTTTATTTTAAAATTTAAATTATATTAAATTGAAATATGCATAGTATTACAATATTTGAGAGTATAAGATTCATTTTATAAGAGTAAAACATTTCACTTTTTTCTTCTTCTTCCGACGTGGGATTATCAAATAAATCATAGACCAATGAGCTAGCTTAATGGAGATTTTCTTAATTGTTTAAAATTAAAAAAATAAGCATGAGATATTGAAACTCTCACAATACTCCTCACTGAAAACGGTTCAGTCTAATCGGTTAGGTCAAATGACTAACCAACTTATACAAAAATTAATTAATTAAAATTTTAAATGATATTTAAATTTAAAATTTTAAACTGGCTTGCATTAAAACATGCACAATACTACAATATTAAGATTCACTTTATATAAATAAAAACAACTCACTTTTTCATTCTTTTTTCGATATGGGATTATAAAATAAAATTTTACAATTATTTGGATGAAAAGTTTATTTCTAATAAAACAATCTCAATCGTTCAATCAATAATCAAATTAATATATAGTTTATTTCGAATCAAACAAATCTAATCAGTATATTTTGATAAAACTGCTAAAATCGCAGTTAAATCAATGAATCAGTCAAATAAAAAATGATTAAGCCTAATCGGTTGTCAAAAAACCAACCAATTTACACAAAAAATAATTAATTAAAACTTTAAAAAATTATTTTAAAAATTATATGAAATCTTAACTAGGCGGATAAGATTCGCTTTATGAGTAAAATAAGATCCACTTTATATTGAATTAAAACATGCACAACATTACAATATTGAATAGGAGTATAAAATTCACTTTATATGAGTATAACAATTCGTTTTTTCATTCTTCTCCCAATGTGGGATTATCAAATAAATCATAGACTAATTAGCTAGTTAATGGAGATTTTCTTAATTGTTTAAAATTAAAAAAATTAATATGAGATATTGGAGCTCTCATAACGCTCCTCACTGAAAACAGTTTAGTCTAATCAGTTAGGTCATATGACCAACCAATTTATATAAAATTAACTTTTAAATGTTATTTTAATATTAAAATTTAAACTGGCTTGAATTGAAGTATGCACAGCACTACAATATTAAGGTTCACTTTATAGAAATAAAACAACTAATTTTTAACTTCTTTATCCGATGTGAGATTATAAAATAAAAGTTCACAATTATTTGGATGGAAAGTTTATTTTTAATCAAGCAATCTCAATTATTCAAACTTTAATCAGATCAATCTTTAATTTATTTCGAATCAAACAAATCTAATCAATATATTTTGATAAAACTGTTAAAATCGCAGTTAAACCAAACGAATTAGTCAAATCAAAAATGATTTAGTCTAATCAGTCAGGTCAAAAGACTAACTAACTTACACAAAAGTTAATTAACATGTACAACACTATAATATTAAATGAGAGTATAAGATTGACTTTATATGAGTAAAACAACTTACTTTTTTCTTCTTCTCCCGATGTATGATTATCAAATAAATCATGGACTAATTAACTAGCTAATAGAGATTTTTTTAATTATTTAAAATAAAAAAATTATTATGAGATATTAAAACTCTCACAATACTTCTCATTAAAAATATCTCCTGCTCCTTATATAATAAATAAATAAATAGATGTGACCCTTTTGTTAATCGTCATTAATATTTTGAACATAAGAAAGAAGATGGTGTGTAACTCACATAAAAATTCCAACATTCACAATAAATAAATAATTAATTTACATTGATGATCAGTGACGGAGTTAAAAAATTAAATCAGAAGAAGCACTTATTTAATTATAACATTAAATTTTTTTACAAAATATTTCATATAAATTTTTACGATTGGCTTCAAGAAAGATAAATATATATATATATATATATATTATTTGTAATTAGTATATCATGGACAATATATATATTAAAAAAATTATGGATATAAATTTACAATAAATTATATAATGATAAAATAATTTTTTATACAAAATTTCAATAAAAATTTAATATAATAGTAATATCACGTCATCATTGACATATAATATCACTGACCAATAGTAAAGAAGCACATAGAGAATAAACCCCACATGTCAAATGTACTTAACAATTCAATAAATTCCAAATTTTTATTGAGATTAATTATAATTGTATGTCAATAATGATAGATATTACGATTGTATTGAAATTTTCATAGATAATAATATGACTTATCATAATATCTTTATTTTCAATAAAAAAAAAAACAACCATTATTATTCTCATAATTTTAAAAATATCATTGATATTTCACTCTAAATAATATTTTATAGTTTTTTTTGTTTAAAATATTTTCTTTATATTTACACACACAAAAAAAAAAAATTCAAAATCCGGGGAGGGCACGTGACCCCCTCTGGTCTAGCTGTGGCTCCGCCACTGTCGATGACCCCATAATTTATTTCAAATTCTATTTATTGGAAAATGATTTTCCCTCCGAAAAATTCGGCCCCAAATCTCCTGTTTTTTTTTTGTTCTCTCGTTTATATCTGAAGAGGGGGAGGGCCAGAGAGAGAGAGGGAGAAAGAGAGAGGAAGAGAGGAGAGAGGAAAACAGAGAGAGAGAGAGGCGACGGCGATGGTGGGTCAGGGCGACGATGATGGAGGGTGCGACGGTGGGCGGTAATGGAGGGTGCGACGGTGACCTTCCCTTTTTTTTTTTTTTTTGGCTCTGAAGATGAAGATGATGTGTTGATGATGGTGATGGTGATGTTGATGATGATGATGATGATGATGTTGTTGTTGTTGATTTTTTTTTCCTGTTAGATCCAGATCCAGATCTGAACGGGGAAAACAAAAAAAAAATGTTGGCTGATGATATGATGAAGAAAATGTTATTGATGATATGTTCACCAACGGCGATCTTCTCCTCCTTCTTCTTCTTCTTCTTCTTCTTTTTCTTTTTCTTCTTCTTCCTCTTCTGCTTATTCTTCTTCTTCAGACAAACGAGAAGGAAAAATGGGGAAAAAAATAAAATAAAATCCTAAAATGATGTCATTTTGGGATTTCGGGCCATTCGAGGGGCTTTCAATTCGAGCTACGTAGCACGATTGCTATTTATTTATGTTTCTCTAATCTTGCACGTATTATTTTTTTTTGGGTTAATTATACTAATAGTCCCTATAATTCGGGACTGGTGTCACTTTGGTCCCTGACTTTTCAATTGTAACACATTTGACCCTGGATTTTGAATCTTGTTCCAAATAAGGACAATTGAAAATATTATTAGATTTTTCAATGATAAAATCGTCAATTTGATAAAATATGAACTAATTTGACAAAAATAAATGTAAAAAAAGTATTTTTAATTTTTTTAAAATTATTTTTATTCACCAATGATAAAATTATGTAAAATTAATAAAAATTACATGATTAATTTTTTAAAATTAATTTTACATGATCATCATCCAAACACATAATAAAAATTAATTTAGTAAAAATAAATAAATAAATGTCTAAAAGATTTATTAATTTTACATAATTTTATTTTTAGTAGGTAGAAATAATTTTTAAAAATTCAAAAATATTTGTTTGATATTTATTTTTTGTCAAATTAGTTTATATTTTATCAAATTGACAATTTTACCCTTGAAAAATCTAATTATATATTCAATTGTCCTTATTTGGAACAAGATTTAAAATTCAGGGTCAAATGTGTCACAATTGAAAAGTCAGGGACCAAAGTGACACAAGTCCCAAACTATAGGGACTATTTGTGTAATTTGCCCTTTTTTTTTTTTGTGAAAAATGTTAATTGTAACTATGGAAGGAAAAATCACATTTAAACAAAATTTAAAGTATAAGGTTTATAGTGATGACATTAAAGTCATGGAACCAACTAAAAATTTGTTCAAATTAAAGAAACTAATAATCTAATTTATTCAGAAATTATTTAAAAAATGATATAACATTGTCATTGTAAAAACTATCTTTGTAAATTTTTTTAGGGTAAATTACATTAACCTACCCTGAGATGTAGCATAATTTCAAAGTACTTTCCTATAATTTTAATAATAGCACTAACGTCTGTTACTATTAATGGTAAATTGCATACACACCCCTTGAGATTTATTTAAATTACAAATTACCTTTGTAATTTTAGAAATTATATTATGTCTCCTAAGATTTTTAATTTTATAACAAATAAATTCTTTTACTAATAAATCATTAAGTTAATTAACAATTTTTTCATAATGTTAAAATTTTATTTTAATTAATAATTCAGATAATTTTATTATTGTATAGGTGAACAGTGAGAAATTTACTTTTTTAATTAATTATGTTAAATAAAAAATTCTGATAAGGAAGTATTTGTAATTTTTCAATTCACAGAAAGTAATTCATATTTTAAACAAATCTCAAAAGATTTATTTGTAATTTACCAATTATTAAAAAATTTCCCCTTTCGTTAATTTTATTAAAAAAAAAATGGTTGAGAACACTAATTAGTGATAGCACTAATGATATGGCAGTAGGCCTCATCTACTGCCACAGTGCTACTGTCCATTTTTTTTTTTTCAAGTGTGTGCCAACTCACTAATAGTGCTTTAGAGCATCTCCAACCCACTTGGTATATAATGCTTATTAGTCAAAATGTATAATATAACTCTTTTTTTTTTTAAACTCCAATACAGTGATTAGGCATTTTAGCTCAACTCACATTCAGTAGTTACATGTAGATAGCCTTCAAGGTTAGGCAAAATGTATTTAATCATTAGGATCATTTCCCTCCATATTTGTTACTGATATGACATTTTATAAAATTAATAGTATTTATATGAATAGCTAAAATAAATAATATGGTTGGAGTAGAAACCTGAAATAATTGATAGGCAAAATAAAATGAGAAAAGCGGGGGAGCTCGAAAGCTCCGCCCCCGAATCCCCCGAAACTGCCAAAAATGGCAAAAAAAAAAAAAAATGCAAGGCAAGTGTTAAAAAAAAAAAAAAAAAACAGTTTTCCAAAAAAGGAAATTAGGGGGATTAGGTGGAAGAAAATTCGAGCTACCAATCAAACTTGAAATAAAATATATACTTTATAGTAATATTTAGATAGGTAAAATGCCATTACCGTTGGAGATGCTCTTAGAATACCACTTTTAGTATTAGGTATCATTGCCCTATTCCAAATGATGTTAAAAATGACATTAAAAGACTAAAACGATGTTGTTTTGGGATTTCAGGCCATTCGGAGAGCTTTCAATTCGAGCTACGTAGCACGATTGCTATTTATTTATGTTTCTCTAATCTTGCACATATTACTTTTTTTTGTGAAAAATGTTAATTGTAACTATGGAAGGAAAAATCACATTTAAACAAAATTAAAGTATAAGGTTTATATTGATGAAATTAAAGTTATGGAACCAACTAAAAATTTGTTCCAATTAAAGAAACTAATAATATAATTTATTCAGAAATTATTTAAAAAATGATATAACATTGTCATTGTAAAAACTATCTTTGTAAATTTTTTTAGGGTAAATTACATTAACCTACCCTAAGATGTAGCATAATTTCAAAGTACTTTCCTATAATTTTAATAATAGCACTAACGTCTGTTACTATTAATGGTAAATTGCATACACACCCCTTGAGATCTATTTAAATTACAAATTACCTTTATAATTTTAGAAATTACATTATGTCCCCTAAGATTTTTAATTTTATAACAAATAAATTCTTTTACTAATAAATCATCAAGTTAATTAATAATTTTTAATAATGTTAAAATTTTATTTTAATTAATAATTCAGATAATTTTATTATTGTATAGGTGAACAGTTAGAAATTTCACTTTTTTAATTAATTATGTTAAATAAAAAATTCTGATAAGGAAGTATTTGTAATTTTTCAATTCACAGAAAGTAATTCGTATTTTAAACAAATCTCAAAAGATTGGGTTGGTTTGGAGTGTCCTAAAAAAGTACATTTTTTGTCTTTTTATGAAAAGATGTACAGAAAAGTAAAGAGGTGATGTGATGAAAAAAAGATAAAAAGATGGATTATATAGGTTACCTCAAACCAAGCCTTATTTGTAATTTATCCAATTATTAAAAAATTTCCCCTTTCGTTAATTTTATTCAAAAAAAAAAAATGGTTGAGAACACTAATTAGTGATAACACTAATGATGTAGCAGTATGCCCCATCCACTGCCACAGTGCTACTATGCATTTTTTTTTCTTCAAATGTGTGCCAACTCACTAATAGTGCTTTAGAGCATCTCCAACCCACTTGATATATAATGCTTATTAGTCAAAATGTATAATATAACTCATTTTTTTTAACTCCAATACAGTGATTAGGCATATGATTAGGCATTTTAGCTTAACTCACATTCAGTAGTTACATGTAGCTAGTCTTTAAGGTTAGACAAAATGTATTTAATTATTAGGATCATTTCCCTCCATATTTGTTACTGATGTGACATTTTATAAAATTAATAATATTTATATGAATAGCTAAAATAAATAATATGATTGGAGTAGAAACCTGAAATAGTTGATAGGCAAAATAAAATATATACTTTATAGTAATATTTAGATAGGTAAAATGCCTATTACCGTTGGAGATGCTCTTAGAATACCACTTTTAGTGTTAGGTATCATTGCCCTATTTCAAATGATGTTAAAAATGACATTTTGGTTTGGCAAGGGTTCATTGGGCTTTTTTGGCTCAATGAGCCACAAAAGACAGAATAGGCTCATGAGCCACAACAGACAAAACATTCCATCCAACCCCATAATCATTACACTCTTCTCTCACAAAAAAGTTAAAAAAATCAAAAAACCAAAAGTTCTTCCTAAATCAAGCTTTTGAGCCCAGACTCATATAGCCTCCGTTTGGGAAGTGGGTTGGCTTTTTAACTTTTTGGCTTTTTTGGCTATTTTAGCCTGGGCTTAAAAGTTTGGTTTGGGAAGGGTTTTTTTGACTTTTTTTGTGAGAGAGGAGTGTAATGATTATGGGTTGGATGTGATGTTTTATTTTTTGTGGCTAAAAAAGCCTATTTTATCTTTTGTAGTTAAAATAATCAAAAAACCTGACTTATTGACTTCCCAAACGGCACCATAGCCAAAAAAATCAAAAAGCAAAAAAACACCAACCCCACTGTCCCACCACCTTTATCCCCAAATCCACTGACAGTCCAAGGCCCTGCCAGTTTTCATTTCCAAGTGAGCTTACATTATTATTATTATTTTTTTTTTTTTTGAGAGAAACCAAGCAAGCTTGCATTTAAAAGGTCAGGATAATTAAACTTTTATATCCCACCATCCAAGAATGTTAAAAAAAAAAAAAAAAAAAAAGAAGAAAAAAAAAAAACACTCGTTGGATTTGAAAATTTAACCAGCTTAACTAAAATTTTAAATTTTATTATCTTTTTTGTTTTTATTATCGTCTTGATTTTTTTTATTCATTTAAAAGGTGCTACCATACCCAACCTTCCCAGCACAAAAACAATTCAACATCTGTTCAATAGTGAAAAAAAATTAGATATTCTTAAATATTCTCAGCGACAACTTTTTTGAACACTTTTAAAAAAATAATCTGTTAAGTTTCATTTTCAGAATATGTTTTTAAAATTCTTTTCTGAAAAATAAAAATTAATTTGACAAAAATAAATACTAAAAATATATTTTTAAAATTTAGAAATTAGTTATGGGCCCCTCTCAAAAAAGAAAAAAATATGTAAAAATGATGAGTATTTTTTTTCTTTTGGGGGAAAATAATGAGTTTTTTTTTTTTTTCATTTTTTACACCAAATTAATTTTTTGTTTTTTTATTTTACAACCCAGATTGGTGCCCCGAAATTGGGAGCACTAATGCCCCGAAATTTCCCAAATTAGAAAAACAGAAAAAACAGTTAAGGCAAAAAAAAAAAAAAATTTACCCAAATTAGAAATTAGGGGCATTAGTGCCCATTTTTTTAGTGCTACAAATCATTTTCCTTTATTTTATTTTAAAAAATGATTATAAAAACTAAATCGAATAGAGAGCTTTATGATTTACCGTCTATATGGTGTATATGTATATGCATTTGGGTAAGGCTGGACATAGGGTTATTCGATTTGCGAAAATCGTTTAACTTGAACTGCCCGCGACTCTTTGAGCTGTTTTGCAAAATTGTTAGGGTTGGATACAGTTTAAGATTTTCCTATTTTACAGATTGCGGACGGATCGCGGGTTTTACTTACACTCACACTCACCCGCCCGTATCTGTATACAATTTTTTTTTTAAAAAAAAATTGGACCATCAGATTTTCTTGTAATTTTTATAAGTGTGTAGACTCTAACATTAAAATAACATCACACACGACCTTGTTTAAAATACTTATTGTTAACAGATATTTTAATATTATAATGTCTGCTTGGGTTTCCAGCAACTTGTTTTCCAAGCTATTCTTTGCCTCTAAGAAAAAATTTTTTCCCTCCAAGTTCTCTTTTCTTTTCCTCTAAGTATTCTTGCCCACCAAGTTAACCTTTTCTTGCCTACCAGGTTTCCTCTCCTATAAATTGAGCTAACCTTTTATCTTGAAAAAGTGAGAAGAAGTGTTTGTTATTTTATTATTTTTGTGTGCAATTATCAAGCAAAGAAATAAATGGTGTATGTGATGAAACTTTGGATTCAACCAATTGTGCAGTATTGATGAACCATACAACTTAGTCGGGCTGTTGTATCTTGAAAGGACAAGTCAAGGCTTTTTCTACTATACCGGTGTGAGGCTTTGCCTAACCAAAAAAGGCTTGAATCTCTTTAAAGAGAGCGAATTTTTCATGCCTCAACTCTTTTAATAGTTATTGTAATTTTTATTATTTGTAATTTCTAGTATTTTATTTGTAATTATCACTAAAAATTTTAAGGAGATTCAAACAGTAAAATTCACGGAGCCAGTATTGGAGAAGGCCAACGAGAATACCGGCGATCTTAACAAGCCCTTCCGATTAAAGGGAGCCCATTTCAAGAGATGAAAAGGTAAGGTGCTTTTCTACCTTAGTCTCCTTAAGGTGACCTATATCTTGACTGAGAAAAATTTGAACAAAGTACCCATTGAAGAGATGACTGGTAAGGAGTATGTCACTCATCTTAAAAAAAATCAAGAAATATAACACAGATGAATTTAAATGTCGGTATTATCTTTTGGATCAATTTTATGATTATTATGATACTACTTACACTACTGCCAATAAAATTTGGAAAGCCTTGCAGAATAAATATGACACTGAAGAGGCAGGTGCTAAAAATATGCTGCAAGTCATTTTTTTCGCTATCGGATGTAGATGAAAAATCAATGGTGGAGCAAGTTCCAGATTTTAGATGCTAATGGTTGAAATTAGACATGAAGGCATCAAAATTGGAAACAATCTTGTTGTGACAGGTATTATTGACAAACTACCATTATCTTAGAGGGAGTTTCAAAAGTCAATGCATTAAAAGCAAAAGGAGACGTCCTTAGAGACTCTAATCACACGGATTCGGGTGGAGAAGGAAGCACGAGGAAAAGAAGCGCTTATGACACAAGAGCATTCCATTGTAAAGGTAAATTTAACTTATGGAAATACTTTACCTAAAGGTCGATTTTATAAAAATAGTCACTTGAAGCCAGTTAAGAAAATCTAAAAAAATACTGACATGCCACAAAATAAAAATTACCCGAGGCAAAAGAAATGGAACCAAGAACCTCCTTCACAAGATTTGAAAAATGTGACATGTTTTGTGTGTGGCAAAAGTAGACATATTGCTGGAACTTGCAAATTTCAGGAACAACAGTCTCGACCGCAGACTAATGTTACTGAGGAACCATTTGTGGTTATGATTACAGATATTTTTATGGTTTAATCTGTGGAAGGGTTGTGGGCAGACTCTGGTGCCAATAGGCATGTCTGTTATGATAAAGATCGGTTCAAAGATTTTACTCCTTTTTTGATGAGGAGATGACTGTTATGCATGGTGACTCCAGTTTAACCAAGGTGCTTGGGTGTAGGGATGTTGAGCTGAAATTTACCTCTAAACGTGTGCTTATTTTAAAAGATGTGTTGTACACACCGTTCATGAGGAAAAATTTGATGTTGAGTTATTTGCTCAACAAACTAGTTTTAAGTAGACCATTGAATCTAACCAATATGTAATCACTAAAAATGACATATTTGTGGGAAAATGATATGTATGTGATGGAATGTTTAAATTAAATGTTGAGAATAAGAAAGTACATGTTTCTGTTTACATGTTGTCTTCTATGAATTTTTTGCATGCTCGTCTATGTCATATTAATAGCCGATATATGGAAATCATGAGTAATTTAGGATTAATTCCCAGAATAACAAATAATTTTGAGAAATGTGAAGTTTGCAGTCAAGCAAAAATAACTATTATCCTTGAAGGAATTTTAACATGTGGTAAAAATAGATATTTTACCACACCGATTTATGTGAATTAATTCACACCGATTTATGTGAATTTGAAGGAATTTTAACATGTGGTAAAAATAAATATTTTATCACTTTTATTGATATTTTTAAAATACATTTATGTATACTTGTTGCAAATAAAAGTGATGCTTTTGAAAAATTTAAAGAATTCCTTCTTGAAGTTGAAAATCGATTCGGTAAAAAAATTAAAAGATATAGAAGTGACAGAGGCCGAGAGTATGAATCTTTTGGATTCAACTCGTTTGCTCAGTCTTTAGGAATAATCCATGAAATTACTCCACTATATTCACCTGCATCTAATGGTATAGCAGAAAGGAAAAATAGAACTTTAACTGGTTTAACAAATGCTATGCTAATTGAAGCAGGTGCTCTTTCAAATTTGTGGGGAGAAGCAATTTTAACTGCATGTTATGTTATGAATAGAGTGCCACATAAAAAAATAAAAGTTACACCTTTTGAGTTGTGAAATTGGCATAAGCCAAATTTGGGATATTTGAGGATCTGGAGTTGTTTAGCTTTTGTTAGACTTGTGGACCTTAAAAGACCTAAATTAGGTGTAAAAGCTACCACTTGTGTTTTTCTTGGATATGCAACAAATAGTACAGCTTATAGATTTTTTGATATTGAAAACAAAATAATTTTTGAATCAGGTGATGCAATTTTTCATAAAGAAAAATTTTCTTTTAAATCTAAAAATAGTGGGGGGTCAAAATTATCAAGAAAATATTTTATTTGAAATCGGTTTCTCTACTCCTCTTTCACAAAACCAAGACACTGTAATTTTTGAACCTAGAAGGAGTAAAAGAGCCAAATTAGAAAAAGATTTTGGCCCTGATTATCATATTTTTAATGTGGAGGAAACTCCATTAACTTTACAAGAAGCTTTGGCATCTTTTAACTCCATTTTTTGGAACGAGGTTGTAAATGATAAGATGGAATCATTATTATCCAATAAAACTTGGGTATTAGTAGATTTACCACCAAGTTGTAAGTCTATTGGCAGTAAATGAGTTTTGAGGAAAAAACTTAAACCAGATTGAACTATTGATAAATATAAAGTAAGGCTTGTTGCAAAAGGTTTTAAACAACGAGTAGATCTTGACCTTTTTGATACATTTTCTCTGGTTGCTAGAGTTCCATCAATTAGATTATTAATTGTAGTGGCTGCATTTCATGATCTAACAATTCTCAAATGGATATTAAAACAACCTTTTTAAATGGAGACCTGGATGAAAAAATCTATATAGATCAACTTGAGGGTTTTGTGGAACCCGGTCAAGAAAGAAAAGTGTGCAAGCGAGTTAAATCCCCATATGACTTAAAACATGCCCTTAAACAATGGCATGAGAAATTTGATTCATGCATGATTGAGAATGACTATAAAACTAATGAATGTGATAAATGCATTTACTATAAATTTGAAGAAAATTTATATGTCTTTATTAGTTTCTATGTGGATGATTTACTTATATTTGACTCTAATTTCCATATCATCGAGGAAACTAAAAATATACTAAGTAGCCATTTTGATTTGAAAGATCTTGGTGAGGCTAATTATATTTTGGGAATGAAAATGATCAAATCCTATGATGGTATATTTCTTAATCAGTTGCATTATGTTGAGAAAATTTTAAGAAAATATAATTTTTATAAGTGCAAGCATGTTCTTACTCCTTTTGATCCTCATGTGTGTTTTTTTCCTGTTGAAAATGATGAGGATGTAATTAATCAAAAGAAATATGCTAGTATGATTGATAGCTTGCGTTATGTGATTGAAACCCATGAAATTAGTGTGTGAGTTGTCTATGTTAGGGGGTAATGTGATTTTTTGGTGATGTTGTAGTTACAAAAATGCCCAAAAGCATACTATAGCATTTTTATGTTTTCCTTCCATTTCGAACAAAATAGACGACCTAGAATACAAACTTTTGGGTTTCCATCCCAATATTACCAATTGGATCCTCACCCTGTGTGATTTCATTGCCAAATTTAGCAATGCTAAACCTTGAATCTTCAATCCCAAAACAACATCGTACACCCCCCTAAAACCCCTAGAAAATTGAAAACCCCCTTGTAGCACATTTGCAGAGTCGATTTGGTGAGGGCACTGAGACATCTTGACTTATGATCATCGGTGAGGACGTAACGTCGGCGGGTTAACATCAGTTGTGCGTCAGCGTCGGTGTGGGTGTTGGTGTGCGATGGCAATTGGTATGGATATCTTTGATGCTGTTTTGTGTACGTGTGGTTTAGAACAAAATCGTGCTTGATGTTGGACGTAAATGCTTATTTGTTTTTGTGAGGCATAATGTGTGTTAACACATTGAAATTATTAGTGTTGGATGATGTTATTTTGTACTGAAATCGAATAGAATACTTTGATGCTTTTTGTTGGACAAATGTGCGAATCTGTGTTAATCGGTTGCTGAATTTGTAATGTTAATGTGTTTGGGTCTTATCGACACCATATGTCGTGAAACTATGGGTTTGGGGTTGATGTTATTTTCGGTAGTGGTGGAGTAGTAAAGTATTCATGTTGTATGTTGGATGTGCATGCTAATTTTGTTACGGTTGGGTATGAGTATTGTAATTTTGGTGTTGGTGGGTGTTAGTGATTTTATTTATTTGTACGCTACGGGGTTTATGTTGATGGCTTTTTTTTGGTAGTTGTGTAGTGGTACGCATTCGTGTTAGATGTTAGGAACATTTGTTTGTTTGATTTAATTTTTAATTGTGAATGTGGTGTGGATGTTGTTGATTGGTAGTCGAGCTGTCGTGTTGTTATTGTTGTTGTTAGGTCTATGATTGTTGTTGGGTCTATGTTTGTGTTGTTGTTTTTGTGGTTAATATCATCTGTGGATGCTAATGTGCGATGATGAGTCCATCAATTTTTATTTTTTATTACAACACCATATATCAAGGGTAAAAAATTAGACCCACAATTTAATCTTGAACTCCTTGCGTGATATTGAATTTGATATATTTAGGACACTTCCAGCAACGTCAAGAATCCAAAAATTATAAAAATCATGTCTTTTGCGTACCAGCACATTTCAACACCCTTGAATGCAAATGATCTGCAGCTCTTTGTTTTCCATTTGTATGTCGATGTTGATGGGTAAATGAGCATGACTAGTGTTGGATAATTTTAACTAACTAGCTTGTGGTTTCCTCACTTGCGTTGCAATTCAAATGTGATAAAAACAATGGAAAATCTTATAATGTTTGCGGGTATGTACTACATATTTTAGTCATGATGTTTGTGTTTTTTTTTTTTTTAAATTTTTTTTATAAATTAGTTGCGGAATGCATGCTATGACATTGACTGTATGTATATGTATAACATTTGGGAGTATGTCAGTTAGTGGTGTTAGGGGGCATGCAATGTTCAGACACTAAGTGAGAAAACCACCTAATGTCGAAAAAAGAATGATTGTTAAATCATTAATTTGCTATTGTTAATATTGTTGCAGGTACTTTAAGTCAACAGAGCTCGAGATGTAAGGCCGATGGGAGAACACTACGATCACGTTCATCAACTCAGACTTCAACTCGATTGGCCACAAGAAGGCAAGCATCACTGCCTTTCAAAAGACGAAAACAGTAGCAAGAAATGTTAAAAAACATGTTGTCGACCCCTCGAAACTAATGTACTGTCCGAATATTTGATGAACCAACACCATGAATCAACTATGAAAATGTGAATGTTTGATGAAGACGAAACACCATACTTGCAAAAATAAAAAATAAAAAATAAAAATACAAACAAACAAAACAACGTTACATGCGTAGATTAATGGACACAGAAATATGAAGGTTTAGCCAATGTGAACACAATCTTCTGAATGTCACCTACGCATTACACGATTACAACATCACCATGTTGCAATACGAAATTGACAAAATGACAAACGGAAGCATCAAAACAACTACATACCAATACCAGACCCAAGATGGCATAACCTCATAATCCATTGTGGTATGTTAAAAATTGAAAGACAATCATGACTAAACGAATCAAAAGAAACAAAAACATCATGAAGGAAGGTGTTACAAACCCATCACCGTCGGAAAATCTTGTATACGTTCCAACCACAAAAAGAAACAATAAATAACAAATCAAGAAAAGAAAAAAAAAAAACACCAAATGCACATTAGAAATAAAACATCAACTAGGGAAACATAAGCTCCCAAAAAGGACTATGTAATTCTCTCTTCCACAAAATAGTAATGTTAAAACATGTCTTACCCACACACACTATGAAAAAATCTATTTAAAATCACAAATAAGGACAAACAAGTAAACTATAAACTCAATAATTCAAACAAATACAACATATCAAAAATAAAAAGGGCTAAATAGTTTAATAAAAAATATCCGGGACTAGATAGAGTAATATTCCTCTATATGAGATTTATGAATAATTTTTTTTAACAATAATGTTTTAGAGCTCTAAATTAGGAGCACTAGAGCATCACTAATGATGTGACATAGGGGACTCCACCAAAGTGATATGATGTTTTGGCTTGAGTTTGTTTGTTTTTTTTTTTTTTTTAGTTCATTAGTGCTATTAGTGATCAAAAAATTAGTGGGATGAATCACCACCCTTTTTTTAAATCAAACTTTTAAGATAATTTATATATATTTTTTAATTGGCAAAAGTTAAAGTTAGTTGTTAACAGGGATGGAGCTGATGAAGACTTGGGGAAAATTGTACTTGTACTCATGAATACAAAAAGTATCTTTAATGTATATCCCTTGTAAAATTATATTTGGTGGGTGTGATTTTAGCCTTTTGAATTCGGTTGTTTGAAAATTATATATTTTTATTTTTCATATTTTTTTTATTTTTAGTGAATATTTTTTAATTTTAATATATATATATATTTTTTAAATACATCTTACTTAGATATATCTAAAAAGTAAGATATTTGTGAAAAATATATTTTAAAAAATTAATAAATAAAAAAATACAAAATTTTCATATTTTTAAAAAAAATATTTTTGATATTTAGTGAATTTTTTAAACGTAACCCCTTATTTTTTTAAAATTGTACTTGTATTCATGAATACAAAAGATATCTTTAGTGTATATCCCTTGTAAAATTATATTTGGTGCGTTTGGATTCAATTTTTTAAATTCAAAAATTGCATTTTTAAAAAATTATATTTTTTTATTTTTCTTTTTATTTTTTGTTTTTAGTGAATATTTTTTAATTTTTAAGCATACTTTTTTATTTTTTTAGATGTACCTTACGTAGATATATCTAAAAAGTAAAATATTTGTAAAAAAATATTTAAAAAAATTAATATATACACAAAAATACAAAAAAAAAACTAAATTTTAATATTTTTTGGTATTTTTGATATTTAGTGAATTTTTTTTAAAAAAAGTTTCACGAAAATTATACTTTTTAAGTGTATTTTGTTAGGTGTGTTTAAAAATTAAAAAAATTACTTAAAATATTAAAAAAATTCAGCAAAAACAAAAAAATACGAAAAATAAGAAAATAAAATTTTCTGAAATATATTTTTAAAAAACTGAAAACAAACATGGTGATTAGTGTCCCTCTTAAATTATTTTAAGGTACTTACTATTTTTAATTTTTCAAAAAGAACCCCTTATATTATGTTTTTTGAAAAAAAGAGCAATAATATACAAACATAATCTTTATACAAAAATTGTATACATAATGAGTTGGGGTTTTGTGATTCATTTATTTTCAATCAAAATATCTACTATTATCCTTGTAATTGCATAAATGTCATTGGCACATTATTCTGTTGAATTTTTTTTATATGAATTTTAACTAGACATTTATTTAGCCTAGTGATTGTGTGACATCTTTTGTAATGTAAGTTCCAACTTATATGGGGAGTAGTTTAATACCATTTGTAATAGTTGGTTTATTTCGTCCTATTATAAAGGTTAAAAAGTTCCCTTCCTATATCAAATTTCTAGATTTGGCACTGGTTGTTAGATTAGCATATCGGGAGAGTTAAATTTCCATTTACTCCTTGCAAACACTTGCGTTTTGCCTTCTATTCCTCTCTGAAGAAGGGAATCCAAAAGAGATTTGGTGGTCAAAAAGTTACCCACACAACTAGTTCAATATAATTATATTAAAATTATAAAAATTATTTATATTTTTTATAAATTTAAAAAAATAAGTATAATTTGTCCCATATTAAATTACGAGGTAGATATACTCTGTACCTCTAATGTCTTTACTTGAATATATACAGTAGATGTTATTTGTTTATAGAAGGATTTAGCGAGCATGCCGTTACGTTCCATTTTCTTGAACACCAAACACCCCCTCTAAAAGCCCTTAGAGTAAATTATTTTTTTCACCAAATCTGAGTAAAAAATGACCAATTTCACCAAATTTGATACCACTCGCTCCAATGGTGCATCAAATCCCGTATCAAATCCTGTGGGTCAACCGGTTGGTCGACTGATGAGTCGACCGGTAGGTCGACCGGTAAGCGTAAATATTGATAAAACCGGTGGGTCGACCGGTAATGCTTGTTCTGATGTGCTCAGGTGAATTGGAGCAAGAAAAATACTTTTTTAGCACTAGGGAAGCCAAGTATCGAAATGGGAACCGGTCCAACAGAAGAGAAGTGCAGAGCACTATGGAATTTAATGGTAGTTGTTCTTTTGTGAGAACCGGTCCAATTGTGAGATTCTTTTGTGTTTGTGATTTGAATTTAATGGTAACTGTTTAATTTCTTGCAGAGCACTATGGAAAATTGTGATGATCAATAAGATGATCATGAAGAAAGTAGCAGTTGCCATTTAAACAATTTCAGATTGGTGGGTGGTCGACCGGTAAGTGAATATTTTTTTTTATACCAGTTTGAACCTTTTTTGACCGATTTGAACCCACCAATTGTAAAGGAAATCGGTCGACCGGTTGGTCGACCGGGTCCTCCCTTCAACAATCACCAACAGTGTTTTGGTGAAATCAGTATTTCGTTGTCAGTTTGATGAATTGTTTGATGAAATCTCAATCTGATATTCAATTGGTGCAATTGTTGGAGCAGTAAATAGTAACTTTTTTATCAAAATTTGAATTTGATATCAATTTTGATGAACCGTTAGAGATGATCTTATATTAGGACTTTTCTTAAGTGTGCAACTTACACCTTACACTTACGCCTTTCTTTTTGCCGTCCTATTTTATGTTTATACCTTACACTTATATTTTTTGTGTTAATTACATATGATGTGCAATTTTAAAAGGTTACACAGTATAACAGGACCCCTTATATTAATCGGAAAGATCATTAAGAAAGTGGGAGAAAACACTGGGGGAAAAAAAGGACAAGCGTGGTAGCCTTCTCAGATAAAATCACTCCTCCGCTTTCTATTTGGGTCTCTCTCTTCTTCTCTTTTTTTTTTTCTTTTTTTTTTTTTTTGCTCTCTCTCTTGCGTCTAGAGAGAGAGAGAGAGAGAGAGAGATAGAGTGGGGGAAACAGATGCAGATATGCTACTGGGTCCAAGATTGAGCTTCTTTTTCTACATCTACATCTGCTCTTGAAGATAATGAGCAAAGCCTTCATTGTCTTCTTCTCCGATGAAGAGGATGTCTCCTTACCCAGAGCAAGACTCACATCTACAGAACCCAATGTTTGTCTTTGACGGTCTCTACTGTGAAGAAGAGCATTTTGAGGATGATTTGGGAGAGTATGGTTTGGAACAAGGGAGTGACAACTGTGATGAGAATGTGAAAGGACCTTTAGTTTTCTTGGAACATGACTGGGATTGGGATGATGATGAGCTTGTTTCTTTAATTTCCAAAGAGAAGGAGACCCATTTGGGTCAGAATGTTTTGAACTCAGACGAGTCCTTAATGGTGGCAAGGAGAGAATCTGTTGATTGGATTTTAAGGGTCATTGCTCACTATGGTTTCACTGTTTTGACCACTGTTTTAGCAGTTAACTACTTTGATAGATTCATTTCAAGCCTTTCATTTCAGAGAGAGAAGCCATGGATGAGTCAACTTGTTGCTGTTGCTTGTCTCTCTTTAGCTGCCAAAGTTGAGGAGACCCAAGTGCCCCTTCTCTTAGACTTCCAAGTACGTGATATTATTGTATTGCTAAATACGCAATGTGGGTGTTTCTGAAAATGTCTCACTGAATGGTTTTTGGGCATTTTATTGTCATTGATTTATTTCTTTGTGTTGTGATTAGGTGGAGGAATCGAAGTTTGTGTTTGAAGCCAAGACAATCCAGAGAATGGAGCTTCTGGTGCTATCTACTCTTCAATGGAAGATGAATCCTGTGACCCCACTTTCATTTGTTGATCACATTGTGAGGAGGTTTGGATTTAAGACAAATTTGCATTTGGAGTTTCTGTGGAGGTGTGAGCGCCTTCTTCTCTCTGCCATCACTGGTAAGCAAATCGAACATCTCTCAGTTCACCATTGCTATAAATAAGGTAGAGAAATGTTAAAAAGTGGGTATTGTTTACAGATTCAAGGTTTGGGTGTTATCTTCCTTCTGTATTGGCTGCTGCAACAATGTTACATGTTATCAAAGAGGTTGAGCCTTCTAATGTATTGGACTGTCAAAATGAGCTTATGGATGTTCTCAAAATGAGCAAGGTTTGTACTTCACTCGCATGGGTTTCTCTTGTATCTTACTTTCACATAGTCCACATTTCAATTCTTGATTCAATTTTAACAGGACAAAGTAGATGATTGCTACAAACTCATCCTGGAACTGCCTGGCAACAACAGTCAAATGCAATGCCAAACCCACAAGCGCAAGTATCAGTCCATACCCAACAGCCCAAATGGTGTCATCGATGTGAATTTCAGCTGCGATAGCTCGAACGATTCGTGGGCAGTGACATCCTCAGTTTCATCATCACCAGAACCCCTGTTCAAGAAGAGCAGAGTTCATGGTCAGCAGATGAGATTGGCTCCATTAAGGCATATGTCTGTGGGTGTAGTTGGCAGCCCTCGTTAATCTTTCAATTTCTTAATTATCTACTCGTTTTGGCACCGGTATTAACAGTCTGTCTTTCACACCTTAATTGCAGTATGTCTTCTTAAGGTGCAATTACATTGCATTTGATGGTATATTACTGTATTTGTGGCCAAACCCATGTGATGAATCAGACTGATTATCAAACATTCACTTCACCACTTCTTGGATTGGAAGTGGTGGGGGAGAAGAGATATAAGTGGAGTTTTCCCATAAGTTGAGTTTATAATGCTCCTCTCTATCCACGTTTTTAGATAATATTATTACATATTTATAAATGGATGAAAATATGCTATGCCCTACTCTTTTTCATTGATTTAAATATAATTATGTCTACCTGCATTGTATGTGTGTATGTATATATATACATGCTTACCAGTATCACCATCTTAAATGAATGTTGGATCATTGATAGAAATGGGAGTGCCAAGTCTTTGGTTGTTTCTGTTTTTTACATGAACACATTGATGATTGAGAGAGTTTTTCAAAACAGGACAGGTTGGCAATGGTCCTAATTTTAAATTGGAGAAATGGAATGTCTTAAGGGCGGGATAAAATTGTCGGCCAGGGGGATTTGGGTGGTTGTTTCGTGAAGACTTTTGTTACAGGTTTGACCTTGTGGAAGGAGTGCACTGTGGTTCAATGATATTATGTGCTGATGTAGATTGCCTTTCTAAGGTAATCTTTGCACAGTGACTTGCCCTTACAGGTCAGAATAACAATTTTCAACAAATGGAAATCAACTCTTACATTTCTAATTTTGAATTATGCTTCATTTTATGTCAAGGAACTTTTGTCTAAGTGAGGGATCAAAAACTTGGTCATTGCACATGCTTATTAGACATATATATCTTGGTTAACATTCAATGAACCTTGAGAAGTCTTTTGCAGCCAATATTGATCATTGGGGTATTGGATTTTGTTTTTGTTATCCAAAAGAGGGGAGTAGCTTCTCTAATGACCTGTCAGTTTTGGCTACTTCGGTGTCTTGGTTTAGTTCTTGCACAATCAATTTAACCTGAAGAGTATGTTAATGCTTTTATAAATATATATGTGTACATTGTTGCAGAAACAAAGACATGGATTTTTTTAGAATGGAAATATGCAATTCTTTGTAGGTGGAATGATTGAAAAAGCAATCTCTTTATAAATGGATAGAATTTGATATTGATAGTATGTTTGGTTAGATCAATAAAGATGCTCAATTTGCCTGTGATAGCGTGCTTTTGTAAAGTTATTATCAATTTGCACCGTTAATTAGAGTTTGGCATTTCTTGCTTGGATTGATTGTATGTTTGCGTTATTTTTTACCTGTATTTTGTTTTCTTTTTACTCAGTGGCTAATTGGCTTAGCTTACTGAAATGTGCTTTGTGGAAAATGAGTCAAAATTAGATGCTATAGGTTGCAAGAGATCCAACACTGAGTTGCTAGCAAAGTGAGGTTTTTCGAATTTATTTTGATTCCCTGAACCACTTGATCACAACCCAGAAAAAAGAGATAAGAGGTGAAGGGTGGTGGAGAGAGATTGGGTTATCCATGGAGATATTATTATGAGTTCTTTCTAATATTTTGGGAGTGTCTTTTGTTTCTGCTATCCTGTTCTTGGGTTTATGCTCCAAGGTTAGTATAGTTTTTTGAGATATACATCAACATGAATTAACCAGTGATCTTGATGTGGAGGTGCATTACTAATAAACGAGAAATTTGACATTGTGGTATTAGTGATGGGGTGACTGATTGAATCAGTGGGGGACGCCTGAAGTTTACCAAATTTTATTTTGAAATTTCTATTGTTTCATGACTATTATACTCAACATTGGTAGGATTTAGACTTCTTTTGATAAAAAGTTAATTTCTTGGTTAAAAATAAATTTTTTTAAAAAATATTTGGCACATTTATAACTTTGACTTTTCTAATACGATGAATAAAGTAGATTTTTTAGTGAAATAAATTTACTAAAAAACAAAATGAACATTTTTAGCTCACAACCAAACGAAGCTTTAGAGAGAGATTTTCAACAGAACAGCTAACCACCAGGCCCACCCAAATGATCTTCCACTCATTTAAGTCCCAAGTTTGACTGGTTCAGATTTGCTATGCGTGGCCCGTGATAAATTGTTCCCTATTGAGTGTCTGAAATTGTAGTGTGTGAAAGGGGAAATTATTCAAAACAGCATGCGTTCATATTTCAAGTTAATTATTAATTATTTAATCTCATGTTATTTTTTATCTTTAATATAAATCATGGGTTTCTATTCTTTTTTACCAATCAAAATACGTGTCCATACTTTGGAAATACTGAATAATCACTCGTGTGAAAGTATTGTTGGTTAATTTTGCACTTTTTTTTTTTTTTATATTATATTTATTATTATTTTAATTTGAATTTTGCACATCAATAAGAAGAAATTGATGGCTCCTCAGAATTGATGGCCTTTTTAGGTCCGTTGGGGTTCGGTTTGATTAGTGAAGTAAAAGGGAAAAAATGAAATTTTTGTAAGAAATTACCAAAATATATATATATATTTTGTAAGAAAAATAAATATAGGAAAGTTGAGACGTGAAATACTAGCTGACTACTTTTACGAACAAAATGGGAAGAAATTCCTGTTTCTTTACCAAGTTTTTTTTGGCAAGAAAGTAAAAAGAAATTATCATGTTGATATTAGTATGAAAATTTTAATACTTTTCATTGCTCTCATACTAAACAAATTTATAAAAAAGGTTAATTTTTTTTTTTCCTCATTGGCACTCTTCAACTTTTTTCATTCTAACCAAACTCATCTTGGGAAAAAAATTGCATGTGGTAGGTACTGTCCATAATATTCAAATAGATTGAAAATTTGAAAATATGAGATACCAACAATATTTGCTTCAGTATTATGGTTGCATCGGTGCTATGAACATACACACCAAAAAAAAAAAAAAAAAAAAATTGTGATGTAGGCAAAACCCCAAATTTATAATCCAAAAAAATAAAGTGTTAATTGTTCATTTTACAATGATGATGGTATAAATAACAATGCCATTTTATTTTTGGATGCATTTCCAACATTAATCAATAATTTTTTTTAAAGAAAATGAATCACAATAATGCATAAAATTTCTAATTTGTAATGTCAAAAGAAATTATTAATTATAGTCACATTATGTAATAAGTAATAAATAAATGAAAAATGAGTGAGATTCCTTTTTTGAAGATTCTCACAGTCCCCAAAATAATTCACACCACTCATGTATGTGTAGGGTCCACTCATGTATGTGTAAGGCCCACATCATGAGTGGTATGGATCACTTTGAGAGTTGTGAGGATCTCAAAAAAGAAAAAGAAAAAGAATCCCTATCATTGTTGTAAATAAACAGATGCTCACATTGTGTGATAAGATGTGTTAGATCCAATGCCAAGTAAGGTCACATTCTGTAATAAATAAATAGAGTCAATTTCTCAAAAAATAGAGTCCATTTCAATGGGCAAGTAAAGTCAAGGAAATCACTTCGTGTTTTGAAAAAATCATCTCATTTTTTAATATTCAATTTTACTCATTACTAATCGTGTTTTGCACCGCTGCATGAGGAATTTACGTTATGTTTGGTTAGGAGATTTAAAAAAAGATTTGCAAAGACAAATGAAAAAGAAAGATAAAATGTGAATATAATATACTTATATTTTATATATTTTTTCCTTTTCTTTTTTCAAATCTTCTAATTAAACACAGTATTAATGTCTTCTAGCAGAGCTCTTGTAGGGGAAAATGATATTAATATAGCACCCAAAGTCTTTTTCATTTTATTTTTTTCATCATAGAAAAATCCCCGAATAATTGGACAATATATTATTAAAAAATGTGAATGCGTAAAAGGCCTTTATGGACAATAATGGAGGTTTGGATCTAAAACTATATGGGCTGGTTGTACCTTCCAAGCAAGAGGCCGGCGATAGGCACAATATATATTCTTATTTTTCTTCTTACATTGTGTTGGAAATTTTACATGCATTTATAACAACAATACAACAATGACATTTATATGAATTTTGCTAATACATACTCTTAAGACATCTTTTAAGAAAGTTTAGAAAGATATATTCTTTTTAAATTTTTAAACATGTATTTTAAGAATACACGTTAATAATATCACATTCTACATGTAGTTAGAACCATAATGTATATTGAAATGATAGTTATATTTAATTATATTACTAACATATCACCCGTGTTATGTATGAGATTAAACAATAATTGATAAATTTATTTTTAAATTAATTAAAAATAATTTTAAAACAAAACAAAAATTAAGTTTTAACTTTTTTTTAACAAAAAGAGTGTTTGTTTTTGGGTGAATAACAAAAAGAGTGTTTGAATTAGCTTTTTTAGTGACTTTTTAAATTTTTTAAGAAAAAAATTAATGTATTTAGGAATAATTTTTTTAATTTTTCGTTTTACCTTTGCAAAGATGTAAACACTTATACACTTACTCATAAGAATTGTTTAGTCTTTTCAAAGTCGTACAAAGATTTTCATTTTTTTTTTTTGGTGCATGCCAAACACATTTTAGCACTTTTTAGTTTCTTGACTTTTTAATTAAAAAAAAAAAGCATTCCAAACATGGCATGAGTAACACAATTTTTATTTTATTTTATTTTTTGTTGCTATTAATGTTTTGTACTAAGTATTATATACCAAATAGATAATAATAATTCAATTAGTAAAGTTAAAACAAATGAATTTTCTAAAATTATAAAAATTATACATTTAGTCAAGTATAATTATATTAGTAACGAAATTCGTAATTATACTTCATAATACCATAGTTTGTCAAGTGGCATAACAATCTCTTCTTCTTCTTTTTTTTTAATTTTTTTTTTTATTATCTCTCTTCTTCTCTCCTACTCATTTTCTATTTCTCTTTACTTTTAAGGCGATGTGGCAAAAAATTGAAATGAAATATTTAAAGTTTTATATTTATTTCAGTAAGTATATTAGGAAAAATATTCTCGTATTAATAAAATTTGGTTTGCCAAATGATAGAGGATAATAAATTTAAGTTGACAGTAAAATGTAAGAGTATTTTAAAAATTTTATGAGATGATCGAGATACCTAAACCATGCTAGATTTATGTTAATCAGCACAAATTGAAAAGTCACTTGACGAATTTGTTTATGTAAATATTTTTTTAAATTGGTAAACATACATCATTAGTATTTTTTTATATATATAATAAAATGTACATATTTATGCATATTTAATAACTTTGAAAAAATAGATTACATGTAATGTTTATAGGGGAGGTCATGAGTTCAACTCTCTTAGGGGAGTTAAATTAATAGGGCAAACACTTGGTGCTTTGTAAAGGGTGGGGAGACTAACTCTCATAGGTATTAATCTAATAACTAATAATTAACTTTTGCCAATAAAAAAAAATATAATATATTTTTTTTATAGTGTTGTAATTATGGCTATAACTTCACTTTAATCTAGACAATTATAAATATTTTTATAATATTTTTAAACAAAATTAAACAAAAATGAATTCAAAAAAAATTAAACAGATATTTGTTTATGTAAATATTTTTTGAATTGATATTTTTAAACAAAATCAACTGCAGATAAAAATATTAGAGTGAAGGTATAAAAATATTAAAGAAAAAATTATTATGCACTTTTGAAGTAATGCTCTACACCAATTGTCAATTAATACATATCATAATGTCACAAAATATTAAAAGTAAAAAAATAAAAAAGAGTAGTAATATACAAACATAATATCAGTACAAAAAAATATTAATAATAATTTGGTTAGATTTTGATTTATCACTTTATAATAAAGAGTCTAATGACATGTTTTTTATTATACAAATGACACTATCACATCATTTTATGGTAAAGTTTTGCATAAAAATTTAAGTGAAATAATATTTTCTGACAAAAAAAAAATGGTTATAAGCAAAAATAAAAAAATAATGGCCTATAGAGAGTAGAGGGACAAATAATACATAAAATATGAAATAAAAAAATGGTCAGAAGAGGAAAAAAAAAAAAAAATTTGTACTTAAAGGATGAAAGAGTTTGTTTAAAGAATGCAAGAGACTAAATATTAATTAATCTCCAATTGTCTCATAAAAATAGAGAAAAATTAATGAGTTGCATTATTACATAAATGTAATATTTATAGGATGAGGAGGATGTGAATGATTTGGAGATGGTGTAATGCATGATGGCTACGATTTTGGGATAGGAGAAAGAATTGTTTAAAGAATGAGTGTCTTTTATTTTCTAAATCATAAATTATGAATTATTATTATTTTTTTATTTTTATTTTTTGAACTTTAAAATTCACAAACTTAGTATGGGAAACATCCAAATCAGTTTATTTTATTTATTTATTTATAGGAAAATAATTTAATTATAGGGAAACAAATAAATCAATTTTCTAAATTAATTATAAGGAAACAAAATCAATCAAACAAAATAATTTAAACAAATTTGAATTGATTTATGTTTAATTTGTTTTAAGGAATGAAGGATTTTAGGTAAAGGTTTTAAAAGATAGACAAATAAATTAGAAGGTCAACAAACCGTACTTTTATATTTGATTTTAGGAAATGTTCATCTTTTAGACAACAACCTTAGGAGATGTGCTTGAAGATTTATTTATTTATTTATTTTTTAATTCAAAAATTATGTGAGACATATGAATAATTTATTATTATTTTTTAAATTAGATTTTTTTTTTTTTTTTTGAGATTGGACATGTCGACGCCTTAAAGCATCCACACCAACCTCTTCAAATTTTTAGTCAAATTAAAGATATTTTGCTATTTTAGCTAGTTATCTCTTAGTGCTTACTGTATCAAACTCTTTATTCTAACTTAATCTTATTAAAATATTATTTTCTTATTGTGTTTGTTATTCTTTCTTTTTTTATTAAATTGATAAGTTACTAGCCAAACAATTCTTAAAAAATGCAACCAAAAAAAAAATTTCCATTAACCGGCCAAACTTCCAGGCGAACATCCGGTAATACTAATCTAGCGATAAACAGTATCTCACTAGCGAGATACTGTAACAATCATAAATTTTGGCGAGCTGCAAGCGAGACTGATGTACTTGATTTGTTGAAGTTTATTAGCTAAAAAACTATTTTACCGAGTTTGATGCGGATGCTCTTAGAGACTTTCTCACTAAAAACTTCCTATTATATATAGATGTTGCAATTTTAGATTTACCATGTAGTCCTGCATAATTGTGTGCCTGCCTTGCATTAAAGTGTTGGAAATTTTATGTATACATTTATAACAATAATAATTGACGTTGAAATAATAATTACATTTATTTTATGTTGTGCTCTTAGATTTGCCATGTAGTCATGTATAATTGTGTGCCTGCCTTGCATTAAAGTGTTGGAAATTTTATATATGCATTTATAACAATAATAATCGACGTTGAAATAATAATTACATTTATTTTATGTTGTGATCTTAGATTTGCCATGTAGTCATGTATAATTGTGTACCTTGCATTAAGCATTGGAAATTTCATAAGCATTTATAACAAATAATGGATGTTGAAATAATAATACTTACATTTATATCTTATATTTGCCTTGTAGTCCAGCATAATTGCTCATGCATTAAGGTTTAGGTTTGTTTGGAGGTTTGGCGAGAGAGACTGGAGTATGACTGTGATGAGCCCACTTATATTATGTTTGGTTAAGAAATATAGGAGGGGAGGGGGGATTAGTATTCCTCTTGAAGGAGTAATCCTACAGGAGGAGTAGAAAAGCTTGGAAACACATGGGATTGAGATGCAATACCAAGGGATTAATGGGATTAATGGGTAAAAGCTATTTTACCTCTTAGACCATATTATGATTACAATAATGGAAGAAGGGTAATTATGAAATTTCATAGTTTAATCCCAATTAATCAATATCACCACACCATTACAACAAACCACTTTATTTTACATTTCCAACTTAATACCACTACATTACTAATCTACTCATTCAATCCCACTGTACTTATAATCTTGTTGACACCATAAATCTGCAATTTTTATTATTTATATAAATTACAGAACACGTGGCATTCTTCTACTCATTTGAAAGTTATGAGAAGTTATGAATCATTAAACATATGTGAAAAAATGATGGAGAAATGTGGAAGATCATAAAGCATAATGTGGAAGAACATGGAGGACAAAGTGGAGAACAAGGAGCATCAATTGGGGGTTAAAGGAAGTTATGAAGACATGGAGAGATATATGGTATTGTGAGAATGAAGATGGAAGAGTGAGTAGTTTTAGGTGGTTATTGGATAGTTTTAGGTAGTTTTTTTTCCTAAAAATATTTGCCTATAAATAGCCATACATGGCTATATTGTAAAGGGATTCAGAATTCAAATCAAAGACAATTGATTTCAATATTTCTTGTCATTTTCTTTATCTTAGGAGTAGTTTAACATAGATTTAGAGTTTGAAGCATTTATTTTCAGCACTTCATTTTCAAAGCATAGGAGTATAGGTAAGTAATTATTACTTTGATTGTTCACTCAATCATTTTTCTTTGTCTCCCTCATTCTTCTTTTAATTTTTCTTTTCTCTACACTTGGCAATTTTGAAGTCCTCTTTGTTGAGGCAAAACAACTGTCAACATAATTACTTGATAATTGGCTTGAATTTAATCTGTAAGGATTTTTTAATCATTGCTGACACGCTCGCATTTATGATATTTTTCTTCATGGGAAAGATAAGCCAACAATTTTTGGCACGCCCAGTGGAACGTTAAGTGTAAAAAATAAAAAATGAATTGGATTTGTCTATTTCAAATAGCCTAGATGAAATCCATTGGCTTAAACAAAAAATTTTGAATATTTAAGAAGAGATCTATTTTCTTGATGAAATAAACTTTCATCTCTTACAATATTATTTGGTGGAAGAAAAAGACACCATTTAATTGGAGAAATTCATCAACTTGATATAGAAATTCGTCAATGGAATGATGAGTTATCAACTCTCACTACCAAGTCTTTAATTGAGGCTTTAATGGCCGAAATTGGTGAATTTTTTCAGAATTTTTCCATAGTTAAAAATAGCAAAAGCAAAGAGTTGATTTCATTAATGGCTCGAGGGGTTCAAGAGCCCGTTTTTAAAGAGCCAAATTATGAAATTAGCATAATGAAAGAGCATGTTCTTGAACCAAATTTGGCTAAGAGTGATGTTCCATGCATGGCTCGGAGGGTCTAAAAATCAATTTTTAGAGAGTCAAGTCATGAAAATAACATATCTATAGGTGATTTTTATAAGCCATTAATGGCTAACATGAAAAAACAACCCACTTAGTCAAATAATTATGAAAAATCAATTCGGCGAAAGTCATGTTTTTAAAGTAAACATAGTCAAGAATAATGAACAAGCCACTGTTCATAAATTCAAAATTTTTGACATTTTTCAAAGTGTCAAAAAGTATGAATTTTCGTGGTCACACTACACCATGACTTCTGTTGTTCGAAATCCATTTTGGATTTGTGGATCACATCAAACGTTGACTTTGATGAAATGACTAACAAAAAATATTTCGTTATTGCAATATATTGGGCCAAAAATATGGTTATTAGTTGATCCATAAAACCATCAACATTTGGTTTTGTGGTTACCTTCGAAGCATGTTCCAAGACACTTCGAACCTTGTTATTCATTGAAATATCATTTTATAGCCATTAATGGCTAGTTAAAATGCCAAACTAATTTCATAGTAATCCAACTTTTTGGATTTGGTTTTAAGAGATGTCGTGAGCACTTTCGCAAGACGACTTTGATCCTTTGGAAACATATGTGACTTTCGAAGAGTGGTTTTGTCGTCAACAAACACCTTCGAAATGAAACATAGGACGAGAAAATTTTCAAAATGTGTACCTCCCTTCAAATATATGTAAAATGACAATTAATTAATTATCGAATAATGCCTATTTTTGGCATGATAATTAGTGACTTTACTAATAACCATTTTTATAGCCATTTGTTACATGAAAATGTAACTAGTATTCTACAAAAGTTGGTTCGAAGAACAAAGGTTTTAGTGTATTCGGAGAATTAATAATTGGTTCGAAGTATAAAATTAATATTTTTATTAATTATGTGTGAACCAAGACATACAAAATTTGAATAACCACAATGTTGGCCAAAAGTTGCTTCGAAAGCCCTTTTGCCATAATTTTGTAAGCTTCGAAGCACTCTATTTTGCATCAACAACAACTTCGAAGAAACAATAGTGGTGGTTGTGAACTTTCGGAGCTTTGCTGAGTATTTCCAATGATGTAATTCGTCTTTTGTCGGCACCTTCGACCTTCGAAGATAATTTTGATCTTTTATACCACCTTCAAATCTGGTTATTTAGTATGTGTAACAGCTTGCTAAGGTGAATCATTGGCTTTGCCTTGAAAATATGAGGTTATCCTTCGAAACTTTTCTGCAATAATATTCTTTTAAGGCGTATATATATAATTCAAGATATTTAGTCATAATTCCATGCTCATTCGAAACACTTTGTTGATATTATTCGAAGCATTTTGTTGCTTAGATTAGTCATGTGCTTGGTTCGGCCCTTCAAAAATTCAAGTAAACATCATTTTTAAGGGCCGCAGGGGGTAATGTTGGCACCATAAATCTACAATTTTTATTATTTATATAAATTACAAGACACGTGACATTCTCCTACTCATTTGAAAGTTATGAGAAGTTATGAATCATTAAACATATGTAAAAAAATGATGGAGAAATGTGGAAGATCATGGAGCATAATGTGGAAGAACATGGAGGACAAAGTGGAGAATATGGAGCATGAATTAGAGGTTAAAGGAAGTTATGAAGACATGGAGGGATATGTGGTATTGTGGGAATAAATATGGAAGAGTGGGTAGTTTTAGGTGGTTATTGGGTAGTTTTAGGTAGTTTTTTCCTATAAATATTTGCCTATAAATAGCCATACATGGTTACATTGTAAAGGAATCTAGAATTCAAATTAAAGACAATTGATTTCAATATTTCTTGTCATTTTCCTTATCTTAGGAGTAGTTTAACATAAATTTATAGTTTGAAGCATTTATTTTTAGCACTTCCTTTTCAAAGCATAGGAGTAGAGGTAAGTAATTATTATTTTGATTGCTCACTCAATCATTTTTCTTCGTCTCCCTCAATCTTCTTTTAGTTTTTGTTTTCTCTACACTTGACAATTTTGAAGTCCTCTTTGTTGAGACAAAAGAACACTCAACACAATTGCTTGATAATTGGCTTGAATTTAATCTGTAAGGATTTTTCAATCCTTGCTGGCACGCTTGCATTTATGATATTTTCCTTCATAAGAAAAATAAGCTAACAAATCTCATCTACCATAATCTGCCAAACAAACGTGACCTAAGTGTTGAAAATTCCATATCCATTCATAATAATAATGGAAGTTGAAATGATAATTACATTTACATTATGTTTTTATCTTAGATTTGTCAAGTAGAAAAAAAAAAAAAATAGAAGGGAAAATAAAATTTGTCATCCGCCGTAATATTATCTTCTATGTTATAAATATGATGGTAACTTATAGGAGGTGAATAAGATCATGAAAAATTATATAACACAATTGTAACACTCAAAAATCAATTATAATTTATAACCAAGTAGAAATATGTGTAATAAGAACCAATGTAATGAAACAAGAATTTTATACTTTTAGGGAAGCTACATTAACCTATAAAGAGCGATATGCAATTTTTTTTATTATTTTTATTTTTTATATGGTGTAATTTATAAAAATTATGGAGTTAATCATATCTTTTTTAATATTTCAAAAACATTAATGTAATTTTAAGGGAAATTACTGTCCAGTGAGACAGAAGAAAAGAAAATACACAAACATGAAGGGATACAAGTTAAACTGATACAAGGGATACTTCATAATTTTTTACTTACACTTTACCACTAAATCACTTCCACTCCTCAATACACAAACATGGAGGGGATACAAGTGAGACTGATACCCTATAATTTTTTACTTGCATCCTACTACAAAATTACTTGCATTCACGTGTTTGTGATTATTTTTCTATGTTCGACTGGTCACGAATTCCCCTAATTTTAAAGAAACTCCGGGTTGAGGTGACTTTGGATGCTCCGTTTCAGCCTATGTATGATGTCTTTTTAGTGATTTGAGAAAACAAGGACAGCTTTGAATTTCAACCATACACCCCAACGATCTAGTGTCCTGAATACAGTGAAAAACTCATCAACCCTATTATTTGCACTTCACTAGATTTTTGGTGGTGTTGAAATATTATTTTATATTATTTATTACTTAAGATTTGTTAAGATGCTTTTTAAATTCTTTATAAAAAATACTCGATCTTACTAATATGATGTTGGGCACCAAGTGAATTTGCTTCGGCAGCAAAAACTAAATTCTCCTCTCTAAGACAATGCTATGTTTGGTTCCTTGTATATGTTGGAAAGAAATCATTATTTGTCAAAAAATCAAAAAGCCAACCATCTATACCAAAAAGTCAAAGATTTCATTTTCTCTCTACTTTTTGTACATCTTTTTGTAAAAAGTCAAAAAATCATCCCAAACATACTAGTTTTTTTATGTCATATTTTAGCCAAAAAGCCAAAAAAGTTACTAAAAAAGTCTGTTCCCAAACGAGGCCTCAGTAAATTCCCAATAAATTTTCATTAAATTACTCAATAAATTGCCAGTAAATTTCATGTTTTATTATTTACTATAAAAAATTGCAGAATTTAGCTAAAATAATGGAAGTTATGATTTAATGAAGCCTGTCAGTTATTGTGAACTCAAATCGAAGCTAGCTAGTGATCCTGGCATAAGATAAGTTATAAAAAATGTTTGTCGGTGGAATCTTTATATTTATCATCGTAAAGAAATGATAATTTGATAAGAAAGCTCAAAAATAGTTGTTTTATTTTAATTTACTTTCATTTTAATGAATCAAACACTATTTAAAAAAGACAAATAACATACCTATGGGTTTGAGCAAAAATATTTACATAAAAGTGATAAATATTATAAATATGAGTAATTATAATTATAATTATTTTTATTACTGTGTAATAATATTTAAAAACACTCCCTGAATAAAAATTTCCCCTTTAAAAAATGAGAAACCGAGACTTCCATATTTTAAAGTTGTTTGGTTACAATTATTAATACACTTTCCCCTCAATTTTGCATGTGCTATACTTCTGATTTTACATCAATGCATCACCTACCTACTGATTTGTATGTAGCTTTGCTCATTAAATGATAAATATTACATAAAAACAAAGTCAGCAAAGGAAAAAATTGTGACAGAGGTTCATCTTCCGGGTTCTACATTTTATATAGTACTAGTTGCGGAGTATTTTTTTCTAAAATACTCTAAATTTTTTTTAAAAAAAATTGACCAATTTTTAAAACTATTTAGAAAACTAACTTATTTTTTGAAATCCCATTTTAAAAATGCAATTTTATTATGACATGGATTTCGTTAAGATATATTACATTTTCAACTTGTGATTTTAAGAAACATGTTAGTTTTCCAAATAGTTTGAAAAGTGGGTCAACTCTTAAATTTTTTTTTTTTAGAATACTAAAAAAAAAAACTCACTAGTTGTGGGTGCAAACTTGATACGTTTGCAATTATAGAGATACGTTTGCAATTATAGATCTACATTTTTGCACCGTTTGATGAATTAGAAGAATATGTTAAATTTAAAAACTGTTTAGCAATTAATTATTAGAGTTTTAGCAGTTAACAATTTTATGAGCATTTAAAAATAAAAAATAAAAAGACAAATTTGTATATATATAAATACATCACTTAGTCTTACTGATGAATGATTCGTGAATTTCCTGCACAAGGACTGCGGCAAATTTTTATTTATACAATATTTAATGATGAGAAGTGAATTACAAAAATCCAACTAGTTACTATGATATGTTTATTATCATGATACAAAGGAACCCAAAGACATATATTTGCTGAATATTATTATCTAGGCAAACTGAGGTGGTTTCATGGAATTCCTTGTAGCAAAATACAGGACTTTGTGATTTTATTAGACTTCACAATTTCAAAATTCATCATTTTCCAATTTTTTTGGATGACAAATTCGATAAATTGAATATGTTATGATTATAGGATCGACTTAGTTGTGTGGACGATATACATGAAGGGCTCGACATAATGAACGATTTGGATTATCAAAACGGGACATGTGGTAGGTATATTAGTCATATGAATAAAGGTAGATTGGTATATTGTTAGCCTGTGTTTTTTAACTAATATTTCTGTTTACTGCTGTAATTGTTCGTTATTGGCATAATATAGACATACTATTCGTATTCTTATAGGATTATCAATTTATAATTCTGATTCATTCTACATGAATCCCATAATACATCAATTAAATTTAAAGGTAAATTACAAATATATCCCTTGAGGTTTGCTTAAAATATGAATTGTTCTTGTGATTTAGAAAATTACAAATACCTCCTTGTCAAAAATTTTTATCTAACAAAATTAATTGAAAAAGTGAAATTTCTAACTGTTCACCTATATAATAATAAATTATCTGAATTATTAATTGAAATCCACAACATGGGCCCATTATTGTGGTTGGGACTATCTAGTTGTGCCTGTGAGATCCACAACATGGGCCCAATTCGGTGTTTTGATTCATTTATTTTGTATACTCTTATGTATAGACCACTTCACACGCACACGCCTTTACGCACATGCACTTGCCTTCGCTACCTTAAAAATTAATTATCCATTAATTCTAGCCACATTATTCATTATATTTGTCTTAAAAAAATAGATAGATTACTTTCAAACTCATATTTAACATTCTTTTAAGAAATTTTTTTTTTTTTTAAATGTAACTATAATTGTCAAATCAATCAATTTTTTCTTATGAACAATCTATACATAATGACTTATAAAATCAACGGATAGGATCATGGAAATGCAATTCATGGTTGGTCTTACAAGCCCAACTAGACTGTCCAATCTATCACAGTGGACTGGAGACAAATTCAACGCTATTTAAATTCTAAATATGTTTGTAAATAAATCATATTGATGAAGAAAGAAATACTAGCTTCTTTTTTTAGTGTAACACATTAACCCCAATCATCCAGTCAGGAGGGGTGTCTCTTGGTCTTAGATATGGATATCTCAAGGAGATGAAAAGAGCTTGAATTTATTGACCTTGCTCTTGGCTTTTAACAAGGTCCTTTGAATCTTCCTCTACTGATATCTACTATTTGTATTTTGTCTGTTTCAGCTTCAGCACCAAAGAAAAAAATTGACAACTCCAACTTTCAAAAGCTGTAACAATCACTAATTTGATATAAAAAATAAGAAGCCTCCCTAGCTGTTTCCAACCCCACTTCTTTATCCCTTCTTTTCATTTGTTTGGCATTTTCATATTGGAAAACTCCACCACTCATTTAGAAAATTTGTAAATAAATTTATCAGAATAGACAAGTATAGTTAAATTTAGGATAAATTACAAACACACCCCTTAAGATTTATTTAAATTATAAATTATTTTCTATAGTTTTAGAAATTTCATTATGCCCCCTAAGGGTTTCTAATTTTATAATAAATAGGTCCTTTTATTAATAATTCATCAAGTTAATTAACAATTTTTTACTAATGTTAAATTTTTATTTCAATTAATAATTCAGATAATTTATTATTGTATAGGTGAATAGTTAAAAATTTTACTTTTTCAATTAATTCTGTTAAATAAAAAATTCTGACAGAGAGGTATTTGTAATTTTATAAACTATAGAAGACAATTCATATTTTAAGCAAATTCCAAGGATATATTTGTAATTTACCCTAGCCAAGAACAAAGTCAATAAATTCAAGCTCTTTTCTTCTCCTTGAGATATCCATATCTAAGACTAAGAGACACCCCTCCTTATTGGATGATTGGGGTTAATGTGTTGCACTAAAAAAAGAAGCTTCATAAATATGATTTATTTACAAAAATATTTAGAATTTAAATAGAGTTGAATTTGTCTCCGGTCCACTATGATAGATTGGACAGTCTAGTTGGGCCTGTGAGACCAATCATGGATTGCATTTCCATGATCTTATTCATTCATTTTGTAAGTCTTTATGTGTAGATTGTTCATAAGAAAAAAATTGATTGATTTGATAATTGTACCTACATTATTTTAAAAAAATAAAAAATTCTTAAGAGAATGTTAAATATGAATTTGAAAGTAATCTATCTATTTTTTAAAGAAAAATATAATAAATAACGTGGCTAGAATTAATGGATAATTATGTTTTGCGTGTATGTGAGCGCGCGTGAGGTGATTTATACATAAGAGCATACAAAATAAATGAATCAAATCACCGAACTAGGCCCATGTTGTGGATCTCACAGGCACAGCTAGATGCTCCCAACCACAATAATGGACCGAAGATAAATTTGACTTATTTAAATATATGATATAAATTAAACTTAGTAAATTTAAGGAGAAATATCAAAAAAATAAAATAAAAATAAGAAGTTAAAATAATAATTGTAAATTCATAAAAGTGAAAGTGATTTATGCACTAGATTGTACAAATGAGAGTTATACTTTCATGAAGTTACAAATATTTTTTCTACTTTGCATTTTTTTAATATTATTCCTAAATTTAATAACACATTTTAAATTGTGAACACATAATTTGGATTTTTATTTTTGTAGGTGTTGTCAATGTCCCGTGCATAGATTAGAATAGAACCTTGGAGACGAATTTAAGACGCAAAAATAGGACCCTCCCAAAGTGAATGCAAAGACTGGTTCCAAAAGGACACCCATTGGTAGGGCTATTAGATAATTTCACCTAATTGTTACTGAAATGATGAGATCCATTCAATTGATCAAATTTGTATTGAATTGTTTCTCCCAATTTATTCATCTGCCACCAACTTAACAGAATTTTCTCAGTGGAAATCAATGAATCATTAATAATTGACAGTTGACACATTATTATTCATGATAAATGAAAGTTCGGATCGTATATTTGCAATTTTGTAAAAGTCGATAAGGTTACAATTGTGTTTGAATTTTAAATTTGTGATGGTAAAAAATAATGAAAGGAAAAAGATGAGAAAAAATGATGCGGTGTGTTTTATTTTATGTTATTTTTAATTATTATTGTTTTGGTTGAATTTGGAAAATGAGAAGAAAATAATTTTATATTTAAAAATTTATTACACTTTCTATCTTTAAATTATCATCAAATTATTTACTTAGTCACTGAACTATCGATTGAGTTTACTTATTACTTAAACTATATAAATTAAGTTTATTTATTCCCTAAACTATGGATTGAAGTCGTTAAAATATTTAATTCAAACTTATTTAGTACTTGAAATGATTACAAAAATAAAATAGGAGCATTTACACATAAGTTATAATTTATGAACTTAGGCCTCGTTTGGGAACATTCTATTTTAGTAATTTTTTGATTTTTTACGAAAAGATATGCAGAAAAGTAGAGAGATTGATTTGACAACTTAGCTTGGTTTGGGTAGTTCAAAAAAATCTAAAAAGTCAAAAAGTTATTAAAAGAGTTAAAAAGTTATCACTACTCATCTAAAAAAAATTATTAAAAAAATAATTTTATATATAATGCTTGTCAAACAACTCTAACAGCAAAGCAGCGAATTGACTTGTGGGAAAAAACATAACTTCTTTAGGTGTACAAATATCACAGTATTATTCGGTTTGTAGGAGCTCATCATGAGTCCCTTTTTAATAATCTGAACCGTCAATGTGTAGAAATCGTCGAGTACTATATACCTGTAAAAAGTCACATTTATCAGATATCAGTAACTAAATGATCAAATCAAAAATAATTTTATAAAATGGATGGTGTTATAGTTAACGGTTAAAAACAAACTAATCCGATCAAATAGCTATCGATATCTGATTAATGTGGTTTTTTTCATAAAAATACAGTACTCGATGAGTTCTACATATTGAACGGTTTTGACTAAAAAAATGAGACCCGTGGTGGGCCCCCGGGTCGAACAGCACCTCCAATTTAATGGCCAAAAAGTAGGGAATCATCTCCCAAACAATACTCTGCCCACGCTGTAGCCTATTGTACAACCTATTTCATCCAATCTTTTCCTATACACTAATTTATATAATTTTTTAATATATATTTTTTTGTAAAAAGTCAAAAAATTAATTCAAACATCCATATTTTTTTCTCAACTTTTTAGTCCAAAAAGACAAAAAGTACACTTATTTAGGACACCCCAAACAACCCCTAACTTTTTGATTAAAACAGAAGGTTGCCAAACGAGACCTTATATTCCATTAAGTCTTAATTATGATTTTTTAGACCTTCAAGTCTCATTAAATTTTTAATAGTCTGATTTGTCCTTCAAACAATTATTGTTCATCATTTATGATTATTTATAAAAGAATACGATGATTTGATATTTATTTTTATTTTTAAAAATTTAAAATATTAATTTTGAAATTAAAAAAACTTTAAAAAAATTATGTGTAAAAAAAAAAAAAAAATTTTTTTTTGAAAAAATTAAAAAAATTATGTAAAAATTTTAATTAAGACTAATGAAATATAAGTTCATAAATAAAGATATTTGTGTGTAAATGTCCTAAAATAAACAATCACACCAAGTAAACAATTTCACCAAACATAAACAATAAACAATTTCATCTCTAATGAAATATGCATAAATCTATTGTGTAGTAGGTTGAAAAGTCATCAGCCTAGTGGCCGGCCCAATAATTTTAGGATCGTACCTGGGCCGTTTGGGCATTGGGAATGCCATGGACTGAGCAATCTATTTTTGCAATTAATGCCCAGTTTTGTGTGGTGGTAAGCACAAAAACTATACCAATAGCTCTAGGCCCATTAGTGTGGCAAACACTCTTTATCTTATATTTTTAAATTGATATCATCATATTAGTAATCGTTTTACTCAATCTCATCATATTCCTAATCATCTCCACCTAATGAAGCGAAACAAATGAGGCCCAAAAAAAATCTACGAATACATAAATTAGTGACCAAATTCTCTCACATTGTATCTAATTTTGTGATCGGTTTCTTTATATGTAACAATAACGTTTGCTCATTAACACTAAGAATACATAATTAAAATACAAAATGAGTTATAGAAAATACTTAACAAATACTATAATCAATTAAATATTTACATTTGTTTGGTTCCATAGGATGTAGGGGATTAAGAGTACGGTGGGATTGAGTGAGGAGATTATTGGTGTGGTGGTATTAAGTTGGAAACATAGGATAAAGAGTGTTTATTTGTATACCACCAAATTAGCAATACTATAGATACTATTAATATATAAAATTAATATTTTTTAATATTATAATTATTTTTTTGGTTCTAAAAAATATAATTTTTACTTAAAAATCATTTAAAAATTCATTAATCCCCTCACTTAATTTCTAATCACAACCCTCCCACGGGGGATAACTAGTTCAAGAGATAGTTAATCTTTTTATTCATATCTCCAACCAAACACTCTTTAAAAGATTCCCATAAATTATTAGTCCAATCCCCTTCCCAAAGCGCTAAGCAAACATGGGTCTGAAAGCCATCAGCCCTGTGGTACTGAACTTGCTGTCACATTTGCAATCTCAGGAGGAGTTCAATAACTTGTATTTGGGTTGTATATACTTGGGTCGAGTCTAAATACAAAGCCCAACCCAAATCCATTGTTACGTGGTGCGAGTGGTAGATGCATCGGTTGGGCCTGCTCAATCTTTAGACTAATTTTATTATTATTATTTTTAAAAATCAAATTGCTTGACTTCTGTGAGTTCGATCTTATAATCCAATTTTTAAAAATCCAACTTTAGAATTGTTATTGTGAGGTTTAAGCATATATAAGCGTTCAAAAAGGAAAAACGAAAAAAGAAAAAAAACAGTTTAAGCATATATAAAGTTTAGTAAAAATAAAGATCTTATATTTTATTTTAAAAGACAAGTATTATTTTGAAAATAGTCGTTAATTTTTTATTTTGTTTTTTAAATCCATTGAAATCACATGATTATGATTAATTGATTAATCTGATTTTATTTATTTATTTGTTATTATTATTTTTTTATAGATGATCTATTCACAAATTATAAAAATGAACAATTTAAATAAGATAGACCCGTAATGAATTCATAGACCCTATTTGTTTTGAGAGATAAATGTGGGATTGGGATTGAGTCCGGATCCTCTCCAGCCAAAGCCTCCGGCCCTTCCTCCGGTTAAAGGTCACGATTTGGCCACGTCGCTTAAATGAAGATCTAAGGCTCAGATGTAAAAAATAAAAAAATAAAAAATAAATTGAATTTCTTTCATTCAACCCAGCAGCAGCTTCCCTCCCATTCACGAGTCTGTTTTCCCTCCCTCTTCGAAGCTGTTTTTCCCTCCCTCTTCGAAGCTCTGGCGAAGTCAACGGCGAACATCGACGACGATCGGCGCGCGAATTGAAGTCGGCGGCGAACATCGACGGCGAACCAAGCTCCGGCGACCCCATGAACCAGAGCTGCACTTCATCATAAAATTGAAGGTAATATTTTTTTTCCTTAATTTTTCCCCATATAATCTGCCATGTTCAAAGCATTTTTTCCCAAATAATCTGCCATGTTCAAAGCATTTTTTCCCCAAATAACCTGCCATGTTCAAATAATTTTTGATGGTTTGCCAGTTACGTTTGCTTATGGAGGTAATTTTATCCTCAGTTTGTTATTGTTAATTTTTTTTAGCGTCTTTTGAGATTTTAAGCTTTTATTAGCTTCTATATTTGTCAGAATTTTCCACCTGTACTAATTTTTTGAACTTGAAACAATTTAGAAGTACACATATTCTTTCCTAAAGCATGTACATGATATTTAGAAAACAAGAGGAAACATAAAATTTTTACCAAAAAAAAAAAAATAATCACTAATATTGTCTTCTTTCAAATTTTCTTCTGGAGGCTTTGGAGATTGGTTGTTCTATTTTAAATTGTGTGCTCATAACAAGTGAATCTATAGGCATCTCAAGTATACCCAATTCATTCTACTGTCAAAATAGTTTGCACATATTCATTTTTATGCCTTCTATTTTGAAGAATAGACCTAAGCAACACAAGTTTGTTTTTGAATTTTCTTGTCTTTTCATGCATTGTTCACTTTACTTTCTTAAGTAACTGTTCCAGTCATGTGCACTTGTTTTCTTCTTGTTCCATGTGTTATTTGTTGGTTAGATTGAATGGTACTCTTGACATCTTTAGAAAGCAAGTAGAAATCCATGCTTGCATCTGATTGTTGGCATTTTTAAGTCACTGAAATTTTTGTGGTAGTAGAAAGCCTTAAACTTCATTTTGCATCAAATTAATCCCCTCCCCCGGTGTTTGTTAAAGTCTATTTATTTTTAGATTTAGTCATCTTTGCATGAAAAGTATGGGAGATCAAGCCTATCTTCTATCCAAACCAATAATATATATCATAATAGCACACTATGAAACACACCTTAGGGCACACACATGAAGTGCTTCATGACTGGTTAGAGGTCCATGAACATAGTTAATGGTTTACCATAAGGCATTGGCTCCACATTGTAAAATGAAATTAAAAAAAACTTGTAATTTTATTAAAAAAAAATAAACATTAAAATGACCTGTTCAAGTGGCCTTCTCCATTATCTATTGGAGGAGATGCAAGTAATCATGAAAATGTTACTCCTCTTCATCCTCCTCTTGCTCTCCTTCCTCCTCCTCATTCTGTTGCCATGGGTGGTACAATTCCTCCTCCATTAATATATCTCACATATAATGTGAGTCAGATTTTTAGCCAATTAATTTGTGTTTTGTCAATTAATTTTTCATTTGCATCTTGTTATGAATCGTAATATAATATGAATGAATTGTAGGCAAACAATTTGGCATATTGTGGTCAACCAACATTTATGACAATACTTCAAGGTGGGTATGACATTGGGTTTCAAGATTCTCAAGGCTCACAGACAGGTTCTCGACCAACAAATAATTTGCTGCTGTGTACTGAGGTACTTTTGCTGTTGATTTGGTACTGTTTTTGCTGAATTTTGTGTTGAAATTAATGCTGCTTGTAGCTGCAATAATTTTGTGTTGTTGAAATATTGTTTTTGTGCTGAATTTGTGCGCCGAAATGCTGTTTTTGGTGCTGATTTTGTGCTACTGAAATGCTCTTTTGGGGCTGAATTTGTGTTGTTGAGCTGCTGTATTTTGGTCATTTTTTTGGTGCTGAAATACTATCATATTATGCTGCTGAAATACAGTTTTTGTGCTAATTTTGTGCTGCTAAAATACTATTTTGGTGTTGAATTTTTACTGTTTGTCAATTTTTTTTTCTCCAGGGTTTGGATGGCCATGAAGAGGTGGAAGGCACTTCAAATTTCATGCATAGGAGATGCCTCTGATGTGCAACAGCAACACACCATCTATTATGCATCTATTATGTTTTTGTAGTGAAGCTTTGTTGCCATGGGTGGTACAATTCCTCCTCCATTAATATATCTCACATATAATGTGAGTCGGATTTTTAGCCAATTAATTTGTGTTTTGTCAATTAATTTTTCATTTGCATCTTGTTATGAATCGTAATATAATATGAATGAATTGTAGGCAAACAATTTGGCATATTGTGGTCAACCAACATTTATGACAATACTTCAAGGTGGGTATGACATTGGGTTTCAAGATTCTCAAGGCTTACAGACAGGTTCTCGACCAACAAATAATTTGCTGCTGTGTACTGAGGTACTTTTGCTGTTGATTTGGTACTGTTTTTGCTGAATTTTGCGTTGAAATTAATGCTGCTTGTAGCTGCAATAATTTTGTGTTGTTGAAATATTGTTTTTGTCTTTGAATTTGTGCTTGAAATCTTGTTTTTGGTCTTGATTTTGTCTTCTTTGAAGTACTCTTTTGGGCCTGAATTTGTGTTGTTGAGCTGCTGTATTTTGGTCATTTTTTTGGTGCTGAAATACTATCATATTATGCTGCTGAAATACAGTTTTTGTGCTAATTTTGTGCTACTAAAATACTGTTTTGGTGTTGAATTTTTACTGTTTGTCAATTTTTTTTTCTCCAGGGTTTGGATGGCCATGGAGAGGTGGAAGACACTTCAAATTTCATGCATAAGAGATGCCTCTGATGTGCAACAGCAACACACCATCTATTATGCATCTATTATGTTTTTGTAGTGAAGCTTTGTTGCCATGGGTGGTACAATTCCTCCTCCATTAATATATCTCATATATAATGTGAGTCGGATTTTTAGCCAATTAATTTGTGTTTTGTCAATTAATTTTTCATTTGCATCTTGTTATGAATCGTAATATAATATGAATGAATTGTAGGCAAACAATTTGGCATATTGTGGTCAACCAACATTTATGACAATACTTCAAGGTGGGTATGACATTGGGTTTCAAGATTCTCAAGGCCTACAGACAGGTTCTCGACCAACAAATAATTTCTTCTTGTCTTGAGGTACTTTTCTTTGTTGATTTAGTCTTGTTTTGCTTTGAATTTTGCGTTGAAATTAACGCTGCTTGTAGCTGCAATAATTTTGTGTTGTTGAAATATTGTTTTTGTCTTTGTGTTGAAATCTTGTTTTTGGTCTTGATTTTGTACTCTTGAAATGCTCTTTTAAATTTGAATTTGTGTTGTTGAGCTGCTGTATTTTGGTCATTTTTTTGGTGCTGAAATACTATCATATTATGCTGCTGAAATACAGTTTTTGTGCTGCTAAAATACTGTTTTGGTGTTGAATTTTTACTGTTTGTCAATTTTTTTTTTTCTCTAGGGTTTGGATGGCCATGAAGAGGTGGAAGGCACTTCAAATTTCATGCATAGGAGATGCCTCTGATGTGCAACAGCAACACACCATCTATTATGCATCTATTATGTTTTTGTAGTGAAGCTTTGTTGCCATGGGTGGTACAATTCCTCCTCCATTAATATATCTCACATATAATGTGAGTCAGATTTTTAGCCAATTAATTTGTGTTTTGTCAATTAATTTTTCATTTGCATCTTGTTATGAATCGTAATATAATATGAATGAATTGTAGGCAAACAATTTGGCATATTGTGGTCAACCAACATTTATGACAATACTTCAAGGTGGGTATGACATTGGGTTTCAAGATTCTCAAGGCTTACAGACAGGTTCTCGACCAACAAATAATTTCTTCTTGTGTCTTGAGGTACTTTTCTTTATTGATTTAGTCTTGTTTTTTGCTGAATTTTGCGTTGAAATTAATGCTGCTTGTAGCTGCAATAATTTTGTGTTGTTGAAATATTGTTTTTGTGCTGAATTTGTGCGCCGAAATGCTGTTTTTGGTGTTGATTTTGTGCTGTTGAAGTGCTCTTTTGGGGCTGAATTTGTGTTGTTGAGCTGCTGTATTTTGGTCATTTTTTTGGTGCTGAAATACTATCATATTATGCTGCTGAAATACAATTTTTGTGCTAATTTTGTGCTGCTAAAATACTGTTTTGGTGTTGAATTTTTACTGTTTGTCAATTTTTTTTTCTCCAGGGTTTGGATGGCCATGAAGAGGTGGAAGGCACTTCAAATTTCATGCATAGGAGATGCCTCTGATGTGCAACAGCAACACACCATCTATTATGCATCTATTATGTTTTTGTAGTGAAGCTTTGTAGTGACTTCAAATTTCATGCTGAATTTTTGTAGTGACTATTATGAATGAATTTTAATTGAGATGAGATTTGCATGAATGGTGAAACTGTTCTTTGGACCATTATGAATGAAGTATTTAACATTGGTGTTGCTGTTGATGTTGCACAAAACTTGTTGAAGTATTTAATTACCATTATGAATGCATTTTAATTAGCATTGTTGTTGTTTGTTAGAGTTCAATTTAGTTGTTGTATGGTAAATAAATCATACTCATTCATACTCATTAACAAGCAGGTCACAAGCTATTACATTCAACTCTTAAGCAAATAAATCATTGCCACTTCATCAAACAAAAAAAGCCATTACATTCATTACCACTTGGACAAAATGGTAGTGGTCGACCATACGTTACATACACATTCAACCTACAATACAAGTCATACTCATTCTACCTTACATTACATACACTATTTCAAATACACTAGAATGACAACTATCACCAACAACAAAACAAAAAAAGCAAAGGCGTAATTCAATTTTTCACCAACTCTTTCAATCACCATTGCCAAGTCTCTATATTGTTTCCTACTCTTCGTAGTCATGTCTTTGAGCTCCATATTCACGGTAATTACTTCTCTAAGAGTAGACAAGACTTCCATGCGTTCTTCAAGAATATCATTCTCGACCACCTTCAAATTATGCTACATATGTGGAGGGATCCACCACTCAAAGAACTTACAACCATTCGGTGAATTGGGGCATACAAAATAAAGGCAATTTGGATTATCCGTTGACTGAGAAATCTTAACCATAGCTTTTTTGCCACATCGACAATTGTGGTTGTCGAATCTAACTTCATACATGTTATCCATACTTGCATTTGTGCTTGACATTGACATTGACATTGACATTGACCTACAAAAAATTATCAAATAGCAAAGCACATGAAGACATCTCTTACGAAAATTTGTTTACACTGCAAAAATATAAATGTTTGAGTTCATGAACTGTTACCAAACAATACTATTCTTTTTTAGTTAATGGAACAATAAATTTGAGTTGCATGATATAGCAACTTATGAGTTTTGTTTCATCTTAAATAGTGATTTGAACTTAATTTGAACAGTGGTCTAATAATTGATTTAATGTAGACTGGGGTAAAAATTTTCCTATGAGAGCTTTTGTAGCCTTGGATGTTGAAAATATGACAATAAATTTCTTAAACAGGAAAAAACTGACAGCATATATTGAATTGTTGTTTTTCGGAAAAGTCCAAGCAAAAATGTGGAAGAAAATATAATGTATTTAGATCTCCTGAGAGACCCTTAAAGATAACAATGAAACAAGCAAAAAGAGGTGTGACCTATCATTGTGTTGAAATATGGACTGAAATTCAAAATATTTGAAATGATGAAATGGAGTTAAGCTCTGTTAATACTCATTCTTCTCCCTTCACTCTCCTTTAGTTTTCCTATTGTAGTTTTGCACACACCTAAGAGGAACTACTTTATTATTACAAAGTAATGAATTTAGCATATCATTAATTAAGCAGAGTTTTCACACCATCAAGCAAATCAAATACTGTTAGTTTTGAAGAGAGAATGAAACAAACTATTTAAGATGAGAATGAAACAAACTATTCTTTTTTAGTTAATAGAACAATAAATGAGTTTGCACATGAACACATAATATAGCAACTTATGAGTTTTGTCTCCATTGTGGATGTTTCAGTTTGCACATGAACAATCACATTGGCACTGCTGAATCAATAGAATATAAAAAACACCCTTCAATGCACAATATACAAATTTATTTAAACATAATGATAATAAAAAAATCACAAATTAAGTCATCAATCAAAATGATAATAATAAAAAAATTTAACAAACAAATCAAAGAAGAATTGGGGCATCACAGTGGCTCTTAGATAAACAACCACTTTAATCCCAGTAAAACTAGCTTGCTTTAGAATTGGGGCATCACAGTGGCTCTTAGATAAACAACTATTTTAATCCCAGCAAAACTATACAACTCACAAGAGAACATTTTACTAAACATTTTAACCTAAAATGGTGGTTGAAGGACAAAGGGACAAGAAAATTTTAATCCTAGAAAACAACCATCTCAGATTTTTTCAATTTTACTAAACATTTCAACCTAAAATGGTAGTCTCTCCATCTTAGATTTCCTTCATCTCTGGTGAAGAACGGGAAAGGGACAAGAGATTATTTGGGAAAAACAACAAATTTTTTTTTTTTTACCTTTAACTATTTTTCGCGGCTTAAATTGCAGTCCAAATCTTCAAAGTAAGACAAAGGGAGAGAGGGAGAGCCCACCGATGTTCACCGTTGACTTGGATTCGTCGTCGTCGGTGTCACGAGATGCCGTTACCGTTCACCAAAGCTGAAGAAATTCATTTTTTTTTTTGTGGCTGTGTGGCTGTGTTGTTCGAAGCTTTGTGGCTAGGTTGAATGAAAGAAATTCAAATTTTTTTTTTTTGCATCTGAGCCGTAGATCTTCATTTAAGCGACGCGGCCAAATCGTGGCCCTTGACCGGAGGAAGGGCCGGAGGCTTTGGCTGAAGAGGATCCGAACTCATTGGGATTGAGATGGAGGTAAAGGTGGGACCAACTATATGTTGTGTTTGTTTTGGGAGATGGAGAGAGGATTCATAATCCCATAAGATTAGAATGGGCCTTGGTGTTAGGATTGAGATGGAGGAGGTGAAGATGATATTAGAAAATTAGTCTCATGGGATTAGGTTTTATTTATTTATTTATTTATTTACATGTTGGGCATTTTTTTTTAACATTAATGTTTAATATTTTTGTATTTTTTGTTAAGTAAAAATCATAATTTTATTTGTTTTAATATTTTATATTTCTTTTATAGGGTAATAATTTAGCAATCCATGCATTAACAACTACCATAAAAACAAACACAATTTTACTTAATCCCCTCACTATCAATCCTCTCTGTATGGGAGCCAAATATCCGATGTTGCCTGTACTCCTTGTGTCCAAGTTACACTATGCTCTGATCGACCTAAGAACACAATGAAAGTGAGCTACCCTGCGGTGTGCTGTCGAAAAACCCCTCCGACGATCAAGTTAACACACTTAGAGAGAGAGAGATAGAAGGACGGAGACAAAGTGGTAGGTGAGTTCTGATTAGAGGATGTTCCAGACCTGAGTATGGGGGCGCAGCATTGTTTATATAGCTTCTGCGCATGCTTCTGCGTTCATTCCCCTCTGGACGCGTGGACCTGCTCTCCTCTCCTATATTTCCCCACGTGTCAGCACAAATACAGCTAAATACCACCAAACGAAACCGCCAAATGGCTTTGGCGCACATGGACAGCACAATCCCCTTCTTAAAGTCTCATGTCACAGTATAGTTTCCTTGACCGAGCTACACTTAATGTGGGGCCATGCCATCTCTCAACAATTGTGCTACTTGTCCGCTTTCTTTAATAACCTCACATCGTGGCTCAACCAAGCTCCGTAGTCACAACTGAGCATGAGCTCGGTCCAAGCCGTTGAAGGACTAACCCAATCCGATTTTGAAGAGTGCAAATCTGCCTCGGACCGACAATCCATAATCATTCTAACTCTACTAGACTAAGGCCTCGGTCAAGCGCGCACTCAATGTTCAACTGAGCAGAGGGCATTGACTCCGGTCTAAACCAACTCGGCCGAACATTCAATCGTAAACCCCAATTTCAATTGCCCTTTAAATCTGTCTGTGCCAACGTGACTGTGATTAACTTCTCCAACCGAGGTCATCCATCCGCTCGATCATCCATCTTCATTCATCCGCCGAGCTAACTTTGATGCTAGGCCTCATGACTTGCTCGGTTGGTGCTTCGACTTTTCTGCTTGTCCTTTTAAGACTGTCACCGATCTTATCACAGACACAACACTCCATTCATTGGCCTTATGCAACCAACCCAGCCACCCTACGCCGTCTCTTCAGTTTCAAATTTTGGCTCCTCCTCTTTCCTTATACACATACACCGTATACCATTTCGCATTTCTTCTTCTATTGTTCATTTCCTCTCTCAAACAACCCAAAGATCTTGAGCTACAGTGCGACCACCCCTATTTTCTGTATTTCTAGCCCACATCGAAGCATTTCTCTGGTGGACTTTGCCCCGCCGTTGTCACGTAGAAGCATTTCTCTGTCTGGAACTCCGATTTTCGCCCTAACCCGTAAGTACATCGAACTCCCTCTGTTGTTCTTAACTATTCTTCATTTTTTTTTTGTGCTTGTCATGTTCTCAAACTCGACTCCCATAGATAAGTCTAGGGCATAATAATCAGTAGGCCTCGTATCTTCGAATGAAGGTAGGCTAGGCTCTTTTCCATTGTGATTACAAAAGCTGTCATCACCTCCCACTTGTCCTTGACACTGTTCATCACCCTTTTGTGATGAACATGTGAGAATCTGGGGCCGACCGGACTACAAACATTCGTTTCATCCAGAATCACAAGTGAACTGAGCAAATATCTTGTTTATAAAACTTTTAATGAAAATCGAGCTAGTAAAGCGCTGGGCCGCTCGACTGGGCTAATATCTGGTTCACTCGAGCGACCGAGCTATCCAGCTACCTAATGGTATCAAGGCGCTCTTGCGCCCAAAGTGACCGAGCTAAAGTCGAGCTCGTTTGCGCACCCGCGCTATCACTTACACTTGGTTTTTAATTGCAGAGTCTTAGAGGACTAGACACACCAACACAAGGGCTTTTAAAGACTGAGCAGCCAACATGCAATACTTTGCCAATTTAACACTATCATGCTGAACAAGTCGGCCTTCAATGGGGCGCTACCGCTTCCTAGTTGATATACCGGGTACGTTGGTCGCGTTCCGAGAAGAATACGGCATCCCGACCGACGTGCATTTGAAGCTTGGTGAGGAGGACATAAATCCATAGGGTAGGTTGGACTCCTGCCCCTTCACTGTGCTGAGCATAGTAGAAGGAAGACTACGATTCCCTGTGCAACCCTGGATCAGCGAGTTCTTAAGAAGAACTAGGCTCGATCCAACACAAGTATCCACCAACACCTTCAGAATTATAAACGACATGGCCGAGTTGAACCGCCAGCTTGGTTTAAATTTGGGCCTGGCCGAGATCTTGCGTCAATACATGCTCAGTTGAACGAAAGATGATTTCAATTACTATTTGAAAATACGATCGGGTAGGGAACGGTTAGTGACCAGCTCGCCAAACAAGGACACGCACAATGATGATTTCTTCTAGGTGTTCGGTAACTATGAAACGGTTAACGTGCCTGATTGGTACATCAACAAGAACTTCAGTTCTTCTAGTAAGCCCATCTATTTTGACTGATTTATTTCATCAATATTAATTATGCCCAGCTAATTGTCTTTATTTTGCAGCAATCGAAGAATTACAAGCCAACTACCAATATCCGAATGATGAGCCAATCAAGGTCGTGCTGAGATACCAGCACCGAGATTGCCACGAGTTTATCGATTACGTCCCAACTTATCGTTATTTAGCTCCCTGCAAGAGCAAGGTTACAGATTTTCTCCGGGCTCATTCTCCTCCGCCTGGCCCAACTTTGCCAGACGTGCCCTTAATTAAATTAACTGAAGAAGAAGAGACAGCAAAGAGGAGTCGGATCAAGAATCTAATCATCGCCACTTCTGCCGAACTACCGAAGGCATTACATGCTCTTCGCCGGCGCCGGACCTCAGGGACCGTGATCGCCTTGGCCTCCACGGCCGTTCCACCTACTGATTCTCGCCATGCTGGCAAGCGGGCCCAGTCAGCTGACCCCTCTGCTGAGCTCGTGGCCGAGCTAAGCATTGAGCAACTAGTGCAAGATGTCGAGCTCATTCCTCCGTAGAAACTAGAGTTTAAACGCCGAGGTAAAGAGATCCTAATCACCGCATCTGTCAAGGGAGAGAAAGAGCACCTCTTGGCTTTTGATTTATCAAAGGCGTTGCTGCTGCCGAGCGACGTAACTAGGAGCTATCATGTTCCCGATACCCGGCTCGTGAAATCAACGGTCAAGTCCATGACTAGGGTATGACTCAGAATTTACTTCCCTGCTCGGTTTACTCATTTACTTAGGCTATCTTCCTTACTTCTTGCAGACCATCCAAAAAAAACATCTCGTCATGGACCGTATTGTCAATTTGCGCCACAAAGTGACCAAGCTGAACAACGCTGGCAAGAACGTCTCGGCTGAGCTCGGCTGAGCTAAGGCCTCCATTAAGATCGCCAATATTGACAATGCCAGGCTTCTCGGCCAGCTTGGTAGGTTCAAGCAAGAGAGGGACACTTTGAAGGCGGAGCTAGAGGCTGAAAAGAAGGTAAGGCTCGCCTTGGACGAGGCCAACAACCTCGGCTTCAAGGAGGATGAAGATAACTACATCAAGCAAGTTGAAGCTACCAAGGGCATCTACTTCAAGTCCGATTGGAATGCTGTTTGTGAAAATTTTGGCCAAGGATCTGAAACCGAGGTGTTCACCTCTCCTCCCTATGCCTTCTTGCCGGTCTATATGATTCCTTATACCAATGAAGTCTTCAATTCTTTGCAAGAGGAGGCCGAAGAAGAGGCCAAAGATGAGGCCGGCCAAAAGGAGACCAGCAACAAAGAAAAAGCCGCCATAGTGGACTTGGAGGCCACTATAGAGGGAGCCGGGGATGAATTCGCCGACCTCTCCTCCCTAGCTTAGTTATGAATTCTCCATCATTTTGTTTTAAATTTTTGTAACTGAGCTACAAGCCCCGCCTCTTGTATTGAAATTCTCAATTAATGAAAGTTTGTCCAATTTATCGCTTGTATTCTTGTATTTTGGCAATATATGTTGTGTTTCTTCCTTGTAACCATGTTGAACATTGCATCAACTCTATTGGTCGAGCAAAAATCATCTCGGTTAGAAGCTTAGAGTTGGACAACTCATTAACTCCCTTGGCTAAGCAAAATCATCTCGGCAAAAGCTTGGGGTTGAACAAGTCATCAACTCCATTGGCCCAGCAAAATCATCTTGGCTTCAATCTTAGAGCTTAACAATTCATCAACTCTATTGGCCGAGCAAAATCATCTCGGCTTCAATCTTGGAGTTGAACAGTTCATTTGCTCTGCTTCAATCTTGGAGTTGAACAATTCATCAACTCCATTGGCTGAGCAAAATCATCTTGGCTTCAATCTTGGAGTTGAACAATTCATCAACTCCATTGGCCGAGCAAAATCATCTCGGCTTCAATTTTTGAGTTAAATAATTCATCAACTCCATTGGCCGAGCAAAATCATCTCAACTTCAATCTCAGAGTTAAATAATTTATCAACTCCATTGATGATCACCTTATCATATATATATATATATATATGATCACCTTATCTCCTCTTCACTGAACAAAATAATTACGTACCCTTATTATTGAACAAACAAATAATTATAAAGAAAGTCAAACTTAGATGAAACCTATTGATGAGGTTTAGAGATGGAGGAAGAAAATACAAGATCTTAATGGGGCTATTGAAATTAAAATTCAGTTTATGAGAATGAGATGATAGACTTTTTGAAAATGGTTTTAAATGTAATGGGTTCGACATTAATAAATGTAGGTAGAACTCGTTCATTTGTGCCTAAGAGTAAAAAGAAGTAAAAAATGAGATTATGTATACTCTTTTTTTTTTTTTTTTATAGATATAAAAATTTTTTTTCCAAAAGACAATCTATTTGAAGAACGAGAACCATTCATAAAACCCTAAACCATTAAAAATCACTGTTTATCATCTTTAATTTGGATATTAATATTAATCAAGATAATTAAAATATATAAAAAACATATTAACTCATTCTTTTGGTGCTAAGGTGTTAAAAAGCCTTTACTATCCTCATTCAGATTTTCTTTCCGAAACGAGGGGTAGAAGGCCGTCATGGTCATGGGCTAACATTCTTCAGGGCCGTGAACTCTTAGAGCAACTCCAACCACACTCTCTACTTTTTACTAGTTAAAGTACAAAAAAAGTACACTCTTTATTTTACCTAATTACTTTAGCTATTGTGTTCTCCAACCACGCTCTTTATTTTAGCTAATCATTTAAACTAAGTTAATTAATTTTTAAAATAAAAAAATACTAATTGTTAATATTTTACTAATATAAATTTGCAATAATAATAAATTTGCTCATACAAATATAAAAAATCTATAAAATGAGAAAAAAAAAATACAAAATACAAAATAAGTTATTCCGTAATTCATCAAACAAAATTGAAAGAACATATAAAATTACTATATACACACACACACACACATATATATATATATATAATATATAAAATCCAATATCCAAGACATAAATATACAAAAATTTAAAATATATACATACATAATTATTTGGAGAGTCTCTAGGGCTCTTCAATTGTAGCCACCAAAAAAATAGGATGGTAAAGTAGCTAGTCCAATAGCTAGCCCATTGGAGCTCAAAATTAGACTTACATTAGCTAAAATACCTAACAAGCCTTGTTTAACTATCCCCTTGGAGATGCTTAACCAAGGGATTTCGTTGGCAAGTCGGCAACGGCAAATCTATTCTTTTCTGGACGGATAAATGGGTTCCTCAGTCCCATAATTATCAAGTCATTACTCCTCAACCACGGGATTGCCAAGTTCAGAAGGTCAGCGAGGTGATAAAACCGCATCTCCCGGAATGGGATTCTGGTAAATTGCGAGAGTTGGTTGGGCAAGAGGAAGCTAATTCTATCCTAACCATTCTTATACACGTAATGAACCAAGATGACTCTCTAGTCTGGCACCACACCAAAACTGGCAATTTCGAAGTCATAAGTGGATACCAGGTTCTTCGGAACTTGGTCAAGGGCGACCTCACGGGGCTTGTACTGCCAAATTTCAGCTTTGAAAAAAAATTTTGGAATCTAATCTGGTCTCTTCCAGTGCCTCCCAAAGTCCAAAATTTCTGGTGGAGGGTGTGTACTAACAGTTTAGCTATTAAAGAAAATCTTCATCGCCGTCATTGTGCTTCTTCCCCTACTTGTCCTATTTGTGGTTCATGTCCGGAGTTTATCGAACACCTTCTATTTCAGTGTGACTAGACTAGGCCTGTGTTGTTTGGGTGTGATCTAGGCTATTTATCGGGGTTCAATTCTTCCTCTTCTGCAACACAGTGGACTCAGGCAGTTCTCGAGAGTTGTCAGAATGATCGGCATCACAAAGAGAGCTTGGGCAAGGCTGCCACGGTTGGGGGGAGTCTTTGGAAGGCTCGTAATGCGTGGGTTTTCAATCAATCGGTAATGGACCCGATGCAGGTTATTAGACAGGCTTCTTGTCTGTAGAGGGAGGGCAACTCGGTGGTTGCTTTGTCAGATTCTTCTCCGGTATCTGTTAATTCAGCAGCCTAGATTAGCAACAGATGGACTCCCCCTCCACACGGTATGTATAAAGCGAATTGTGATGCTAGCTTTGCCTTCACAAGCAAGAAGACCTCCTTGGCAGTGATTTTGCGGGACTGGACAGGTAAAGTTATAGATGGTGTTGTCTCCACAACCCATACATCTTCAGTCACTCAAGGCGAAGCCCGCACTATCCGTCTAGCGTGTATGTTTCTCCCGGCTCTTGGACTCTCAAATGTCCAGGTGGAAAGTGATTGCAAAACAGTGATCGACTTATGTGTCTCTGAGCTGGTTCCTCCTTGGGAGTGCTTTGCTTGTGTATCTGACATTAGGTCCATGGGCCAAGCTTCCTCCCTTTCCTTCTCCTGGGTGCCTCGAGCAGCTAATTCTGTGGCCTATTGGCTTGCCTCCTCAAGATTGAAGGATGTTCTCCCTTTAGATTGGATTAGGAATCCTCCTATGTATTTGCAGGACTTGCTTGTTGTTGGCTCTCTTGTTGCTTGAGAGCCTTTTCAATTCCAAAAAAAAAAATTTAACATGTCTTTATATAGCGTCTAAAAAAATTACATAAAGTGCACGTGATCCAATATGAATTAGAACCCAATTTAACTTGAGTGTAAATCATGGGCGGGCTAATATGGATCTTTTTAGCCCTTTTAAAGTATAATAAATATTTTTTCATATATAAACAATAAAACAAAAGGCCACAAAATTGATATGAGGCTACTGTACAATAATAGTTTGCTTAGGAACATTTTTACATGGTCAGCTCATGTTTCTTTCTCACAAAGTCAACTCATGTAGCTTTAGCCACATGGCGAAGAATTCATTGAGGTGGTTGGCTGCGCTATTCGCTTATGGTCTACTAATGACAATTTTTGATAACTATTAATAAAATGTATAAAATGTTAAAATATTTATAATTTTAATATATTTTTAACATTAATAATAACTTGTATGACTATTTTTAGCATTTCTCTTCACTTATTACTTTCTAAATTTCCCTTATTACTATGATCTACAAATATATTTTTTTTCTTCAATCAATTTAAATCAATAATAAAGTATTTAAATTTAAATTTAAAAGAAATGTAATTCTATTAACAACATTAGTTAGGCATGTGGGGAACGGGAGAGTACAATATTTTATACACAGACATGAGTTGACCATGCATCGACAGTAAATTTCGATTGGAGAGAATCATTCATTGTCAACAGTATATGATCTTTTACATTTAGAGGTGGTTTTGAATGATCTAAATAAATGTATTTTTTGATTTTTTATAAAAAGATGTGCAGAAAAGTAGAAAGGTGATGTAATGAAAAAAAGATAAAAAGATAAAAAGTGTGTACTTATTAGTACACCCCTTAGTACGATGATTGAGAGCATATTAATAGCATTTTTAGATGTGAGGAAGGAAATAATATTTTATATAGTTGATTAAAGTCTCGTTTGACATGTAATAGTTTTAATTTAAAAGTTAAAAAATTATTTAAAAAATTAAAAAATTCATAATTTATATAAAAAAAGTCAAAAAAAAAAAAATTTCTCTGAATTTTTGTACATTTTTTCGTAAAAAATTAAAAAGTCATTTAAAACATATTAGTTTTTTTTTATCTCATAATTTAGCCAAAAAATCAAAAAAATTACTAAAATAGTATGTTCCCAAATGAGGCCTAAGTCGTTGTTTGGCAACTAACTTTTTTAGTTGATTTTTTAGCTTTTTGGTGATTTTAACTTGGGACTTGACTTTTTTTTGGCTTTTTTGAGAGTAAAAGTATTATGATTTTGATGTAACATTTTATCTTATTGGCTAAGGCCTCATTTGGGAACATGCTATTTTAGTAATTTTTTTAAATTTTTACGAAAAGATGTATAGAAAAGTAGAGAGAGTAATGTAATAACTTATAGTGACTTTTTAGTTAAAACATGTAGTTCCCAAACAAGGTCGGCCTATTTTTTCTTTTGTACTTTTTTAATCAAAAAGCCAATGCCAAACAAGCCCTAAGCATCAGCAGTAGATTTCGGATGTAGGTCAATAAGATTATTACACAGTACCTGTTTCTCAAGGGATGGAAGGTAGTATGCTACAATCTTAAATTATTTTGTGGTTTGGTATTACTATTTATTTTTAAGATGCAAGCTTATGTTTGAAAATTAATTAAGTCCAGTTTTTAAGGTTGTAGACTCATTGGGTTCATTTTGGTACTTTAAACCGTACAATCTATAGAATTGGCTAATAAATTATTTATGTAATATATATATATATATATAATCCGATTAAGTAGCTGTCAATCTCCAGTTAGCTTGACTTTTAACCTAAAAATTCAGTAATAATGACCACAACTCATGATTATCGTCCTAATTTGTCAATTACGCTGGATTGCTTTGCTCATCTGACACACAAGAACCCGCAATACTTTCCGAATCCAGAGGAGTTCGACCTGTCAAGGTTTGGAGGAAATGGACCACCTCCTTATACATTTGTTCCGTTTGGAGCAGGACCTCGAATGTGTCCCGGGAATGAGTACTCTAGACTTGTAATACTTGTTTTTATACATAAAGTGGTGACACAGTTCAGATGGGAGACACTGCTTCCCAATGAGACCGATACACTTCCGAGGCCATCTCAAGGACTTCCCATCCGTCTCCATCCTCAACACAAACCTTGATGAATTGGTTTTGCCTTGCTTTTTTTCTGAGTCATATTTGTTTACCTCTCCCAAACTCTGTTATTAGCGGGATGAGTTAGTTGCATGTTTTCATTAAACATTATTTTATAAAAAATTCTAAAAACGACTAACAGTTGTTGTTAATGTTGAAACATGTGTTAAAAAATATACATAAAAATATGTAAAATGTTTTGAAATATATGAGATGTGTATTGAAACTATAAATATTTTAGAATTATGTACTTCTTATTGACAGCCCTAAAGGCTGTCATTAGTAAGACCTATTTATTTATAAATTACATATACAAAAGTTATTCTTTGTCGTCACTCTATGTATATATAGAATGTTATTTCTTAACTCTATCTTAGAGCTAATTAATCTCAGAATTAGTAAATTGAAAGATATCTACCACAGAGAGTTTGGTTCTTCTGATTAGAATTGTAACTCTTCGACATTTGTTAAGAAAATTATGTTATATATTCGTCATATTTGTTTATTCGTGACACAGTTGAATGTTAGAGGGTAGAACACTATCAACTTCTTGCACTGAGTCACGAGTTCATAGTGCCAAAAATCTACTATGATAGATAGTGAATACATACATGTCTTTGTTGATGAAGTGTGTAACTTTATATTATTTTATCACTATATTTACTTATCATCTGTTTTATATTTTAATTTTGTGATTTAAATAAATAACGTTTAATCAACCAACAAACATTTGCATGAAATTGAATGCATAATGAAAACTCAAATAATCATCATACATAGAGCGTTAAATTTTCCACCCAAAAACAAAACGATAAATGAAAACTTGATTTGAATTCATAATTTGTCTACTATTATTTGCAACCTGACAGGTTTAAATCAAACCGCGGAAACCATCTCTCTGTATGTTTGGGGTAAGGTTGCGTATGCTTGATCCTCCCTCTCAGACCGTGCAATGACAGGAGTCTCATGCACTAGGACTGCTCTCCTTATTTGCCAGAGATGGCCTCCTTAGCGGATTGAAGAGTGGATGCAACAGCATTAGCAGCACCAACCAAGATGCCGCCGCTAGTGTTAGAATTTGTTGTCGTAGTAGGCAAATGGGATTGGTGAACCACCTGGACAGGCTCCTGTTCTTGGGCTTGACCCGCTGATGTCCGGTAATCCACCGTGTTCACTGTTCTCTCTCCATGATCACCTCCTTGTATATTCATTTTCTCTGTCGCCTGATAATTTAAAACATAAAAAAAAAAAATGAAAAAAAAATGACTTCATCAATACCATTGAAACAAACAACAAAAAATGATAGAGACCAAGGTATTGTATGTGATGTAGTGTACCTACCTCCCTAGATTCATTTATGTGTGCCATTGATTGATTATATGGAGAGTCTAGCAAGAATTGAAGAATTTATATCAAGTAGCTGCTTCTTATTATTACACAGTACCTGTTTCCAAAAAGCATTGCTCAGATGTGGTGTCATTAGGTACCCAGATAGTTCGCCAAATTGTGGACAGGGCTTTGGTCAACTTCTCTGTATATTTGTTGCCCTCAAAAAAAGTTCACCCCCCCTGCCTTATAGGTCAATAAATCATTGGTTGATATTAGTTTGGAGTAAATTTAAGTGAATAGACAATTTTAACAGATGTGAGATAAACGGTGAATCTTAAAGATGTACTCAACATGTGAGATTCACCCTTTGTTTCGCATCTGTGCCTTATCTTATGAAAATCTTATGTGTTCTTGACATAACTATATCAATTTCACTACTCACATGAATATTCTCTTCGATATTCCATGTTTGGATCATGATTTTATTAAACAAAAATAAAATAAATGAAATAAATAAGTTGAGGTTCTTTTAATTTTTTTTATTATTATTATTTTTTCATTTATTTGCACAATTCCCTCTACAAATTCATGACCCAAACATAGTAAGTCATAACAGGGAACCCATAAATCATCTTTTGGGACATGAGTCTTACAATGGGGGTGTTTGGTGGGCCTTTTTGGGCCAACTTATGGCTTTTGGTTTTTAAAAAGTTATTTTGGACTGTTTGGTTAAATTTATTTCAAACAGCTTCTGATTCTAATAATTTATTTTAAGTCAAAAAAGTTGATTTTGAAAAACTACTCACCTTTACTTTTGATTATCAACTTCTACTGTGGATATGTTAATTCACAGTTATACTCTTAGTTTTTTTTATTTTTTATTTTTTTAAAAATAGAAAAAAGCCCAAATAGACTATAGAATATTATTATTATCTTTTTATGAGAAATGTAAACAAATAGTGAATAATAAAAAATAAAAGTTAATTGAAAAAATTACTTCACAGCTTATTTAACAAACATTACTTAGCAACTTAAATCTATAATCCAACAGTTACACCAAACAGATTAACAGCTTCTGATTAAAGTCATAATCTATAATCTGTTTTAACAGTTATACCAAACAAGACGCATTACCCAAAAAACAGTAAAGAACAAAAAAAAGCAAACAAACTGACAGGGATGTGAATGTTAAAATTAGAAGTTAAAATAAGCATGGTTAGGCTTGCAAAATGCTCCAACATAAATCTGACTGTAATTACAATCGACTGGGATTAGTTTAATCGACAATAACTCTTGTACCTCATTAGGAGAAGATCAAAGATTCAAGTTTTGACACAGGCAGAAATTTTGCTCCAACAAACTCTGCCGATGTACTAAAACTACTATAGAATGTTGGAGTGTTATGCTGTAGCATTTACTGTTTACAAAACTATCATAAGAAAGTATGACACTACGTCAATGATCAAACCACCGGATTTGTAGGCAAAATAATTTTCAATACAGCATCACAAGATGGATGAATGTAAGTGTAATGACCCCGAAATGTACGTCATAATTATCGGTAATTAATTACGCATTAAGGTCTCGTTTGGGAACAGGTTAATTTAGTAACTTTTTGGCTATTTGGCTAAAATAGTCACTCAAAAAAACTAGTATGTTTGGGATGACTTTTTGACTTTTTACGAAAAGATGTGCAAAAAGTAGAGAGAAAAGAGAATCTTTGACTTTTTGGTATGGGTTGTTGGCTTTTTGGCTAATTTAGTAACTTTTTGGCTTTTTGGCTAAAAAAGATAGTTGCCAAACGAGGCCTAAGATGAATTAATTGGGAATTTTCTGTTTGAATTAGAAAAAAAATATGTGTTGGAACTATAACTTCGGGACTGAAATTGACGACTGTAACGGGTTCGGAAGACGAAATTGAACATGCCTATGTGATACCGGGAATTTTTGGAACCATTTGGGATGTTTAATTTAGAACTGAATTTCGTCTGATTCGCTAAGCTCCGTTTGGCTTGTAAGTTTTGGCACAATTCCATTTTTTTGATATAAATGGCTATAGATAAGGCTTATTGACCCAATGTTGACTCAAAAGGCAAAGGAAATAAAATATCTAAGAGAGAGAGAGAGTGAATTCGGGAGAAGAGGAAATCAAGAGGAAGAAGAAGTGAGAAAAGGGGAGAAACAAGTTGATCTTCTCCAAATTAAATAATCAAGGTAAGGATTACTCTTTAACTTCTTGAATTAAGGTTGATTCCTTCATGATCTCATGGCAAGGGAATGAATTGAAAGGGGAAACTATGCTTAATTGAGAGGATGTGTTGTATTTTTATCTAGATTGCATCCATGAGCATACATGGCTTTAAATATTATGATTCATGTTGTGTTTGGCATAAGAGTGTGAAATCCATGTTTTTAATCATGTTTTTCTTGCATGATAGTCATGTTTGGGGAGGAATTTCATGGATTTGAATTTAGTTGAGTTTATGAGCATGTTTTATGAAATTCTATCTCAATTCAAAGTTTAAAATTTGTACATGAAACATGTGAATTTTAGTTGGAAATATGATTGTTATTTGAAGTTGTAATGTTTGAATTTAAGTTGTTTTCAAGTGAGTTTGGCCTTGAATTTTATGATTTTGAAAGTTGATTTTGAAAAAAATGAAGGCCACGGTTTGACAGATTTTTGGACTAATTTTTCTACCCAGATTTTTACAGTCCGCTCGAGCGGAGGATTGGCTGCTCGAGCGGAGATTTCGCACTTCCAGTATTTTATCACAGTTTTCGATCGAGCGGCGGACTGCTTTGAGAATTTTAAAAAGTGTTTTAATGCATGATTTTGGTATTCTCATTGCATTTTTAGCATTCTTGAGGCTTAATTACGTTATGATAATGAGGTTATGGGATTGAAACATCACTACGAGAATGCACGAACATGATTTAATGATGATATATGTTAAGGATTTGTGTTATCATGTTGATATCTGCAGGTCAAAACGTGAAGGCCGTACAACCGGTTCTGGAAAACCACTGTAAGTAACATTTCTGTAAAGTATGTTCTAAAAATGCTATGCTATGTTATGATTTCTGAAACGTTAATGTTTTCTGTGAACAAAAGTTCTATTTGCGAATCTATTATAGCATCCATAAATAGTCTCAAGTCATGGAGAACGGCATGAAAATGCGGGTCCATGACTAGTATGCGAGATCTCGTGAGTCACTTCATTGTGACGATGTGTGTTTAATCAGTATCCGGAACTGATTACTCTAGTCGGAAGATGTTCTGTTATGTTTATGTTCTGTAGAATATGCCATTATTATGTTCTTATACGAATCGGTTATGTTTATGAATGATTTGTTTTACGGATATGTTATGTGTAATTCGTTCACTAACCCTTTACGTTAATGTTACTTGCTGGGCTTTAGCTCACACCTGTATATATGTATTTATAGGTGAGCAGTCAGGGAGCCAAGCCTAGGTGGAATTCGTGTCGAGCCGCCGTTTTGAAAGCCTACTTGAGTTGTGGTGCCCCGAGCTGGGCTAGGCCTGGAAGGCCGTATAGTGAGTTTTGTTTTGTAATGTATTTGTAGCTTGTGCCTATGTGTTGTATATGAATTTTGGGACACATGTTATGTAATATGGTGGGTAAATTAACATTTTTGACATGTAAATATTTGTTCATATATATGTACAGCTCTTTGGACTATTAGTTTCTGTTTTCGCTTCCGCGAGTCCCGTTTATTTATGTTATGTACAAGAAGACCTGTGGTAATCTAGAATTACTGGCCGGTTACGATGCCAAACTTTTAGGGGCGAGTTTGGGTCGTGACAGTATGCGTGGCAGATAAACAAATCAATGGATGGATGTATTGAAGATATTACAAGATGGTATAAAAAGAAGAAACAAGAGATGACCAAAATCTTTTTTCAATATAAAATCTACTACCCATGATGAGTTCAACCAATATGTTCAAAAATCCAATACTTAACAGACCAAGTGGCGTGTATGTATCTGAGTAGCACAACATAAGCTTAGAATTATACACCAAGCATGTACCCTAAGAGACCAACTGAACTCTGTAAAATGAGAAGATCAGTACGTCACAAGGGGTGATCCGCTGCAATGGACATCAGACGCATCAGATATCCTTTGCCTTGGGGACAACGTAGTGTTGGCAACAGAATCAACTTCGACATTGATAATATTTTTCCTCTTCTGATTATCTGATTTGGGCACATCTTCTGGCACCTCAGAAATAGGACTCAATAGCTGAGGTTTCTTTGGGTACTGGGATATCATGGCTTGAGCTTCTGCCACCACCGATCTACTATCATCTGTAGCATACAATATCCACTTTATTGCTTCGACAACCTGTGAACGGAATCAAAATTTGATAATTAACCCAAATAAGTGATAGTAGTGTAATTTTATTTTAATAGTTCCAAACTACTAATTCTCATATCAACCAATTTAAAATAAGGAGTACAGCTAAATTTTCAATCTCAGGACACTGGCACAAGATCTCAATATCCCTCAGCTTCGCAAAGTAGAAGTCTCTCTCTTTCTCTAGACTGTCCACTGACAACTTCAACTCTGTGATCTGCATCAAGAAGAGATTTAGACCCCCAAAATTCTTAAATTGTAAGTTTCTCATTACATCGATGATTTCAAGTACCTGCTCATTATATGCAGGTCCTCCGCTTGAAGAAGGTCTAGAGGCCTTAACAGATTGATTTGTAGTGTTGACATCATTCCTTCGAGTGTTGTGGGAGGTCTGAGTTTTGGGAGCAGCTGTTGAAGATCTGGTCGAAGGCTGCCATGATGTAGATTTCTTGTTCACATCTTTTCCTCCTTTTGAAGCCTCTCTCCTTTCCAAAGGATTGTAACTAACATTAACAGCAAAGAAATCAGTAATCAATAGACATTAATATCATCTTCAAAGTAAGATTTTCATCTAGCAACAAAGACCGAACGGTTTGTCTCCACTAGTAATACAAATTCAAGGCAATCAAACAACAGGACGTTTGGACAAACCATCAACAGCATTAATATCATCTAGCAAAGTAAGATTTTCATCTAGCAACAAAGACTGAACAGTTTGTCTCCACTAGTAATACAAATTCAAGGCAATCAAACAACAGGACGTTTGGACAAACCATCAACAGCATGCAATGCTTCAAAACCAAATTGACATGAGCATTTACAGAAATTCAGTTTAAAAAGTTGGGAATGGAACATGAGTAGACCATAATTTTGACCTACCTAGGTTAACCGAGTTCTAATAGGTCAAAACAACAAAGAAAGTGAGCCACAACATCAACACATCCCGAGTACTGTTTCCATTACAACAAACCACAACCAACACTAAAGCTTTTAACTTACTATTAACGACCCCAACACAACAAAACAAATAACTAGAATAGACCATTTGTCACAAAGTAACAAAAAGTAGAGAATTTTCACAAAAATCAAGAAAAATGAATGCATAGAGGAAAGAACCAGTGTTGGAAAAACACCTGTGTAGAACGCGTCCATTAACTGAATCACAGTAACGCTTCAACCATTGCATGAACTCCAGATTATCAAGAGGCCTTCCTTTCACTAATTTGTTTACCTCAATATGCTGCACCCTCCAACAACACACATGGAAAATCAATCAATTATCAATTGCCCCCAAAAAATAAGAAATTAAACAACCAATACGTTATGCATTGAGAGAAAATAATTTAATTTTCATCACTTACAAGAATTTTTTCCAAGGAAACAAACAACACATCAATGAAACCCTAGAAGCATAAATTAAGAAATCAACCTTGGTGATCTTGAGTTTGTTGAAGACATCTTGAAGAACTTTGTAATTCTGTATCATATCGTACTCGTTCTTCGCATCGAAGTTGACCCTGTGCATCGGCACGATTCCGGGATGAACCGCATCCATAAGCTGGCAGTGAACCGCACCAGAACATCCCTGCAATCAACAGATCCAAACAATTGGTATACAAATGAAAACATATATATATATATATATATATAGGAATTGAAATGCGAGAAAATTGAAAATTAGGGCTTTGGAAGGAAAAGAAACCTCTTCGACTTTGGAGAGATTGAGTTGTAGAATGGAGTTGATCCACGTCAAGATCTCTGATCTCCCGACGAAATAAGCCGAGTCCATCATTCCAATATTCGTCGCCATTTCCGATAACTTACCTCTTTCTCCCTTTGTCTGCTACTGAACAACACAACAGTGAACGTCCCTCCCTCCCTGCGCTCTAGAATGAGAAACTGCGCGTATTTTAGAGAGAGAAAAAAAAATTCAAATCAGAGGGGAGCGGGATTTTTTTTTTTTGCCTAGTAGTTGTAAATTACACTCTTACGTTGAGGTTTATATGTGAGGAATTGTTTGGAATGTCTTAAATAAATATATTTTTTATTTTTTTAGATTAAAAAATTGAGAAAATAAGGTTAAGTTTGGCATATGAGAAATAATTTTTTTTTCTATCACATCACCTCTCTATTTTTTTGCATATCTTTTCGTAAAAAGATAAAAAATGTACTTATTTAGGTCATAATTTTTTGTCTTTTTACCAAAAAATATGTAATAAAAAATTGTATAAATAAAGTGTGTAATAAAAAAGTGTATAAATAAAGTGTATAGGAGAAGAAAGTTAAGTAGGTTGTACGACTGCCCTGCTCGGGAGCCTATCTTACATAGCAAATTATTGCATCCTTCGGGGCAAAGTATTTGGACAGTGATCGTCGGTTTGTGGGAGCCACCACGGATCCCATTTTAATAATCTGAATCGTGTAATATGTACAACTCGTTGAGTATTATATGCTTGTAAAAAAATTACGTTGATCGAATATCGATAGCTATATGATCGGATTAGTTTTTGTTCAATAATTAACTATTATACCATCCGTTTTGTTTATACAAAACGATTTGATCATATAATTAACGATATCCGATCAACGTGATTTTTTTTAAGCATATAGTACTCGATGAGTTCTACATATTCAACGATTCGGATTATCAAAAAGGAACCCTTAGTAGGCCCCCAAAGGCCCAACATTACCATCAAACTTTATGACTTTACATATTTAAATTTTTTTTTTGGGCTAAAAAGTATATGACCTGCCTTCCTGCTCGAGCAGTATGGCTAACAGTGTAATTCAAACTTTTGTATTACAAAAATGTATAAAATATTTTTTTAATATTTTTTATTTGTGAATAGTAATGATTTTTTTACTTTTTATGTAAACTTTTTAGCTTTTTAAATTTTTTGAGATTTGTCAAACCTGGCCTTATATAGATTCACTCCTTAGGTTTTAAAAATTATATTCTCCTCTCCGAAGATTATAATTTCATTTGCCTCCTAATACTGATGTCATATCGTAAAATTTTTTAAATGCATTTCACCTTTTCTTTTTTTTTACAATTTTTTTTCCTATTATCATGATTACATTCTACAACTTTTCATCATTAAATTCTATTTAAACATATTCTTATTGAGTGATAATATACAAATAAAATTTTATATAAAATTTTCAAATACAATGATATAGTTTAAAGGTGGCCTTTCACTTTAAAACAAAGCACCAATAAATATGACTTATATTTACTACAACATTACTATCACAATATTTTTATGAGATTTTTTGTATAAATTTTTATATATTAATAGAATTTTTTATTTTTATTTCCACCATCATTTTTTTTTCTCGCCTATTCACTCACATTTATCACAGTGTTACCAAACACCGTCATTCACATTTATTACAATATTACTATTTTTTTTTTGTTTTTCATATTTGGTAAATTTAGAAAAAAAAGTACAAAATATTATACTTCTTAAATATATCTAGATTAGGTATATCTAAAAAATTTAAAAAATTACTTAAAATATTAAAAAAAATTAGTAAAAATAAAAATACACGAAAAATAATTTTTAATTTTTTTTTTGTAAGTTAAACCAAATAAGATGATTGTTATTTCTCTTGAAATGACATGAATAAAATATCAATATTATTTTATTATTTTACATGTATAAAAATATATCATTTTAATTTGACAGGGAATAAGTATGATTTTTCAAAACGTAAGGAAGAAATTTGTATTAAACAGAACCCCAAGGGTGTCAGTGTAAATTACCCTAAATTGAAAATTGTATGAAAGGCTTCATCCTAACCAGGATTTTGCCTGCTATTGAGCTAATATGTAGTTAAAATTTTCTTTTTGATACAACACGGAAAGCCTTGCCTTTTTCTAAAAATAATGGGGAATTTACTGATAAGTCACATATATAAAATTTAAAATTTATCTACTTTTAAAATAAAATACTTACATCAATTAGTCTTATATATTTTTAATTGTTACTAAAAACTTTTATTTTTTTTATAAAAAAAAATTAACGACGCTTCTACATCCCACTACCATCATACTTCCGTCAGATGGTCATCAGAGACTTGCCAAAATATTTAACATTATCATAAAGTCGCCGGAATATCATCGAAAATTTGCTAGAGTATCGCCGGAATATTCTGAACGTCACCGGAAGTCATAAGAATGTCTAGAATATTCACTGGACGTCAAGAATATTATCGGAAACTCATTAGAATGTCTAAAATATTGCCAAAAAAAAAAAGAATAATAAACTGAGAAATTAAAGTGAAAAAACATAGCAAAATATGCAAAATATTGATAAATTGAAAGAAGAAAAAAAACTCTAAGAACAACAAATAGTAACAATGAAAAAAATATATGTTATTTTCAATTTTTGTAGAGTTTAAGCAAGTAATTTCTAATATTGATCAAACTGAAAAGTAAGAATGTTACAGTTTCAAAGCATGATTATATTAAGTATTTATCCTTATTAATCAAACTGAAAAACATTTTATGAAACTATAAAATTTTACAGTTCTAAAGAACGTTATGAAATTGGAAAATTTTATACTTTTAAAGCATGATTCAATTCAGCACCAAAAAAATTGAAACTGTAAAATTTTACAGTTTTTATCGCCCGTAATTAAAATTCGAAAACATGTTCAAAACTTGAATTTTTTTTCCATTATAACAGGAAAATAGAAATGTATAGTATCAAAAAAAAAAAAAAAAAAAAGTAGGGATTTTGGTAAAAAGCCCCTCCCATTGGGCATTTTTGTGTGAAGACCATGTAATAAAATACTAGTTCCAAAAGTCCCTCAAATAAAAAAATATAGTGAAAAGATTGAAATACCATTCCATATAAATAAGCAAATATCAAACGGCGGAACCGTTTATCTCCCTCACTCTCTTTCATCACTTGAACTCATTGCTCTGAAAACAAATAACAGAAGTAAACAATAACAGAGTAAAATTTTACTGTAATTGTATCAAAAAAAAAAAAAAACAAAACATATAACACTAGAGTAAAATTTTACTCTCATTTTATCAAACAAAAATAGAGCACATACCAAAGTAAAATTTTACTTACATTCTGTCAAACAAAATCAGAGCATATACTAGAGTAAAATTTTACTCTCATTCTGTCAAATAAAAACAGAGGACATACCAGAGAAAAAAAAAAGAGAAATAGAGAGATAGAGAGAGTACATATATTGCCTTAAATTTGATTCAAACGAGAGTAAAATTTTGTTGTCTAAAAAATAAAACATGATGAGGAGACAAAAAGAAAAAGAGAGAGATAATATAGATGTGAGATGATAGATCTCAAATCTGAGATCCTCAATCTCAAATTTGAGATCTTGGACGCTAAAGATGACCATGGTGGTGGTGAAACGGTAGTGGTGATGATGGTGGCGATGACGAACAGCGCTAGTGGTTGAGACGGTATTGGTAGAAACGGTGGAGGTAATGGAAATGATAGTAGTCGTGGTAGTGGATATGGTGATAGTGGTGGTGGTGTAGACAGTGGTGGTGGTGGTAGTGGAGAAAGCTCTTAGAAAGAGATAGAGAAAGAAAGAACTGAGTGAGATGGCAAATTGATGGAGAGAAAGAGGAGAAAGATAGAGAGTGTGTGTGTGAAGGGGTAAATTTGTCACATAAAATATAAATTTGAAAATTTTTGACCTTCTTATAAGATTTTTTTTTTATTTTGGAAGAATTTATGAGCCAAAAAATTATAGCTTTTCATTTTCAAGAAAAACGGGCTCTATGAAGGAGTTACGGCCAAAAAACCCAAAAGAATATTAAAATCGAGAGATCGAAGGAAAGAGACATATATAAAGAGATGCTTGTACTCAAACAACTATTTTTTGGTTTAAATTTAGTCCGATCTAACGTAGATCTACTCATCTTATTTGTTGAAAACTCATCTCTTTAGCCATCAATGAGCACGAAGTAAGGAGTTGGTACTCAGTGATTGTCCATGAACCCCAATCAATAGTCGTCGCTAGTCGTCGGTGATTGTAGATTAAAAAAAGAAATAAAAAAAAGGATATCAGAGAAAGAGAAATACAGAGAAGAAACAAGATATAAGGAAAAAAATGAGAATATAAATGGGTATAGGACTTTTGAGTTTATCTAAAAAGTTTTAAAATTAAGAGCTGTGATTGGGGGCTCGAAACCGAGCGCCCCGAATGCCTTTAATTTTGTCTTTTTCCAGAGAGGGTGGAGAGAGGAGGAGAGAGGGAGGGAGGGGAGGAGGGCGAGGAGGAGGGAGGAGGAGGGAGGGAGGCCTAAAAATGGAGGAGGAGAGGCAAGGGCAGGACGGATGGCAGAGGCGATTTGAAGGGCCGTGGCGGCATGGCGACGACGAGAGACGACGATCAATGATTGACGAGGTTGAGGAGACGACGACGATCGGGCGACTGACTTCTCTTCCCTCCTCTCTTTCTTCTCTCTCGAAAGGCAGAGGTCCAAAAATGGCGGAAAAAAAAGAAAAAAAAAAAAAAAACCTAAAGCCCAAAACGACGTTGTTTTGGGCTTTAGGGGCATTCGGGGCCGAAATTTTCGAACTAAAAAACATTTTCTTAAAATTAAATAGAATACACACGTTTCAAAAAGGATTTATGAATAATTTACATAAAAATGAATAAATAAAGCCCAAATTTGCGTTGCCCACAATTTGTATTTTTTTTTTTCCCCCACAAAGAATAGATATCTTTATGTTTGAATTTAAATAAAAATTTAAAAAGGGCAAAAAAATTGAAAAAAGAAATTTTGGTTTATTTTTTTTCTCACAATTTTGTCTTCTTTTTTTTAAAAATCTTTATTTAAATTCATAATTCAATATTTATAATTGACTGTCCAAATTCAATCTCACATTTAATTCACTAACAAAATAATTAAAATTACATTACAAATTGAGTGATGTTTTGAAAAGTTGATAAAAAATTATTTTTTTAAAACTTTTTTAGTTCTTTGATGGCTTTTTTGTGTAAATTTTTTTTTAACTTCTTTTTTTATGTAAAAAAAAAAATTAAAAAGCAAAAAAAATTACTTTTTTTAACAAGTTCACACATTGCCCCTGAATTATCATTTATCACCGTAACAAAATATCAATACATAAGGAGCCAATCATTGTTCCATTAACACGTTCATTCTGTGAGCCAAACAGTACCGACAAAGTGTTCGCACTTAAAGACCATGTTTAGGGGAAATGGGGCAGTGCTGCGCTAAAGATACACTAGTAATTGTTGTGCCTCAATTTGAGATCTATTATAAATTTATTTTTATGATACGAACTGTTATTTTGTAGAGTTTATTGAGAGCTTCATATCCATCAAAAATTATATTAATCGGATATCAATAACTATATGATCGATAATAAAAAAAAAATAGACAATAAGTTTTTCTTTTGAGAAATAGCATAAAATATATGTAATTCGATCATATACTTATTAATATCCGATTAATATGATTTTTTGTAGGTATAAAGTATTCAACAAATTTTACAAAATGAATAATTTGGATAATAAAAATAAACCTATAATACACTTTAAATTAAGACACAACAATTACTACTGTGCCTTTAACACAACAATGACCCATCTCCATGTTTAGAATCAAAGCTATGACTTAGGGTTTAACTTTTTCATCATTTTTAAAATGCTTTTTTTACAGTAGGGAAATTTTGATATACCCGCTCTTAAACATATTGTATAATATGTACTTTTAGTTATATTATTTTTTTTTAATTATGACTAATTTTTTTAATTACGAAATTATTTTAATTATGACTTATGAGTTCTTTATTTATATATCACGTTATGTTTCGTTATTGTTAGTTACATATTTTGTATAAGCCAATTACAATTCAATGCGTGGCAGGATAAGGGCAATACATGAAGACTATTCAAATTTTTAATCATGATCGAACACGTGGCAGTCAGTATTGGTTTTACGAGATTTGCATAGTATTGGATCAACAAAGAGATATAAAGTGATGTGGTTTTAACGGTTACTCACATTCAAATTCAAAATTGGGAGGGAAGCCTAACTGCAAGTGATGACATAGTGGAGCTAACTATAAGGCAACATGATCAGCGATCATAGAAGAGCGATTCGACGGTTAGAAGTGCAGTTTGATGGTCATCCTTGAGGAGTATAAATAGCAAAGAAGGCCCTAGAAAAAACCCCTAGACTCAAATTCAGAAAACAAGCTTTACTTTACATTATTTTCCAGTTTTACATTTCTTGTTATTTATATTTCTGTACTTCAAATTCCTACACTGCATTTCGTTCATAGGAGTAGATTTCAAGTAGATTGTTGCTATAAACCTCTACGTGGCTGATTCAGATCTTTGTAAGTTTTTTATTTTGCTTAATGAAATACTATAACTGCTCTTTATTTACCCATTGTTGGCTTAATTCTCCTAACAAAGCCACCAATAAAAGTCTTCTTCATTGAGGCTGAAAGAACTAAAACACAATCGTCTGATAATTGGTTGGCAATTAAATTTCTGTAAAGACTGATTGATCCTTACTGGCACGTTCACAATTACAAAAATAACTTTCGAAAGCCAAAAAGCCAACAGTTATGATATTTTTTTTTAATTATGACTCAAAAAATATGAAATTATCTTTTTTTTTAGTTATAAAGTGTATATAATACAACTCATTTAAAGGATGTGTTCCATAATATTTCCCTTTACACTAATCTCAACATTAAATAATGTATAAGAGTACTTATTAACATTTGCCTAACTTAATTTCCCACATAACTAGGTTGATTTAACTTATGAGTCATGAATTAGTTGGCATTGGCAAAGGGAAATTTCAATTCAGTTGAAATTTAAAAAAAAATTCAAATCACTTTGATGATTAAATTCTTAAACTTTTCATAAATATATAATTATTTTATAAGGACATCACTGCTTTGTAATTTGGTTGAATTGCAATTTGGACTTTGGCCTTCTTTGCAAAGTTCGATTTAGGTTAAAATAACTAATAAAGATAAAACAAATAATAAGTTAAATAATCATTTCATTTTTTATATATAATTATTAAATTAATTATAAAAAAAATCAACTATCATCTCAAACATAATAATTATTTCATTTTTTTTTTCAAACTAAAAAATAAGCTTTGAAACTGTAAAATGTTACGGTTTGAAAGTATGATTCTATTAAGTATTTGTTCTTATTAATCAAATTGAAAAAACATATTATAAAACTGTAAAATTTTATAGTTCTAAAAAATGATTTATTTCAGCACCAAAAAAATTAAAAATTTTCTCTATTATAATAGGAAAATAGAAATGTGTAGTATAGAAAAAGTGTTAAAACTGAAAGATCGAAAGAAAGAGACAAATATAGAGAGATGCATATACTCCGACAACTATTTTTTGATTTACATCTAATTGGATCTAACGTAAATCTGAGTGGATTTATATTAGATTTGAGTAGATCTACTCATCTTTTTCGTTGGAAACTCATTTCTTTTGCCGTCAATAAGCGCGATGCAAGGAGTTAGTGCTCGGTGGTTACTTTTGAACCCCAATCAATAATAGTCACCGGTCGTCAATGACTATAGATTAGAAAGAGAAAGAAAAGAAGTAAGGCATGGTTATGGTGATGGTCGTTGTTGATATCAAAGAAAGAGAGATAAAGAGAAGAAATAAGGTGTAGAGAAATAGGAGAAGATAATGGGTATAGGACTTTTAGGTCTATTTAAAAAGTTTTAAGATTAAATAGAATACATACTTTTCAAAAAAGATTTGAAAGTAATTTATCCAATTTTAAATTAAACTGATTTTTTAGTATACTTGTACGGGGAGCAAATATTCAGGCGAGCCCGCACTCCTTTCTTCCAAGCTCCTGTCTGTCCGATCAACCTATGAGCACAACGCTGGTGAGCTACCTGACGGTGTGCGGCCGGAAAACCCCTCCGACGATCAAGTTAAAACACACACACTGGGGATAGATAGAGAGAAGGAAGAGTGTTGAGTGTTTCGTGTATGTCTCACCAAATGTTTTTCTATCTAGGCATGGGGGGGCGCAGACTCGCTTATATACCTTCTACGCCCCAAATCTACTCCTATTATTCTCTCGACACGTGGTACTGCTATCCCATCTGTCAGTACAAATCTTGTTGAACATCACCTAACCAAACTGCCAACCCACACTACTGGGAGCTTGGCAGCCGGGCTGCAGCATCTCGGTTATCAACGGCCGTGCTACGCAGCTAGCTAGAGCGCTCCGCTCGCCAAGCTCAATGACGACCGAGCTCGGTTGCATTCCGGCATAGCCGAGCTCGGGATAAATCATGCTGGTTAGCTGTCAGCTTTCCTGCGGAGCTAACACATGAACCGTGGAACCCAGTGAGGCAGCAGACATCTCGGCCGAACCTTCACTAGACCGGCTTCCGTGCCAACAAGCCCAAGTAGCTCGGTTCCACAGCAACTATGCCATTACCGAAAAAAAATCCTTTCTGGATGGGCCCAGGCTGTCACGGCCCAAATGTGTTCGGCCCACAATTTGCCCGACCATTATCACGGCCCAATCCATATAATAAATCTCCCTTTCAATTGCCTCTTAATTCCGTCCGCGCAAGCGTGATCGGGATTACCTCTTCCTTGGTTCACAGTTTGCTAGACGGCGACCGGGCTAGTTGACATACTCATGTTCAAAACTTGCCCGGTCGACACCTCGACTTGCCATCCTGACTCTTCAGTACTGACGCCGCCGCCATTATGACACGTGGCGCGTACTGGTTGGCCTCGAGCAGCCAACCATCACGTCCCTTCAATTCAAATTTTTGGCGATCTCATAGCCTATAAACGCACTAAGTCCTCATTCAATCTCCTCTTACTGCCTTTCCTCCTTCCTCGTCGATCCAGAGCTCCTGTCCTTCCATTCTTGCCATTCCAGAGTTCGTGTTCGAAGGAGAAGCTCCTGCCCTTAACTGGTAAGTCCTTCAACTCCTTTTGTTGCTATTTCATTTGGTATTTCTCCTTTTAGGGCACCAAATCTGTAGGTTTTAGGACATACCCCTCCCAAAACCCTCACTTGCCCCTAGTTGCTTCGCTGTTCTTCAATCTCAGTGATGAACACTTGAAGATCTGGGACGGACCGGGCTCCAGGTCTTCTTTTGATCCCAAAAAACGTTAAGACCGAGCAACTTACAAGTTTGCCAAAACCTTAGTGGAAACCGAGGTAGACAGAGGACTTGATCGCTCGACCGGGCTAACAACTGGTCCGCTTGAGTGATCGAGCTCCTTGGTTTGCCTTTGCGATAGAGGTGCTCAGGCACTCTTCACGGTCGAGCTAAAATCAAGCTCATTTCGCACGACCGCGCTTCCACTTACACTTGCAATCCTTTTCCTGTAGAGTCCAAGGGGACCATGACCAAATACCGAGGCTCTCAAAGACCGAGCAGCCATCAAAACACCAATCTGTGCCAAACCACCTTCGAGCGAAATCCACATGGGGCGCTACCGCTTTTGTTGATACTTCGTACCGCTCGCCGCTGCTCGGAAGAGTACGGTATCCCGGTCGACATTCACCTAGAGCTCGACGAAATTGACACAACCCCTTGGGGCAGATTAGACCAATGTCCCTTCACCGTGCTATCCATCATTGAAGGAGGTCTCGCTTGGCCAACCCATCGATGACCGAATTCTTATGCCGCACTTGCTAGCACCCACTCAAGTCTCAACCAACACTTACCGAATAATCAACGGGGTCCATGAGCTGAACAACCGGCTAGGAACCAACTTAGGTTTAGCCAAGATACTCCGTCAATACACCCTAGGGCACACAGGCGACGGCCTCGCCTACTACTTGAAAATTAGACCGGGCAAAGAGAAAATAGTGACCAGCACCCCGGACAAGGACTTGCACGATGACGACTTTTTTTGGATGTCCGGCAACTATGAAACAGCCGACGTACTGGGCTGGTTCATTAGCAAGAACTTCGGTTCAACATGTAAGCCACGCTACTTGTTCGGTCAATTTATATTTCTTCACTACTCTGTACTTTAACATTTTTTCTCTCTGCTTTCCTTTGCAGCAATCGAAGCCCTGTAAGCCCACTATCACTACCCCAACGAAGCAGCCATCCGAACCGTGCTCCGCTACCAAAACCGGGATTGCTACGAGCTCCTCGGTTACACACCGACATACAGATATTCTGCTCCATGCCGGAGTAAAGTCATAGACTTTCTTTGAGCTCCATCTCCACCACCAGATCCCACATTACCAGACGTGCCACTCATCCGGTTGACAGAGGCTAAAGAGATGGCCAAAAGAAGTCGAATCAAGAACCTGATCACCGCCACCTTAATCGAGATCCCAAGCATCTCAACCTTTTCTTCCTGGTCGAGTCAATCCGCCGAGACCATGGTTGCATTTCTCGCCTTGGGACCGAAAGCGCCAGAGACACCCGCCGAGCTGGCAAAAGGCCTCGTTCAGACCCTTCTGCCGAGCTAGTAGCCGAGCTCAACATCGAGCAGCTTGTAGTCACTGTCGACCCAACACCTGCATGAAGGCCCCAACTCAAACACTAGGGCAAGGAGATCCCAGCAACAGCTTCAGTCAAAGGCGACAAGGAGCATCTGCTCGCCTTTGACCTTTCCAAGGCACTACTTCCACCGAGCGACGTGGTCGGCAGCGACCACGTGCTGGACACACGTTTGGTAAAATTCTCGGTCAAGTCTATGATCAGGGTAAGAACTTTGCACATTTTGCTAAAATTTTTCCAAGTGTTTGTTCGGTTTCCTTTCTAATCAAACCTTCTTCTTGCAGGCTATCCAGAAACAACACTTAGTCATGGAGCACATCCACTGTCTCCGGCAGAAGGCCACCGATTCTTCCAACCAGGTGGAACACCTCCAAGCCGAGCTCAGCTAGGCAAAAGCGTTACTGTAAATGGCGAATTCTGACAATTCGAGGTTGCTCGGCCAGCTTGGTGTTGTAACAACGCCCGCGGGGGACCTCGCTACAGTTCGGACTCGATTTTGTTGCGGTTCCAAATCTTGAACCAAAGAGTCCAAATCCGGCAAATCGTTTTGAAGGAAAATAGATTTTTTTGAAAGAAGTGCCAAACATGGACTGCTTTGCCAGATAACAGAGTCGCCACCTAAATATTTTAAAATGGGAAATTTAGGAAACCCTGACTCGGTGCCGAAAGGCCACGTGTCCGTCATCACCAAAGTTGGCTCGGGAACTTGGGTACGATTAGGGAAGGTCACATCGTGAGCACTCTCTCGGCCAAAGACCGCCTCTACTAACCATGATATCGCTTTTGAAAACATTGTGAGTTCTTATTAGGTTATTAGCCTAGATTACTATGTGATGCTCGCAAAGAAACAAGTATAGATCGGGCCGTTCGAATTGGAACAAAACATTTCATGTTTGTTTGTTGAAAATGGTGTGAAGGTGCTACCCGCAGTAGGCTAAAATCAGATTTGCCACCCTCGGGTGGGCTTAGAAAATGTGATGTTGCCACTATCTAGTGGGCTTAAAACAAACACCAATGAATGGTCCCAATTCAGATAACTCAACCTCCACCCACAGGCATTCAAGGCAGTTATATCACATAAGCACGTAGCCTCATGGTAAGCATGCTATCATGGCAACACTCACACGCATACAAGGATGCTAAAGCATAACAACTCACCAAGTACTCCAAGCCAAAACAGAAGCTCGTTAGAAATCATGCATGATCCTAAGAATGCAGAGATGCCTAATGCAACACATGCAAAATGCAACTATAACAGGCTCGGCTATTCTAAACATGGCATATGAAATGCTACAACTAACAAGTATTCAACTTTGGAATTGAAATACAATGCAGTTTGTATGATGTACCGAGGCGATGCGTGCAAAACAGATGAATGATGCAAACATACTATCATACTGTATGCTAATTGAAATATGCCCTATATCTAACCAACAAAGCAGGTAAATAAAAGGGAGAAAGAAATGGGGTTGGAAGACATACATCACACTCACACACCCTTATTACAACATTGCCCTCGCGCAGAGGGTCCGAATAAATATACAGTCCGAATAAAAGAATATTACAGTCCGAATAAATATACAAATTCCTAATTAATTATCAAATTAAACTAAGAAAGTCAGAATTAGCCGTGGCAGTGCCTTGCTATGATGAATAGTGCCTGCTGAGCTGCCTCGGGCGGAAATCCACTGGAATGCCCTGATTAGCCTCTGTTTGCAATATTTCTCGAAATGCGCGCTGGACTCCGAAAAGTTGTTGGTCCTCGATTTTGCTGTAACAGAGAGCAGGAAAAGGGCATAGCAATGTATTTCACAAATATATGCATGCCTCGATCCTCGTGCCACCAATCACGCATATCAATGCATGATGGCCGAGGAATCGGATTGCACAACTCAATATGGGATGAATGCAGATGAATGCTATAACAAAACCTAACTCCATCATGGGTAATCCGAAGTGTCGGTGACTTGGGAATTGAGACCCGTTCCGTCACTCGGAGTACGAAACGTGCCTCGTTTCCCGTGCCCGGGCTAACACCTATCCCGAACACGATGCAATATGCATGATATGCATGAAATGCAGCAAACATGTGATATAGCATGCACAATGCCATGAAAATGAGAATCGAAATGCGTCCATACCGCACGAAAACCGAGAAAATGGCATACAAGCATGAGATGACATGAAATATGATGTACAATGAGACTAAAGAAATACCTCGAAATCGTGCCACGCACGCAATCCGAGGAAATGGCATACTGGAATGCAAATCGGATAAAGCGAGTGTGCCTCAAAATCGTGCACACGCACGCAAACCGAGGCGATGATGTGCAATGCAAAATCGGATAAATCGGTGCCTCGAAATGCGCCCTTAAGCACGCAATCTTAAAGCAATCGGATGGGCAAAGTGCCTCGAAATGCGTGCACACAGGCACGCAAACCGAGGCGGTGATGAAACGAAAATCGGATACAACCGAAGTGCCTCGAAATGCGTGCACACAGGCACGCAAACCGAGGCGGTGATGTGATGGAAAATCAGAATGGCATACGGAATGCAACGATGGGCTTACACCAACATGGGAGAGCCTCAGCTCACTCACATAGGAGGCCGTCAGATAAAAAAGAAGTGCCTCGAAATGCGTGCACACGGGCACGCAAACCGAGGCAATGCGGAATGACATGCGAAATGCAAATTGGGCTTATACCAACATGAGAGGGCCTCAGCCGCACTCACATAGGCTGCCGGAATGATAAGAATGAGGTGCCTCGAAGTGCGTGCCCATTGGCACGCAAACCGAGGCAATGATGAAATCGGATAAACAGAAATCGTGGCACGCATAATGAAAACCAAAAAATAGATCGATAAAACAGAGTGCCTCGAAATGCGTGCACACGGGCACGCAAACCGAGGCGAAGCTAAAATGGAGATCAGATAAAATTGAAGTGCCTCGAAATGCGTGTACACGGGCACACAAACCGAGGCGATGATGTGCGATGCAAAATCGGATGAAACCGAAGTGCCTCGAAATGTGTGCACACGGACACGCAAACCGAGGCGATGATGAAATGAGATGAAATGGCATACGGAATGCAACGATGGGCTTACACCAACATGGGAGAGCCTCAGCTCACTCACATAGGAGGCCGTTGGATAAAAATGAGGTGCCTCGAAATGCGTGTACACGGGCACGCAAACCGAGGCAATGGCATACACGCATAAAAATGCAAATTGGGCTTACGCCAACATGAGAGGGCCTCAATCACACTCATATAGGCTACCGTCGGATAAAACGAGGCTGCCTCGAAATGCGCGCACACTGGCACGCAAACCGAGGCGAAGGCATACACAATGCCATGACATGGAAAATGTAGATTGGGCTTATACCAACATGAGAGGGCCTCAGCCACACTCACATGGGATGCCGATGAATGAAAACGGAGTGCCTCGAAGTGCGTGCCCACGGGCACGCAAACCGAGGCAATGCATTAAGGCATAAAATGACATGGGAAATGATATGCAAGCATGCAAACCAAATTTCAGCCACTAAATAAAGGGGAAAACAGCCCCGAAATGATACGAAATGACAATCAATGCATGAAATCATCCCGAAATGCAATTCTAAGTGCCCGAAATGGCCTACGGCTATGCTAAACAGACAAAATCCACTCATGAAAGCAAAAGCAGTAGCAAGGCAGTCCCAAATATGGCATTTTTTCAGTACAAAACATGGCCAAATTAATAGCACAGATATGGCAACATTAGCATGCAAAAATACGGTAAAAGAGAGGAATTACAAAGCAAGTGATATCTACAATGCTCAAACCCAAAAACTCAGTTCTACAACTTTAAAGAAGGGCCAAAAATATGCACATATTCAGTTTATGGCAACCCCAAAATCAGAATAAAAACATGCTAGAAATTCCATGCAAAATAGGCTCAAAATAGGCTATATCATGAGACTTGCCAAACCATGCACCAAACAGCAAACTTTTCTTCATGAAACATGTAAAGGGGGTCAAAATAAGACCCCTTTCAGTTCTGACCAAAGGCCAAAACCAAAAGAACAAGAGGCTACAAAACATGCAAGAATACGGTAAATTTGATAGATTTCAAAGGAAGTACCAAAAATATACACCAAATGGCTTAAGGCCCTCAACATAACATGAAAAGGAGACAAAAACAAGGCTATTTCTAAGCCTGATGAAGGCTGAAATCCGGAGCCAAGTAAGCCTAACAAAGCATGCAAGAATTAGGGCCTAAAGTGAATTTCCAAGAGAGGTGGTATATAGAATGGCCAAATGAGGTTGAGCCCTTCTACAATGTTGTAGAGGGGCTCAAAATAAGCACAAAACCAGTATGGGTCGGAGCCCCAAAAACAAATGAAAATAGGCTAAAACTAGCATGCAAATTGGTGATATACAAGATGGATATTGAAGGAAGTGTATCATGGAGACACCAAATGAATTTGAGCCCTTCTACAAAGTTGTAGAGGGACTCAAAATAAGCCTAAAACCAGTAGGGGTCGGAGCCCCAAAAACAAAAGGAAATAGGGTAAAAATATGAAGCAAGAAAATGGTACAAAAGATGGATTTGGGAACTTACCCTTGAAGATCCGATTGTTGCAACTTATTAGCTGGAATTTGTTGATCCTTGACCACTGAAAATCATCCCTTTGCTGCTGGAATGGTGTTGTGGATGATGGAGCTAAGGGTTGATGAAGGAATTGGCCAAGACTTGAAGTTGTCCTTGGAATTTTGGCTATGGAAATGAAGGAATTGGAAGAGGAGCTCTTCAAGAAATTTTTGTAACCCTCAAAACAGTTGGGAGCTGCTGGTTTTATAGCCAAAAGGGTGAAAAATATCTTGCCTCAAATATCTAGATATTTTGAGGGCAAAATATCTAGATATTTTGAGGCGAAAAAAAAGATTTTGTTCGCCAATGGCACATCGAGACCGCAGTGTTCTCGAATGATGAAACAGAGGTACTGCCAAAATTGAACAAAACCGATGCAAAACGAAAAGCTCGAGGACCAAAACCGCGGGTCCCGAAAATGGGTCAGAGGCACCTAAGTGGTGTTCGTGCGAAGTGGGTATCAGAGGCCCCAGTGTTCCTCAGAACGATAAAATAGAGGTCTCCGCCAAAAATCGGAGAAAACGGATGGAATGAATGCTCGGACCAAACCGCCAGCTTTGGGGTCCCGAAATGAAATTGCCGCACCGAAGTGGTGTTTGGTCAAGTGGGTTTCGAGACCCCTGTTCCTCGAACGATAAAATAGAGGTGTCTCGCCAAAATGAACAGACATCGATGCAAAATGAATGCTCGGGGCCAAACCGCAGTTCGGGATCCGAAATGGGCCGCCGCACCTAAGTGGTGTTCTGCGAAGTGGGTTTCAGAGACCCCGGTGTCCTTGGAAGGACCAACAGAGGTGTCTGCCAAAAATGAACAGACATCGATGCAAAATGAATGCTCGGGCCAAAACCGCATGATTCGATCCCGAAAATGGGTCACGGGCACCTAAGTGGTGTTCGCATTGCAGTGGGTTTCGAGCCCCTGTCCCTTAAATGGGAGTAAATGAGATGCATGCCAAAACCGGAGAAATCGGAGATGGTTGGGCGTCCAACCGAGGCACACGGCCTAACGGCTCAAAAGGAACCGACTCAAAGGGCAAAATGGCCTACGGCCACAAAAAGTAGCTCACGGCCACTGGGAGATAGTCTACGGGACCACTCCCTTCCCTCAGGAAAGAAAACAGAGAAAACCGAGTCTGGTTCGCAAACCGAGACAAGGCACGAAAGAGAGTTCGGAAGCCCGGAGACAGGGCGCGCGGCCGCAACTCTGAGACTTCTGAACGAGCACAATATGAAACATCACCGAGCGCTCAATCGGTGACGTCTGAGTCTTAAGGTCGGTCAAAAATGGGGTGTCTACAGGTGTTGCCGAGCAAGAGAGGGATGCGTTTAAGGCCGAGCTGGAGGCGCTGAAGCAAGCTAGGGAAAAAGAGTTGGAGAATGCAAACAACGCTGGCTTCAAGGAGGCCGAGGAAAGCTACATAAAGTAGGTCCATGCCACCTAGGACATCTTCTTCAAGGCGGGCTGGAAGACTGGTTGTGAGCAGCTCGGCCAAGGTCCTGACACCGACGTGTTTGCCTCCCCTCCAGCTACCTTCATACCGACCTACCTTGTGCAATATGCCAATGGCACCTTCAGCGCACTATAAGCTGAGGCCGAGGAAGAAGAGGCTGAAGACATCGCGGAGAATGCCGACACCCAGCAGAAGACCGGCCAAGAGAGGACTGGCGCCCTGGAGACCACAACCACGGTCGACCTAGAGGCCAAAGCCGGGGATGAATTCACTAACCTTTCCCCCTTAGCTTAGTTTTCTTTGTCTTCTCTGTCTGAACATGTAACCGGGCTAAGTTCCCCACCTTTTGTACTTGTTTTTCACATCAATGAAAAGAGTGTTATTTACATCAAGTGTTTGCGCAGCTTCAAACTAGATAACTCCAGCCGGACAAAATACTTCGGCAAAACAAACCATCTTGTTCAACTCATGTAACCGGAAAAGGCATCTCGGTCTGAATCATAAAACATCTCGGTTGAAGTTTAAAGAAGTTAAGCAAATCATCAACTTAGTCAATCAGAGTAAATATCTCGGTTCAAATCACCAATTTGTTTGACCGGAATAGACATCTCGGTTCAAACAACAAAGTTGAACAAATCACCAACTTCACCAACCGGAGTAAAACATCTCAGTTGAAATCTTGAAGTTGAGCAAAACATCAACTTGTTCAACCGGAACAAAACATCTCGGTTGAGAAGTTCAGAATTGAGCAAATCATCAACTCAATTAACCAGAGTGAAACATCTCGGTTTTAATTTCAAAGTTGAGCAAAACATCAACTCGTTCAATCGGAATAAACATCTTGGTTGAGAATCTCAAAGTTGAGCAAGACATTAACTCATTCAACCGGAGTAAAACATCTCGATTGAGAATCTCAAAGTTGAGCAAATCATCAACTCATTCAACCAGAGTAAAATATCTCGGTTTAGAATCTCAAAATTAAAAAGCAACAATCAGAATGCTAAGGCAAAGATGAGACGTTTCTATATATTGACAAAAAGAATATTACATTCTGAAGTGTAAGGCAAAAAATTCCTTTGCACAAAAAGAAAACAAAAGCTAAAAATAGTACAGTTTAAGGTTGGCTGCATTCCACGGCCTAGGTATTTCTCTTCCCTCCAGGTCCTCCAAGTGGTATGCCCCCTTGCCCGCTAGACCTGTTATCTTGTAGGGTCCTTTCCAGTTTGCCCCTAGTTTGCTTTCACCTGGCACCAGGGTGTTGCCCATGACCTTCCTCAAAACCCAGTCGCCTACTTTGAACGGTTTGGGTTGCACCGTCTTGTTGTATTTTCTAGAAAGCTCTTATTGGTAGGCAGCCACATAGATGAGAGCCTTTTCTCGGCGTTCTTCCACGAGGTCCAATTCCCGGGCGATGGCATCAGAGTTCAGCTCGGGCTCAAAACTTTCACTTCTGAGGGTGGACATACCAACTTCCAAAGGGATGACCGCCTCCATGCCGTATGCCAAGGCAAAAGGAGTTTCCCCGGTAGATCGTCGCGGGGTTGTTCGGTATGTCCAAAGGACGCTGGGGAGTTCCTCGGCCCATTTTCCCTTGGCTTTCTCAAGCATTTTCTTCAACTCATCTAGAATAGACTTGTTTGATGCTTCGGCTTGACTGTTAGACTGCGGGTAAGCCAGGGTGGAGTTGTAGAATTCAATCTTTAAGTCTTCACAAAATCCTCTTAAAAGGCGGGTGTCAAATTGGGTACCGTTATCCGAGATCAGAATTTTGGGGACGCCAAACCGCGTTACCACATTCTGCCAGACAAACCGTTTGATGTCTTTATCCATGATTGTTACCAAAGGCTCTGCTTCAACCCATTTGGTAAAGTAGTCTGTGGCCGCGATGAAGAACTTTCGGTTGTCTGGTGCTGTTGGGAGTGGCTCCACTATATCCAGCCCCCACATCGCAAAGAGCCAGGGGCTGGTGAGGGGAAGAAGTTCCCTGGCCGGCTGGTGGATTTGGTGGGCAAACTTCTGGCACTTCTCACACGTGCGAACATACTTCTATGCATCTGCTTACATGCACGGCCACCAGTAGCCTTGCGAGATAGCTCGATAAGCCAAAGATCTGCCCCCTATGTGACTGCCATAGATGCCTTCATGAATTTTGTACAGGAAGGCTTCTACGCTGCTTGGGTGCACACACTTTAAATAAGGATCGGTGAAAGACTTCTTGTATAAAGCGCCAGATGGAGAGAGCTAAAACCGTTCTGACTTCACCCCGACTTTATGTGCTTCCTTCTTGTTGGCTGGAAGGGTCCGTTCTCTGAGAAAGAGAATAATAGGGTCTATCTAGGAAGGACATAGCTCGGGGCAGAGTACTTTTGTCTGCCCGATTTTCTCAATGCTGGGCCTCAAAAGGAATTCAATCAGGAGAGGGCTAGGAGATGTGCCATCAACCATGGAAGCAAGGCCGGCCAATTCGTCTGCTCGGCTGTTGTCTTCACGGCCAATCTGTTGGACCCTTATCGCCTGGAATCGTTTGATGTGCTCTCTAACCAAAGCTTGGTACTTCACCATTCTGTCATCCTCAGCTTCATAAACCCCAGAAACTTGGTTAACCACAAGTTGGGAATCACTGTAAACCATCAGCTCGGATGCGTGCATCTGAAGTGTGCTCTTGAGTTTGGCCAAAAGCGCCTCATACTCAGCCTCATTATTTGATGTAGGGAATCCAAGGGTGATAGAGTGTTCGATGGCCAGCCCATCTGGCGAAATAAGAACTATACCCAACCTGGCACCGTGGCGGTTAGAAGCCCCATCTATAAAAAGTTTCCACATTTCCCCCACAAAGAGCTTCCAACATTCTGATGGGTCCTGGGAGGCCTGTAGATTGATGTTACTGTGGTAGCTCAGCTGTTCGACTTTAGGTTCAATGCTGGTCGGTTCCACTTCCTCCCCTCTTGGTGATACGGCACCGGACAAAGCAGGTTGGTTGGTGATACCCAACTCCGTCGACGCATCATCGAGCGGAAGTGTGGTACTAGTCGAAGGTTCTTCGGTGGGGCGCGCAATGTTTGCGTTGCCATCATCGCCAAGCTGTGTTATTTCGGTCGAGCCTGCAGTCACCTCCTTATCTGCCGCGGCAATATCCACCAGGCATACCGGATGAGTTCCAGGTGAGAATTCAGCAACGAAGTCGGCCAATGTCTGGGCTTTTATGGCAGTGCGTGGCTGAAACTTGACGTCAAATTGTCCCAATTCGACCGCCCATTTGAGAATCTGACTGGCGAAATTCGCCCGTTCGAACAAAGCTTTGAAGGGGAACTCGGTCAAAACGATGATGGTATGAGCATGGAAATAGTGCGCCAACTTCCTAGAGGCCATCATCAATGCCAATGCAAGTTTTTCCAGCGGCAAGTACCTCGACTTGGCTGGTAGCAAGGTTTTGTTGACGTAGAAGATGAGGAGGTGCTTGATTCCTTCTGACCGAACAAGTACCACACTGACTGCGTGCTGAGAAACGGCCAAATAAAGGTAGAGTTCTTCGCCGGGCTTCGGTGTGACCAACAGGGGCGCTGAAGACAGATACTTCTTGAGCTCGGCCAAAGCACGGTCACATTCTTCATCCCATAAGAACTTTGATTTCAGAGCTTGAAAGAAAGGGCGGCAGCGATTTGATGACCGGCTTATAAATCGGTTAAGCGCGGCCATTACGCCAGATCTCGCATGTCCCAGTCGAGCTGTCGCTTTAATTCTTGTATGGCTCTAATCTATGTAGGGTCTGCTTCGATGCCTCGGTTTGTGACTAGGAAATCTAAGAATTTTTCAGATCTTACGCCAAAGGCACACTTAGACGCATTTAGGCGTAGCTTGTGTTGTTTGAGAATGACGAACATTTCGGCCAAGTCGGACAAGTGGTCTGCTTGATGCCGGCTCTTAACCTCCATATCATCTATATAAGCCTCTATTGTCCGGCCTAGCAGAGGAGCGAACATCTTGGTCACCATCCTTTGAAAAGTTGCCCCAGCGTTCTTCAAACCAAAGGCATGACTCGGTAGCAGAAGAGTCCTCTCGGTGTGGTGAAGGAGGTGATCTCCCGGTCGGGGCCATGTATGGCAATCTGATGATAACCGCGGTAGGCATCCAAGAAACTGAGCTTGTTATGTCCAGCTGTTAAGTCTACAAGCTAGTCTATTCTAGGCAGTGGAAAGTTGTCTTTAGGATAAGCTCGGTTGACAGTCTTGTAGTCGATACAAACTCGCCACTTTCCATTCTTCTTGGGTACAACAACTGTGTTTGAAATCCACCGAGGGTAGTGCACTTCCTGAATAGCTTGTGCCTCAAACAAGTTCTTCACCTTTTCCGTAACTACCTAGCATGATGCAACGCCGATCTCCTCGTTCTCTGAATGACCGGTTTTACACCGGGAAAAACATTCAGGTGATGGAAAATGAAACTCGGATCGATGCCGGGCATGTCGTAAGGCGACCATGCAAAGACTTCGATGTTTGCCATCAAGAACTCCACCATATCGGTCCTTTCTTGGGCGGTAAGGCTTGAACCGAGCAAGAAGAACTTGTTTGGACTTTCTGTGTCAATCCGAACTTCCACCAATTCTTCAACGGCCTTGTCCTCAGCCTTGGTGTCCACATCGTCAAGGACTCCCCAGTCTTCTGGTCTCTTAATCATTTGGACGAAGCCTTTGGCAGCTCGGCTCTCGTTGACTGTCACGAAGCATTGCTTCGACATGACTTGATCGCCCCAAACTTCCTCGATTGCCCCCATAGCCAAAGGGAATCTCATCACCTAGTGGTAGGTCGACGCTACGGCCTGCATAGCGTGAAGCCATCCCCTTCCAAGGATCAGGTTGTATGTGGACGACACTTGCAATACCCAGAATTCCACTTGCTTGACCACGGATCCCGTTTTGACCGGCAGAATAATCTTTCCCAAAGGCCACTCAGGTTGTGAGTTGAAACCAACCAGTGGCAAAGTTGCCGGGGCCAAGTCTGTATCCCGGAACTTGAGCTGTTTGAATGCGTCGTAATACATGATCTCGACCGAGCTTCCCTGATCGATCAAGATGTTCTTGACATCGAATTCTTTGACGTGGAGAGTGACCACTAGGGCATCATTATGCGGCGTCTGAATGTACTCTAGGTCCCTTATGGAGAAATTGATCACATCTTTTTCTTCGGTCTTGCCCCTTTTGATCGCGGGCTGGACCGACAAAACTTCCCTCATGTGCTCCGCTTTCTTGATCATACCTCGGAGTTCATATACACGTGCTGGTTCCACAATGTCGTGGATCACATTAACAATGCCCTGAGGGGGTGCCTCTAAGTCATCCGGTCTACGCAGATCAACCGGAGCAGGATGCGTGGCTTTAACACCCCCATCAATGTAAAGATCCAAGTGTCCAGCTACGACTAGCTCCTCCAAATGTTGCTTCAGAGGTAAACAATCCTCAGTCCGGTGTCCGCGCTCCCGGTGAAAGGTGCAGCGGTATCGTGGATTGAAACCCTTCTGCGTATCGCCCAACTTAGTAGGAAACCGGACATAATTCTCGTCACGGATTTCACTAAGTATGTGATAAATTGGAATCTTAAAGACTGTGATGATGCTTGTCCTGGCTTTCAACCTTCTGTTCGCATCAGCGACGTCGTCGCGGGGGTAATCATCTCGGTCATTTCGCCGACCCCCACCTCGGTTTCGATGATTTGAACCTCAGACAAATTCCTCAGCGTGATCATTAGAACGGTTAGTCTCTTGCCCGACCGCGTGCACCTTGCCAGCCGACCTGTTGTCTGTTGCTACCGGGGTTACCTTCGCGGTAGACGCTGCCGCATCATCTTCTACTCGGATGTGCTCGTTGATGCGCTGCATTAATTGGCCTATGGATATCGGCTGGTGCATAGTAAGCGAGTCCCGCAGTCTATGTCTGACCGAGAGACCACGCTTATATTGAGTGATTTCTAGGTTGACTGGGCAATCCAAGATCTCATTGAAAGTTTCCCAGTATCTGAAGTTGTATGCCTTGAGTGTGTCGCTCGGCTCCATCTTGACACTAAGAAGGTGGTCAACTTCCTTTGGCATTTTGGTGTTGGTCTTGAAACGTGTCACGAAGGCTTCCACCAATTGATGCCACATTTCGATGCTTCCCTTCGGTAACCTCTCGAACCACTTCAAGCCCAGCTCGCCCAAACTTGACGGGAAAATAAGGCACATAAGTGCGTTGTTTCGCCTATGTCCGGCCATGACCTGTTGGAAGTGGCTTACATGCATATATGGATCGGTTTTTCTGTCATAGAGCGTGAACTTTGGCTGGTGGAAGCCCGTCAGAAGCGGTGTTGTATCTATTTCCAGGGAGAAAGGAGTGGCGCTCAGCTTTGCCCAGTCTGTGTTTAAAAGGAGAGGCGTAGCTAGGCAGGGTGGAGGCATCCTAACCTTTTCACTAGCGTGTCCCCCATAGGATAGCTGCTGGAACGCCGGCACTCTCTGAGCTTCCCGCCGGCGAGCCCATTCCTTCAAGACTGCTCGCAAGTCCTCCGAGCAAACGGAATAGGAATACCTCGACGTCGTCGCCAGACGTGAGGGTTGATAGGTGCTGTCTTGCACGTTGGACCTCTGTACGTGTGCGTCGGAATCTCCAACCTTGTAACTTCTGGTGATAAAAATGCATGGAGTGTGCGGCTCGATCGCCGAACGTGAGGTTGCGCGCCATCGTGGTCTCCCACTCCAGCTACACCCTTCCCTTTGATATGCTTCTTAAGATCCTCCATCTCCGCCGCCATTCTTCGGATGATGGCGTCTTGGTTCCTTAGCTTGTGCTCCAGACGTCTGGTATGCGATTCTCTCTGCCGTCGGTGACCGTCTGAACTCCGTGAATGACAAAAGCTTCTTCCGCGCTTATCCCACGCGTCTCTTGAATGTCCTTCTGGAGAAGTCTCCAGGTCCACCATAGGAGGGATAGCGGATGTCCTTCTCTTCATCTGCCTGACTCTAGGGTAACTCCATCGATGGCAGACAACGGAATCTCGTCGTTGTTTGCCATGGACGGCGATCAGATGAGCTTGGAAGACAAGGTTTTGTCTGTCAACTTCTCACAGACGGCGCCAATTATACGGGGAGCAAATATTCAGACGAGCCTGTACTCCTTTCTTCCAAGCTCCTATCTGTCCGATTGACCTGTGAGCACAACGGCGGTGAGCTACCCAGCGGTGTGTGGCTGGAAAACTCCTCCAACGATCAAGTTAGAACACACACACAAGAGATAGATAGAGAGAAGGGAGAGTGTTGAGTGTTTAGTGTATGTCTCACCAAATGTTTTTTTGTCTAGGCATGGGGGGGGGGCGCAGACTCACTTATATACCTTCTGCGCCCCAAATCTACTTCCATTAGTCTCTTGACACGTGGTATTGCTATCCCATCTGTCAGCACAAATCTTGCTGAACATCACCTAACCAAATTGCTAGCCCACACCTCTTAAGTGACGCGGCCTGACATCTCGGTCATCTTTGACGTCTTCTTGAGCTAGGCCACTTGCCAAGCTCAATGACAACCGAGGCTCATTGCATTAAAAGATAGCCGAAGCTCGGATAAGTCATCTTTGGTTAGTCAAACTTTCTGCGAGAGCTAACGCATGAACCGTGGAACCCAGTGAGGCAGGAGACATCTCGGTCGAACCTTCACTAGATCGGCTTCCGCGCCAACAAGCCCAAGTAGCTCGGTTCCATAGTAACTATGCCATTACCGAGCAAAAATCCTTTTTGGATGGGCCCAGACTGCCACGGCCCAAATGTGTTCGGTCCATAATTTGCCCGGCCATTATCACGACCTAATCCAAATCATAAATCTCCCTCTCAATACCCATTTTAATAATTCAACAAATCATATGCTTAACATATTTTAGTAGGAAAATTTAGACTTGTCAGGCCTCTCACAATTTCACAATTATTATGAATCAAAAAAACAATTTCACAATTATTGAAGGAATAAAATCGGGATGGCGTGGCACATTAATGTTACTAAATACCAATTATAAGGTAGCACATGTAAGAGCTGCAAAGTATATGGTCAATGGGAATTTTATTAACGCATTATACTCAATTATTGTTCATTAATAAATGAAGGAAAATCAAACATCTTAACCGTCACAATTTAAGGCTTTAAATTGTATTCATAATGACATAAAAAAATGTGTACCAATTTTTTATTTGTCATAAATTCAAATAGATATGGCTTAATTCTCTTGTTACGTAATTTTTTTAACAAATTCTATACGAAAATTCTCGTGATTTAGTATTTTTCTAAATATAATAGATTTTATTCTCTAAACTATTATGTTAGCACCATAAATCTGCAATTTTTATTATTTATATAATTGCAGGATCCGTGGCATCCTCTTATTCATTTGGAAGTTAAAAGAAGTTATAAAGATGATAGAGAATATGAAGGACAAAGTGGATGAGTGGAAGAACACATGGCAAGACAAGAATGAAGATGGAAGAAATGGGTAGTTACTAAGTAGTTATTGCTGTATTTTTTCCTCTATAAATAGCCATTAATGGCTACATTGTAAAGGACCCAAGACTTAAATCAAAGACACTTGATTTCAATATTTCTTGTCATTTTCCTTATCTTAAGAGTATTTTAACGTAGATTTATATTTCAAAGCATTTATTTTCAGCATTTCATTTTTGAAGCATTTAATGCACTTCCTTTTCGAAGCATAGGAGTAGAGGTAAGTAATTATTACTTTGATTGTTCACTCAATCATCTTTCTCCGTCTCCCTTATTCTTCTTTTAATTTTCTTTTCTCTACACTTTGACAATTTTGAAGTCCTCTTTGTTGAGGCGAAAGAACTGTCAACACAATCGCTTGATAATTGGCTTGAATTTAATCTGTAAGGATTTTTCAATCCTTACTGGCACGCTCGCATTTATAATATTTTCCTTCGTAGGAAAAATAAGCCAACAATTTTTGGCACGCCCAGTGGGACTGCCAAGTGTAAGAAATGACAAACGATTTGGATTTTGCCATTCGAACTTGTCAATTTGAAATATATTGGCGTGAAAGAAAAATTTTGGATTTTCAAGAAGATATCCATTTTCTTGATGAAATAAACTTTCATCCATTACAATATTATTTGGTGGAAGAAAAAAGACACCATTTAATTGGAGAAATTCATCAACTTGATATGGAAATTCGCCAATGGAATGATGAGTTATCAACTCTCACTACCAAGTCTTTAACTGAGGCTTTAATGGCCAGAATTGGTGATTTTTTTCAGAATTTTTCCATGGTTGAAAATAGCAAAAGCAAAGAGTTGATTTCATCAATGGCTCGGGAGGTTCAAGATTCCGTTTTCAAATAGCCAAATTATGAAATTAACATAATAAAAGAGCATGTTTTTTAGCCAAATTTGGCTAAGAATGATGTTTCATACATGGCTCGGGGGGTCCAAAAATCAATTTTTAGAGAGTCAAGTCATGAAAATAACATTCTTATGGGGGATTTTCATAAGCCATTAATGGCTAACATGGAAAAACAACCCATTTTGCCAAAGAATTACGAAAATCAATTCGTGAAAGTCATGTTTTTAAACCAAACATGGTCAAGAATAATGAACAAGCCACTGTTCATGAATTCAAAATTTTTGACATTTTTCAAAATGTTAAAAAGTATGAATTTTCATGGTCACACTATACCATGACTTTTGGTGTTCAAAATCTTTTTTGGATTTGTTTTTCACATCAAAATATAATTCTGATGATGTGGCTAATAAAATTAACAAATTGTTCTTATGAGTTCGAAACATGAACTTGGCTAGAATAAGGGATGACCATTTAAAATGCATGAATTTGGCTAGAAAAAGCCTATGCATTTAAATAAATGGTTGAGAATGGCTTATCTTTTTTGATGGCCAGTTGTACACAATCAAAGCATCGAAGATACATTCGAAGTATCAAGAATTGTTTCGAAGGTTGATTACTTCGCCTTCGAAGCTGTATAAAGCTTTGAAGATACATTCAAAGTATCAAGAGTTGTTTCGAAGGTTGATTACTTCATCTTCGACATTCGAAGCATCAAGAGTTGTTTTGAAGGTTGATTACTTCACCTTCGAAACTGTATAAAGCTTTGAAGATACATTCGAAGCATCAAGAGTTGTTTCGAAGGTTGATTACTTCACCTTCGAAACTGTATAAAGCTTCGAAGATACATTCGAAGCATCAAGCCTAACCTTGAAACTTCATTGTAAGTATCATCATCCTATATCAATGCTTCCAACCTTCGAAGGGTGATGTTGTTCCTTCAAATTTGTGCCGCAAGACCTTCAAACGATGAATTTGGTCTTTTATACCACCTTCAAAGCTTGTTATTGGTCATCTAGTTATAATTTCATACTCATTCAAAGCACTTCATTGGTGCTATTACATAATTCCAAGCACTTTGTTGATATTATTCGAAGCATTTTATTGGTTAGATTAATCATGTGCTTGGTTTGGCCCTTCAAAAATTCAAATAAACATCATTTTTAAGGGCCGCGGGGGGTAATGTTAGCACCATAAATCTGTAATTTTTATTATTTATATAATTGTAGGACCCATGGCATCCTCTTATTCATTTGAAAGTTAAAAGAAGTTATAGAGATGATGGAGAATATGAAGGACAAAGTGGATGAGTGGAAGGACACATGGCAAGACAAGAATGAAGATGGAAGAAATGGGTAGTTACTAAGTAGTTATTGCTGTATTTTTTTCTCTATAAATAGCCATTAATGGCTACATTGTAAAGGACCCAGAACTTAAATCAAAGACACTTGATTTCAATATTTCTTGTCATTTTCCTTATCTTAGGAGTAGTTTAACGTAGATTTATATTTCAAAGCATTTACTTTCAGTATTTCATTTTCGAAGCATTTAATGCACTTCCTTTTTGAAGCATAGGAGTAGAGGTAAGTAATTATTACTTTGATTGTTCACTCAATCGTCTTTATTCGTCTCCCTCATTCTTCTTTTAATTTTCTTTTCTCTATACTTTGACAATTTTGAAGTCCTCTTTGTTGAGGCGAAAGAACTGTCTACACAATCGCTTGATAATTGGCTTGAATTTAATCTGTAAGGATTTTTCAATTCTTGCTGGCACGCTCGCATTTATAATATTTTCCTTCATAGGAAAAATAAGCCAACAATTTTTGGCACGCCCAGTGGGACTTGTTAAAATGGCTAGACGAAGACGACAAGGAGAAAATGAACTCTTGGAAGAAAGCGTAAAAGAAGAGGTAGAAATACCTAATCTAGAGGATAATGTGGTAACACATCCTGTGGAAACTCCCATGTTATCAGAACCTATGGTCGAATAGACCAGTACTTCGGGACAAGAACCATATGTTCATAATATTAGACGAAACCAAGGAATTGGACCATCCACTGTTCCATCTACTCATCCAACAAATCCATGAGATGGCCTAGTAGATGCTATGGGACAACAATTAATGAACACAATGGAAAGGTGGGCAACATCCTTTTTGGATCGAATGAATAACCACCAACCAACAAACACAAGACACACAAAGGAAGTTTTAAATGTCCCTCAGCAAAGATTGGCTAGAGATAAACAGCCTATGCAAGCTAATGGACATTCTAATGGTCAAACTAATAACCAGAACTATGAAAGACCATCACCTCAGTCTTGGTATGAACCCATTTCGAGGCCTATAGTAGGCCAAAATGTCTCAGTACTCAACAATGAAACCACACAAGTTGGTGGATCTGGTCAAGTACAAGAACCTGGTGTAAGAATGGTTACAAATCCCATGTTCGAAGCCATACCTGGCACTAGGGGGTATAATAATCCATTATTCGAATTTATATCCGGGGGGTTGGAAGGTTGGCCTGCAAATAGAAGGGACACAACACCTTTTCTAGAGGTTCAAAGGGGTTACCCACGCCCCCAACAGCAACTTGCACCATAGGGGCAACTAGTCCCAAATGTACCACCTTATGGACCAAGAGGACCGCAAGCACAAGTTTGTCCACCGAATCTTGTGTTTGTCCCTCCAGTAATGGTTTAGCAGGCATAAAATATGGTCCCTAGCGACCAAATTGCTGATATTGTTAGGGAGATGTGTGGACCGATGGCTCGGGGGGTCCAGACTCCTGTATACAGAAAATCATACCCAGAATGGGTGGATAGGGTACATGAATACCCAAGAGGGTTCAAGATACCAGATTTTACCCTTTTCTATGGGATAGGAAATCAATCAACAATAGAGCATATTGCTAGGTTTGCTACTCAATGCGGTAAATTTACTAATCATGACTATATGAAACTAAGATTATTCCCAAATTTCCTAACTGGAGGAGCATTTGTATGGTACATCAACCTTACACCTGGCTCCATTCAAAATTGGCAACAAATGGAAGAGGCATTTCATGCCCAATTCTTCTAATCGGAGCCAGAGGTATCTATGGCAGACTTGGCTAGATTGAGTCAAAGGCCTGAAGAAAAGGCTACTCAGTTTATTGCTAGATTTAAAAGGGCTCGAAATAAATGTAGAGTCATCCTGCTAGAGTCAGAATTCGTAAGATTGGCTCAAAATGGCCTAGAGTTCAGGCTTCGAAAGAATTTTGACTCAACTGAATTCAGAGATTTGGTAGAACTAACCTATAAGGTGTCTAGATACGAAGCATTACTAGAGGAGGAACAAGATCGAAATAATGCATTGTACAAGACATATTATAGAGATCCTAATTATGAGATCGATGCAGCAGAGATTGTGGGCAAAGAACTTGTGATCTGTGAGGCATTAGTTCATAAGGATACAACAATTGACCAGCAGTTTAAAAAGAAAGACTTTCACAAAAAATACTCTTTCGATTTAACAAAAGCAGATGACATTTTTGATCATTTGCTTGTGGCCAACTTCTTTAAGTTACCTAAAGGAGTAAAACTGCCATCTCTAGATGAACTTAAGGGAAAAGTATATTGTAAATGGTATAACTCTTAGTCTCATTCGACTAAAAACTGCATTGTTTTTCGAGACAGGATCCAAGAACAAATTCGGAAAGGAAGTTTGAAGTTCCCAGCCAAAACAGAAAAGGCCATGGGGATCGACAGTAATCCATTTGCAGAAGTTGGAGAGGCGACAACCAATGTCATTACGTCAGACTTCCAGAACTTGTCCTTGATAGAATTGGAAGAAGTCAATGTGCAGATGCATGTTGCTAACCAGACAACCATCAAGAAGGACACTAGAAACCCACCAGTTATTGGACAAGGTTTCTCACGGAGAGAACACTCGATGAAGAAGCACCGGATGATGATTCCTTGGAAGCGGTATGTCTGAGGATGTGTCCCAGTGCATCGAGTTATAAATGGTTGAAGGGGCTTCCAATTGATGGGAAGCAATACTACAGGGATGTTCAAAGACGTCCTAAATCAACCAATGCTTACAACAAAAGGCCGTATCCGGCTAGTGATAGGCAGCGACCACCAGTGGTTGAGCCTACAATGGACAGAATGCATGCTAAAGGCAAGAGGCCCTTACATGAATCCAGGCCACCTAACTATTACAGAATAGAAAGCAGTCATTCTGAAAGAAGACGGGTGAGAGGCTCATTTCATGGGATCAAAGCCAGGGATTGGCCTCCTAGACCAGCCTTACGCAGGACAGAAAGTGGCTACCTTCATCGAAGGTCTGAATCAGGCTCAAAACATGAGGTTAGAGCCAAACACTTACCTTCACAGCCAGCTTCAAAGATGGCTTTGAAGGTTGAAAAAAGCAGTTCAACATTTGAGTCAACAAGTTCGTGGGTACTTGGAGTCCCAAAATGGTTTGTAATGCAAAACAAACCTAGGGAACTGCCTGCTCGGAGAGATGTTGGAATCCAAGGCAGGATGGTCAAGCCTCCTTTGGTGGCTCTGAACAATTGGGTATTACTTAAACACCCAAAGACAAAGGAACCAGATGTGGTCCCAGTTATTTCGAGATCACAAAAGAGAAAGATTCAGCGCAGGTACACTCAGTACCAGAATGATATGAAAGAAAATGGAGAGAGCTCTTCATTGGTCCAGACAGAAGGAAAGAAGATTTCAAAGTCAAACCATACTCTAAAGCCAACTTTACAAAGCAAAGTAGGTTACAGCAGAGAACAATTGGCTAAGGTTCATTCTGAACTAAAAGCCAGAGAGAAGTCTAACTTAGCAGGATTGGAGAAAGCTCTGATGGAGAGTGATAGCGAGACAGAAGAAGAGATTGGCATAAGCCGGAAAAAAGAAATGATGGAGGAAGAAATGTTCGAAGCCTTCATGGCTGAGCAAACATTTTTTGTTGAAAAACTAGTCGAGAAAGATCCTTCGAAGGAATCTGTTAGCGACGAAGTACCAGAGTGCAGCATGGAGGATGCTGTTGAAGTAATTGAACAAGGTGGCCAATGGAGGAAGCAGGTACAGCCAGCTATCGAATTTGGCTCATTTCCCCCAATATCAGTTAATATGGTACACATACTGCCTCATGAGTTCCAAGCTGGGGATGATGACCAAGACATGGATCCTATTCCTGTCTCTAGTGAAGACTCACAAGTAAGTATGGTACAAGATAATTCTGGAATGGCTACCCCAATGGAAATTGAGTATGAAAGTGGAGAGGAGGTGAGCATTAACCTCTCGTATCCTTTTGAGTATCCTTCGAATTCCATGACACAACATGTCAAGCCGTTGTACATCAAGGCTTTCTTCGATGGGATACAACTGAACCGTGTCCTGATAGATAATGGGGCAGCAGTGAACTTACTACCGAAATCTTCTTTGAAGAAACTAGGAAAAAAGAATCCCAGGTTGATTCCAACCAGCACAACCATCGCTGGCTTTGCTGGAGACAAATAGATGGCTCAGAGGATTCTACCCATTAACTTGAGTGTGGGAACCAAGGACTGCATGACGGCATTCTTCGTAATCGACAGTAATGCTAAATACAATGCTTTACTTGGGAGAGATTGGATCGACACTAACAAATGTGTGCCTTCCTCTTTGCATCAGAAAATTATGATGGCCTTAGGTAATGGAGAGACAGAGGAAATTGATGCAGATCCTCAACCCTTCATAGCCTGTGCAGACTTTGCAGAGGCCAAGTTGTATATTGAGGGTGTAACACCACCAAGATTATCTTGAGGAAAGTGATAGCTTCGGAAGTGACTACCGATGAGGAAGTGACACACCTGATGCACTTAGTCTAAGAAAGTGCTGATGAAGAGATTGTCATTAAGGATGACAATGATGCCTAGTTGTAGGCAAAGAGATGAAGAACAAGAAGCCAAGTCTTTGGCTCTAATTAAGTTCTTAACATTGGATGTAAAAGCAATAGTCCAGAAAGTACAGGAGCAAGAGAGAGAAGCCATGATAATTGGTCAGGAACAGAGCAAAGAACGGGTCAGAATTTTGACCCTTGGCAAATACTGTGCATTGGACATTGAAACAAAAGTCTAGGAAATACAGAAAGAGGATGCCTTATGGACAGACTTTGTCTATGAGGAGGAGGGCAAAGATGTTGAACTAAAGAACCTGGGAGCAGAACAAGGCGAGAAGGTTGCTTCGAAGGTAGAAAAAACCAAGCAAGAAGCTTCAATAAGTTCTCAGACACAAGACCCCTTAGAAGAAGTAAATTTATGGGAAGGTTCTATGTAACAGCCCACCTATATAAGTGCTTGTTTGAATGATCTGGACAGGGACCAGTTATTGGTTGTTCTAAAGAGATATAAAGATTGCTTTGCATGGTCTTATAATGAGTTACCAGGATTGGATAGGTCATTAGTGGAACATAGGCTCCCTATGAAGCCTAATTTCAAGCCATACAAGCAAGAACCAAGAAGAATGAGTCCAGAAGTAATTCAGAAAGTCAAGGAAGAGATTCTTAGACTACTCAAGCGTGTTTTATTAGAATGACAGTATGTTGAATGGTTATCTAATATTGTGCCTGTAGTCAAGAAGAATAGTAAAATGAGGGTATGCATTGATTTTAGAAACTTAAATCTAGCAACTCCAAAAGATGAATACCCTATGCCTATAGTGGATCTGTTGGTAGACAGTTCAGCAGGGCATCAAGTTTTATCAATGATGGATGGGCATTCTGGTTATAACCAGATCTGCATCGCAGAGGAGGATGTCCACAAGACAACATTCAGATGTCCTGGAAATATTGGCACCTTCGAATGGGTTAAAATGTCATTTGGCTTGAAGAATGTTGGGGCTACACATCAGAGGGCTATGAACACTATCTTTCATGACCTCATTGGAGGGTATTTAGAGTGTTATATTGATGACATTGTAGTTAAATCCCAATCCATGGAGGAGCATCTGTTTCACTTAGAAGCAGCCTTTGAAAGAATGAGAAAGTTCAAATTGAAGCTCAATCCTCTTAAGTGTGCTTTTGGCGTATCATCTGGAAACTTCTTGGGTTATGTGGTACACAAGAAAGAAATACAAATTGACCAGAATAAAGCCAAAGCCATTATTGAAGCCAAGCCTTTATCAAATAAGAAAGAATTACAAAGGTTCCTTGGACAGGTTAACTTTCTTCGAAGGTTCATTTCTAACACTGCAGGGAAAACTAAAGTATTTTCTTCCTTGTTAAGGCTGAAAAATGAAAAGGAATTTGTGTGGACAGCAGAGCATCAAATTACTTTCGAAGGTATCAAAGCCTACTTGGCCAACCCTCCAGTGCTGATGCCACCAAAAGGAAATAAACCCTTGAAGTTGTATATAGCTGCAGCAGAAGATTCATTGGGAGCTTTCTTGGCTCAAGATAATGAAGAAGGCAAGGAGCAAGCTATTTATTACCTTAGTAGGTTTTTAAATTTTTGTGAATGTAAATATTCAGTTGTTGAAAAGCTGTGTCTTGCTTTGTATTTTGCTGCAATGAAATTAAGATACTATCTCTTACCTACAACTGTCTTGGTAATTGCAATCACAGATTTGGTTAAGTACATGTTATCTAGACCTATGTTGAGGGAGATGATTGACAAATGGATACTAGCCTTATCAGAATTTAATCTAGAGTATGTCTCCCAAAGGGCAGACCATCCATCTCAAACAGAGAGCCAAGAGATAATGGAACTTGGTATGGCTAGTGTTGAGCCATGGCAGATGTGATTCGATGGGTCAAAAGCTAATGGTTTAACTGAAATTAGTATTGTGATTAAGTCTCCACAAGAGATAGAAACCACACATGGTTTCAGAATGGATAAAGCTACCTGTTCCAATAACCAGGCTGAATATGAAGCCTTAATAGTGGGACTAGAAATTCTTATTGGATTACAAGTACATGCAGTTGACATATTTGGAGACTCTCAATTGGTGGTTAACCAAGTGAAATGGATTTTCAAGTGCCAAAGCATAAGTATTTTGCCATACTATGTTGTTGCATTACATCTACTTTCTCAGTTTCAAATAGCAAATGTAACTCATGTTCCAAGATTCTTGAACAATAGAGCTAATGATGTAGCTCAAAAAGCTTCGAACTTCAAGAGAAGGGATAATACCCAAAGGGACATAAGCCAAACAACATATCAAAGATTAATACAACCTTTGAATAAAATGAATGTGATCTTGGAAGTTAATCATAATGACTTACAGAAACAAGATTGGAGGTATCCAATAATGCAATACTTAGTTGGTCTATCTTCGAAGGCCAGCAGGAAAATCAAATTGCAGTCTATGCAATATATGATATATGGCAATGCTCTCTACAAAAGGGGGTGAGATGGCTTATTGCTGGAATGTTTAGGCCCAAAAGAAGCATTAACAGCTATGGCTGAGGTTCATGAAGGCATCTGTGGTGCTCATCAGCCTAGTGTAAAGATAAGATGGTTGCTTCGAAGGCATTCCTACTATTGGCCAACTATCCTTAAAGACTGCATAGAATATGCAAAGGGTTGCCAGGCATGCCAAAAGCATGGCACAATAAGGCATGTGCCCATAACTGACCTTCATGCAGTAGTAAAGCCCTGGCCATTCAGAGGGTAGGCTATGGATATGATGGGAAAAATACATCCACCTTCTTCGAAACATTATTGTTTCATTCTAGTGGCCACTGATTACTTTACTAAGTGGGTAGAAGCCAAGCCATACAAGGCTATAGATCAGATAGAGGTCATTAGGTTCATTAAAGATTTGATCCATAGATTTGGCATCCCACAGACCATAACTGTGGATAATGGGACTATGTTCGATGGAAAGATGGTGAGGTCCTTTGTGGCAGAATTTGAAATTAGCCTTGTTAATTCCACACCCTATTATGCGCAAGCCAATGGTCAAACTGAGTCATCCAATAAATCCTTGAAAAAAGGAATACAAAAGGTTGTGGAGGACAATCCCAGGGATTGGCATAACTTATTGTTGGATGTCTTGTGGGCTTACAGAACTTCTCCAAGGTCAAGCACAGGAGTCACTCCTTACGCCTTAGTATATGGGCATGATGCAGTTTTACCTGTGAAAATTAATGTTAAATCTTTGAGGGTAAGATGCAAAGATCAGTTAGATCCTGAGCAGTACCATCAAAGTATGTGCTTGGAGTTAGAAGGCATAGATGAAGCTAGGATTTTGGCATTGCTTTGGAAGTATGTGCTTGTTGCTGCCTTCTTTTCTCAACCCTCTCAAAGACGATCATTGCTTTGGAATGTTCTTGTTCTACTACCTTGGCAGCAGCTTCATGAATAAGATCTTCAATCAAGTCAGCAACAGGAACAGTCACTTTCTTTCTCTTCTTTCTTGGCAATGATACTACTGGCTCATTCTCAACCTCTCTCTCTTCAATTTGGGAATCAAGTTCTTCAAAAATAAGCTCCTGTTCCATTGCTTTGTCAACTGTCTCTGAATTAGGATCTTCGACCAAATCAGAAGAAGGGGCAACCACCTTTGTTCTCGTTTTTCGTTGTAATGGTGTCTCTTGCTCTTGCTCAATTTCTCTCTCTTCATTTTGAGATTCAGATTCTTCAAGAGTGAGTACCAGTTTTCTTTTCTTTTTCTGCTGTTGTCTGGCCTTGAGAGCAGCTAGAGTTTCAACTCTTTTGGGAGATTCTTCTTGTGGAGATCCTGCACCAAAATATGTGAATATAGAGGAGACACGTAAAAGAGTTGAAGGAAAGAAGAACTTAGAAAGGCTTACCCTTCTTCGAAGTAGCTCTGGTAACTCTAGCTGGAGGAGGTGAGGCTGTAGGAGAAGTTATGGTAGCTGCAGAAGAGGGAGGAATGTTCTCAACTGTCGCTGACTTGGCCTTCGAAGGCACTCCTAACCTTATTAACAAGTCATGAGGGTGCGCAGATAAGCGCACTTCTATATTGGCTGTCCACTAGTTCTGGAATCTTTTCAAAACTAAGCCAGATGGGAGAAAAGGGACAAATTGAAATTCATTCAATTCCTTCAGCAGTTTGAGTATTGCCGCCTTTAGCTTTGATTTAGATATTCTCAAGTCTCTAGCTGTAAGGTGGACATTCGAGAGACTGCAAAGTGGAACATGTATCTCTTGGGTGAGCCCAAATTGTCTAGCAAACTGAGAGGGGTAGTACACCTCAGATATGCATTTATAACCTCGAAGGTTTAAAGTGACAATAAACAGCTCCCTCGGTAACGAAATTGAAGCCCGCATATCTTTGTGTGGTGAGGTGGAACACTCTTTATCAGCCAGAAAAGTTTGCAGCCAAGCAGGTCCTTTATTGGCGTCGAAGGGACAAAAAAGGGAAGCAGGAGGAGAAATAAGGTGTTGGTAAAAGAAGGCAAAGTAATAAGCAAAAGAAGCAGGGTAAAGAGCAATCCTAGCATACTTTTCCCCATAGGTGCTAGGGTCTTGAACAAGGAATCTTAGGCATTTTTTGTGCAAATCAGTGAAATAGGCAAAAAGCCAGAGCTGGAGCACCCAAAGGGGACCTCCTTGGTTGACATTAAGAGGTTTTTCACAAAATTGGGAACAAGCCCTGTAAACATGACCTAAAAGATAAGGAGCAAGAGCTATATGTTTTTTCAAGACAAGTGCCTTCGCAAGTGGAGCAAACTCAGGCATAATCCTTTGAGATGAAGTACAAAAGAGAAATTTGCACAACCAATATAAAATGAAGGAAAATAATTCTTTATCTCTCACGGGGTCTTCCCTTTTATTTTCAACCTTTACGAAGTCACTGTAAGAAGAGCTTAGGGCTGGAAGGAAAAATTTGACAGGGAGATCCGAGTAGTTGGGAGTAAAAGGAGAACCATGGGGCGAAAGCCCCAAAAGATGGCAAATATCAAGAATGGTGGGAGCCATCATGCCGCACCGGAATTGGAAGAAATTAAAAGCTATATTCCAAAAACATAGAGCAGCAGGGATTAAAAAGGGATCCTCAGGAATGATGAACCTGGAAAGACGAAGGGCGTTGAGGATGCAAAGCTCCTGTAGGTCATCTTCTCTCGCAGGCACAACCCTGTCATACCATTCCTCCCATTCAGCTCTCAATGTCAGCCAGCAGCGATGAGGCCGGGTCAATCTCCAATTGCTCCAGTCAAGCCCTCCTTCATAGAGAAGAAAGTGATCCTCCAAATGAGGATATAAATCTGGGAGTTGGTCAGGAGCTTCTCGAAAGATGGGACCTAGAACGTACTCTTGTTGGCTGCTGTGACGAGGAACAAAGAGACGTCCATCTATGGCGCTTGGCTCACTAGTTGTTAGCTTGGCGATTTCTTCATCAATACATCGTTTCAAAGCCATGGTAGGACTGATACGGTCGCTAGCAAGCACTTTTAGCGAGGAGGGATTCATTGGTAGCAAGCAGTAAGGAAGAAAGGGTTAACAGAAGATCAGTAGAAAGAAGGGTTTGTGCGTTAAAAGAGCAAGTGATTTCAGAACACGAAACAAAAGGGTTTTTAAAGCTTTTGTGTTTGAAAGATATATTGCATAAGTCGCTAAGTACTAAAAGTACGAATACGAGGAGTTTCTTCCAATATTGATAGTTTTGGAGGGAAAAGCACATTCCGGATGATGATGCCAGCTTCAAAGCAAGATATTTGGCTTCGAAACCAGGCTTTGGCGCCAAAAAATCAAACAAAAACGGCTTCGAAATACAGAAGTCGGCTTCGAAGCATACTACCTGCTTAAAAATGTAAGGATACTCAAGGATGGGCTTACTTTGAAGAGATCAAAAACCTACAATAGGTTTCTTAACAAAAGTAATACCTTTGAGGCAAAATTTTAAGGATGTGAATTGTTGTTCGAAACATCTAAACCAATAGTTGGTTTGTATATACACAGAGAATTGTTTGTTCGGCTAAAACAGTGTACCCCAAGGGCAATTTCCATATTGTTTTAAGTAGACTGTTGCAAGACTAGTCAGTATTGACCACGACTATATTTTGGTTATGGTTAAAGCAGGCTTTGAGGGGAAAGATTGTTAAAATTTGAAGCACCAATTCCAAACAAAAATCAACAAGAGTTGGTAACCATTGTCCATAAATTGGACAATTAATCTCAGCGTCCTTATTGGAATTAATTGGATTTATATTCGAAGGATAAGATTGTTAAATTCGAAGCATTAATTCTAAATGAAAAATCAGTAGAATTGTCAATTCTATTCCAAAAGTTGGAAGAATTCATGTTGATTTTAGTGTTTTAACAATTGTGTCCAGTTTTGAAGAATGAGTTTGTTCAGTTCGAAGCTCTAAATTGACTTTTGAAGAAAAAAGGAAACAGGGTCAAACAATGCCCAAATGCAGAAGAATTTTGTTTGTATTCAAGCCAAGGCAATTACATCGAATAACCCTATCTAGGTATAAACTCAAGCTCATAAAAATAAGGAATGGAATAAATAACAAGATCATGAAATTTAGTCCAACAATAATCAATGAATTTTTGTTCCTTCTTTATTATATCTTCTATTTCTTCTAATGTTGGCTGCATGAGTTGATGTGCTCTCACTTCGTAATAGAGCTCTTCAGCCTTTATTTCGAAAGCTTCCTCTCTCAATCTTTGTTCCAGTTTGTCTATGATCAAATCATCCCAATATGCAGAATCTTTATTCTTGAAATCATCGAATTCTTCGATGAAGTTCTCTGCTTCGTACTGGGCATGAATTCGAAGAGACGAAAGTTGGTCTAAAGATTGCATAGTAGCCTTGGAATTTCGATGCCAGTAGAGGAGCAATGGAAGTTGGTCTAGGAATATATGAAGTTCTGCTTGGGCAAGGGGATTAAGGACATGGCTCCTAGTCAGAATATCACAAGCCCATTGAAAGTTCTTAAGAGGGACTGCGTCTTCAAGAACATTGAAGGGCAAGTGAGAGAAAGCTGCAAGCAAAAGTTGAGCTTGTTTCCGCTCAGCTGGAGTAGGGAATGGTGGAGGTTTGTAAGGTGGAAAGACTTCATTCATGGGGAGGGCAAGCCTCAGTTTCTCTGTCCAGCAGAGAGTTGTTGGAAGAGAAGGTGTAGATGCTTCTGCTTCAGAAGATGGAGAAGAAGATGTGGATGCTTCTATTATGGGAGATGACACAGGGATGGAAGGAACAAAGGCATTAATATAATCAAGCTAGTCAGAAGAACAAATCTTTGCCTTCTAGGCTAAGAATGACAGGTTGTACCCTTGTGCCTCTTCTGGGCGTCGGGCAACAAGCACTGTCGTGGTGGGCATGAAAGATGTATACCATGCCACAAGCAGATTCTTCTCCAAACTACGTCGGTGGTCAATGGGCACGTAGGGGTAGACCACTGAACTTTGAGCGTAGGAAGGGAACTCCAAAGGGTCGGTGAACTCAACAAAATGATGGTTGATTCGTTCCCTCAAATCATAAGTCTCAGGGGTGGACCAACTTGTCCAGCCAGAAACCCTAGAAGATGAAGAAGTTACAGCTTTATCCCATGCAGAGGTTTGTGAAGAAGAGTTTCCCAAATCCATATTTGCAACTTTCTGAATCAAAGATTTGGGAGTAATTTGTTCGAAGCACAAGAGTGAGTCAGAAGAGGAACTTCTTGTATCTATATTCGCAAGTTTCTGAATCGAAAGATTAAGAGCGATGTGTTTACAATCCAAAGGTCGATAATTCGTAAAGGCATCCATGACCTGAATATGGAAAGGTGGATAAAGGTGGCTAATTAATGCGTGAAAATTCTTTCGAGGAAGAACAGCATCATCATATGACTCTTTGTGTGCTCGATAAATGGAGGAGAAAGTTGATTCGACCATAGATATCAGTCTGTGCGAGTACTAAGGTATTGGGGCATTCACAAGATTGAAAGTGAATTAATGCAAATGATCATCAATGAGTGACGGTTGCATTTCCAGAATTTAGACCTCATGCACGTTCTAAAAAACGCGAGAAAAAAGCTTTGATCCACTAATATCACCAAGTGTTGGGTATATTAGTGCGGGAGGTAACGTTGGCTACATATTTTGCAAAAACCAATCACAATTCGACACGTGGCAGAGTAAGGGTAATATAGGAAGACTAGTCAAGTCTTTGATCCTGATCGTACACGTGGCAGTTAATATTGATTCTCACGTGATCTGAGTATAGGGCTGGGCAACAAACCCACCCACCCGCCCGCACAAACCGCCCGACCCTATCCTACGCGCAGCGCTTTGGGCAGTTTCGATGTAGGTAGGCGGGCGGGTGCGGGTCAAGAAATTCGTAAAACATCGGGTTCGGGTCGAACCCGACCCGCCCGCAACCCGCATCTTTTTTTTTTTTTTTTTAAAGAAAAAATAACTAGTTATTATTATTTTTTTTTGCATTTTGGATGGATGGAGATAACTAGTTATTATTTTTATTTTTACATTTTGGATGAAAGTAAAATTTATTATATGGGCACTTATATACATTATCATGATCTAATGATATTTAAATTAGTGTTACTAGTTTGACTTTTATTTATATATATATATATATAAACAAAATCATTATATTCCATTAGTCTAGTAGACACAGTTAAATATGATATTTTGAATTGTCATTCTATTATCACATTATTGCATATTAAAAACTAAACAGTGAAGATTAATCAACTATTAAAATTAGTGTTACTAGTTTGACTTTTAAGGATTTGTTTTTGCATATTTAAATTAGTGTTACTAGTTTGACTTTTAAGGGTTTGTTTTTGCAAGCTAAGGAGGAAGATTAATCTACTATCCTCAAGCATGGTTCCATATCATCTTATCTAACATGTGGACTATTTATTATGATCATGAATTGTATATCTTGTAATTTAATTTATAACTCTTCTAAAAAAAAAAAAAAAGTGTTTAAAAAGTAACAAAAAATGTCAAATTTGCTTAAGTTAAAAAAAAATAATAATAAAAAAATAAATAAATAAATAAATCATAAATCAAGACCTTGAATCATGAACCGCATCATGGCGGTTCAGAAGTCCATTTTTTCCCAACAAAGATAAGTGTAGTCGGGTTGGTTTTGACCACTTGCCGGCTAAAAACCGACACAAGCGACCTATCTGAGTAGCATTGGATCAGTAAAGAGATGTAAGGTGACGTGGCTTCAACGGTTACTCATATTCAAATTCAAATTCAAATTCAAATATAGGAGGGAAGCCTAACTGCAAATGATGGTGTAGTGGTACTTATAAGGCAACATGATCAGCGATCATGGAGGAGTAGTTCGACGGTTTGAAGTGCAGTTCGAAGGTCATCCTTGACAAGTATAAATAGCAGGGAAGCCCCCAGAAAAAAGGCCCCAGACTCAGATCCAACAAACCAGTCATTTACTTCATATTTTCTTTTCCAGTTTTTACATTTCCAGTCTTTACATTTTCTGCACTTTAAATACCTGTTCTTTACATTCCTGCACTTTAAATTCTGACCTTTTCTTCGTTCATAGGAGTAGTTTCAAGTAGATCGTCACTGTAAACCTCAACGAGACTGAGTTTGGATCATTGTAAGTTTTCATTTTAATGAAATACTTCAGTTATTCGTCATTTCACTGTTATTTTATTTAAATTCTCCTAAGTCAAGCCACCAGTAAAAGTCCTCTTCATTGAGGCTGAAAAAACTAAAACACAATCGTCTGATAATTGGTTGGCAATTATAATTTTTGTAAGGACTGATTGATCCTTGCTGGCACGCTCGCATTTACAAAAATACCCTTCAAAAGCCAAAAAGCCAATAAAGGAAAAATTCTGAAAAAATTCACCAATTCCGGCCATTAAAGCCTCAGTTAAAGACTTGGTAGTGAGAGTTGATAACTCATCATTCCATTGGCGAATTTCCATATCAAGTTGATGAATTTCTCCAATTAAATTGTGTCTTTTTTCTTCCACCAAATAATATTGTAATGGATGAAAGTTTATTTCATCAAGAAAATGGATCTCTTCTTGAAGATCTAAAATTTTTCTTTCACGACAATATATTTCAAATTGACAAGTTCGAATGGCGAAATCCAAATCGTTTGTCATTTCTTACACTTGGCAGTCCTATCGGGCGTGCCAAAAATTGTTGGCTTATTTTTCCTACGAAGGAAAATATTATAAATGCGAGCGTGCCAGCAAGGATTGAAAAATCCTTACAGATTAAATTCAAGCCAATTATCAAGCGATTGTGTTGACAGTTCTTTCGCCTCAACAAAAAGGACTTCAAAATTGTCAAAGTGTAGAGAAAAGAAAATTAAAAGAAGAATGAGGGAGATGGAGAAAGACGATTGAGTAAACAATCAAAGTAATAATTACTTACCTCTACTCCTATGCTTCGAAAAGGAAATGCATTAAATGCTTCGAAAATGAAATACTGAAAGTAAATGCTTCGAAATATAAATCTACGTTAAACTACTCTTAAAATAAGGAAAATGACAAGAAATATTGAAATCAAGTGTCTTTGATTTAAGTTCTGGGTCCTTTACAATGTAGCCATTAATGACTATTTATAGAGGAAAAAATACAGCAATAACTACTTAGTAACTACCCATTTCTTCCATCTTCATTCTTGTCTTGCCATGTGTCCTTCCACTCATCCACTTTGTCCTTCATATTCTCCATCATCTCTATAACTTCTTTTAACTTCCAAATGAATAAGAGGATACCACGTGTCCTGCAATTATATAAATAATAAAAATTATAGATTTATGGTGCTAACATATTAATAATGAGAAAATACATCACAAGGCCGTACCCTCAAGTGTATGTAATAATATCTTGATCATTTGTAGTTTTTATTGATGCATTCTAGTCAATTATAATTCATTAATAAATTAAGGAAAAAAACTACAAATAATGAAATTGAAAAATAAATATTTTTTCTGTCTAAATGCATTAATTATTGTGGACTATGTCCAAATTAGCAAGGCAGATCAGTGTCACACAAACAACCAAGACCTAGAGATCATCACAATATTAAGACAACTACAGAACAAACCCTCTCAAAGATCATCACAATGAAAGGTACTTGGGATGAATAACATCAACAAAAATAGCATCAACAACAGCCAATGAGTCAATCATAAATACATTTTGTCTACAGTAGTGGGGTCCATTTATCAATTATTAGTGACCATAATAGTATGAAGAAGAAAAAGACGATGGGAACTTGTCAAGACCTTGTAGGACCTCTTTCATTGTCGGTCTCTTTTGTGGCACTTGTGATATACAACTAAACCCTAATCTCAATAGTGCCAACAAGGCATCTTCTTTGCCTTCCAAGTCACCACGAATCGCCGCGTCGGCCATCCTCAAAACCCTGCTCTTCTCCTCACTGGCTAACCCGCCAGGCCCGGGGGCCATCTCATCAGAAATAATGACTTTCCCAGTGACCAATTCAAGTAACACAATCCCAAATGAGTACACATCCCACTTTGAGTTGGGCTTGAGGCTCCTGAGTGACTCCGGTGCATAGTACGGTGATATGCAACCCATTGAACTTGGGCTTGGGCTTGGGGTGGCCCCCATTGGCATATCCTGGAAGCTGTCTCGTGACGCTGTCGACCTCTTGCTACCGAAATTCCGAGCCGATCCACCGGGCTTGTAACCGCTCTCGCCCGTTGCCAGCCGCTCCAGCCCAAAATCTCCAATTTTGGCCTCCATATCTAAGCCCAAGAGGATGTTACTGGGCTTGAGATTCCCATGCACTTGCTTCTTGTCGTGGATGTAAGTTAGCCCCCGAGCCACACCTCTCGCTATCTTGAGCCGCAGCTCCCAAGGTAGATGGCATGGGGAGGAGCCCACTTTTCCTGAAATTGGCAACAACAAATTCAGATCTTGCGTGCGAAAGTTGGTCAAATCTATCACATCCAGACGAACATACACGAGGGCTGTTTGGCAAAAGAGTTTTGGACTATTTTTTCTTTAAAATTCACAAAAATATAAAAAAAATTAAAATAGTTAATAAGATAAAATGCTACATTAAATTCATAATCATTTTATTTTTTCTCTTACAAATATTATTACATCCTACTACAAAAAAAAAAAAAATAGTAATCTTCCCAAACACAAAAATTTTAACCTATTAAAATAACTAAAAACTAAAATAACTTATTAAAATAATAACTTTCCAAACACTCACATGATATGCATGTGTATCTAATTTCATTATAAAACTCACAATTCAAGATAATTTTTGAATATTTGTCACATTATATTATATATATATATATTTTTTAAAAATGTCAACAAAATTATTAACTGATAAAAAATTTCCAAATTCACCGTGTATTTATCATTTATCAAATACTTCAAAACTTTAAAAATAAAATTATAAATACACACTAATATATGAAAAAATAGACATACAAATATAATAATAAAAGTTAAAAATATTATAAGTCATTTTCGGGAAAAGCGAGCACAGCAAAAATGGATGGGCTTTTAGATACGTGTATCGCTATCGGGCACAGCGGTCCAAGAAAAAGTAAGAAAATACGACGGGTTGACTTGCCATCCATTAAAAACAAAGGTTTCGGTTACAACAACTCCACCGTCTGACCTCACTCACCCCAGCGCACTTTAGCAGAAATGTTATTCACTTGATAAATTGCGCCGCACTGAGATAGACACAGATCCGGCTAGCCCGGGATGAATTAAGATCTCTCCATGTATTTTCTCCTCCACTTTCTACTTACACGGCTATTAGGCTCCCTTTTAGACCTAATTTCGATAATGTAGATCGTTTATATTTTAAGATTTATTAAGTATATTATATTTATAAAAAATTAAGTTGATTAGATATAAAAAAGTATGTGTTCGAAAATTATTTATTAATTTTTTTAAAAAATAATTTTTAATTTGATGATCCGAACACATGTTTTTTGATATTCAATCAACTTGATTTTTTATAAATATGATATACTTAATAAATTTTAAAATGTGAACGGTTCAGGTCATCGAAATTAGACCCAAAAATAAACCCAATAACTATGTAAGTAAAAAGTAAAAGAGAAAACTCAATAAGAAAATCTGGATTCCGCGTTCAGACTGAGAAAATTTGGAACAAATGGGAGGCTGAAGAGTGAAAGCATCTCCACTAGTTGTTGTTGTTATAATTTGGCAATGAATAATATTATTTTGTCAAATTATAGCAATGGTATTCTAATAGTCACTTGTTATTTTGACAATTCTCAATCAACTTTCCCTCTTAATTTATAGGTGTTGTTTGGATATAGGTTTTTATTTTATTTTATTTTAGTTTATTTTTTATTTTTTATGACTTTTTTTTTAACTATTTGTAAAAAAAATTATATATTTATATTATTCCCGACTAGATAAATATAAAAAATAAAATTTTTTTGAAAAATTAGGAAAAAAAAAATTAAATATAATTAAATTTGAAAAATTAAATAGAAAAATTACTTGATTTTCTACTGTTTCAATTCTGTTTTTTCAATTGAATTTGGAGTCACAAATATGTTCATATTTGCTGATGTGGCATGTTTGACAGTTATTATTTTACTTGCCAAATTTGAGAACAGTTATGGCATATGCCATATTTGGCAAGTAAAATAATAAGCCATTAAAAACTCATTTTTTATCACTATTGCTAAATTATAACTTTGATAAGTATTTTGAGAACTCAATTGGAGATGTTCTGAGTGACTGGTTTTGGATGGACTTTACAAGAACATCACATCCCCTCGTGTTTATCCCACTATAGGAATATATAACATTTTTTTTGTTTGTATCTCAAAATATAATTTTTGAGAAATTTTTTAAAAATTTTGTTTAGTTCACATTTTTTTTAAAAAAAATTTTAAAATTACTTTCTCACTTCTGCACATTAATTAATTACTTTTTATTTCTTTTCTTTTTTTCTCAATTACTTTTTCTCTCACACAGATCATTATAATGAAATATCAAATCATTCCAAACTCCCAAACTCTAAAACTATTTTCAAAATATATAACCAAACAAACCAATTTTTTTTTTTAAACTCTCTCCCTATTTTTAAAAAAAAAATTTATCTCAAAATATAAATCAAACACACCCATAATCATTTTGTTTTTTTGAGAAAAAAAAGATGTTGCTAACAAATATCCCTGCCACGTAAGAAAATAAATATTTACATCAAATATTTTCCCTATTTTTTTTAATATTTTCATATATTTTAAAAATATTTTTTACACTAATCCAAATATTAAACATGAGTTCAACTTCTCTTTAGTTTGCGTGGTCGAATTAAACGTTATCACCATATATTTGTGCGTGTCTGTATTTTTTTTACTATTTTTAAAGTTCATGATTTAGATTATATGTATCTATTTACAAACTTAATATTAAATACAAGTAAAAAATCAAATTCAATATTTAATACGTTAATAAATAAACAAAATCTAAACATTTTATTTTTTTTAAAAAGAAGAAGCAAGTAGCACATAATCATTGCTAAAACTGTGCTGAAACTGTTCTCTCTGATCTAATGGGAGAGATTTTTAATTTTTTTTGTGACGTGATATATATTGGTAGGAGTTAGTTGGGTTAGTTATTAATCAGAAAATGAGAGTATCAAAACATCTCTTTAAAATTTATCTTCATACTTCATATCATAAACTAGTGTTTACATGATTAGTAAGTCAAAAAAAAAAAAAAAAAAACTATTTTGATTAAACAATGCCTTAAAAAGTAGTGTTAGCACCTAATTATTTTTGCATCCAGGCATAAAGTTCCAACCCCACATTAGCGCATGTTAGTTAACACCATAATAAATCGCTAAAATGCGCACCTAGAGAGAGAGAGAGAGAGAGAGAGAGAGAACTCACTGTAACGTGCATTGGCGAGGCTGCCATTGGGAACGAAGTCATAGATAACGAGCTTCTCATCGACTCCCCAGTAGAACCCACGAATCCGAACCAAATTCGGGTGAACCAACTTAGCAATGACTCGAACCTGGTTCTCAAAATCCCTGAACCTCTCCACCCCACTCTCTCCGATCCTCCGAACCGCCAGCGCAGTCCCATCTTCAAGAACCGCCTTGTACATTATGCTCGAACCAGTCGCACCCAGTATATACGCCGACGCCTTCAACAGAGTCTCCAGCTCCAGCTCTTTCTCTCCATCAACTGTCACTAGTGCCCCTCTCTTCTCCTCTTTCGGCCCTCCATGATTTTCCTGATGATGATGACCCTTTTGCCCTTCTTCCTCTTCTTCATTCTCCGAGTTGGTGGTTTCAGACGACTCTTCATCGTCTTTCGCTTGCTTTCTCAAGCAAGCCAAGGCTCTGATACCTTTTGATTCTTCTCCCGACGACGACGATGACCACTCGTAGTCTTTAGCTTCGTTTCCTTTTGTGTTTGTTACTCTACTCTTCTTCTTTCTTAACTGGTAAATGTATAAGAAAATCATTACGAGGATTGCAACGCCGACGATATCTCCGACGACGATTCCGACTATGGTTCCTGGTCTCAGCCCACTTCGTCTCGACGATCCATTTGCTGTTTCTGGAGAAGTCGTCGCCGGACCTGAGTCTATGCTCTTGGGAATGGCTGCTATCGCCGGAGGCGAGGTCGGTGCGGTGCCGTTCGGCGGAGTCGAGATACTGGAAGGAATTGGGCACAGATTCTTCAATGGTTTCCCGCACAATTCTGGATTTCCGACGTATGATTTTGTTTCTTGGTCGAGAAAAAGGCTAGTTTCCGGGATTTCGCCGGTGAAATTGTTGAATGAGAGATCGATAGTGGCGTTTGTGGGAATTTTGTGAGCGAATTCTGGTGGAATTTCGCCGGAAAGCCTGTTGTATGAGACATTGAAGTAATGAAGATTGTTGCCGGCGAAATTCGAAGGCAGCGATCCGTTGATCAGATTCGAAGACAGATCTAGAACTTCCACAGAATTCAACACAGTCGGAAGACTACCAGAGAAGTAATTGTTCTTCAGAGAAACAACAGTTAGATTCACAAGATTCGTCAGATTTCCCGGGATGGTTCCCGCCAAAGCGTTGTCAGCGAGGTTGAGAAACTCGAGGCTCGTCAGTCCTCCGACGAGCTCCGGAAGGTCGCCGGAGATCAAGTTGTTAGACAAGTCAAGCTTTTGAAGCTCAGAAGCCTTGTAAATCGATAAAGGAATTGACCCATTGATTGAATTGTTGGAAAGATTGAAGTTTCGAAGGAATTGGATCGTACCCAGATCAGAAGGAATGGAGCCGAGAAGCTGAGAATTGGGGAGTGAGAGGCCGATGACTCGCAAATAATCATTGGCCATGCTTTGGGTACCACAAGAAACACCATTCCATGAACATGGTGTCTGATCATGGTAATTCCAGCTGTCTAAAACACCCAGAGGATCACTGAGAACAGAGTACTTGAAAGAGAGCAATAAAATTCCATCAGTATTAAGCCCTGAAGATCGAACCAGAAGCCAAGTAAAAGCAAGAATTCTCCACCATGAATGGAGATCAATGCTTTGGTAGCTCATGATGCCTCAGAGTGTTCCCACATTTTAGAGAGAGAGAGAGAGAGAGAGAGAGTAATAACTGAGATTTATGAAACTGAGACTATAGGAATTTGTAAAAATTAAAAATATATATATATATATATAAAATGAAAACAAAGCACACAGAGGGGGAGAGAGAAAACCAGCTCACCAAAAAAACCCTTCTTCACCAATATGCTCAATTCAGACCTTGGCAGGGCATAAAATAATTAAACACACGAAATTGATTTAATGTCCCTTACCTTTGCGATAACGTTTGCAAAACACAAAGTGCTGCAATGTGTATATATATAATTTAATAAGTAATCAGAAATTAAGAGGGGAATAGACATCTTTGCTAACAGACACTCAAATCGACTTGTGGTTGCAAAACTTCCATATAAATTGACTTTACACAGTTTGTTTAAATAATTGACATTAAAAAGATTTTTCACTATTTTATTAACCTTTTGGTAACCTATATTCTGTAAATTAAAGGGTTTAATAGTGCAAGTTGAATTTATTATTAGGAAAATATATACACCCTCTCAAAGAATATGTACCATATGTATCTTATAATTAAAGAAAAAAAAATATATATTTTTATATTTTCTGAGTTATAATTAAAAAGAAAATTGTAATTAAACACAACATGAGTTATAACTAATAATCTCACTAGTCATAAATAAAATAATGTTATAACTAAAGAAAAAAATAATATAATTATGTGTGTATATGGTACACTATTTTAAGGGGTTTATATTAGAATTTTCCTTATTTATTATTATTATTATTTTAATTTACATTGCTGTAGTACTTTGGGTCATGTTTATAATTTGTCAATTTGGGCAGATCTTGATTCACTGGAGAGAGTAATTATTTAATAATTTCGGAGTATAGACACGTGTTATTCTATAATATTATGATTGGTGGAGAAGGTGGATAAGAAGGACATTGTGTTAGGTGATTAAAAAACATGAGATGACATTAAATGATAATTGGTTAAGAAATATAGGCGTAATACTCGAAATATTCTATAATTTCCCCACTGAAGAAAATAAAAATTGCCGTACAATTTGCATGCTTAAAGTCTAAGAAAGATTAAAGAGTAACAATAGGGTCCCCAGTGTCTCAAACTTTATACAGTTGCTCAGCATCATTGCACAAGTCACTTACGATTGTGAACAGAATTGGCATCTGTTCATGAGTACATTATCGTCTGTTACTTCCTTTCATCCTGTTGTCTCGTATCATTTTCTATTACACGGTGAGTCTCTTTAATTTTATAATGTGATAGAAAAGAGATTTAAAACAAAATAAAAAATAAAAAGAAACTGCTCCACATCAATTCTCTATTATACCATGGGAGATTTAGAAGAAAAAAAAGACAATAATCGTCAGGCTTTATTCATTATCTTATCCTCTCACATTATTGACTCATATAGGGTTTCAATTTTATCATCAACTTTGATAAATCTATTCCTTGCAATGTAGAAATTTATTTCTTAGTTAAATCCATCATGAACCAAGTAGTAAGTGGGAGTTGGTGGAATAATTTCCTCGCAATGAATCGTAGTAAATTGTCAAATTATAACAATGGTGTTTTAATAGTCATATGTCATTTTGACATCTTTCAACTAACTTTCCTTCTAATTTTCTAAGTGTTGTTTGGAAAAGTGGAGATGTTCTTTGGAGGTCTTGCGATGGCAATTTGCTATCTTTGCAAAAATGGGTCCATTGGGATTCATTTTGATAATCGTTCACATTTTAAAATACATCAAGTAGAACATGTCTGCAAAAAATCAAGTTAATTGAATATCGTTTACCAATTCATCCACTCACATTTAAATTTACAAAAATAAATAATAATTATGATTTAAAGTATTAAAATGAATACAAATGTGAGTAGATGAATCGGTAAATAATATCCAATTAACTTGATTTTTTGCAGCATGTTTTACTTGATGTATTCTAAAATGTGAACGTTCGATTATCAAAATAGGTCCCGAAATACAATAGTCTTTGTGTAGCTCACAGATAACATCCCCACTTCCGTTGTTTGGATACAGTGTGTTTTAGTAATTTTGTTATTCTTTATTTATTTATATTTTTTTGTGACCTTTTTTCAAACTTTTTGTAAAAAAAAATAAATATTTACATTCTCTGACTAGACAAATATAAAAATTTAAAATATTGAAAAAAAATTAAATACATTGAAAAATTATTGTTTTCATTTCAATAAGTTTGTATTTTTTCATAATAACATTGAAAAATTAAAATTATATTGAAAAATACATTACATTGCAAAAGAAAAATTACATTGAAATAATACATTATATTGCAAAATAAAAATTATATTGAAATAGAAATACTAAAAATTGTATTAGAAAATAAATGATATTGCAAAATGAAAGGTACATTGTCCTCTAATTATTCATCAGGAGGCAGGGAAAAATAGTAATTTGGGTTGCTCACATGTGCGGATCACTTTGCGAAAATCTCATTCTTGCGTATTATGTAATAAGCTTTCAGTTGAGGGTCCATATTAGAAATATCCGCAATCATTATAAAATGTTCTTCCTTTTTCATCTCAAGCTCTTTTATCTCCTGCAATACTTGAACCCTTTTATCTTTTCTTTTAGCTTTTTTCATTTCATTCTCAGCAAGGTGTTGGTTAAATATCTCTAACAAATTGTTAAATTTGTGGACTTCAGCTTCAACGACTTGACTTTTCCAAAGTAATTCTTTTACAGATTTTCTACCCATAGCATGGTTCTAAATCACGGTATCGGGTAACGTAACGGTATCAATCACAGAGTAGCAGTATCAGTAGTATCGGTTGGTACATATAGAGAATTAGGTATCGCGGCGGTGAAATTTTAAAAATCATTTCACATGTTTTTCAATTTTTTCTTTCCCGTACCGGTCCGAACATGTGAGTATTAGCTTGTCACGACTTGTGTAATGGTTATAGACTACTACGTACCGGGACTCGGCCTATTCTCCTGTGATTTTCAATCTCAATGCTATACTGGCCTATATCCGTTGTGATGCTTCATTTTTTCGATACGAACCGGCCGGTATGTAACGTGTCGGCCGGTTTTTAGAACTATGACCTATAGGCCTTTTATCCCTTGTAGAGACACTACCATCACCAACACTTGGATTGTTACCTTCAGTTAGACTATTATCGTCTTGAAGAGAAAAGCAATTATTCATAGGGAAATCGAGGACTGAATCGGTAAATGGTGTATGTATTCTTGACTTGATTGTGTTTGTAGGAGTTACATCTTGCCACCTGATATTGTTTTGCAACACTTGCTAATAATGTACAAAATAATTTTTTTTTTTTGTTCATCTTAATAGTATAAAAGTTTTGCTTGAAGCATCTATATGGATAAAATATTAAACAAGTTAATTAGTTAATTTTTATACGACACGAAATAAAAAAACTAACATAATAAATGAAGATGGCATTTTACTCTGTCAACTTGAGACATCTCACTTAGGTGTAGATTTTCGACTTACGCTAAACATTCACGAAATTTGTTGGAACATTTCATGATTATACACCATCGAGATTGGATAGACACTTGTGATCTTGACTGATTATTCTGAAGTGAGCAATAATTTTCATAAATTCTCCCCCAAAAGTGAGCATAAGATTGCGAATTGCCAACAATTGGGTCTTTAGAAATGTGACACCAAGCTTTACAAGGTGCTACATCTTCATCAATGGTGAATTATTTTCCTCTCTTTGTTTTTGATAAACCTTCCATAGTGATTATGTGAAAAAACTATAAATACAAATGTAATTTGGGAGGTTTGTTGTGAAATGAAATTAAGAAAAAGAGATGAGAAAAAGAAAAATATAATTTATGAGGCTTGTTGTGAAATGAAATTAAGATTGAGGATTTGTATTTATAGAATTACAAAATATGACCGTTTTTTTTTTTCCAGGCCGTTGAGAATTTAAAAAAATATAGCTATTTATTTATAGACGTTGTGCTTTTGTTTTACAATTTATTTATTATTATTTTTTTAATGAACAAAATAGCACAATTGTTGGCAATCTAACGGCTGATTAATGAACAAGATCTCAGCCGTTGATTAAATAACAATCCAACGACTGAGATCTATCCTCTAGAATGATCCACATCTATCTCAAGAGAAAACCCCTTTTCTCTCTTGCTCTCATCAAACCAGTCCGCTGAGATGAAAGCATCTCTTTTTCTTTCTAGTGTTCCATCTTTATCCACAGCAGCCACGGCCCCCCTTTCTCACATTCTTCATCAGAAACCTTTTTCTCTTCATCTTCATTTTGATCATCACCACCACCAAACGCGATCGCCAAAACCAGTCTTCTCTCTCTCTGTAACAACCCTCATCTGCATTTCGATTAATGACTGATTGATTACCGATTATGGCTAAACTGAGACTGATTGTGACGGGTAACTGAAGTAATCGAAATAATGAACTGACTGACTGAAATCTGAAACTGATTGATTGACTGTATTTGTTTAAATGCATTTTCTATTTGTTGATTGTTAATTGATTTGTTCATGTTTATATGTTTAAACTGTAAATTGAAGGCCTTATCGGCGGCCGAATCCAAAATTGATTGATGTTCCATGATTAGTAGAATTTATGTAATTTTATGGTGTATTTAATTAAAATGTGATTTGGTACGATTAAATTAGATTAAAATAAGTTAAATTGCAATAGTTGGCTTAATTACAACCTTGCCATCCCTAGCGGGCCACTTAGGCAACACACTTAGAGGTTTGTATACATGTAAACAAAATATTTCATCAGCCATTTCTTGTGTTCAAACCAACCTAGAGAGAGAGGGTAAAAGACTAGAGTGAGTTCATCTTGTAATGCTTGGAAATTGAGAGGATTAGAAGAGTTCTTGATCAATTGAGCTTCTATTTTTGTGTTTGGAGACTTAGGGTAGAATCTACATCTTCTTATTCATGGATTCAAGTTAGTTTGTGCATGGGTCATGGTAGATAAGAACTCTAGATCATGAATTAGTCCAATAATGTTGAATTAGAGCTCAATTATTGCATGCATGTGCATATTGTCAAGTTTTGAGGTTGTAAATTCATCATTCCTCACATGCATGCTCATAATATTGTTGTAATTCATGTTGTCATCATGTTTTTGAAAGATTTGAGCTCATTTGAGCTAGCATTGAAGCTTGAAAATTGTTTAAAGTCCATGCATGTCATGTTTGGAGCATGTTCATGGAATTGGTTTGAAATTTGGATTTAATTGACTCACCCTTGGGCTTTAAATTCACAAATTGAGCTTTGAAACTTGTTGTATATTGAGTTTGGATGTGTTTTCCAAAAATTGGGCCCAAGAGGTCGAGTTTAGAGCTGTAGAATGCTTGGTTTGAGCTTGGGAGGCAAATTTAGAAATTCCAGATTTGGCTTCTTCGCTCGAGCGACCACTGTTTACTCTGAGCTACGCTCGAGCGACGGAATGGCGGCTCGAGCGTAAATTGCAAGCTCTCAGAATCTTGGTGTGCACAGGCGTACGCTCGAGCGAAGAGACCTACGCTCGAGCGAAGAGCTGTGTCTCACGCTCGAGTGAGCATCGAGCGTAAATTTTGAGCATCCAGCATTTTTATTGTAGCACACAGTCCGCTCGAGCGACGGAATTCACGCTCGAGTGGAGATCCTTTGTCTGCATGTCCGCTCGAGCGAAGGAATCCTCGCTCGAGCGAGACCCCTGTTTTTTGAAAATTTTGTAAAGTGTTTCTAAGTGCATCTTTGCATCCTCATTCCATCCTAGGCATTTTTAGGCCTAGTTTAAGGCATCTTAATGAGGATATAGATGTAGAACACACCGAGGCAAATTAGAGATTAAGTTATTATCTTTCCCAACTGTGTAGCTTAGTGTGTTCAATCTGTAAACTGTGTAGTTGGCTTTCCGAGGAGACGCTCTAGTTCACTGTAGTCCAGAACTCTGTAAGTAACAATTGTGTAAAGATATGTTCAAAATGATTATCTTCTGAATACTGAACTGAACTATTTACTGAACTAATATTGTTTACTGAATGAATGTATGTCCTATATTCTGAATCGCATCATGGCATCCTTAGCACTCATCGCATCTTTATTCATAGAGATCTCTGTCGGTTCCCTCGTGGGACCACTACTGTTTACTGATTGATGGTCATCATTACTGTTTGGTCTTTTAAGACCTACTGTTTACTGTTATGCTAATGGATGTACCACATATGACTGATTGACTGAAAGATAAATCTTGATTTAATAAACTGTTTTCATTACTATAAGGACATTCATTCTAAACCTCTTTACGCATTATGTTATTCACTGGGCTTTAGCTCACTGCTCATATATATATGTAGGTGTACAGGCACCGGACCAATGCTAGAAGCATCGGGTAATTCCAGCTTTTGTCAAGCCAACCTATGTGCCTCCTGCGAGGTTCCGAGCCCGCCTAACTAAGGCTAGGTGTTTAGTGTTCCTCTCTGTCGCTTTTGTTTATTGTATAGACTGTATAGACGCACTATCTTTGGTTAATAAGGACTTGATCCTGCTCGAATGTTTGTAAATGTTTTGTATATCGCTCGCATAAATGTATGAAAAATCTTTTTGGCATACAGATTGTCACAGCTCATTGGACATTGTTTATTTACTGTATTGGCTTCCGCCAAGCCCCTGTACTCTGTATTATTGTATTACTGTTAAGCAGGCCTTCGGTAATCTAGAATTACTGGCCGGTTACGGTGCTAAACCCATAGGGGCGGGTTTGGGTCGTGACACTCTCTCTCTGATTTGCATTATCACCACCAGCACCAATCATGGATCATCGATCTCCGAGTTCAATGGAACTCCAGTGTTTGACTGAACACCACTGTTTGGAATTCAATAGAGCTCGATTGGTCTGGGAAGGAGCCCTACAAGTCGATGAAGAAGAAGCCCTAGAGGTCGACGTAGGGTGAGATGAAGAACAAGTTCATTAATCATGCTAGAATCTAGGTATTTATTTTCTAAGTTTGTTTTTGAAATTTATATAAATTTGTGAAATTTGGGTTGATTTGTTCTTGACTAAAATTTGGGTTTGATTTGTTCTAATTGATTATGAAATTTGTGATTTGTTTTAAATTGATTCTGCTATTTGTGAAATTTGTGGAACTAGTTCTTGAATGATCATTATGAAATCGAATTCTGTTTGTGGAACTGAAATCCAATTCTGTTTCTGAAATTGAATGATCATTATGAAATTGAATTTGTGATTTTGTTTGTTTATGAAATTTGTGGAACTAGGGAATGAAATTGAATTTGGGAGGTTTTTTTTCTAGTGAATGAATTTTATTTTTTCAATCAACTCCATTTTGTAGCTCGAAATGCCGTGGGTTGAAAGGCCCGAATTTCTTTGTACACCTACCCCCATTTTTTGTACACAGGTCATCCCTTACAAAACTGACATTTCATTTCCAAAAAAAAAAAAAGAAAAAAAAAAGAAAAACAAGAACAGAGTAGAGAGAGTGAGAGGGAGGACGCTGACGAGGCTCATTCAATAGGTTGGCCATATACTCAAACCAAAGAGGAAGGCATCAAGACTAGTATTATACACATTTCTTGAAAGGATGCCGCTGCTGGTTGGCCATTATGAAAGAGAGGACGCCGCTACTGCTGTGAGTGCCGAAAGGTGTCGTCACTGCTCCTTGATTCATGCTTCTTATGATAATTTTCTGTTGCTTATGATTGATGTTGCTTATGATTCATGGTCCTTGACCCATTAGTTGGTTTTTTTTTTTTAATTTAGGGTTTCACATTGAACTCTGCAAAATGTTTTGTGAAATATTAATCCATGAAAAATGTTCTGTGAAAAATTCAGACATTGCTGTTTTGTGACAAATCCATGATTAATCCATGAACATTGTTGTTTTGTGAAAAATCCATGATTAATTTCGACCCTATGTTTTTAAAATCTCATAATTCATTGATTCAATGTTCCTTAGTTCAATGTTCTTTGAAAAATTGATGAAATGTTCCTAAAATTCATGAAATGTTCCTATGTTAAATAATTTCAAAATTAATTCAATGAATAATTTAATGTTTTGTGTGTGAACATTTATGATAATCATGGATTTATGAAATGTTCCTTAATTCAATGTTCTCTGAGAGATGTTTCTTTCATAATTCTTTATGCAAATGAACAAGCCCCAATGCTAACTACTTGGGGTTGGTTGTACAGATCCATTGTCTATGGTTTGCTCCATGGAAAGAAATATCCTTGATCAAATTCAAAATAGTAGTTTCAAATATTTTCAAGGAACTTCGATTTGCTGGATTAATTTTGTAATAATGATATATAAACTAAAGTGTATATCTTCATTTGCAGCTATGTGATGGACCTATTGTTGCCTTCACTATCCTTCACAATGTGTGTTGTAATCAGGGTCTTATACATGTTACCTCATAGGTAGGAAAGTGCACTACTCATTGATTTTTCCTGTTGGTTTCTACATCATTTAAATTTTACCCTTGGTTTACGTTTTCTATAATTAGATTCCATTGAAGGGCACTCCACATCAAGTCACGTACTTTGCTGAGAAGAATCTATACCCACTTATAGTTTCAGTTCCAGTAAGTGGATTTTCTTGCTTTTATAACATAAATGTTACTAGTATCTGCTTGTTCCTTGTGTTATGATAATCCCCTATGTTTTTTTTTTCATGCTGCCTATGATAATTTGTGCTCTCTTAATGTCTATTCTATTCTATTTCACTTTGAAGCTACAATGGATATTGATTCAATGAATAATTCATTCAATGTGAGTGAGGAAGTTGAAGAACAAGACAACAATGTTGAATTTAATGAGAGTGGTGAAGTTGAAGAACCGAAAAAGGGGATGTATTTTATCTCAGAGCAAGAAGTATACACATTTTATGCAAAATATGCGAAAGCAACCATCACAAATGTGCAAGAAGTATACACAAATATTCATCTCAATAGCAACCATCACATTATACACGTTATTCATCTCAAAGAAACCATCACATTATACATACTGTTAAGCAACCATCACATATAATAACAGAGCCTACATTTATAAGCAACTAATAGATTTTTAAGCAACCAACATAATTCTATTAAATAAGCAACCAACATATTTTTCATCTATTAATTAAGCAACCAACCAACAGATTTTTAAGCACTAACAAAAAAATACAAAACAAGTAGAAAAATAGATTACATTTATAACATATTCCAAAACCTAATAACTGAGTCATTTACATGATAAAGTACAAAAATACACAAAATACAATTGCATAAGTCATTGTCTTGAAAATCTTCTCTATCCTTTGAAACCTTCTATCATGCTCATGAATTGCATTGTCCATCTCACCAAGCCTTCTTCTTAGATCATTAATTTCTTCTGTTCTTATATCTGTCCGACGTCTAGCATTGGAACGGATTGTGGAGGTAACGTCGTCGTTATCATCATCAGCGAACCTGAAGTAATTGCAGTGTTCATCCATATTCTACAATGCACAAGAATCAGTTAAACAAATCAGACAAATGAAATTTGTAAAAAGTAAAAGATTAATTTATATAACAGATACTTACATATTTTGTTGGGCAAACAAAAAACACACGTCCTTGATTTCCATTCTCATTGGTTCGTACAATATACATGGAAGTCGTTTCTTCCACAATCACACAATCTTGGCTTTAATCTTATGTTCATATTATTAGTAGAAGATGAAGTCATTTTTTTATCTACATAAAAAATACTAACATATTCAACTACCTCATACTGATGAATAAGCGTCATACTGATGCATAATGACGCATTCATAGTGATGTGATCATAAACAGGAATCATTCAACAGATTTCCCTTTTGCCCTTTTTTTCTTTGATTCAAAAATATATTTGAATCATTATGTTATGATGTTTTGATCACTCTTTTGTTATGAGGATTTGAGAGCTCCAGGAAATGCAATGAATTCCATTTAATTGGCACTAGATAAATCGGTGAGGCTTTATATCTGCTTACTTTGATGGTCATTGCGTATTGTTTGCATAATTCTTAGAACTATTGTTTCAGATAATAAGGGCACTTTGATATTATATGTTTGTATCATTATGTAGAATTCTGTTGTGGTCAGAAAGGTCGCAAAGGGACTGTTGAAGAATTAAATTAATCGATGTCGAACTGTGGGCTGTGTGATTATGTGAAATCTATTTAATGGATTACCTAAATGTGGGCATATGAGCATTACAAATAAATAAATAAATAAATAAGCATATGCATTAGCTACATCTTTCACTAAGAGGTGGGTGTTTTTTGTGATTATGTGAAATCTATTTAATAAATTACCTAAATGTGGGCATATGATCAATAGGAAAATTTTAGAAAGTGTTTAGAATTTAATTTATTTATATGAATCCTACTTTAAAGTGTTTCGAATTGCATAAAATGTTAATCACATTCTGCAACAATCACATTCTTTCATATAAATAGTTAACACATTTTGCAACAATCTATAGTCGAAAGTGTCTAAACACCTACATATAAATGTTAATCACATTCTGCAACAATCTATGGTTATTTTCTCTTTCATAATTTTCTTTTGTTTTTTAGTATTACAAAAAATATATAGTCGAATCCACATTTTATCGTGAGACAGATTCAAAGGCAAATCCTAACAGGTATATTTTGTATGACCAAACTCATCACATATGTGTATTTCAAGCAAAACCAATCAAATGTATACAGAGGATAACAGATTCAAAGGCAAATCCCAAACCCTAACACATCACAAATTAAAGCCAAATCCCAAACCCTAGCACAAATTGCAAGCAAAATTCAACCCCAAATACTCTCAATCGACTAATTTCTACAAAAATTGAACATAAACGTAAACCCTAACTTTGCGATTTCAGGTTTACCTCATATTTGCTGTCACAGGCTGCCGTTCGCCCTCCATCGTTGTTCGTTGTCCACCATCTCGTCGTCTTTCGTCCACCGTCTTGTCTTCCTTCGTCCACTATCTCGTCGTCCTTCGTACTCCTTCCAGAGACAAGTGAGAGAGGTGAGAGTGAAGAGATAGAGAGGAGAGAGATGTGAGAGAGATGAGGCGAGTGAGATGTGTGAGTGCTGATTTGGTTTCGAGAGGGAAGAGATCGAGAGAAGAGAGAAACTTTTACTTTCGAGCCATTCGAGCCCAATATATTCGAGCTACGGATGATTTTTCTTTTTCAATTGAATTTGGAGCCAAAAATTTGTTGACATTTGATAATGTGGCATATTTGGCACCTGCTATTCAACTTGCCAAATTTGAGAACAAAAATAGTATCTACTATCTTTGGAAAGAATAATAATGAGCCATTGGAGACCTTTTTTATTATTATTATTTTTTTTATCACTCTTGCTAAATTATAACTTTGACAGCTCCATTGCAGATGCTCTTACAACCTAAGAATGTCCATTTAAATTTGTTATAGGATAATTGTCACAACCCAAACCCACCCCTATAGGTTCAGCATCGTAACTAGCTAGTAATCCTAGGATTTTTGAAAGCCTCTGAACAGATTAAACAAAAGTAAGGGGCTAGTGGAAGCAAATGTTATAATATAATGTCCATAGAGCTGTGCAGACATACATGGGGTAGAAAATATAAAACTTAATTAATATCATTATGACATTATTTCATATACAGATAAACCAAACTGGGTCTTCACCCAATACACAAACAAAATCGAACTCCCTATATCTCTCCCATGGTTGTTTGGACGGCCATCATCTTGTTCGGCTGCGTGAACCTTACCGCCCATTCTTCTGTCTGCCACGACCGGATTAGCCTTCTCGGTTGCGGAGGCGGCATCATCCTCCACGCGGATGTGTTCGTTGATCCGCTGCATCAAAGTTTCCATGGTTGTGGGTTGACGCATGGTGAGCGAGTCTCGCAGCCTATGTCCGACTGGGAGGCCTCGCTTGTACTGAGAAATCGCCAGGTTGGTGGGGCAGTCGAGGATCTCGTTGTAAGTTTCCCAGTACCTGGCGTTGTATGCCTTCAATGAACATCCAGAATCCACCTTGACACCCAGAAGATGGTCGACCTCGCCGGAGTTCGAGTGTTGGTCTTGAATCTGGTGACGAAGGCTTCCGCTTAGTCGCCGCCACCCCTCAATACTCCCCTCCGGGAGCCTTTCGAACCATTTCAAACCCAGCTCTCCCAAGCTTGCTGGGAATATGAGGCACATCAGGGCGTCGTTGCGCCGGTGGCCAGCCATCACCTGCCTGTAGTGACTCACATGCATGTACGGATCCGTCTTCCCGTCATACAAAGTAAACTTCGGCTGGTGGAATCCGGCGGGGAGCGGTGTGCTCTCGATTTCTGGGGACAACGGTGTGGCTGTTAGGCGTGCCAGCTCTTTGTCCTCCAGCGCAGGGGTCATCACTTTGGGAGCAGGCATCGCCACCTCTTCATCGCAGAACGAATCGGAGCGCCAACCTCTCAGAATGCCGCACTCTTCAGTGTCTCCGACGGCGCGCTTCTTTCTCCAAAGACATCCTCAAATCTCGAACGTGGAGAAAAAGATCGCGACGACGGCGTCGGTGAGGGGGTGGTATGTGCTATCGCGATGAGGATCCGCCTTCTCTCGCCGAGTCTCCTCACCATAGTTCCTGGTGATGGAGATTGAGTGCGTCCTCCCTGGGCGGCGACTGCTAGAGCGAGGAGAGGGGGCGCGCTCACTGAGGTTGCCCTCTCCAGCAACACCCTTCCCCTTAACTTGACGCTTCAGCATCTCCATCTCCGCCGCCATCTTGCAGATGAGGGCGTCCTGATCTTTGAGTTTGTGCTCCAGGCGCTGCGCTCGGGATTCTCCACGGCGTCGGCGACCTTCTGGGCTCTGAGAGCGATCGGAACTCCTCCCACGTTTGTCTCGCGCGCCTCGCGAAGAAGTTTCAAGGCCCGCCATTGCTGGGACATTCGGGAGGCCCTCTCTCCTGCGGACATACGACAACGGTACTTCGTCGTTGTTAGCCATGAAAACAGTGGATGAAGCTCGAAGAACAAGGGTTGTAAATCCAAAAAACTTCCCACAGACGGCGCCAATTGTACGGGGGCGAAATATCCACGTCTCTCCGTACGCCTTGAACGTCGAGCTTCTGGTAACGGCGTCTGTCTCTGCAAAACAAGAACGGTGAGCTGCCCGGCCGTGGTGTGCCGGAAAAACCCTCCGACGCTCAAGTCAGTTCAGTGAGCAAGAAGACGAGAAGAGAGAGAGTTTTTGAGAGAGAGAATTCGCATACCGTAAACGCCCGCCTCCCTTCTCTATATCTAGGTCGCCTTGCAGCCCGAGATTGTGCGCAAGACTACCTGCTGTCCTTCCACGACAGTGGCAGGTTTCGCCTCACCACCTTACACGTGTAAAGGTTCTGCCTCCTTCGCACATGCGAATCGCTTAACGGTATTGAGGCGTCAGGAGCAGATGTCCTCTCGTCCACGCCATTGGCCCAGGTGGCGCTCTTAACTGGAGTACCACGACCGGCCAAACACTTGCGCAGAATTATCATCACGTGCACATAACCGAGCTAGGCATCCCCGGCCTGTCCCTTGCCGAAGGGGTGAAACCCATGGCCGAGCTGATATTGACCGGCTCATTAGGCTAACCGGTCGCACGGTAGGTCGGCATTCACCGATTACACATTCACTCTTGGTCACACGGAGCACACCTATCTCGGTTGGTCGGCCAGAGGCGTTCCGGCCCCAACCGCATCCGTCGCCGTGCACTTAGAAGCGTCATGACTCGGCCAGGTATTGGTTCATGTCTGGTCGGTCGACTTCCAAGGCCATGCAAGCCAAACCGCTGGACCGAACAAGAGAAGACTTTCGGTTACCATCCGTCAGTCCGAGCTCCGCCCCATACGTGAAGGTCGCATTGCCAGCCGGCCCCGACCGCCAAAGATCTCGACCGCGTAAGTTAGGTACCGGCCGCGAAATGTAGAAGTTAGCTCGGCCGTGTTGTCCGTCACGTCGCTGTTAGCTTTCGCCGGCCGTCTTGTCGCGCAAATCTTCCTCTCAATGCCCTTAATCCCATCCGAGCCGATCGTGATTGGGATTATCGCCATGACCGAGCTATCAAATTTGGTCGGTCTTCGAAGTCTTGCCCATAGTCTTGTCATCGATCGGTACCGCATCGACAAAGTCATCTCTTCGATGCCATGTGGCTTCACGCCATCATCTCGATCAAAAATCTTAGGGATGAACAAAACATCAACCTCCATGGCCGAGCTAAATCGCTCTCGCCAAGAGCTTCGAGTTGAACACGACGTCAACTTCCTTGAGCGAGCTAAATTATCTCGACAAAAAGCTTGGAGTTGAACAAAACATCAACCTCCATGGCGAGCAAAATCAACTTAGCTCGGCGTGATTTTCAACATTGGCGAGCAAAGTCACCGGCAACTTACATCTTGGCAAGCAAAATCACTAGGCAACTTGCTTTAGTGAGCAAAATCCGCTTACAGATAACTCCAAGGTCGGTGAGCAAGGTGAGCTCGGCACCTTGCATCTTGGCAAGCAAAATTAGCTCGACAAGGAACTCCATGGTCGAGCAAGGTCCGGCGACTTGCTTCTTGGCGAGCAAGGTCAGCTCCGCAAGGAATTCCACGGTCGGCGAGCAAGGTTAGCTCGGCGACTTGCTTCTTGGCGAGCAAAATCAGCTCGGCAAGGAAGTCCAAGGTCGGCGAGCAAGGTCCGCTCGGCGACTTACTTCTTTCCGAGCAAAATCAGCTCGTCAAGGAAGTCCAAGGTCGGCGAGCAAGGTCCGCTCGGCGACTTACTTCTTGGCGAACAAAATCTGCTCGGCAAGGAACTCCAAGGTCGGCGAGCAAGGTCAGCTCGGCGAATTTCTTTCTTGGCGAGCAACATCAGCTCGGCAAGGAAGTCCAAGGTCGGCGAGCAAGGTCCGCCGGCGACTTTTCTTGGCGAGCAACATCACTCGGCAAGGAAGTCCAAGGTCGGCGAGCAAGGTCCGCTCGGCAACTTTCTTTCTTGGTGAGCAAGATCAGCTCGGCAAGGAAGTCCAAGATCGGCGAGCAAGGTCCGCTCGGCGACTTACTTCTTGGCGAGCAAGATCAGCTCGGCAAGGAAGTCCAAGATCGGCGAGCAAGGTCCGCTCGGCGACTTACTTCTTGGCGAGCAAGGTCAGCTCGGCAAGGAAGTCCAAGGTCGGCGAGCAAGGTCCGCTCGGCGACTTGTTTCTTGGCGAGCAAGATCAGCTCGGCAAGGAGGTCCAAGGTCGGCGAGCAAGGTCCGCTCGGCGACTTACTTCTTGGCGAGCAACATCAGCTCGGCAAGGAAGTCCAAGGTCGGCGAGCAAGGTCAGCTCGGCGAATTTCTTTCTTGGCGAGCAAGATCAGCTCGGCAAGGAAGTCCAAGGTCGGCGAGCAAGGTCCGCTCGGCGACTTACTTCTTGGCGAGCAACATCAGCTCGGCAAGGAAGTCCAAGGTCGGCGAGCAAGGTCCGCTCGGCGAATTTCTTTCTTGGCGAGCAAGATCAGCTCGGCAAGGAAGTCCAAGGTCGGCGAGCAAGGTCCGCTCGGCGACTTACTTCTTGGCGAGCAACATCACCGGCAAGGAAGTCCAAGGTCGGCGAGCAAGGTCCGCTCGGCAACTTTCTTTCTTGGTGAGCAAGATCAGCTCGGCAAGGAAGTCCAAGATCGGCGAGCAAGGTCCGCGGCGACGACTTCTTGGCGAGCAAGATCATTTCGGCAAGGAAGTCCAAGGTCGGCGAGCAAGGTCCGCTCGGCGAATTTCTTTCTTGGCGAGCAAGATCAGCTCGGCAAGGAAGTCCAAGGTCGGCGAGCAAGGTCCGCTCGGCGACTTACTTCTTGGCGAGCAACATCAGCTCGGCAAGGAAGTCCAAGGTCGGCGAGCAAGGTCCGCTCATGACTTGCCCTCGGCGGCGAGGTCACTTCGCAAGGAACTCCAAGGTCGGCGAGCAAGGTCCGCCGGCGACTTGCCCTCGGCGGCGAGGTCACTAAGAAAGAACTCCAAAGTTGATCAAAACCATCAACAAACCTCTTGCCGAGCAAAATCCGCCCGCAAGGAATTTTTCTTTTCACAAATTGATCGTTAGTTGCCCTCGGACCAAGCACTAAATCCGCCATGGCGATGCAAAAATACAACAATCCTCAAGAAAATGGTCTACTTGTTTCATTGCGCAATGGCAAAAGGATTACAAAAAAGAACTCATAACAAATCTTGATTAGCGAGCTTTATGTTCTAGAAATGGATCGCCACTTACAAACCGTGAGTTTTATGCCCATTTTCCTCGGTCTTCTTACGGATGTCTTTCAAAATCGAACTCCCTATATCTCTCCCATGGTTGTTTGACCATCATCTTGTTCATTGCGTGAACCTTACCGCCCATTCTTCTGTCTGCCACGACCGGATTAGCCTTCTCGGTTGCGGAGGCGGGATCATCCTCCACGCGGATGTGTTCGTTGATCCGCTGCATCAAAGTTTCCATGGTTGTGGGTTGGCGCATGGTGAGCGAGTCTCGCAGCCTATGGCCGACTGGGGGGCCTCGCTTGTACTGAGAAATCGCCAGGTTGGTTGGGCAGTCGAGGATCTCGTTGTAAGTTTCCCAGTACCTGGCGTTGTATGCCTTCAATGAACATCCAGAATCCACCTTGACACCCAGAAGATGGTCGACCTCCTTCGGAGTTCGAGTGTTGGTCTTGAATCTGGTGACGAAGGCTTCCGCTTAGCCTTGCCACCCTCAATACTCTCCCGGAGCCTTTCGAACCATTTCAAACCCGGCTCTCCCAAGCTTCTTTGGGAATATGAGGCACATCAGGCGTCGTTGCCGGTGGCATACCATCACCGCTCAGAGTGACTCACATGCATACGGATCCGTCTTCCGTCATACAAAGTAAACTTCGGCTGGTGGTATCCGGCGGGGAGCGGTGTGCTCTCGATTTCTGGGGACAACGGTGTGGCTGTTAGCCGTGCCAGCTCTTTGTCCTCCACTGCAGGGGTCATCCCTTTGGGAGCAGGCATGGCCACCTCTTCATGCAGAACGAACCGGAGCGCCAACCTCTGAATGTCTCCCGACGGCGCCCTTTCTCCAAAGACATCCTCAAATCCCTGGAACGTGTGGAGAAAAAAGATCGCGACGACGGCGTCGGGTGAGAGGGGTGGTATGTGCTATCGCGAGTGAGGGATCTGCCTTCTCTCTGGCCGGAGTCTCCCTCACCATAGTTCCTGGTGATGGAGATTGAGTGCGTCCTCCCTGGGCGGCGACTGCTAGAGCGAGGGGAGGGGGCGCGCTCACTGAGGTTGCCCTCTCCAAAGAACACCTTCCCTTAACTTGACGCTCCAGCATCTCCATCTCCGCCGCCATCTTGCAGATGAGGGCGTCCTGATCTTTGAGTTTGTGCTCCAGGCGCTGCGCTCGGGATTCTCCACGGCGTCGGCGACCTTCCGGCTCGAGAGCGATCGAACTCCTCCGTTTGTCTCGCGCCTCGCGAAGAAGTTTCAAGGCCCGCCATTGCTGGGACATGCGGGAGGCCCTCTCTCCTGCGGACATACGACAACGGTACTTCGTCGTTGTTAGCCATGAAAACAGTGGATGAAGCTCGAAGAACAAGGGTTGTAAATCCAAAAAACTTCCCACAGTCGGTGCCAATTGTACGGTGGCGAAATATCCACGTCTCTCCGTGACGCCTTTGAACGCCGAGCCTGTAACGGCGTCGTCTCTCGCAAAACAAGAACGGTGAGCCGCCGTGGTGTGCGGAAAAACCCTCCGACGCCAAGTCGATTCAAAGGAGCAAGAAGACGAGAAGAGAGAGAGAGTTTTTGAGAGAGAGAATTCGCATACCGTAAACGCCGCCTCCCTTCTCTATATCTAGGTCGCTTTGCAGCCCGAGATTGTGCGCAAGACTACCTCTGCCCTTCCCTCGACAGTGGCGGTTTCGCCTCTCACCACCTTACACGTGTAAAGGTTCTGTCCTCCTTCTGGCACATGCAGAACTGCCTAACGGTATTGAGGCGTTCGTGGAGCAGATGTCCTCTCGTCCACGCCATTGGCCCAGGTGGCGCTCTTAACTGGAGTACCACGACCGGCCAAACACTTGCGCAGAATTATCATCACGTGCACATAACCGAGCTAGGCATCCCCGGCCTGTCCCTTGCCGAAGGGGTGAAACCCATGGCCGAGCTGATATTGACCGGCTCATTAGGCTAACCGGTCGCACGGTAGGTCGGCATTCACCGATTACACATTCACTCTTGGTCACACGGAGCACACCTATCTCGGTTGGTCGGCCAGAGGCGTTCCGGCCCCAACCGCATCCGTCGCTGCACTTAGAAGCGCCATGACTCGGCGGTATTAGTTCATGTCCGGTCGGTCGACTTCCAAGCCCATGCAAGCCAAATCGCTGGACCGAACAAGAGAAGACTTTCGGTTACCATCCGTCAGTCCGAGCTCCGCCCCATACGTGAAGGACGCAGCTCGGCCGGCCCCGACCGCCAAAGATCTCGACCGTAAGTTAGGGCACCGCGCAAATGTAGAAGTTAGTCTTGCGTGTTGTCCGTCACGTCGCCGTTAGCTTCGCCGCCGCATTGTCCGGGCGCAAATCTTCCTCTCACTGCCCCTTAATCCCATCCGAGCCGATCGTGATTGGGATTATCGCCATGACCGAGCTATCAAATTTGGTCGGTCTCGAAGTTGCGCCAAGAGTCTTGTCATCGATCGACAAACCGTCTTGACAAAGTCATCTCTTCGATGCCATGTGGCTTCACGCCATCATCTCAGTCAAAAATCTTAGGGATGAACAAAACATCAACCTCCATGGCCGAGCTAAATCGTCTCGGCCAAGAGCTTTTCAGAGTTGAACACGACGTCAACTTCCTTGAGCGAGCTAAATTATCTCGGACAAAAAGCTTGGAGTTGAACAAAACATCAACCTCCATGGCCGAGCAAAATCAACTTAGCTCGGCGTGGATTTTCAACATTGGCGAGCAAAGTCAGCTCGGCAACTTACATCTTGGCAAGCAAAATCAGCTAGGCAACTTGCTTCTTAGTGAGCAAAATCCGCTCGGCAGATAACTCCAAGGTCGGTGAGCAAGGTGAGCTCGGCACCTTGCATCTTGGCAAGCAAAATTAGCTCGGCAAGGAACTCCATGGTCGGCGAGCAAGGTCCGCTCGGCGACTTGCTTCTTGGCGAGCAAGGTCAGCTCCGCAAGGAATTCCACGGTCGGCGAGCAAGGTTAGCTCGGCGACTTGCTTCTTGGCGAGCAAAATCACGGCAAGAAGGAAGCCCAGGGTCGGCGAGCAAGGTCCGCTCGGCGACTTACTTCTTTCCGAGCAAAATCAGCTCGTCAAGGAAGTCCAAGGTCGGCGAGCAAGGTCCGCTCGGCGACTTACTTCTTGGCGAACAAAATCTGCTCGGCAAGGAACTCCAAGGTCGGCGAGCAAGGTCAGCTCGGCGAATTTCTTTCTTGGCGAGCAACATCAGCTCGGCAAGGAAGTCCAAGGTCGGCGAGCAAGGTCCGCTCGGCGACTTACTTCTTGGCGAGCAACATCACCGGCAAGGAAGTCCAAGGTCGGCAGCAAGGTCCGCTCGGCAACTTTCTTTCTTGGTGAGCAAGATCATTTCGGCAAGGAAGTCCAAGATCGGCGAAAGCAAGGTCCGCTCGGCGACTTACTTCTGGCGAGCAAGATCATTTCGGCAAGGAAGTCCAAGATCGTGAGCAAGGTCCGACTTACTTCTTGGCGAAGCAAGGTCATTTCGGCAAGGAAGTCCAAGGTCGGCGAGCAAGGTCCGCTCGGCGACTTGTTTCTTGGCGAGCAAGATCAGCTCGGCAAGGAGGTCCAAGGTCGGCGAGCAAGGTCCGCTCGGCGACTTACTTCTTGGCGAGCAACATCAGCTCGGCAAGGAAGTCCAAGGTCGGCGAGCAAGGTCAGCTCGGCGAATTTCTTTCTTGGCGAGCAAGATCAGCTCGGCAAGGAAGTCCAAGGTCGGCGAGCAAGGTCCGCTCGGCGACTTACTTCTTGGCGAGCAACATCAGCTCGGCAAGGAAGTCCAAGGTCGGCGAGCAAGGTCCGCTCGGCAACTTTCTTTCTTGGTGAGCAAGATCAGCTCGGCAAGGAAGTCCAAGATCGGCGAGCAAGGTCCGCTCGGCGACTTACTTCTTGGCGAGCAAGATCAGCTCGGCAAGGAAGTCCAAGATCGGCGAGCAAGGTCCGCTCGGCGACTTTCTTTCTTGGCGAGCAAGATCAGCTCGGCAAGGAAGTCCAAGGTCGGCGAGCAAGGTCCGCTCGGCGACTTACTTCTTGGCGAGCAACATTAGCTCGGCAAGGAAGTCCAAGGTCGGCGAGCAAGGTCCGCTCCGCGACTTGCCCCTCGGCGAGCGAGGTCAGCTCGGCAAGGAACTCCAAGGTCGGCGAGCAAGGTCCGCTCGGCGACTTGCCCCTCGGCGAGCGAGGTCAGCTCGGCAAAGAACTCCAAAGTTGATCAAAACCATCAACAAACCTCTTGCCGAGCAAAATCCGCCCGGCAAGGAATTTTTCTTTTCGTCAAATTGATCGTTAGTTGCCCCTCGGACCGCACTAAATCCGCTTGGCGATGCAAAAATACAACAATCCTCAAGAAAATGGTCTACTTGTTTCATTGCGCCAATGGCAAAAAGGGATTACAAAAAAAAGAACTCATAACAAATCTTCAGATTGGCAGAGCTTTATGTTCTAGAAATGGATCGGCCACTTACAAACTGTGAGTTTTATGCCCATTTTCCTCGGTCTTCTTACAGATGTCTTTCGAAAATCGAACTCCCTATATCTCTCCCATGGTTGTTTGGACGGCCATCATCTTGTTCGGCTGCGTGAACCTTACCGCCCATTCTTCTGTCTGCCACGACCGGATTAGCCTTCTCGGTTGCGGAGGCGGCATCATCCTCCACGCGGATGTGTTCGTTGATCCGCATCAAAGTTTCCATGGTTGTGGGTTGGCGATGGTGGCGAGTCTCATGACCTATGTCCGACTGGGAGGCCTCGCTTGTACTGAGAAATCGCCAGGTTGGTGGGGCAGTCGAGGATCTCGTTGTAAGTTTCCCAGTACCTGGCGTTGTATGCCTTCAATGAACATCCAGAATCCACCTTGACACCCAGAAGATGGTCGACCTCCTTCGGAGTTCGAGTGTTGGTCTTGAATCTGGTGACGAAGGCTTCCGCTAGCTGCTGCCACCCCTCAATACTCCCCTCCGGGAGCCTTTCGAACCATTTCAAACCCAGCTCTCCCAAGCTTGCTGGGAATATGAGGCACATCAGGGCGTCGTTGCGCCGGTGGCCAGCCATCACCTGCCTGTAGTGACTCACATGCATGTACGGATCCGTCTTCCCGTCATACAAAGTAAACTTCGGCTGGTGGAATCCGGCGGGGAGCGGTGTGCTCTCGATTTCTGGGGACAACGGTGTGGCTGTTAGGCGTGCCAGCTCTTTGTCCTCCAGCGCAGGGGTCATCACTTTGGGAGCAGGCATCGCCACCTCTTCCTCAACCTAACTGGAGCGCTCAACCTCTGTAATGCCGGCACTCTCTGTGTCTCCCGACGGCGCGCCCTTTCCTCCAGCACATCCCTCAAATCCCTGGAACGTGTGGAGAAAAAAGATCGCGACGACGGCGTCGGGTGAGAGGGGTGGTATGTGCTATCGCGAGTGAGGGATCTGCCTTCTCTCTGGCCGAGTCTCCTCACCATAGTTCTGGTGATGGAGATTGAGTCACGTCCTCCTGGCGGCATCGCTAGAGCGAGGGAGGCGCGCTCCGAGGTTGCCTCTCCGGCAACACCCTTCCCTTGACGCTTGACATCTCCATCTCGCCGCCATCTTGCGATGAGGCGTCGATCTTTGAGTTTGTGCTCCGGTAGCTGCGCTCGGGATTCTCCACGGCGTCGGCGACCTTCAGGCTCGAGAAGCGTCGGAACTCCTCCCACGTTTGTCTCGCGCGCCTCGCGAAGAAGTTTCAAGGCCCGCCATTGCTGGGACATTCGGGAGGCCCTCTCTCCTGCGGACATACGACAACGGTGCCGTCGTTGTTAGCCATGAAGCGATGGATGAAGCTCGAAGAACAAGGGTTGTAAATCCAAAAACTTCCTGACGGCGCCAATTATGCGGGCGAAATATCCACGTCTCCGTCGCCTTGAACGTCGAGCTTACGTAACGGCGTCTGTCTCGCAAAACAAGAACGGTGGTTGCCGGCCGTGGTGTCGAAAAACCCTCCGACGCTCAAGTCAGTTCAGTGAGCAAGAAGACGAGAAGAGAGAGAGTTTTTGAGAGAGAATTCGCATACCAGAAACGTCCGCCCTCCCTTCTCTATATCTAGGCTGCCTTGCAGCTCCGAGATTGTGCGCGCACTACCTCTGCTGTCCTTCCCTGGACAGGTGGCAGTGCTCGCCTCTCACCACCTTACACGTGTAAAGGTTCTGTCCTCCTTCTGGCACATGCAGAACTGCCTAACGGTATTGAGGCGTTCGTGGAGCAGATGTCCTCTCGTCCACGCCATTGGCCCAGGTGGCGCTCTTAACTGGAGTACCACGACCGGCCAAACACTTGCGCAGAATTATCATCACGTGCACATAACCGAGCTAGGCATCCCCGGCCTGTCCCTTGCCGAAGGGGTGAAACCCATGGCCGAGCTGATATTGACCGGCTCATTAGGCTAACCGGTCGCACGGTAGGTCGGCATTCACCGATTACACATTCACTCTTGGTCACACGGAGCACACCTATCTCGGTTGGTCGGCCAGAGGCGTTCCGGCCCCAACCGCATCCGTCGCCGTGCACTTAGAAGCGTCATGACTCGGCCAGGTATTGGTTCATGTCTGGTCGGTCGACTTCCAAGGCCATGCAAGCCAAACCGCTGGACCGAACAAGAGAAGACTTTCGGTTACCATCCGTCAGTCCGAGCTCCGCCCCATACGTGAAGGTCGCAGCTCGGCCAGGCCGATCTGGCCAAAGATCTCGACCGTGCAAGTTAGGCAGCTGGCCGCGCAAATGTAGAAGTTAGCTCGGTGCCGTGTTGTCCGTCACGTCTGTCGTTAGCTTCGCTCGGCCGTACTGTCCGGCGCAAATCTTCCCTCTCAATATATATATAAAATGAAAACAAAGCACACAGAGGGGGAGAGAGAAAACCAGCTCACCAAAAAAACCCTTCTTCACCAATATGCTCAATTCAGACCTTGGCAGGGCATAAAATAATTAAACACACGAAATTGATTTAATGTCCCTTACCTTTGCGATAACGTTTGCAAAACACAAAGTGCTGCAATGTGTATATATATAATTTAATAAGTAATCAGAAATTAAGAGGGGAATAGACATCTTTGCTAACAGACACTCAAATCGACTTGTGGTTGCAAAACTTCCATATAAATTGACTTTACACAGTTTGTTTAAATAATTGACATTAAAAAGATTTTTCACTATTTTATTAACCTTTTGGTAACCTATATTCTGTAAATTAAAGGGTTTAATAGTGCAAGTTGAATTTATTATTAGGAAAATATATACACCCCTCTCAAAGAATATGTACCATATGTATCTTATAATTAAAGAAAAAAAAATATATATTTTTTATATTTTCTGAGTTATAATTAAAAAGAAAAATTGTAATTAAACACAACATGAGTTATAACTAATAATCTCACTAGTCATAAATAAAATAATGTTATAACTAAAGAAAAAAATAATATAATTATGTGTGTATATGGTACACTATTTTAAGGGGTTTATATTAGAATTTTCCTTATTTATTATTATTATTATTTTAATTTACATTGCTGTAGTACTTTGGGTCATGTTTATAATTTGTCAATTTGGGCAGATCTTGATTCACTGGAGAGAGTAATTATTTAATAATTTCGGAGTATAGACACGTGTTATTCTATAATATTATGATTGGTGGAGAAGGTGGATAAGAAGGACATTGTGTTAGGTGATTAAAAAACATGAGATGACATATTAAATGATAATTGGTTAAGAAATATAGACACGTAATACTCCAGAAATATTCTATAATTTCCCCACTGAAGAAAATAAAAATTGCCGTACAATTTGCATGCTTAAAGTCTAAGAAAGATTAAAGAGTAACAATAGGGTCCCCAGTGTCTCAAACTTTATACAGTTGCTCAGCATCATTGCACAAGTCACTTACGATTGTGAACAGAATTGGCATCTGTTCATGAGTACATTATCGTCTGTTACTTCCTTTCATCCTGTTGTCTCGTATCATTTTCTATTACACGGTGAGTCTCTTTAATTTTATAATGTGATAGAAAAGAGATTTAAAACAAAATAAAAAATAAAAAGAAACTGCTCCACATCAATTCTCTATTATACCATGGGAGATTTAGAAGAAAAAAAAGACAATAATCGTCAGGCTTTATTCATTATCTTATCCTCTCACATTATTGACTCATATAGGGTTTCAATTTTATCATCAACTTTGATAAATCTATTCCTTGCAATGTAGAAATTTATTTCTTAGTTAAATCCATCATGAACCAAGTAGTAAGTGGGAGTTGGTGGAATAATTTCCTCGCAATGAATCGTAGTAAATTGTCAAATTATAACAATGGTGTTTTAATAGTCATATGTCATTTTGACATCTTTCAACTAACTTTCCTTCTAATTTTCTAAGTGTTGTTTGGAAAAGTGGAGATGTTGCTGCGCGGGTTGCGCAGTAGCGGCTGCTATGCTGCAAAATGGGTCCATTTCGGGATTCATTTTGATAATCCGAACCGTTCACATTTTAAAATACATCAAGTAGAACATGTCTGCAAAAAATCAAGTTAATTGAATATCGTTTACCAATTCATCCACTCACATTTAAATTTACAAAAATAAATAATAATTATGATTTAAAGTATTAAAATGAATACAAATGTGAGTAGATGAATCGGTAAATAATATCCAATTAACTTGATTTTTTGCAGGCATGTTTTACTTGATGTATTCTAAAATGTGAACGGTTCGGATTATCAAAATAGGTCCCGAAATACAATAGCCGCTGCTGTGTAGCTCGCGCAGTAACATCCCCACTTCCGTTGTTTGGATACAGGTGTTTTAGTAATTTTTGTTATTCTTTATTTATTTATATTTTTTTTGTGACCTTTTTCAAACTTTTTGTAAAAAAATAAATAAATATTTACATTCTACTGACTAGACAAATATAAAAAATTTAAAATATTGAAAAAAAATTAAATACATTGAAAAATTATTGTTTTCATTTCAATAAGTTTGTATTTTTTCATAATAACATTGAAAAATTAAAATTATATTGAAAAATACATTACATTGCAAAAGAAAAATTACATTGAAATAATACATTATATTGCAAAATAAAAATTATATTGAAATAGAAATACTAAAAATTGTATTAGAAAATAAATGATATTGCAAAATGAAAGGTACATTGTCCTCTAATTATTCATCAGGAGGCAGGGAAAAATAGTAATTTGGGTTGCTCACATGTGCGGATCACTTTGCGAAAATCTCATTCTTGTATTATGTAATAAGCTTTCAGTTGAGGGTCCATATTAGAAATATCCGCAATCATTATAAAATGTTCTTCCTTTTTCATCTCAAGCTCTTTTACCTCCTGCAATACTTGAACCCTTTTATCTTTTCTTTTAGCTTTTTCCATCTCATTCACAGCAAGGTGTTGGTTAAATATCTCTAACAAATTGTTAAATTTGTGGACTTCAGCTTCAACGACTTGACTTTTGCAAAGTAATTCTTTTACAGATTTTCTACCCCTAGCATGGTTCTAAATCACGGTATGGGGTAACGTAACGGTATCAATCACAGAGTAGCGATGTCGAGTATCGGTTGGTACATATAGAGAATTAGGTATCGCGGCGGTGAAATTTTAAAAATCATTTCACATGTTTTTCAATTTTTTCTTTCCCGTACCGGTCCGAACATGTGAGTATTAGCTTGTCACGACTTGTGTAATGGTTATAGACTACTACGTACCGGGACTCGGCCTATTCTCCTGTGATTTTCAATCTCAATGCTATACTGGCCTATATCCGTTGTGATGCTTCATTTTTTCGATACGAACCGGCCGGTATGTAACGTGTCGGCCGGTTTTTAGAACTATGACCTATAGGCCTTTTATCCCTTGTAGAGACACTACCATCACCAACACTTGGATTGTTACCTTCAGTTAGACTATTATCGTCTTGAAGAGAAAAGCAATTATTCATAGGGAAATCGAGGACTGAATCGGTAAATGGTGTATGTATTCTTGACTTGATTGTGTTTGTAGGAGTTACATCTTGCCACCTGATATTGTTTTGCAACACTTGCTAATAATGTACAAAATAATTTTTTTTTTTTGTTCATCTTAATAGTATAAAAGTTTTGCTTGAAGCATCTATATGGATAAAATATTAAACAAGTTAATTAGTTAATTTTTATACGACACGAAATAAAAAAACTAACATAATAAATGAAGATGGCATTTTACTCTGTCAACTTGAGACATCTCACTTAGGTGTAGATTTTCGACTTACGCTAAACATTCACGAAATTTGTTGGAACATTTCATGATTATACACCATCGAGATTGGATAGACACTTGTGATCTTGACTGATTATTCTGAAGTGAGCAATAATTTTCATAAATTCTCCCCCAAAAGTGAGCATAAGATTGCGAATTGCCAACAATTGGGTCTTTAGAAATGTGACACCAAGCTTTACAAGGTGCTACATCTTCATCAATGGTGAATTATTTTCCTCTCTTTGTTTTTGATAAACCTTCCATAGTGATTATGTGAAAAAACTATAAATACAAATGTAATTTGGGAGGTTTGTTGTGAAATGAAATTAAGAAAAAGAGATGAGAAAAAGAAAAATATAATTTATGAGGCTTGTTGTGAAATGAAATTAAGATTGAGGATTTGTATTTATAGAATTACAAAATATGACCGTTTTTTTTTTTCCAGGCCGTTGAGAATTTAAAAAAATATAGCTATTTATTTATAGACGTTGTGCTTTTGTTTTACAATTTATTTATTATTATTTTTTTAATGAACAAAATAGCACAATTGTTGGCAATCTAACGGCTGATTAATGAACAAGATCTCAGCCGTTGATTAAATAACAATCCAACGACTGAGATCTATCCTCTAGAATGATCCACATCTATCTCAAGAGAAAACCCCTTTTCTCTCTTGCTCTCATCAAACCAGTCCGCTGAGATGAAAGCATCTCTTTTTCTTTCTAGTGTTCCATCTTTATCCACAGCAGCCACGGCCCCCCTTTCTCACATTCTTCATCAGAAACCTTTTTCTCTTCATCTTCATTTTGATCATCACCACCACCAAACGCGATCGCCAAAACCAGTCTTCTCTCTCTCTGTAACAACCCTCATACTGTTTACCGATTAATGACTGATTGATTACCGATTATGGCTAAACTGAGACTGATTGTGACGGGTAACTGAAGTAATCGAAATAATGAATATCGATCAAATCTGAAACTGATTGATTGACTGTATTTGTTTAAATGCATTTTCTATTTGTTGATTGTTAATTGATTTGTTCATGTTTATATGTTTAAACTGTAAATTGAAGGCCTTATCGGCGGCCGAATCCAAAATTGATTGATGTTCCATGATTAGTAGAATTTATGTAATTTTATGGTGTATTTAATTAAAATGTGATTTGGTACGATTAAATTAGATTAAAATAAGTTAAATTGCAATAGTTGGCTTAATTACAACCTTGCCATCCCTAGCGGGCCACTTAGGCAACACACTTAGAGGTTTGTATACATGTAAACAAAATATTTCATCAGCCATTTCTTGTGTTCAAACCAACCTAGAGAGAGAGGGTAAAAGACTAGAGTGAGTTCATCTTGTAATGCTTGGAAATTGAGAGGATTAGAAGAGTTCTTGATCAATTGAGCTTCTATTTTTGTGTTTGGAGACTTAGGGTAGAATCTACATCTTCTTATTCATGGATTCAAGTTAGTTTGTGCATGGGTCATGGTAGATAAGAACTCTAGATCATGAATTAGTCCAATAATGTTGAATTAGAGCTCAATTATTGCATGCATGTGCATATTGTCAAGTTTTGAGGTTGTAAATTCATCATTCCTCACATGCATGCTCATAATATTGTTGTAATTCATGTTGTCATCATGTTTTTGAAAGATTTGAGCTCATTTGAGCTAGCATTGAAGCTTGAAAATTGTTTAAAGTCCATGCATGTCATGTTTGGAGCATGTTCATGGAATTGGTTTGAAATTTGGATTTAATTGACTCACCCTTGGGCTTTAAATTCACAAATTGAGCTTTGAAACTTGTTGTATATTGAGTTTGGATGTGTTTTCCAAAAATTGGGCCCAAGAGGTCGAGTTTAGAGCTGTAGAATGCTTGGTTTGAGCTTGGGAGGCAAATTTAGAAATTCCAGATTTGGCTTCTTCGCTCGAGCGACCACTGTTTACTCTGAGCTACGCTCGAGCGACGGAATGGCGGCTCGAGCGTAAATTGCAAGCTCTCAGAATCTTGGTGCGCGCAGGCGTACGCTCGAGCGAAGGGACCTACGCTCGAGCGAAGAGCTGTGTCTCACGCTCGAGCGAGCATCGAGCGTAAATTCTGAGCATCCAGTATTTTTACTGTAGCACACAGTCCGCTCGAGCGACGGAATTCACGCTCGAGTGTAGATCCTTTGTCTGCATGTTCGCTCGAGCGAAGGAATCCTCGCTCGAGCGAGACCCCTGTTTTCTGAAAATTTTGTAAAGTGTTTCTAAGTGCATCTTTGCATCCTCATTCCATCCTAGGCATTCTTAGGCCTAGTTTAAGGCATCTTAATGAGGATATAGATGTAGAACACACCGAGGCAAATTAGAGATTAAGTTATTATCTTTCCCAATTGTGTAGCTTAGTGTGTTCAATCTGTAAACTGTGTAGTTGGCTTTCCGAGGAGACGCTCTAGTTCACTGTAGTCCAGAACTCTGTGAGTAACAATTGTGTAAAGATATGTTCAAAATGATTATCTTCTGAATACTGAACTGAACTGTTTACTGAACTAATATTGTTTACTGAATGAATGTATGTCCTATATTCTGAACTGTACTGTGGCATCCTTAGCACCTCTTTCTTTATTCTTTATTCTGAGATCTCTGTCGGTTCCCTCGTGGGACCACTACTGTTTACTGATTGATGGTCATCATTACTGTTTGGTCTTTTAAGACCTACTGTTTACTGTTATGCTAATGGATGTACCACATATGACTGATTGACTGAAAGACTGAAATACTGATTTAATAAACTGTTTTCATTACTATAAGGACATTCATTCTAAACCTCTTTACGCATTATGTTATTCACTGGGCTTTAGCTCACTGCTCATATATATATGTAGGTGTACAGGCACCGGACCAATGCTAGAAGCATCGGGGTAATTCCAGTTTTGTCAAGCCAACCTATGTGCCTCACTGCGAGGTTCCGAGCCTGCCCAGCTAAGGCTAGGGGTGTTTAGTGTTCCCTCTCCTGTACTGTTTTGTTTATTGTATAGACTGTATAGACTGCACTATACTGGTTAATAAGGACTTGATCCCTGTTCTGAATGTTTGTAAATGTTTTGTATACTGTTCTGTACAAATGTATGAAAAATCTTTTTGGCATACAGATTGTCACAGCTCATTAGACATTGTTTATTTACTGTATTGGCTTAGCCCAAGCCCATACTACTATTATTGTATTCTATTAGCGGGCCTTGGTAATCTAGAATTCTTGGCGATTCTGTGCTAAACCCATAGGGGCGGGTTTGGGTCGTGACACTCTCTCTCTGATTTGCATTATCACCACCAGCACCAATCATGGATCATCGATCTCCGAGTTCAATGGAACTCCAGTGTTTGACTGAACACCACTGTTTGGAATTCAATAGAGCTCGATTGGTCTGGGAAGGAGCCCTACAAGTCGATGAAGAAGAAGCCCTAGAGGTCGACGTAGGGTGAGATGAAGAACAAGTTCATTAATCATGCTAGAATCTAGGTATTTATTTTCTAAGTTTGTTTTTGAAATTTATATAAATTTGTGAAATTTGGGTTGATTTGTTCTTGACTAAAATTTGGGTTTGATTTGTTCTAATTGATTATGAAATTTGTGATTTGTTTTAAATTGATTCTGCTATTTGTGAAATTTGTGGAACTAGTTCTTGAATGATCATTATGAAATCGAATTCTGTTTGTGGAACTGAAATCCAATTCTGTTTCTGAAATTGAATGATCATTATGAAATTGAATTTGTGATTTTGTTTGTTTATGAAATTTGTGGAACTAGGGAATGAAATTGAATTTGGGAGGTTTTTTTTCTAGTGAATGAATTTTATTTTTTCAATCAACTCCATTTTGTAGCTCGAAATGCCGTGGGTTGAAAGGCCCGAATTTCTTTGTACACCTACCCCATTTTTTGTACAGGTCATCCCTTACAAAAGCGACATTTCATTTCCAAAAAAAAAAAAAAAAAAAAAAACAAGAACAGAGTAGAGAGTGAGAGGGAGGGGCCGACGAGGCTCATTCAATAGGTTGGCCATATACTCAAACCAAAGAGGAAGGCATCAAGACTAGTATTATACACATTTCTTGAAAGGATGCCGCTGCTGGTTGGCCATTATGAAAGAGAGGACGCCGCTACTGCTGTGAGTGCCGAAAGGTGTCGTCACTGCTCCTTGATTCATGCTTCTTATGATAATTTTCTGTTGCTTATGATTGATGTTGCTTATGATTCATGGTCCTTGACCCATTAGTTGGTTTTTTTTTTTTAATTTAGGGTTTCACATTGAACTCTGCAAAATGTTTTGTGAAATATTAATCCATGAAAAATGTTCTGTGAAAAATTCAGACATTGCTGTTTTGTGACAAATCCATGATTAATCCATGAACATTGTTGTTTTGTGAAAAATCCATGATTAATTTCGACCCTATGTTTTTAAAATCTCATAATTCATTGATTCAATGTTCCTTAGTTCAATGTTCTTTGAAAAATTGATGAAATGTTCCTAAAATTCATGAAATGTTCCTATGTTAAATAATTTCAAAATTAATTCAATGAATAATTTAATGTTTTGTGTGTGAACATTTATGATAATCATGGATTTATGAAATGTTCCTTAATTCAATGTTCTCTGAGAGATGTTTCTTTCATAATTCTTTATGCAAATGAACAAGCCCCAATGCTAACTACTTGGGGTTGGTTATGCAGATCCATTGTCTATGGTTTGCCCCATGGAAAGAAATATCCTTGATCAAATTCAAAATAGTAGTTTCAAATATTTTCAAGGAACTTCGATTTGCTGGATTAATTTTGTAATAATGATATATAAACTAAAGTGTATATCTTCATTTGCAGCTATGTGATGGACCTATTGTTGCCTTCACTATCCTTCACAATGTGTGTTGTAATCAGGGTCTTATACATGTTACCTCATAGGTAGGAAAGTGCACTACTCATTGATTTTTCCTGTTGGTTTCTACATCATTTAAATTTTACCCTTGGTTTACGTTTTCTATAATTAGATTCCATTGAAGGGCACTCCACATCAAGTCACGTACTTTGCTGAGAAGAATCTATACCCACTTATAGTTTCAGTTCCAGTAAGTGGATTTTCTTGCTTTTATAACATAAATGTTACTAGTATCTGCTTGTTCCTTGTGTTATGATAATCCCCTATGTTTTTTTTTCATGCTGCCTATGATAATTTGTGCTCTCTTAATGTCTATTCTATTCTATTTCACTTTGAAGCTACAATGGATATTGATTCAATGAATAATTCATTCAATGTGAGTGAGGAAGTTGAAGAACAAGACAACAATGTTGAATTTAATGAGAGTGGTGAAGTTGAAGAACCGAAAAAGGGGATGTATTTTATCTCAGAGCAAGAAGTATACACATTTTATGCAAAATATGCGAAAGCAACCATCACAAATGTGCAAGAAGTATACACAAATATTCATCTCAATAGCAACCATCACATTATACACGTTATTCATCTCAAAGAAACCATCACATTATACATCTTGTTAAGCAACCATCACATATAATATGAGCCTACATTTGTAAGCAACTAATAGATTTTTAAGCAACCAACATAATTCTATTAAATAAGCAACCAACATATTTTTCATCTATTAATTAAGCAACCAACCAACAGATTTTTAAGCACTAACAAAAAAATACAAAACAAGTAGAAAAATAGATTACATTTATAACATATTCCAAAACCTAATAACTGAGTCATTTACATGATAAAGTACAAAAATACACAAAATACAATTGCATAAGTCATTGTCTTGAAAATCTTCTCTATCCTTTGAAACCTTCTATCATGCTCATGAATTGCATTGTCCATCTCACCAAGCCTTCTTCTTAGATCATTAATTTCTTCTGTTCTTATATCTGTCCGACGTCTAGCATTGGAACGGATTGTGGAGGTAACGTCGTCGTTATCATCATCAGCGAACCTGAAGTAATTGCAGTGTTCATCCATATTCTACAATGCACAAGAATCAGTTAAACAAATCAGACAAATGAAATTTGTAAAAAGTAAAAGATTAATTTATATAACAGATACTTACATATTTTGTTGGGCAAACAAAAAACACACGTCCTTGATTTCCATTCTCATTGGTTCGTACAATATACATGGAAGCTGTTCTTCCACAATCACACAATCTTGGCTTTAATCTTATGTTCATATTATTAGTAGAAGATGAAGTCATTTTTTTATCTACATAAAAAATACTAACATATTCAACTACCTCATACTGATGAATAAGCGTCATACTGATGCATAATGACGCATTCATAGTGATGTGATCATAAACAGGAATCATTCAACAGATTTCCCTTTTGCCCTTTTTTTCTTTGATTCAAAAATATATTTGAATCATTATGTTATGATGTTTTGATCACTCTTTTGTTATGAGGATTTGAGAGCTCCAGGAAATGCAATGAATTCCATTTAATTGGCACTAGATAAATCGGTGAGGCTTTATATCTGCTTACTTTGATGGTCATTGCGTATTGTTTGCATAATTCTTAGAACTATTGTTTCAGATAATAAGGGCACTTTGATATTATATGTTTGTATCATTATGTAGAATTCTGTTGTGGTCAGAAAGGTCGCAAAGGGACTGTTGAAGAATTAAATTAATCGATGTCGAATCGTAACGTCAGGTGATTATGTGAAATCTATTTAATGGATTACCTAAATGTGGGCATATGAGCATTACAAATAAATAAATAAATAAATAAGCATATGCATTAGCTACATCTTTCACTAAGAGGTGGGTGTTTTTTGTGATTATGTGAAATCTATTTAATAAATTACCTAAATGTGGGCATATGATCAATAGGAAAATTTTAGAAAGTGTTTAGAATTTAATTTATTTATATGAATCCTACTTTAAAGTGTTTCGAATTGCATAAAATGTTAATCACATTCTGCAACAATCACATTCTTTCATATAAATAGTTAACACATTTTGCAACAATCTATAGTCGAAAGTGTCTAAACACCTACATATAAATGTTAATCACATTCTGCAACAATCTATGGTTATTTTCTCTTTCATAATTTTCTTTTGTTTTTTAGTATTACAAAAAATATATAGTCGAATCCACATTTTATCGTGAGACAGATTCAAAGGCAAATCCTAACAGGTATATTTTGTATGACCAAACTCATCACATATGTGTATTTCAAGAAAAACCAATCAAATGTATCTGAGAGGATACTTGATTCAAAGGCAAATCCCAAACCCTAACACATCACAAATTGAAGCCAAATCCCAAACCCTAGCACAAATTGCAAGCAAAATTCAACCCCAAATACTCTCAATCGACTAATTTCTACAAAAATTGAACATAAACGTAAACCCTAACTTTGCGATTTCAGGTTTACCTCATATTTGCTGTCACAGGCTGCCGTTCGCCCTCCATCGTTGTTCGTTGTCCACCATCTCGTCGTCTTTCGTCCACCGTCTTGTCTTCCTTCCTCCACTATCTAAATCAGTCCTTCTTCCTTCCAGAGACAAGTGAGAGAGGTGAGAGTGAAGAGATAGAGAGGAGAGAGATGTGAGAGAGATGAGGCGAGAGTGAGAGAGAAGTGAGAGTGCTGATTTGGTTTCGAGAGGGAAGAGATCGAGAGAAGAGAGAAACTTTTACTTTCGAGCCATTCGAGCCCAATATATTCGAGCTACGGATGATTTTTCTTTTTCAATTGAATTTGGAGCCAAAAATTTGTTGACATTTGATAATGTGGCATATTTGGCACCTGCTATTCAACTTGCCAAATTTGAGAACAAAAATAGTATCTACTATCTTTGGAAAGAATAATAACAGGCCATTGGAGACCTTTTTTATTATTATTATTTTTTTTATCACTCTTGCTAAATTATAACTTTGACAGCTCCATTGCAGATGCTCTTACAACCTAAGAATGTCCATTTAAATTTGTTATAGGATAATTGTCACAACCCAAACCCACCCCTATAGGTTCAGCATCGTAACTAGCTAGTAATCCTAGGATTTTTGAAAGCCTCTGAACAGATTAAACAAAAGTAAGGGGCTAGTGGAAGCAAATGTTATAATATAATGTCCATAGAGCTGTGCAGACATACATGGGGTAGAAAATATAAAACTTAATTAATATCATTATGACATTATTTCATATACAGATAAACCAAACTGGGTCTTCACCCAATACACAAACAAAATAGAAACTTGTTCAGACAAAACAAAAGAAAATGAAAGTCTTAAACTTGTTCACTTCTCAAAACGAGAACCTCCTCGGGAGGCACAAGGGTTAGCTGACAGACAGGTTTTCAAGTAATCATCGCTGAACCTGATCAGCTCCTAGTCACCTACATACATAAATAATTCAGCATGCTGGAGCCCAGTAAATAATAACACAGTAAAGATTTAACGAATGATGTCCATAATAGATTCAAAAATTAGAATTCAGATTCAGAAACAGATTCTTATTCAGAGTTCACGAATAATCATACATGGTATATCTATTAGCGCTAATAGAACAGTTGACTCATTTATACGGGACATAAAATTAGAATTTAGATTTAGAAACAGATTCATATTCAGAGTTCAAAGATAATCATACATGATATATCCGTTAGCGCTAATAGAATAGTTGACTCATTTATATGGGACGTAAACATTAGGGGTGAGCACAGTTCGGATTGGTTCGGATTGGAGTAAAACCAGGACCAGTTCATTATCTACGGTTCCTAAAAAATTGGAACCAATCCAACCCGTTTAAATCGTGGAACCAATCCAAACCAATTCATTTAAACACGGATTGGATCGGTGTAGGACCACAGATTCACATAATTAAATAACAAAAAAATATATAACATTTTAATTTCATAAAAATATAAATATAACATCATATTAGTTCCACAGTAGCAACATGTCTTTCCATAATAGCAACATACTATTCTAGAATTTAAACAATCATAAGAAAACTAGTTCCCCCATAAGTATTTAGACTGTTACAAATTAAAACTAAAAACCAAGAAACAAAATCAATAAAAGAAGAAACAATGTGAGTTTAGGTTTTATATGGAATATGAGAAAATATTATGTAAGATGGTGTATAATATAAATATAGTATATTTGTATACAGTCCAAATTAGTTTCAATCTGGAACCATGGGGTTCAATCCAGAACCGATTCGTGGACTATGGATTTTTAATTTTTCAATCTAGAACCGAATCAAGGATTCAAAAAATTAATCCAAACCTACCGAATTAGACTGGACCGGATCGGATCGGATTACAGATTTCACGAATTCCTTGCTTAGCTTTAGTAAACAGTTAACTCATGTGCACAGAGACGTTCATAAGGATCTATAACAATTGACCCATGATCACATGAGATGTACAGTTGACTCATGATTACATGAGACGTTCAGTTGACTAATGATTACATGAGACATATACAGAGCAGATAATAGATAACACATGATACTAAGGATGCCACGAATATATTTAAAAAATCTGGACAATCATTCACCCATACAGGAAATAGCATTTCAGAAAATCGATCATTTCATAACATCAGAAAATAATTAAAGTCAAATATAAAATTACAGAGTTGTTACTCACAGATAGCTCCAATAACAGAACAGTCAGAACAGACGGATCAGACAACCTATAGCGCATGACCTATACAAATGTATAACGGATACACATTGAAACACACGCTCAAAAAATACTTAACTTATTTATTTTCTATCTTAGTGTATTTCTAATCCTTATCCTCATTACTATGTCTTCATTAAGGCTTAGGAATGCCTAAAATGCAATAGGGATGCCAAAATGTAACTTGAAACACTTAGTCAAATTTTCAAAAACAATGCAGTCCACTCGAGTGCAATTTCGATCGCTCGAGCAGTCTACAAGGTCTGCAAAAGTACTAGTTGCATGATTTTTACGCTCGACGGTCACTCAGCAGTCACTTGAGCCAAAGACTAAGTAAATAGGGTCTTCGCTCGAGCGTAACTTCCTACATTTGAGCGGTCTGCAAAATTCTGTAAAACTTTTGGGAGATCTCATTTTACGCTCGAGCGCAACTTCCTACGCTCGAGCAAAGAATAAAAAATAAGGGTGGTCACTTGAGCGCAGGTTCTACCGCTTGAGCCAACCCCCAAACTCCGCAAAAGTACTGGGAGCTCGTATTCTTCGCATCGCTCGAGCAGTCTGCAAGGTCTGCAAAAGAAATGGTTGCATGATTTTTACGTTCGACGGTCACTTAACAGTCACTTGAGCCAAAGACTAAGTAAATAGGGTCTTCACTCGAGCGTAACTTCTTACGTTTGAGTGGTCTACAAAATTCTGTAAAACTTTTGGGAGATCTCATTTTATGCTCGAGCGCAACTTCCTACGCTCGAGTAAAGAATAAAAAATAAGGGTGGTCACTCGAACGCAAGTTCTACCGCTTGAGCTAACCCCCAAACTCTGCAAAAGTACTGAGAGCTCGTATTCTTTGCATCGCTCGAGCAGTCTGCAAGGTCTGCAAAAATACTGGTTGCATGATTTTTACGCTCGACAGTCACTCAACAGTCACTTGAGCCAAAGACTAAGTAAATAGGGTCTATGCTCGAGCGTAACTTTCTACGCTTAAGCGGTCTGCAAAATTCTACAAAATTTCTGGGAGCTTTCATTTTACCCTTGAGCGCAACTTCCTACACTCAAGCGAAAAATAAAAAATAAGGGTGGTTGCTCGAGCGCAAGTTCTGTCGCTTGAGCCAACCCCCAAACTCTACAAAAGTACTGAGAGCTCGCATTCTGAGCTTGAGCGCATATTTCACAGCTCAAGCGAAAAGTGCGAATTTTAGAATTTTCAAATTGCTCTTTAAGCTCCAAACTTCAATTCCAAAGCATCAAAGCACATTCTTTTGGGTCAAAACTTAAGAAAACATCAAGAAACTCAAAGTACATGATGAATTACAACCCATTTCGCAAAATCAAACCCAAAAGCTTTGCCAATTGTACAAAACAAAACTTGAAACTTTCAAAACATAACATGCATGAATTGTTATGAACTCAAACCTTTCAAAACATGATCAAATGAGATGTTTAGCTCAAAAACATGTTGAATTCTTATAACAAAACCAAAATAAGACCATGCATGTGGGAATTCTCTTGAAAACAACCCAGTATGCTAAGAAATGTGCATGCATGTAAGAATTGAGTTATAATTCTCCAATCTTAGCTTAATTCTCATGTTAATCTACTTACTTCTCTTGAATTCATGCATTGAATAAGTTAAACACAAAGCTTAAAGATTGAATTTCTTACCTAAGGTTCTCAATTATTTGAATTCTAGTGAGTTCTTGCTCAATATCTCCAATTTCCCTTTAATTCTCTAGCAATTCCTCCTTGCTTTCTTGAATTCAATCATCTCACTCTAACTCTCCCTTTCTTACGTTTTTTTTCTCAAGAAATGATGAACAAAGAAAGCTCTAGTGTGTGTATAAGCCTTATATAGGCTTGATTAGTGGACTTAGTTAAGTTTGGCTTAATTTAATTTAATCTAATTTATTCTAATTATTTGGTTCCGAATCGAAATCCAATTAAACCTACCATAAGCTTCTAAAAACTCTAAATAACAAATAAACGGAGTCAATTCCATGTTTGGATGCTGATGAAACCTTCAATTCGCATATCGAAACAGAAATTCAAACAGATATTTCTACGTCAAATAGATATAAACACAAATAACACAATACACAAGCAATTAATTCAGGATTTCCTCTTAATTACTTATTAAGCATTCTTAATCATAGATTATAGGCTAATCATAGGTCAAGATTGTTACAATGATCAGAAATATTATCCTATCACAGGGTTGGCCATGGTGTTTATATTGATTTTGACTCATCACTGTGGTATAATATTGAAAGGTTCAACCCTAGGGTTAATCATTTTCAACATAAAGAAAATTTCAATCATTGATAGGTGGAGCATATATGGTTTTGTCCAGCTTCTCGCCACATGGAGAGAAAGACTACATTAGATAGCTAATTGGGTTTTTGTAAACTCATTAGAGGATCCTATGAAGTACGGGTACTTAAAAAATGTTATCGTACAAGTATCGAATATTTATTGGGTGTAGGTACACGTACCGGTACAGCTACACACGTATCGAATATGCTGTATACGTGTCGAATTACCGATATCGGTTAGGTACCCATGGGTACGCGGTGGGTACTCAATGGGTGTGGGGTGGATACTCCATGGGTACTCCACAACAATTATTTTTTATTTTTATTTATTTATTTATTTTCCTTAAGAAGTTGAAATTTGATGCAAGTCTATGGCATTATTTCTTCTTAATCATCTTTAAAAAATTTATGTAATTTGGAACCATTAACTCTTTACACAGTTATTGAGTAACTTTGCCCTCTTACACTTATTGTTGTATAGTATTGTATTTGTATATTATTGAATATTGATTTATTTTGGGTTTTATAATTTCTCTTTATAGCTATTGTTTTGAACTTTGATTTGAAGGTGGGATGTTTAGCTATAAATTTAAAAAAATAAAATAAATAAATAAATAAATACTTGGTGTACCCATACCATACTTTTTTGAGATTTTAGCATATCGGCATACCTGTATCGTACCTGTACCTGTATTCATACCGGCACCCGTGCTTCGTAGGAGGATCCACTTTTCAATAATTTTAATTAAATGATTTTATCATATTTATTTGTAAAAAAAACTGATGGTTTAAAATTTTATAGTTATGATTATCGAATTAGACTAATTTTTTCATAGATGATCTACACACATAAATAAAAAACAAAATTGATCAGATCATTAGAGTAGGACTTATGGTTGGTTTACAAGATACTTGATCGTCTAGTCTTCTCTCTCAACTCAAAAAAAGTTAATCATTTTTACCACCTTTGAGCTATTTATCAAACCAAAATATTATGTCCGAGTGGACTCTATTAATTTAAATTCTAATTTCCTTAATCAATTGTTAAAATTATATATTTTATTGAACTATTAATTCAATCTCAGAATTATGTATTCCAAACAAATACTGCCCTAAGACTCTTGTTTTCATTTTCTATTACAATGCCAAAATTTTGGAGTTCCTTATCAGGAGGGATGTTTGATCCATCACTCTCCACAAGTATGGACCCCTAAGGAGTCAAGCACTTTCCTTTTCATGCACACCACATGGGAATCCAATTCATTTTTCATCACACCTCTCATTACTTTTGTCTATGATTTTTTTTTTTTGCCTTTCTAAAATGGTTGTGGCAGCTTTATCTACCTCATCATACTAATCAAATCAATAATAAAAAAAGTTGGTAATCTTCCCTATAGAATTAATACAAATCCAGATTAAAAGTCTAGAGCCTACTTAATTTGGTGGACCATTGATCACTTTCCCATCCCTAATCGGGATTAGGGAAAGTCTTCTTTACTTTCTAATTAATCAATTTCAAAAAATAAAAAATAAAAAAAACCAAACAAAGAATAACTCTACTTTTTGCTTGACTTGAAATCTCACTCCATATATTTAATTTATGCACATATAATATGTTATCATATTGTGCAATATCTATATATATATATATATATATAGGTATGTATGTATGATTAAAAGTGAAGAAAAGGTCCATGCATGCATTGAACTTTTAGGCTTTAGGTAGAAAGATGGTCATAGAGACTCAGACAGAGGTTACAGGTGGGAATGGTGATGATGATGGTCCATACATGGATGGGCTAAGTAATGGAATTATATATAAACTCTCAAAAATGCTAATTTTATAGAGTTAGAACACAAAAAAGTACCTAGAAAATATGTTGTGTGACAAATTAATTTTGGATGTGATGTTGGTAATATTTGAAATATACCTCAACTACACATTGTAATTTTTATAATTTTTTTTATGTTCAAATCTATATACCTAGCATTGCTGAGTTCAAAATTTTAAAGTGGACTTACAAAAAGCTAAAGCTAATTGTTAGCTTTTTATTTATTTAGGGGATGATTATTCATTCTAAGAATACACCCATCTGAATCAGTAACATCAAGAAGGAAGAAGTCTATTAACTTTGCCCTTATCAATTTTTATTTATTTTATTATTTTTTTTTGAGTTATAGGCGAATAGTGCTATAAAAATACAAATTTCATAAACTATTTTCACTCAAACCTGTGGTAGTTAAGTTGCATGCATCATGTTATCTTAGTTTGTCCTATTTTAAATATTAAAATTTTGAATGACAAATCTATGAGCAAAAGAATAATTTATGAAATTTGTATAACATTTTTCTCATGGCATAAAAAATTCGGTTACTTAAAAAACTGTCCCAATGTTGACATTCTTTCAATTATAGGGCTTGTTTTAGCAGTTTAAATAAAAAGAAAATATCATAAAAATATGGGCAAATTACAAACACCCCCCTCGAGATTTGGTGAAAATACAGATTCTCCCATGAGGTTTAAGAAATTACATCCCGCCCCCTGAGGTTTATATTTTCATAACAAATTGCCCCCTGAGGTTTTTATTTGCATCCAGATTCCCCCCAAATCTCTCCTAATTTGTTATGAAAATTTGACCCTCAGGGGGCAATTTGTAATTTCTTAAACCTCCGGGGGAAATCTGTATTTTCACCAAACCTCGAGGGGTGTTTGTAATTTGCCCTAAAAATATCAGAACACTGCAAAAATGAACTCATATTCACATTACAGTGGAACTCATACCAGGTGGTGATTTGTGCATTTTGCACTGCTTCAAGCATTGTTGCTTTCAGGGTTTGCTTTGCATTTTTAAAAAAAATCTACTTTTGTTAGATAGCTGTGATTTGAGAATCTGTAGACAATTATTGAATTTTTAAAAACTTTTTGGTGTTCCCATCGTCATTGTCACTAAAGATGAGCTTTGACATTAAAGAAAGGCAAATAATAAAGAAAGAATAGGCTGAATGAATAGCCAGCAAGTAATTAACAAGTGCTAGTAATTAATTCAGCAGACTACTACTGTGTGACTTCTACATAACAAGAATCTCCAACTGCCACATTAAATTTAATTTTCCACTAAATCATAATATATATATATATATATTATTAGCATAGTCTAATTTAATTCATTATTTAGTTTTGCTTAGCAGGATAAAATAAGGGATTGAGTTCCTGCAAGCCTGCAACTATGGTTGGCAAAGTAAAAAATTTAATAAGACACAATGATAAATCTTAAAAAGAAAAGTAGCACTCAGTAATTTTTCATTTTTTTCTTAGGTTAGAGTTGGGAAGGACAAAATTGCAGCCTGTATTGTAGCCTAGTAAAATACTTAGATGCTGTGTACCATAAACCCCCCCTTTCTTTAAAACCAGTGGCTATTGCTTTTGTGGGTCAATGGAGTTTGCTTTTTGAGTTAAATCGAAAGCCTAAGCTTCCCCAACTCATTGCGTCATGGCTACTTTAATAATACTAACTTTATGGGTGGTGCATTATATAATTAACAAAATGCTACTTCAAATCTGAAAATAAATTAATAAACAAAAATCTAATCTTAGCTCCTGCAAGTATACTGCAACTCACGTGATTTGCTGATTCTTAGGTTAATTAATTAGGTTTCCAAATTAGATAATTATTAGAAACCAAGAAGAGTCGAGGGAGAAGCAATGGCGAGTGAAAGCGAGCAAGATTTTTGTTAGGTTTTTGTACTTAGTAATCTTGTTGGATAAAATTCTATTTAGTTATATTTTTATTCATTCTATTGTATCTGTGAGTTATGAGAATTTAGATGCGAATCAAATCTGAGTTGTGTTAGAGTAGAGGAATTTGTGCTGACATTCCGTATTTTTTTGAGCTCTCCTACTTTGCTACTTCGCTGACTAAGCACGGTTCATCTAGTTTATTTGCTTGTGTTCTAAACTTTTGGAGAAGATGTTTCACCATTTGAGCGGTAGATGTTGTGTTCGAGCAGTTGGCCTATATGTGAGCACCGCCTTTAGTCACACCACTCAAGTAGTAAAGTGGTTACTTGATCGGTTTTTGCGGTTTTGTTTAGTATAAAGTGCGTCGTTTGCTTGTTTTAGGGTTGAATCCGTCCAGATTCTTAGAAAAAAAGAGAAAACAAAGTGTTTTATATTGAAGGGTATTTACGTATGAGTTTTTTTGATGTATAGAAGGTAATCGATTGATCAACGAACTACATATTGACAAATATCAATGGTTAGTTATGTTCTTTTATTCGCAAAAACAGAGAAGTGTTCATTGGTGGATTCCAGAGTAGCCCATCGTCGTAGATTTAACATTGGCATTGTAGATTCAATGTTCGGCAAAACAATTCCGAGGTGAAGACCATGGTGGAAAAGGAACATCGGATTTGGTTCAATTCAGGCGTAAATTTGTTAGGTAATTTGGAGTTCTTATGTGTAATTCATTTTTGTCTTCTTAGTGGATTGTTTTGTGATTTTGGTTTATGATTTTTTTTTTATTTATCACAATTGGATTTGTCTTCTTAGTGAATTATTTTATGACTTTGGTCTGTGGATTTTTTTATCACAATTGATTTTTTTCCATGTTAAATCATTGTGTCGATTTGTTATTGATTGTTTGATCGTGATTACTATTCATTGTTTAAAATTGAATCATAACTATAAATCAAGAGTTTTTAAGAATCATTGAATTATGAGAGATTGCTGTTAAAATGTAAAAAATTTTAGACATAGTCAATGATTATAAATGATTTAAGATAAGAAAAATGAAGTTTTCTTGACTGGTGAAGTTGTTTCACTGATCATGTTGGACATTAACTATCATCACATAAAAATATTTTTTAAAATGTCAGCATTTTTGGGTGAATTAAAAAAAAAAAAAAAAAAAGTCAGCATGATATGACTTATTTTTACTGAAAATAATAAAAAAAATTCAGCAAATGAATATAAGCTCGATGCTTCTTAAGCTCCATTTGACTCTGGTTAAAAAATTAGTTTATTGGTTAAAAAAATCTATTGTGCAAGAAAACATTAGCTCATTTAGTAAATTTAGTTTTGGTCAAAAAATCTAGTTTAACCACCCTAAAAAAATTATTTAAAAAGTTAAAAAATTAGAAATATGCTAGATAAACTAATTTTTTATAAGTTTATTTTTAACTAATAAACTAATTTTTAACTAACTCTCGCAGAAATTCTTCAAATATTATATAAAAAATACTTAAGACTCATAAAACATTACCCCTAAATTGATCTTTAATAATGTGAAATATTGCATATTAGTCATTAATTTATTTAAAAATCAACAAATTAATACCTAACCCCTACCACGTTAATGTGGATAAATTTAGAAGTAATGTTAAGGCCTCTAGATTTGTTAAATTTTTTCCATTTTGTGATGTTTTATTTTGTGTTTGTAGATTTACTCCCAACAATACCTAAATGTTAGATCCTCATAATTTATACTTTTAAATTCACCTACAATAACATGATAAGAGAATTAAATATTTTATGATTAAATTTGTTACAAATTAAAAATTAACGCATAATATTTCATATAATCATAGATTAAGGCCTCTTTTGGAAAGGCAAAAAAAAAAAAAAACAAAAATGTTTGAGACCCCATTTCCCTCTCACCCCCTTTGACCCCCTTTCCCTCCCATTGGCCAATTTTTCTTTTCTATTTTTTTTCTTTTTCTTCTCCTCCAATCATCACCTGCCACGTGTGTGTGGGGTGGTGGGGGTAGTGATTGGAGGGGGTCTCTATCAATGCTCAAAAAAAAAAAGCTAACTAATTATCTTATTGATTATTTGGATCATATCATCTTTTCATTTTTTTACACGTTTTGTTTTTCCATAATAAACTAATAAATCAAAAAAAAAAAAAAAAACACTTCCCACAATAAGCTTAAATTAAAGTAGACTTTTTATGAGTATCAAACATTTTCCCTAAAAACAAGACTTGGAAAAATGAAAGTCATCCGAGTTACAAGAAACAATAATACTTAAGTTAAAATCGTGGGGACTCAATAATCTGGTAGTTTTGTCTCGAGTTCTGTTGATAGAATTGAAGTACAAACTTGTTGTCGAAGTCACGAACTTGTGTGTAAGTAATATGATCTAATATATGAATGAAAGTATGATCTCTTCTGTTGAAAGTGCTTCTCATTATATATACCCAAAGTACGCCGTATAGAAGAAGTCCGTTCCTCTTGAGAATGACAACTCTTTTGAATTTCAACAATTAAAAAAAAAAAAAACACAATTTTTTTTAGAGCAACAAAATGTTGTAAAATACGGAAGGAAAAAAAAAATAACATACACGCTAAAGCCAGACTCAATCTTTAAATTTCAACAATTTTAAACTTATTTATCAGATTCGGGTATTTTCATGAAATAAAAACTTTCAAAACACCACTTCAAAATTAGAAAACATGAGTTTATTGAAGTGGTGTTTTGATAATGCGATGTGAATTGAAAACACAACTCCAACCTTAAAGTCATTTTCTTTTAAAAAATTACTTGAGCTTAGAAAACAAATTTAAAATTATTTGAATTTGCCAAAAAAAAAAAAACACTTGCATTTGGGGAAAGAAAAAAAATAACCCTCAAAGGAGGCTGGTTGCAAATTTGGTGCAAAAAATGAGAGCTAGAAGCCTGACCCAAAAACTTTGGGACTTAAGGCCATGTTTGTTTAACAGATTAACCCGGTGAGATTATGAGTACAGTGAGATTGAATGAAGAGATTACTAGTATGATGATATTAAATTAGAGATATAAGAAAAAGTGTTTATTTGTGTACTAGTATGATGGTATTAATTAATTGTGATTAAATTTATAAAATTACATAAAAATCCTCATTATATAAATATGACTTTGTCGTTTTTTTATAAAAAGAGAACAAAATAATCTTTTAACATTTTAACACAACTAAACATGATTTTGACGAACCCCACATATTGTTAATCTAATCTATTCTGAGAGGCCAAATAAACAAGGCCTAACAATCAAAAGTTAAGAGCTAATTGCCCCAGTTGGATTTAACAATCAAAAGTTAAGAGCTAATCAAAAGTTAAAAGCTTTTCATAATATTCTTTTATGATGCATAACATTACTCTAAATATTAATAATTATAATTATAATTATATATTTTTTTTAATGTATAATTCTTTTTGTCTGGCACTATTGCACTGTAAGGGTATCTCCAACGGTTCATCATTTTTTTTAAAATCAAATTTGAGTAAAAACTTCATTTAATATCAAGTTCTCCAACGGAGGAGTTTGACCTTTCATCAAAACACCGATCAATCGGACAAATGACCGGGCGGATGTCCGGCCGGTAAACCGACCAGTGTATTTTTTTCACAAATTTTTGCCTAGAGGTGGTCATCCGGGGAAACATCCGGTGGTGAAAATCTAACGGTTATGAATAGTGATTTGATGAGAGCTCTTAGCGTCTTCAATTTAGTGAATTTTTTTTAATGTCCTTGATTTGATACTAATTCGAAGAAATCGTTGAAATAAGAAAAATATTTTATTTTTTTTACTAAATTTAAATTTAATGAAAGAATTAATGAAGCATTAGAGATGGTGTAATGGCCCATAATAGTCCACAACTTAAAAAAAATAAAAAGGGTCTCATTTCATGAGCTTAGAATCTTCAACCAACGAGATTTGAAGCTTCCATTAATGAACTTTGGACAGCAGTGACACCGACACTAATACTATGGGAGATTGAATGACGTATCCTCCACGGCATACGTATTTATTTCCAATGACGAATTGATGAATACATAATAATAGTTATTATTATGTCATAAAGACTTGGGAGTGATTTGGAATGTTTTAAATAAGTATATTTTTTGATTTTTTATAAATAAAAAATCAAAAAAAATATGAAGAAAAATAGAAAAAGTGGGTAGAAAAAGAGAGATGAGATGTTGATTAATGTGTCCTAAATAAATGTATGTATGTAAAAAAGTACAATTTTTTAGCGCATGCCAAGCATATTTAATTAGCATTGATTCCTTTCTGAAAGTGAATTTTTTTATTAATTTTACAAAAAAAAGACATGTAAAAAATGTAAGTATTAACTTTTTATAACAAATTTTTTTTTTTTTTTTTTTTTTTTTTTGGTGTCTATTTTTAACTATTTTAGCTATTTCTCAAATATTATTTCCTCGTTGCTTAGACAGATGGTGTTGTTTATCACAAGTTCAACGTCAAAAAGCTATTTCTCAAATACTAAAGCCATAGTCAAGTAGTACTACTACACTGATATCATTCCATTTGGACCAAGCCAAGCTCACAACCTTCTCAATGCTGCTGATGAAAACATAACCTCAAAATATTTTAGGTGGCAGGTACATTATATGGTCAAAATGTTGTAATATATCATTTTATTTATTAATTGACATGCAATAAAAATAAAATTTGAGAAGCTACTTTATGTTTGGTCGAAGTTGCTAATTGTTCCTTCACATTAAACTTTGATTTTAGTTTTTATTATATGTCAATTGATAAATAAATTCATAACATTATGTTATCTCAACCACATGAGATACCTAGAATTTCCACTCCAATTGTTGCTGTTAAGCCTCTCTTTAGTTAAGTTTTCAACCATCATAGTGCTGCATTGCCTCTCAACCATCTTACCTTAATTCAAATTGCAATGTCTCTCAACCATCTTACCTCAAATTTTTTTTTTTGGGGTGTATGTCTCTAGGGTTCATTTGTTGGTCTAGTCTGTGACTGTTTACATGGTCATCTCACAAGGATGTAAATCATGATTTGTTTTTTTTTTTTTTTTCCGAAAATTTCAAACATCCAGCAAAACCAACACATTGGCAAAATCCAATATATCAGTTGCCATTTTTTCACAATTTCAAAATGTTTTGATATTTTCTGATATATGGACTGTTAAATCTCATATTATTTAATTTTAATTTACAAATTTATATATATATATATATATATTTGTCTCATCGATTATTTTTTGATATTGTTGTGATTATATGTTAGAGGATGCAGAGTAAAGAGAATAGGCAAACGGCCCAAACTGTTTTATTACCCATGGACTCGAACCCCATCCCTTTGTCATGTGAGAGTGCCCTTTTCATTCTCCATATCAAATTCTATACACTCTGGCTCTTGCCTTATTATTATTAGGGCTATGCTACATTCCCTAATTTTTTGCCCCCTAATCTCCTTAAATTTCAAATCAAGGCAAAAAAAAAAAAAAAAAAAAGCCCAAAACGACACCGTTTTGGAAATTAGGGGGGACTTTTTTAGAAGGACAAATCACTTTCCTTATTATTATTATTATTATTTGGATTCCTTTCCCTCTTTTTTGTTTTTCTTTTTTGTTTTTGCCTTTAATATACTTATGCTATGCTTTTTCTTTGTCTTCTTTTGGTCATGGGTAGAATTGCACACAACTCAAATCAACTCGTTACATAAATAAGCTCCGCCAAGCTCAAAATAAAATAAAATAAAAGAAGAAGATTATAAACAAAATTTAAGAGAATGCTCATATTATTAATAAATTTCATTAATTAAATATGTAAACATTCACAAACACCAAACATAATCAAAAAATAATATATAATTGATATATTAGTAAAAATAAAAATTAAATTATCTATTTTTGTGTTCACAAGCTTATTCGAGCTGAGATTAGTTCGATTCAAGTGCGGCTAGATTACTTAAATTTACTAACTAGCTGCCTAGGATATTTTTGTATGGTTGTTTTAAGCGCACACGCGATATGAGACTTAAAAAAACTTTTTGTTTCAGTCCAGCAGCATCGTCCAATACTAGACTTACAAAGCCCAGCCCGTGGGTTATGATGATTCAAAAGGGAGGAAGAAAAAAGAAGAGTTCAAAGCTCTCTAAAAGTTAACATTGTGAGGCTCAATTGGCTGCCGCTGCAGCCATAGGATGGAAATCGGATTTTGTGGCAAATCTTTTAACACAATTACTAAGGGGGGCATTTATAAGAGACCCCTATAAAAAGAAAAATGCTTGGAAACCCACCCTAAACCCACCCTTACAGACCCCAAATTTACCCTGAATGTGTTTGTGTGGTGAATATCGAATTGATGAAGTGTGGAATTTACATATGAAGTAAATTTGAGCTATTAATTTCTTTTTCTAGATAATTTTGAGTTGATGAGGATATGTTTGTAATATTGTTTCTATAAAAAGCCAGAAGCAGAGGAAAGGCACCAACTAAGCAATACATAAAACCCTGACTCTCTATCTAAGACCTCACTCTCCGTCCCTATTCTTGAATGCTCAAAGATTGTCATCAAAACTAGTATATTAAGAATCAGAGGAGCAGCGCTGCACCCAAGGTTCACTTTTTCTCTCCTTCCTATCTTGAAGTCATATGGTTCAAGATCGGACCATACAGATTTCAACATCATCAGTTGGATTTGCTTCTCCTTAGAAGCTTTACTTTGTCTTTTACCAGCATCACTGCTCTGGGCTTTCAACTCTCTTTATTGCCAACAGAACAGAGAGAGACGGCACATTTTTGGTATTGCTTTTGTTTTTTGTCCATAAAAATAAAATAAAATCTCACATGAAAAACTTATTTAACCTGTTTTCAAAAAAAAAAAAAAAAAAAAAAACTAAAAATGCCACCCTTTTATTAAACACTTTAAAGTTGTTTTTATAAATTTTGAAAATTTGATTTCGCACAAAAATGAAAACTAGGGATTGTTTTCATTTTTATTTCTGAGAACACGAAAATGGAAGAAGGAAAACAAAATTATTGAAAATGAAACAATATCAAACCTTAGTTTCTGTGGAGTATATCCTAGCTCTCTTCTTTCAAGTAATCCAAAGATCAATTTTACATCTGCTAGCTTTAAGTACTTACATCACTCGTGACTACCTTTTCCCCAAGATAATGCCTTCTGAAACTTGAAATAACAGCTCAACCCAACACAACATCCAATCCAGCGTCTGTTATGCGCTCAGCGAAATTCTGTTTTAGCAGCCACCAAACAACTAGTTCAGCAGGACTGCTAGCGAGTTTGTGATTCACCAGCTTTTAAGAATCATGAAATCAAAATCAAATCATTCTGCTAAATAAATCCCAAAACCAAAATCTCATTTTCTTGCACTAATTATAACACCACAATGAGTCCCTACCCAATATATGTTGGCCAACAATTCCGAACTTTTATTGCAGAGGAACTAGCACTACTTCAGATGGAGAAAAAAATCGAATCTTTTATTGAACATCCAATTCTACATTTTCTCAACACTGAAGCTAATTCATCTGTGCAAAAGTTACATCACTCTTTTCCTTTATTCAGCATCAAAGTCTATGTTTTCTCGTCACTAAAACTAATTCATTTGTGCAAAAGCTACATCCCTCTTTTCCTACCGCCCATAAATCTGGCTGGACTAAACGGACTGAGATCAACAATACTAGAACAACCATCAACCACAAGCTCAGCAACGGCAGCCCCAGTAGCCGGACCATTTAGAATGCCCCAACAATTGTGCCCGGTTGCCACATAACATCCCTTCACTCCCGGAAGCTCCCCAATTACCGGCACACTATCATCAGTGCATGGCAAGAAGCAAGCTTGCTCCGCTTTCACTGTAGCTTCCCCTTCCCCTAAATGGCTTGACACGGTCCTTGCAACTCTCTTAAGCACTGCGATTGATTCAGGGTTCCCTATCACCTGTTCTGGATCATCCGGTACCTCAACTTGAGCTGACATTCCGCATATGTACACCTCCCCTATCAATTTGACCAATCAAATATAGAATCATAGCTTTGCATTCAAGATTTTCTTGATCCAGATAACTAGAGTGCTCATCAAGCGTTTGGTTGCCAAGAAATTTTTGAAAGCATATTTACAATGACTCGATACAATTTCATAGCTATGAAGTCTGATTGCACAATTTGCTAGGTTGAAGTTTTTTTTTTCCTTTATTTCCTTGGTTAACAAAAGACAATATGCTTCTAGGCCTAAATTTCGTGGATTGCTCATCAAGTGTTTGGTTTAAGAAAATTTTGAAACCACATCAACTAGTTTCAATTTTCCTTTATTTCTTTGGTTAACATAAGATACTGTTTCTATGCCTAAATGTCGTTTCTTTACTCAGATTTTCACAGAAACAAAGAGACATATTACTTGAGCATTCATTTTTCTTACCAATTTCCCCACATTTTCTCAGCAACCAAACAATTAAGACTAATAATACATATAATCCAAAACATATGGTCAGTAAACATACCAGTGGGACGAGGGTAGACTTCAGGATCCATAGGCTTCCCTCCCTGGGCCGCATAGTAAGTGAGAAACAGAGCATGAGGCGAAATCGCACCAGGTTCTTTGGGCTCCAGTACTATACTATGCGCCTTCAGCCCATACACTCTGAAAATAGACGACAGAATTGACAATTTACCAGACCACGGCCCAAGTGCCAAAACCACCGCATCGGCAACAATTTCACGACCTCCCTCCAGCAAGGCCGCCCTCACTCCGCCTCCCTCCACCGCCACGCTCTCCAATTTCCCGATCACCACTTCAACTCCATGCTCCTCCACCGCCTTCGTCAGTAGCGTTCGAGTGAATAGCTCGGGGTGAACTTGGGCCGTGGTGTTGGTGGTCCCGATGGTTCTAGGGTTTCGGGCTGGACCGTCGACCCAAGAAGGTAGAGATTGGGTAGGGTTTTGGGGGTGGGGGGTTTGGGATTCGGTGATGGTGAGGCTGAGGGTGGTGAGGGGGCGGTAGCCGTAGGATTGGGGGCCGTCGAGGTCTTGGGCGAGGGAACGGTGGAGATTGAAGCTGGCGCGGGCCAGGGAAGAGAGCGGCCCACCGTCGCACCAGTCGATGGCGAGGAAGCCGCCGGCTTTGCCGGAGGCGGCGCAGGCTATAGATGATTTCTCAACGAGGGTTACGGCGGCGCCTTTCTTGGCTAAGAAGTAGGCGGTGCAGGCTCCGATTACTCCGCCGCCGCAAACCACCACTCGCTGCCTCTGCTGCTCCTCCATGGCCTCTGCTGCTGATGATGATGATGATCGACGAATCAGGGTGATGTTGGAGATTCTAGAAATACGAATTTGCCTGAGTGGTGGACCGGGCAAGACAAGCGGTTCAACCCGTGATGTCGCCAACATCTCTTCCCTTACGGGAAAGATTATGATATATATGTATTTTATAATTATATAAGAAAATGGAATAATTTTTTATTTTTTAAATCATAACTTTTTTTAAAAAAAATTTATCAGTTATAATTAAATATTTTAAAATGATATCATAAATAAAGAGAAAATTAGTTGTAGTTATAATTAAAAAAAATATTCAACTAAATGCGCATATGGTATAAGATGGGTGTGTACAATAGATTTTTTTTTTTTTGTCTTCACGATAAGCTTCTCTCCATACATTATTTCTCTATATTTTTTAAGGATAATACTTGGGACCCCCTTTTGGGGGCACCCTCACCCTTTTATGTGTGTCGGGGTGATTGGATGTCTTGAGGAAAGTGTGGGCCAATGAGAGAGAGTCAAGGGGTCAAAAGGGTCTCTATCACCACCCATTTTTTAATATTCTTTTTATGAGTTTTAATTTAGACCACTGAACCATCTATATCGTAAGGCCCACAATGAAGGTTATTCGTGTAAAAAATTATTTTTATCGAATAATTATAAACATGAGAACAAATCACATTTTGTTTTATACAATAAATGATTTAAATTTAATTATACTTACTATTCATTTTATAAAATAAAATATGATTTATTTTTGTATTTATAGTTTTCTGATAAAATTAATTTTTTGTATAAATGAATTTTAATATAAAAATTATGATATATATAGTTCAAATCATTAATAAAAGAGAGACTTATTTATAAGTCTTTTTTCACACACTTATGATAGGTTAAGTTCTAAGTAAAAATTTATATTCTCATAAGTCCTATGGAAATTTACTTGACACATTTACCCTTAATAGTAGATGTTAATATCATATCCATATACATTAATTTTGAAATTCGGAAAACATTTCGAAACTCCCAAAAAACATTTCGAAACCCCCAAAATAGGCTGATTCAATTGTTTACATTTCGAAACTCACCACGAACAGGAGAAGGGGCGTAATTCGACGGAGACGATCGACGGGAAGGTGACAACGGTTACCGTTTACAGTGAGAATGAGGAATGATGACTCCGAAACGTAAGTGTGCATTTGCCCCTGTTTCGCAATGTTAATTTATTTGATTTTTATTAACAACCCAAAACTAGGGTTTATGTGACCTTCAGTTGTAATCTGCTTTGTTATTTGTATGTTTTGTGAGAATTGTGATGAATAATTGATTTTACAGTTTTCGAATTGAAAATAATATGTATGTTGGGGTTGTACGTTGGAGGTTCTGTGGGTTGACTAGTGTGGGTGATTTATGCTTGATTCGTTGTTGAATTGGGTTTGGTAGACTATTTTAGGGGCCACAGTCACAATCATTATTTGATTTTATTTGGTTTTTTTTCGATCCGAGCATAGTATTGGGTTTGGTAGACTATTTTGGGGGTTTGTCGTTGTGTGTTGTACAGTTAATGAATGTGATTGTGGCCCAATATGAAATTAGTGTCGGATGTAAGTGGAAGCACATGTAAGTTGGACTATGTGTACAGTGCCACGTTGTGGTACGATGTCGTTTAGTTGTTTTCACTCAGATATACAAATGTGACAAATTACAAATTTGACAAATTACACACACACCTTTGTCACAGTTACGTCAAGCACTTCTCAGTCACATTTGAAACCATAGCGCGTAATTTGTCACAATTACGTTAAGTACTTCTCAATTACATTTGAAACCATGGCTGTGAATGTGTACGCGTAATTTGTCACAGTCATGGCCATGAATGTGTGCGCATAATTTGTCACAGTTACGTCAAGTACTTCTCAATCACATTTGAAAGCATGGTCGTGAATTTGTGCGCGTAATTTGTCACAGTTATGGCCATGAATGTGTGCGCGTAATTTGTCACAGTTACGTCAGGTACTTGTCAGTTACATTTGAAACAATGGCTGTGAATGTGTGCGCGTAATTTGTCACAGTTACGTCAGGTACTTGTCAGTTACATTTGAAACAATGGCTGTGAATGTGTGCGCGTAATTTGTCACAGTTACGTCAGATACTTGTCAGTTACATTTGAAAGAATGTGTGCGCGTAATTTGTCACAGTTACGTCAAGTACTTCTCAGTCAAATTTGAAAACATGGCCGTGAATATGTGCGCGTAATTTCTCAGTCACATTTGAAACAATGGCTGTGAATGTGTGCGCATAATTTGTCACAGTCATGGCCATGAATGTGTGCGCGTAATTTGTCACAGTTACGTGAAGAACTTGTCAGTCACATTTGAAAGAATGTGTGCGCGTAATTTGTCACAGTTACGTCAAGTACTTCTTAGTGACATTAGTCATATCACGAACATACTGACATGCAATATTACGTATTGCTATTAAAGTACATATTCACATACGTTATCAGTAGGATCTTACTTGTATATGAAATGTGAATTTTTTGTGGCATTTTTTTTCAGGAGGCTCAATTAAACGTACACCACAGTCAGGCTACAAGGCGAAAGTGAACAGCAGTGAAGGGACTAGAACTGGTAAAAGACGGCGGTCTCAAACTCCGTCATAGAATGTGAACGCATTAGGGCAAAATAGTGCCCAAAAAGGAAAGAAGCTGAAATATGAGCCTCAACAACGACTGAACAAACAACCAACATTTTGCTACCGTTCTAACATTGCTGGAATTGTGAAGTTGGTGGCAGTGTCAAAACTGAAAGATGAGCATTGGCAACATCTTCAGAAAACACCGTTCTGGTTGTTGTTGGATGCGATGCGAAAAACCAATCTAAACCAACATGAATTCCAAAAATGTGATGACATTGTAATGAGGATCATTCAGACATTTGTTCCAGATAAGTCGACTTTCATGATTAGTGGTAAACACATTGAGCTTACGAGCATCGATATGCAACTAATATTTGGAATTCAAGGTGGTAAGAAGAGTTTAGATGTGTCACATGGGCCAAGACTTCCGACTGACTTCATCTAATGAAGGTCTCCCAAAATAGCACGCATAAACTTGAAGACCATTAAGGAACTATTAATGGATGCATTACTCGGGGACACTACTCAGGATCACTAGGATGTAGCAAAGTTACTGAGTTTGTACTTGTGTGGGAAGTTATTCTTTACTACTTCAGGAGAGACTGTGGGATGGGGGTTCATCCGAGTTGTAGAGGATCTAGACAACATGAAGGCATATGATTGGGCTGGAGCAATCTGCACAACTTTGATGGAGTCAATTAAGGGATTTTACTCTAAGCCTGAAAAAGTTACTGGATATGTTACTGCCCTACTTGTAAGTGCTCTTTTTTTTTTTTTTTTTTTCCCCACAATATAATTTTGTATTTGTTTTGAAAAATTTTCATAGCTAATATTTTTAACCCATGGTCACACAGTTTTGGATATGTGAGCACACCAACTTGATACAAGCAGATCGTGGAGATGGATTTCCGAGGTTTATGAAATGGAATATCAGCAAGTTGGTCACAAAGATAAGAGCAGTGCACATTGAGCAGCCAAATGATGTGGAAGTACGATTTTCTGTACCGTTAGAGTAAATATTAGATGTGCCAATTTACTATTTTTGATTTTTGATTTTTAAATTGTTTGCAGGTTGTGGTAGGAGATCTGTACATCAGTCATTCTGAACGGCGCTTCATGAAAACAAAAGACGTTAAACAAATTGGAGCAAAGACCGAATGTTCAAAGCGCAGTGGGATTGGTGCTGAGAATAATGATTAGTGTGCTCGGGGTGCATCTATGTCTGAAGAATACCAGAGAGCACTGCTTGATATTGGTGTGCTTAAGATAGAAGTAGTACGTAAATCTGATGTCATATTTGCATTACAGACAGAACTGGCAACAATGAGGGTAGCGTACGAAGAAAAATGTGCCAAGTTAGAATAAGAAATCACAGTGAACAATAAGCAGAAGGAATATGACATTGAAAGGATGCAGCAGCTAGTGGATGAACTTAATGACAAAAAAGCGAAGCTCGTGGAACAGTTGGAGGAGTACGCAGTCCATGAATACACCCAAGCATTTCGGTGTACGAGAGATGAAGCAAAGTAATGAGGAAATGTACCACTGTGACGCAAACGTACTTGCCATTATGCCATTGTCAACATCGTTTCCATCTGATGTGAATGAGAAGACAGAGTTGTAAGGGGTGGATACTTATGTGACCTCGATCAACGACATTGGGCAAATGGCATGTGATGTGGATTTAATGGCTGGTATTAATCAAAACACTGGAACAACTACGTTGTAAAACTCACTTGTGAGAAACATTAAAAATAAAAATAGAAAGGAGCATAAACTGCCAGAGTATGAATATCCACTGGTTTTGGGGAGGCAGATGAAACCATTTGATAGTGGTATGCTCAATGACGGTGAGTGTGACAGTAAACAAGAAATGGAAGATGACATCATTGAGGTTGACAACATTGCAGACCCAGATAGGATATTTTCTCGATTCGACTTGACTAATCGTCTACCAATCTAGAAGTTGTTATCAATGCAAGAGAAAGACAAGCTTAAAGAAACATATGAGAAAGGGGGTGACAAGTAGGTTATGCAACTTGCTCTTACCATTATGCATTTGTACTTGAATTTATTGTTCAAAAAATGTATTGTAGTGCGCAAGTCTGGACTGGACCGTATGTGTCCAACTCTGTGTCTTTTAATGACATACGGTGATCGTTAAGGGGCTGACATTACGAGGCAATGTAAGTATAGTATTTCTAATTACTCGTCAAACTTCTAAAACTTCTTCACATAGAATGCAATTTACGTATATGTATACAAGGGAAGGAAAAATAAAAATTGTTTTCTTTTTCACGTAGGTCATTGATGCCTACGCGGAAATGCTGATGTACGAGTAGCAGATGAAGTTGCCTAAATTCGCGGATGATGAAAAATCATACATTTTCAGCACATTATGTTTGGTAAGACATGCAACTGAAGAAATGAATATTTTCATTTTTAGTTTGTCATTTTAAATTTCCAAAATGAATGTCTACAGCCTACGATAAGAGATATGGCCGAAGATGTACGTGACAGGTACTTGGCATTGCGTGCCCCACATGCCTTGAAAGCCAGATATATTCAATTCCCAATCCACTTAGATAACCATTGGACACTAATGGTTTATGACACTGAGAAGGAGTTTTGGTTGCATTACAACTCTATGAAACCAAGACGTGGAAAGGAAGACAAATATTATTGGGAAGCGTCGCTGCTGGTTAATAAACATCAATTACTTTCTTGCAGTGATATTTGTATTTTATTTTGGACAACAATACTAATTATTGTAATATAAATTTGACAATAATGTAGAAATCCTACTTTGAGGATTACATAAATCGCAGACTGAAGGTGGGCACAGTTGAAACACAAGACTTGGTGAAGGAGCTTCTAGTGGTTGATTATTGTCCACAACAAAAACTAGACTCGTAAGTTTTTTACGTTTCTTTGCAACGTATGCCATTCATGTTTCCGTACATTGCACGTGGTCTCTTTTGACATTGTTACTAATGACTTAAATTTTCGTGATAGGAATGATTGTGGAATTATAGTATGCTTCATTATGAAACAACTTGTGCGTCACATAGATGTTGACAAGTCAATGGGAGAGGAGAGCTGCAGAACAATGCAAGCCGGTATGGTGAAGTCATTTGTGAATGACAGGAGAAGGTCATTTGTGGCTGGCAATTGACTATCTATTGATGGTGGTATATAGATGCAAATTTGATATTTTGGGTATATAATCACACTATTTTTGCTTTGGAATGGTATTAAAAGCTTGCTGGTACAGGAAAAATTAGAAGTTTTTGATTTTTTCGTAGCATTGTGAATATGGATTACTGATTAGTGTATTTTGTTTTGGGAATAGGCAACAATGGTTAATTGATTTTTTTGTGAATGCACTTTATTTTGTTAATATGGCTTTATGTGTCATTCAGTAATGTCAATAAGAATTTAAGGGCAGCAGGAATATTGGCTACATAAGTGTGAATCAAGTTGCATAAATGTGAATGTAATTGGTAATGCCACTCATAATGTGAGGTGAATGTGAATGGTAATGCCATAAAACAATGTGGGTTGTTCATTTCTAATACACAGATTGTGTTTGTGAATGTATGGCAGTGTTTAGTACTTGTATTAAGGAGTGTGAAATTGCAAATGTGAATGTGGTTGACTGAGGGTGAAGTTGTATGTAAATGTGATGGTGATTGTGACAGCAAATGCGAATGTGAATAACAGAACAGGTTTGGTTGTGTACCTGTAACACCCAAAAAGCAAATGTAAATGTATCACAGTGTTTTGCACTTTTTTGCAAATGTGAATGTGGTTATGTGAATGTGAATGGTTACGTTTATGTGATGGTAAATGTGAAATTAGATGTGATTGTGAATGACATAACAGGTTTGGTTGTATACCTGTTACGCCCAAAATGCAAATGCGAATGTATGACTGTGTTATGTACTATTTTTGCGACTGTGAAATACAGATGTGAATGTGGTTGTGTGAATGTGAATTATTATGTTTATATGATAGTGAATGTGAAATAAGATGTGATTGTGTTTGTTAGAACATGTTTTGTTGTCTACACTTAATAGCAAGATTGTGGTGCCGAATGTGAAACAGTTTTGTGCACTTTTCTTACTGAGTGGGAAAAAGAGGAATGTGAATGTGTTTGTGTAAATGATATTGCCAAATTTAATGTGATAAGGAATCTTGATTGGCTTTGACAATTTAATACGTCAAGAATTTGCTGTAAGTTAACATTGACTAATCGGTTGCACGACAACCTGTCAGACGGAGACAATAACAACACCACCTATGTTACAAAATAAATATTTTCTCACATACAAGGCCAGCGTGCAACACATTTTGTCTAACGTATTTTGCAGGTCCGAAACATATATTTGCATGACCAAATAAGTAAACATGTAACAGCAACATATGAATGAGACAGTGTGAGAAAAAATAGCTGAATGATCAATTGTAAACAGCATTTTCACTTATTAAAATCTATCACCAATTGGCTTCGATACATGTGTTGGGTATACCTCCTTATTGGAGTGTGGGACCCAATTGGTTTTGGAAAAAGAGTTTAATTTGGTTTAGTATTAATTATAATATATTTTTATATATTATATTTAATTTGGGGAGACCCAATCTAATTTGGAAACAATTAAGGTTTGATAAAAAAACCCTAGATTTAATATATTATGTGCGTTGTTTTTCCCAAGCAAGAAGAGCGGCAGCAACACTTTTTTTTCGACAACAGTGCCTTGGTGGGTTTTCAATTGGTATAGATTGGTGCTTTGGATTTGACTTGGTCAATTGAAAAAGAATTGGTGTCTTGGTTTTGCTACTCTGCTTTAAAGCGGTTGGTTTGGTTTTCGGTGTTGATTTGGTTCGTTATTTTGTATCTTCTACAACTCTCATTCTGAAGATTTTATTTCATCTATTTGGTGAGGTCTTTCCTCTTGTTTATTTGTGATTATTTGGAATTCACCTAAGGGTGATTTTGTGAGACCATTAGTGTCTCGTTTGTAATCGTTTGGAACTTATTTAGTTGATAATGGAATCGGATTTTGATCCCATGGACATACCTCACATTGAGGGAACCATGTAAAAATTCTTGTGTTGCTTCTGATTTAATTTTTCCACATTAGTTTTTATTCTCATTGATTGATTTACTTGTGGGGAATCACATCGATTTTCCCTAACAATTGGTATCTGTAGACACCCCATCTTTGACCGTCCTCAAGACTTGGACGTCACCGCTTGAACACTCGGTGATTATCCATGTTTGTGTTCGTCTTGAGTTCCCGGAGGTCTCGGTTACGCGCCTTACCTCAGGATCTCTCGACTTGACTGTTTCGTGTCTGGTTTTGCACCAAACACTTGTGTTTTGCCTTGGAGGGGCAGGGAATGGCTTGTGGGCCATCCCCACACTCCACCGGCCATGGCTTGAGGCCACCGGCTGTGTTTTGTTGCCACCGGCCAAATGTTTGGCCGGCCGGCACTATAGATGGCTGGCCGGCTATCTTTTTTTGATCAATTGCATCTTTGGCCGGTCGACTACTGTGCATCTACTTTTGCAGATATTTTGGCATAGCTGGCATGCACTTGGCTCCCCTCCATCTCTCTCTTTAGAAGCTTGTCTTGCAAGCTTACAAGACAAAAGCTCTATAAAGAGAGCTTCTTCTCTCTTGTCAGGGAGATTTTTTTTTTTTAGACAGCTTTTTTTTTTTAGGGTTTGAGTTCTAGGGTTTGAATATTGTGTGTATCCTATCTCTATTTCTCCCCATCTCTTTGTCTTGTGTGTGTTTAGGCTTAGTATTGCTCACAAACACCCACCATTACACCATCCCTTGGAGCTGAGGCCCTTGAGGGTTATTTTTGGAGGTTTTAGACTAATTTCAACCTAAAGAAGCTGCTGGAGCTCCATTGGCGAAGAGGGTCTTCAAGGGTAAGAAACTTGTCCCTTTATTCCCCATTTTTGCATTGTATTTTTTCCTACCTTAAAACTATTTTTGGGCTTAGTGTATAACATAAAAAAGTTCTGTTTTTTAGCTCTCTAAATAGTTGGTTAAGGGTGCTTTGGCATTTGGGGTTGTTTGACCCCTCTTAAGCCTTGAAAGGCCCCATTTTGTGCCATTTTGAGTGAACTCCGGGACCATTGTATTTGGGCCTCCTCACCACTGAAATCTTGAGAGATTTCAGAGGTGAGGATGGTGCCTTGAGGCCCTAGAAAGGAGAGGGCCACCCCCTCTCCTTATTGTCCTTGAAAAGGACCATCTTTGCCTTTTGAGGGAGCACCATGTTTAGGTTCATGTTGGCCATGTCTTAGCTATTTTTCATGCTTATTATGTCATAATATGCCTCTGTTTTTAGTTGGTTTTGGTACACTATGCTTGCTTAGCATACATGCCTTGTAATGCCTTGTCTTAGCCTTAACATGTCTTATGCTTTGAGTCCTCATTCAAGCATGTTTAGGCCTAGCTTTGTGAAGCCTTTATGTTTGTTTTGCCATGCTCAAGGTCTGCCCTTAGTTGTTTTGGTCGACCATAGCATTCATTGCATAGCCCCTTTGTATTTTGGCTTGTTAGCCTTTGACTTTGGACCATGTTGCGTGCTTGGCTTGCCTTTGTTTAATTGGTATGGCATCATTTCTAACATAATTTCAGAGCTTATGTTGCATGTCATTAGTCCATATTTAGCCTCTTTTAAGTGTGCTTACAAGTTGTCTTTATAAGCTTAAGTGTTGGCCCATTAACATGTGTATGTGTGTGTGTGTGTAGGCCCTCATTTCTATAGCATTGGCCACTGTTTTGGGCTTAGCATAGAGCTGTCCAATTAGTGTAAGTCCCTCCTTTGCATGTTGTTGCATGCTCACCTTGTATGTTGTTACATATTTGTGTTGTTGCATGATTGAAGTTGCATGATTGAATGAAGTCACATGGTTGCTTGCATGCTTGAACACCCATATTGTGCCTTACCTACTTGTTGGTTACATTGCTTGATGTCTTGCTTGCCTAGGTTGTCATGTGCCTTGTATGTTTGCTTGCATTTCCATGTTGCATCCTTAGTTAACATGCTTAGGTTGCACTGCATTTTGCCTGCATTACCTTGCCTCTTGAATTAAGTATGATAGAGGTTAGGTTTCTTTGTGTTTGTTTGCATTGCATTTCATTTGAAATTAAAATGCATCCTTGATTTCTTGGGCCATCACGCATTGAAATGCGCAATTGGTGGTCCGAGAATCGAGGCCATCCTCCTTTGAGTCATGGACATGATAAGGGGTGTGGTTGGTGCGTACATAGCTTGAAATGCATTGCCATGCTATGCTTTGCCCTCTGTTGCTGTCAACTGCAGGTTCTGTAGGGAGTTTTGGCCGACCGGCCATCCATCAGTGGCCGATAACTCAATTTGTGGCCGGTGACCATCATACATGGCCGGTGGCCATCCCTCCCAGCCGGTGGTGTTCCACAATGCCCAAAGAGCATACCTTGGGAGTTGTGCAATTTTCAGAGGAGTAGAACAGTCAAAGCAGAGGCAACTTAAGCATGGCAGTGGATTTCCGGGCGAAACCGAGCGCGCATGCATTGAGCCCTCTCCCCGAGGCTGCTATTTACTGCATTCTTAGATTAATTAATTTGCTTAATTAATTTAATTGTCTGTAATTATTTAATTAGCTTGTTAGTTAGTTAAATTGTATTATTCTTTCGGTCTCTCTGAGCGAGGGCAAAATGTGTAATAAGTGTGAGTGCGTGTGTGCATGTCTTCCAAACCCACTTCTTTCTTCCCTTTTACTTACCTGCTTTGATGGTTAGTATTAGGGCATATTTTCTTTAGCATCCTTATGCTATGCATGCGTGCATCATTCATCAGTATTGCATGCACCGGGCTCAGCGCATCATACTAATCGCATAGGCATTTCAAATCTAACTTGAATACATGCTATCTGTGCATTTTCACATGTCATCCCTAGATTAGCCAAGCCTACTCCAGCGACATTTTGTATGCGATACATTAGCCACTTAACATGAACTAGGGTCATGCATGTTTGTTAACTAGTTTACCTTTTTTTGGTTTGGAGTACTAGGTAAGCTTTTATGCTTTAGCATACCGCATGCGTATGAGTGTCGCCAGAACAGCATGCTTACCATGTGGCTAGATGCTTATATGATATAACTGCTTGAATGCCTGTGGGTGAAGGTTAGATTGTTTGAGTTGGAACAACTCACTGAAATCCGTATTTTAGCCTACTTGCGAGTAGCAAATTTCAAAACGTTTTCCAAACAAACGGATATGCAATGTTTTGTTCCAATTTAGGCGATTTGGTCTATACTTGTTTGTTGTGCGTATAACATAGGAATTCTAAGCTAATAATCGGAATAAGAACACATAATGTTTTCAAAAACGGATATCACAGTTAGTAGAGGCCGATCTTCGGATCGGGCGAGAGGGGGTGCTCATAGCTGACATTCCCCAATCGTACCCAAGTTCCTGAGCCGAGGAAACTTTGGTGATGACGGATATGTGACCTTTGGCATCGAGTCAGGGTTTCCTAAATTTCCCCATAAAAAAAATATTTAGGTGGCGACTCTGTATCTGGCAAAACAGTCCATGTTTGGCACTTCTTTTCTAAAAATCTGTTTTCTCAAAACGATTTGCCGGATTTGGACTCTTTGGTTCAGATTGAGAACCGTGACACAAATCGAGTCTAGCGAATCATGGGATTATTCTGATGTCGAGCTTACGGTTTATTGGGGTTTATTTATTTTTGTAAATCAATGGAGGGGAATGTGGGTCGTATGTCTAGCTTCAATGGAAGCAATTGGGTAATTTGGAAAACTAAAATGGAGGACCTATTATTTTGTAAAGATTTATATGGGCCTATTGAAGGTGATAGTGGCAAACCTGATGATTTGAAAGATGATGAGTGAAAGAGGCTTAATCGAAAAGCCGTTGGTGTTATCCGTCAATGGATTGATGATAGTGTGTTTCATCATGTTGCTACTGAAACTTCGGCACATGATTTATGAAAAAAATTAGAGAGTCTTTATGATAGAAAATCAGCCACAAATAAAGCCTTTCTGTTTCGTAAGTTGGTTAATTTAAAATATAAAGAGGGCAGCCCTATTCTGGAACATCTGAATGAAATAAAGAGTATCGTTAACCAACTTGCTTCTATGAAAATTATTTTTGATGATGAGTTGCAGGCTTTGATGCTACTTAGTTCCTTATCCGAAAGTTTGGAGACTTTGGTTGTGACAGTTAGTAATTCAGCACTCGATAGAGTTGTCATAATGGGCCAAGTCACTAGTAGCTTATTGAATGAAGAAACTAGAAGAAAATCAGCCGGTTCCTCTCATTCAGAAGCATTTGTTGTTAGAGGTCGAAGCAAAACAAGGAGGAGGAGTAAGACTCCTCATGGTCGTGATCAAAGCCGTGACAAATCAAAGGATGGTTCTTTTTCAAAGAAAGACATTGAGTGCTATTATTGCCATGAGAAAGGGCACATGAAGCGGGAATGCTGAAAGCTCAAGAATAAGGAGAAAAGGCGTAACAAAAGTGTGGATAAGAAGCAAGAAGACACAACGGCAGTTACTACCGATGATCTCATGGTCGTTTGTGAAGATGATTGTATCAATTTTGTGGGCCAAGAGAGCAGTTGGGTGATTGATTCTGGTGCTTCTTTTCATGTGACTTCTCGAGTTGATTTCTTCACTACCTACACTGTAGGAGATTATAGTTCTGTTCGAATGGGTAATGAAGGTTTGTCCAAGATTATCGGCATGGGTGATGTTTGCTTGGAAACAAATTTGGGCTGCAAATTGTTGCTTAAAGATGTGAGGCATGTTCCCGACATTCGCCTCAATTTGATCTCTACTGGGAAGCTAGATGATGAAGGCTTCAACAACAAATTTGGTGATGGAATATGGAAGCTCACAAAAGGTTCTTTGGTGGTGGCTAGGGCTGCAAATGAACCGAGCTGTTCGTGAACAGGCTCGGCTCGGCTCGACTCGGTAAGGGCTCGGCTCGGCTCGTTTAGTAAACGAGCCAAGCTCGAGCTCGATTATTGGGCTCGTTTCGTTAACGAGCCGAGCTCGAGCTCGCCTGTGTTCGGCTCGGTAGGCTCGGCTCGTTTATCTTTAATTAAATTATATAATAAATATATTATTTATATATTAAAAATATATAAATATATATATAAATAATAATATAAATGCATTTTTTATATATTAAATAATATAAATAATATTTTTTATTTAAATATTTATATTTAAATAATATAAATAATATTTAAAAAAATTTATCGAGCCGAGCCGAGCCGAGCTCGAGTTCGATAAAAATTAATGAGGCCCGAGGCTCGAGCCGATCCTTATCGGTGAGCTCGAGCTCAATAAACGAGCTCGATAACTTAACGAGCCGAGCTCGAGCCCAGCAAAGCTCGGCTCGGCTCGGCTCGGCTCGTTTGCAGCCCTAGTGGTGGCTAAGTGCAAGAAGACTCATACACTTTATTCGATGCAAGGAAAAATTTGTAAAGGTGTTGTCAATGCACTTGAGGATGATACTTCCACTGAATTGTGGCACAGGCGACTTGGGCACATGAGTGAAAAGGGGCTACAAGTTTTGTTCAAGAAAGAGCTTCTACCCGGTTTGAAAGGTACACATCTTAAAACTTGTGTTCATTATTTGGCGGGTAAACAACATAGAGTTTCTTTTCATAAAAATGTTGCTTCTAGAAAAGAAAATGTTTTGGAGTTGATTCATTCAGATGTTTGTGGTCCTTTAAAAGTTTGAACACATGGCGGTGCACTTTATTTTGTTACTTTCATTGATAATTATTTAAGGAAAGTTTGGGCTTTTCTACTAAAAACTAAATATCAAGTTCTAGAAGTATTTAAGCATTTTCAGGCCATGGTTGAAAGAGAAACAGGACAGAAATTGAAGTGCATCCGATCAGATAATGGTGGTGAATACATTCGGCCATTTGATGAGTATTGTCGTAGCCAAGGTATTTGGCACCAAAAGACAGTTAAGAAGACTCCTCAACAAAATGGCGTTGCCGAGAGGATGAACCGCACTATTGTGGAAAGAACAAGGTGTTTGCTTTCACAAGATAAATTACCAAGATCCGTTTGGGGTGAGGCAATGAGTATAGCGGTTGACGTGATCAATTTGTCTTCTTGCTATCCTTTGAATGGTGATATTCTTGAAAGAGTTTGGACTGGCAAAGATGTGTCTTATGAGCACTTGAGAGTGTTTGGTTGCCGAGCTTTTGTTCACATTCCAAAGGATGAGAGGTCCAAGCTTGATAGTAAGTCAAGACAATGTATTTTTCTTGGCTATAGGCGTGATGAATTCGGGTATAGATTAAGGGATCCGGTCGACAAGGAAGTCATTCGAAGCCGTGATGTTGTGTTTCTTAAAGACCAAACAATTGAAGACTTTGGTAAAGGTGATCAACCGGAGCCAAAAACTAGTGATCTCATTGACATGGATCCATCTCCTTCATCTTCAGTTGATGATGAAACTGGGGGAGATGTGCAGCCACCTATTGAAGATATAGAGGATGATGCTAATCCTAATGAAGTTGAGCCAGAAATTGAGGAAGAGCATCCAACTCAAGAACCGCCACCATAACTTGAGTTGAGGAAATCTACAAAGGACCGACAACCTTCAAGAAAGTATTCTCCCAATGAATTTGTGTTGATTTCTGATCAAGGGGAGCCGGAGAGCTACCAAGAAGCAATTGAGCATGCAAAGAAAGGTGATTGGAAAAAGGTCATGGAAGAGGAGATGAACTCCTTACTTGAAAATCACACCTATGACTTAGTGAAGTTGCCTAAAGGGAGGAAAATTCTGAAAAATAAATGGGTCTTCAAATTGAAGAATGATAGGAAGAATCTGAGATACAAAGCACGTCATGTTGTGAAAGGCTTTAGGCAAAAGAAAGGTATTGACTTTGATGAGATTTTCTCGCCGGTTGTGAAGATGTCTTCTATTTGGGTTGTACTTGGCATGGCTGCAAGTATGAACCTTGAAGTTGAGCAACTTGATGTGAAGACCGCATTTCTTCATGGTGATCTTGAAGAAGAAATTTACATGGAGCAACCAGAAGGTTTTGTGGAAAAAGGGAAAGAGAAATTTGTTTGCAAATTGAAGAAAAGTTTATATGGTCTCAAGCAAGCCCCGCGGCAATGGTACAAAAAATTTGACTCTTTCATGATGAATAATGGTTTTTCTAAAACCACTTCGGACCATTGTGTGTTTGTGAAAAATTTTCCGGATGGAAAATTTATTATTCTTTTGCTTTATGTTGATGACATGTTAATTGTGGGTCAAGATTCTACCATGATTAACAAGTTGAAGTTGGAGTTGAGCAAGTCCTTTGCTATGAAAGATTTGGGACTGACAAAGCAAATACTTGGTATGAAAATTGTTCCTGATCGCAAAGAGGGGCCAATTTGGTTGTCTCAAGAAAGCTACATTGAGAAAGTTCTTGAGAGGTTCAACATGGATAAAGCAAAGCCGGTTGGTTGTCCACTTGCGGGTCACTTCAAACTTAGTTCGAATCAATGTCCTACAAGTGAGAAAGACAAAGAAGAGATGTTGAAAGTTCCTTATGCTTCAGCAGTTGGTTCTCTGATGTACGCCATGGTTTGTACAAGGCCGAATATTGCTCACGCCGTTGGTGTGGTGAGTCGGTTTCTCTCTAATCCGAGTAAAGAACATTGGACAGCGATAAAATGGATTCTAAGATATCTTCGAGGGACTTTGAAGGTGTGTTTGTGTTTTGGGAATAATCAGCCGATGCTTGATAGGTTCACAGATTCTGACATGGCTGGTGATGTTGATTCTAGGAAATCTATTTCGAGGTATTTGATGACTTTTGCAGGGGGAGCTGTGGCATGGCAATCTAAATTACAAAAATGTGTTGCTCTCTCAACTACCGAAGCTGAATTTATTGCCATTACAGAAGCTTGCAAAGAAGAGTTATGGTTGAAGAAATTTTTGCAAGAGTTGGGTTTCAAGCAAGAAAAGTATGTGCTTTATTGTGATAGTCAAAGTGCTATTCACTTGAGTAAAAATTCTACTTTTCATTCGAGATCGAAACACATTGATGTGAGATACCATTGGATTCGTGATGTGTTAGATTAGAAATTGTTGCAACTCGAAAAGGTTCACATAAATGATAATATTTCAGATATGTTGACTAAGACTTTGTCGAGGGACAAACATTTAAAGTGTCGAACTTTGGCGGGTATGGTTAATGTCTCCACCTAAGTCGGTAGGGGGAGAATTGTTGGGTATACCTCCTTATTGGAGTGTGGGACTCAATTGATTTTGGAAAAAGAGTTTAATTTAGTTTAGTATTAATTATAATATATTTTTATATATTATATTTAATTTGAGGAGACCCAATCTAATTTGGAAACAACTAAGGTTTGATAAAAAAAACCCTAGATTCAATATATTATGTGCGTTGTTTTTCCCAAGCAAGAAGAGCGGCAGCAACACTTTTTTTTCGGCAACAGTGCCTTGGTGGGTTTTCAATTGGTATAGATTGGTGCTTTGGATTTGACTTGGTCAATTGAAAAAAAATTGGTGTTTTGGTTTTGCTACTCTGCTTTGAAGCGGTTGGTTTGGTTTTCGGTGTTGATTTGGTTCGTTATTTTGTATCTTCTACAACTCTGGTTCTGAAGATTTTGGTTCATCTATTTGGTGAGGTCTTTCCTCTTGTTTATTTTGATTATTTGGAATTCACCTAAGGGTAATTTTGTGAGACCATTAGTGTCTCGTTTGTAATCGTTTGGAACTTATTTGGTTGATAGTGGAATCGGATTTCGATCCTATGCACGTACCTCACATTGAGGGAACCACGTAAAAATTCTTGTGTTGCTTCTGATTTAATTTTTCCACATTAGTTTTTATTCCCATTGATTGATTTACTTGTGGGGAATCACATCGATTTTCCCTAACAACATGCTACTACAATAATATGATGTTGTTGTTCAAAACAGATTACAAAAGTGAATGCTAAATGCCTATTACTAAATTGGTTCTTTACATGTCTTTCGATTGTGGCTGTCCATGCGCCCACATCGACCGCACCTAATCTAACTTAGTTTCTCTCCCCGAGATGGTATTCGATTTTTCTTGGGTCGCCCTGGAGGACGTTTAAGTGCCGGTGGATATATGATGAAGTCGTCTTCCGAGAAGGAGGGTTTGTCAACTGTTGGTATTGGCTGAATGTATCCAGAATAAGCGGCTTTATACTGATCAACAGTGAAAAATTGTTCAACAAATGTACTGAAATCCCTTCCACTACTCTGTATTGCAACCACCGCATGTGCACATGAGAATCCGTTCAATTGCCACTAGAAGCAAGAACATGAACGCTTGCCAACGTCTACCAACATCGTCGGAAATGAATGGACCTCATATATGTCTTCATTTGACTGGCTAACAATCTATGTGCAACCAGTGGAGTACGCCTCCCTAACACGGCTTTCCATTTTCGGACAAAGTAACCCATTCCAATTAATAGCCAAAACTTTACGCTCAGCCCTCATAGTCATTATTTGATTTCTGATTGTATCAACCAACCTTGTGATTGGATAATTACGGGCATCAAGTATCCATTTATTAAACGATTCTGCAACGTTCGAGGTCATCTCCCCATACTGTTTGCCCCTGTTCACATTATGAAAACATAATGAAAATACTATCACATATTGGGTACTTGCAATGTTAGCACATATAAGTCTCGTACGAACCTGAAATATGCATTGGCCCAATGCTTCGGTGGCATATCTTCCAAGAAATTATTTATTCCAAATCGTCCTGTTCCTTTTAGCTTCTTCCAATGCTGCTGAAACGAAGCCTCGGTTGGAGCATACGCACATTCACGCAACTTCGCCATTAAACCAAAACGTACACAGTTGTCAACCCATCGTAATTTGTCCCTCAAATTTGCTTGGAGATGTTGTAAGTAGTACGCATGGTGTGTAGATGGGAATACAGCAGGCAAGGATTCAAGCAGCCCAATATTACGGTCCGATACAATAATTAATGTGCGAGCACTACTAACAACCTTTGTCAGTTGTTGTAAAAACCAAGTCCAATTTGCAGTTGTTTCAGGGTCAACAATAGCAAAAGCTAATGGGAATAAACCTGGCAGATTCAACAGGTTTACCTTAGATGAAATATTTTTAACAAAGTTTACATCCACATTAACAATTGTTCACAATTTGAATCGCACCACACACAATGTTAGTAAAATAACATTAAATTGGAAACAATCTTGCAATTGGGGATCACCCACAACTGTAGTGGACTTTAAAAAAAAAAGGTTAGCCACAATGTAATGCGTTACGATATGGAAGTATAAAGTAATCATCGTAAGAGACATACCTTTGTTGCCATCCTTCCCCGTCGCTGCAAGCAAATTGCCTTTAAATCTCCTTTTTAAAAAAGTGCCATCAAGAAACAATAATGGGCAGATATGGTTGAATCCGTCAATGCAAGCTTTGAATGAAATGAAGAATCGCTTAAATCGACCGGTAGACTGCTCAAAATCCAAGTTGACATAACTCTCAGGGTTGTAATGCATAACCGCATCCGCGTACCACCTAAGTTGATCAAATGAAGCATGGTAGTCACCATACACTTCGCCTCTTGCCTTCTCCACACCTAACCATGCTACATGGTAACTAACATTAAGGCCGTACTCATTTTTTAGCTCAAACACGATGTCAGTAGGATGTGTATGCGGCTTATCACGTAACCGATTACCGATAACATTGCAAACCAATTCAGAGTTAAGCCTGTTATTCTTTCCAGTGCAAACAACAGCACCACAACTATGCAAGTTGTTCAACCTCTTCAAGTAAAAATAACCATTGCATGTTTAAACCCTTCCATGTACCAACCATAAACAACCTTTTTGCTCTTGCAATGTGCACACTGTCGTAACCCGAACTAAGTCATTTTTAACAAATTTGAAGTCAAACCCACACTCAATAGCATATTTGGACAAAACCAAATGGAAAACAGCAACACCCCCTTCGAAACATTGGCCGACATGACTAATGCCATGTGGCCAATCAACTATCATCAACATTTTCTCACTATGATGGCAATAATTGGCCAACAAATCTACACTAGATTGGGAACCTGTAAATGGTTCACTGTCAGGATCCAGATGATTTGCAGACATAGTCCCACTGAATTGAGTACCTCGATTCAAATCATCCACCTCATTTTGCGAGTTAATCACAACGTTGATATGGGTAACGCCAATGGACCTTGCAATGGAAAACATGTTTTCCATGTCCACATCATTACACAACATCACTTGTTTCTCGTGACGCAGTAATTTGTAAAATATTGAAATCGATGATGGTGTCACATCCACCCACCTATCACATAAATTTTGTATCAAACATTTTAATGTCAATCCATTAACACCCCTGACAGCAACCGTGGATGAACCGAAGGTGCAAAAAAGCATGATGTCCATATCCTGCACAACAAAATGAATGAAACATTAACCGTGGCATACATCCTACAAAAAACAATCACAACGTCGCCTAACCCATATTCAACACATTCAATTTTATATCTGCACAATGACAACCCAAATTAAATAACATACAAAGAGAAGTTAGATTAACATTAATATACATTCCAATAAATTCCATCAACCGATACAATTGTCACATTCAATTGTAAAAAATAGAAACCAAAGACTTTGCGAAACGAAATGTGACACATATTTCCACAGTAAATACAAGAATCAGACAACACAATATAAAAACCAAGTACTTCTCCATGTGTATGTGAACTACATTCACATACATTCCAATAGTATCCACAGACAAGCAAATATGACATTGAGAAAGAAAAAAATAAAGCCCAATAATTTTGCGATTCGTAATGTGACATATATGTTTTGAAAAACTAGCACAACTGCAAAACACAAACTAAATACAAATGAATGTAACACAGACCATCACCACATAACTGTTGGAAGAAATGATTTTTTGGTGACTTTAATTAAATATTAAAGTGGGTCCCAACCATCTATTGTGTTGGGTCTAAGTGGGTCTAGATACTTTGCAATGAGATCTTTACACCACAAATAGAATGGCCAAAAATCATTGAGAATTGAATGAGAAATTGCCCCATGAAGTTAGCTTCATGAAAGAATTAAGAGGGTTTGTAACTTCTGCCTTTATTGCAGAGTTTAATAGTGCATTAATGGGGTTTGTAACTCTTGCCTTTATTGCAGAGGTTAATGGTGCATTAGTGACTAGCCATAAAGGCTGGAGGCTTCTCCTCTCTCCCCTATACATGTATAAATTGAGACCCTCCTGTCAAGTCTCAAACACAAAAATTGTTTCTTCCATTCTTTAGTCAGTTTGCTAGAAATTTCTACAGTAAGAGAGTGCTGCCACTGTTTTTGTTTGCTAAGCTAGACAGAGAGTGCTTCTGCCGTAGCTGATTTTGACCGTCGTATCCTGGGAGACAGACGCCGAGATTCCTCAAGCACTCAACCCGTGAGGCGGCAAAATTTGTTTTAAGGAAACTGCTACCATGCAAGCTTCAGTTTGGTTTCTTTACCATTTTATTGTTTTGTGTATTTCTGTTGAAATTTAGTTATAATTATCAGCATATGTTCTTGGTATATAATTTTGATTTCTTCATAAATCTATTTCTTTAATTTCACAATTTGAACAACAAGCTTAAAACAGATTTATATATATTTTTTATGAAATTGATCGAATAGATTTATATAGACAATTAGGTTAGCTTTGTATAATGTTACTAGGAACTGTTGCGAAATTGCTCACTATTTCAATGATTGTAAATTATTCAAGTTTTGACATGTTATTTAGTTTCTAGCTTTTAGTTTTCTTACATGATTTAATCTTTAGAATAATTTGCATACTTAATTAGATTAGTATGATCTTATTTTATGCGTATGATTCATCATTCCCCTACTATGATTTGCATGAATTTTTAGATTTATAAAATTTGTGTAACTTACCTATATTTATTTACATGGTTATTGTGAATTAAATTCTTATATAATTTATGGCAATTAATTTTTAATTTAATAGTTAGAGTTGTAAGTTTTGTAATTTATGTAGAAGTTATAAGGTTTTGTAACTTGTATAGTATCTTAATTCCTTAGTTATTTTGCTATTCTATGATTTGTTAGAAGGTTAAATAATATTTGATTGTATGTACAATTGCTTTAGATTAGTTGCTTTATATTATGTTGTCGTTTGCTACTAAGTTTCTTTGTAGGCATACCTAAGCGTAGAAAGGAATTTTATGGACTACTTATAATCCTCAATTGGATTGGTTTATTTTTTCTTTATATTTGAAGAAATTTTTTGCTTGAGATTTAGTTGGTTTGTTTACCAATTTGTAGTAGCAAGTTTTATTTGCTTGTATTAGTAGAAGCATTTTTTATGCATATATTTGGTTGTAGCAATTTTTAAGTTGCTTGTAAGTTTGGAATTTGGTTTGGTTTTTTGTAATAGAAACCAAAGTGTTTAGCCTTGGCTAAAGAGTAGTTCTTATTTGTTCAGAAATGACAACTAAGACGGCTTTGGTTTCAAACCTTTGGGGTTTGAGGAAGTCTTTGGGTTTAATCATTTTATTCCCAAAGTGTTGGAAAACCAAGTTTGGAGAAAGTCTTTGGTTATAATCTGATTATTTCCAAAGTGTTTTGGTTTGAAAAAAGAAACCAAATTTTAGCATTAGCTAAAATATCTCTGATTTTTATTCAGAAATCATGGGCTCAGTTCCGGGAGTAACCAGTTAACTTTCATGGGCTCAGTTCCGAGAGTACCGGTTAACTTTTTATGAGTGGTGCAATTCTGGTAGCAAATTTTATTTGCTTGGGAATTTGTTTGTTATAATTTGGTTTATCCCCTGGAAATCTTAATTTTAAAGTTGTTTCCCATGTACTAGGAGTCAATATGCTCTTGAATGTTTTGTCAAAAGGTTAACTGGGTTTTAAGTGGGACCGATGTGACCCCTCCAGTCTTCCTAGGAACATTCCTGACCATGTTCGATTCTAGGTTAAATGGTGAAACTAGTTTTGAATTAAATTTCCATCTGAGGGATTTTCTAAGGGTTAAGTTTAATTTCTGGAATCACAGAAGTGAAATTCTGTTGTGATGTTTTAGAAATGGCTTCAAAATGTGACAAAAAGAAATGTTGTTCCACCTGACAACCTTAGCCTCGCGAGATTCTTAAAGGAAGATCTTGAGAGATCAAGTAGGATTAAAGGAAATCATAAGATTGCATGATAACATTTCTGAATTGATCAGAGGCAATTAGTATTGTATCCTTGTGTTATTTATAGCATTTTATGATTGCTATGTGACTTTGTTTGAAAGCAAAGATGAGACAACCCGTTAGGGTGGGTGAATATATTTTTGAATTTTTAAATTCCAAATATATTCTTAAATTGGTGGCTCCTAGTGAGTACAAGATCACTAATCACAGAGATAGAAAACTGGTAGTTCCTAGGAGGTGTTAGACCACTGGCTACACAGTTATGAGGTTGTGGTTCCTAGTAGTGAACAGATTACTGATCACATGTCAAGACATGATGGTTCCTAGTAGTGGAGAGGCTACTGGTCATATGTCAAGAAATGATGATTCCTAGTAATTTGATCCTATGTCAGAACGTTGTGATTCCTAGTAGTAAAGTGACTACTGATCACAGGTTAAAACATTGTGATTCCTAGTAGTAGAAAATCTACTGACCACATGCTGAGAAGTTAGTGATTTCTAGTGATAAGACTATTGGCCCTGTTATAAAGTTCTGAATAGTAGACTATTGAACACTGGATTTGTGTTTCCTAATAGTAAGACTATTGGCTTCAGAGTGATAGGTTGGACCAAATATATTTGGGTGCCTAATTCGATTGATGACATTCTGGGAATGTATTTACTGTGATATGATTTTGAGAGTTTCATAATCATTGTGACACAAGACTTTGTATAAACTCTACAAAGAAGACTTAATTATCCGACTTCGAATTGAGGAGAATAATAGAAAGAAATGAGGGAGTACCTCTTCAGTGAATGCCAATGTCATTGAGCATGGAAAATTTTCTGGAATGAGGGAGAAGCCCCTCTTGAACGAAGTCCCGTATGTTCCGGACTTTCGCATGGTTTTTGAGTCCGACAAGGTCGTTCTGACGAAACACAAGTGTGAAACTTGTGTTGAAGGGAAGTGGACAAGATCCCGTATGAGTTATAGAAAGGCATTAAGCCTTCTTCTAAATTCTTACAAATGTGGGGGTGTCATACAAAAGGTGAGAATACCTAAACCCAAGAGGGTTAGGATAAGCCTAAATGTATTCAACGGTTGTGTACAATATAGCAATGCATATCGATTTCTTGTGGTTCAATCTGCTATTCCAGATATACACAAGAATACTATCATGGAATCAAGAAATGCATCTTTCTTTGAAAATGTATTTCCGTGTCGTCTCCAAGAAGGGATTCAGAGTTCCATGAAAGAGGTTGAAGGTGACAATGATCACATAGCTAATCAAACAAATGATCACTTGCGTGATCAAGTTGATGATCAAGCTGAAGATGTAGATGAGCCAAGAAAGAGTAAGAGGGCAAGGACTACAAAGTCTTTTGGCCCGGACTTCTTGACTTATATGTTAGAGGGAGAACCTCAAACTTTCCACGAAGCTATGACTTCTCCTGAGAGTCCTTGATGGAAAGAAGCGATCAAAAGTAAGATTGACTCCAACTTACAAAATCACACCTGGGTGTTGGTAGATTTACCTCTAGGTTATAAGCTTTTAGGCTGAAAATGGATTTTTAAAAGAAAGATGAAGGCCAATGGGTCAATTGACAAGTATAAGGCGAGGCTCGTTATCAAAGGGTACAGGTAAGGAGAAGGCCTGGATTATTTTGATACGTACTCACCTGTTACTAGGATAACATCCATTCGCATGGTGATTACGTTAGCAGCTTTGCGCAATCTAGAGATACATCAGATGGATGTAAAGACAACTTTTTTAAATGGAGATTTGAATGAAGAAATCTACATGGAGCAACTCGATGGGTTTTCAGCTCCAGGACAAAGTAAGAAAGTCTGTAAGCTTGTCAAATCATTGTATGGTTTAAAGCAAGCGCCTAAACAATAGCATAAGAAGTTTGACAACGTAATGTTGTCAAATGGATTTAGAATCAACAAATGTGACATGTGTGTTTATGTCAAAGACACTGACAGAGGTTATGTCATTGTGTGTCTATATGTTGATGATATGCTCATTATAGGTCGTAACGATAAAATGATCAAAACTACCAAGAAGTTGTTAAATTCTAAGTTTGACATAAAAGATATGGGCCTTGCAGATGTTATTCTAGGTATTAAGATTACCAGAACATTTAGTGGAATTGTACTTTCTCAGTCTCACTATGTTGAGAAGATACTTGAGAAATTTGGTAAATCAAATACAAGTGTGTCTACGACACCGGTAGACGTCAGTCTGCACTTGACCAAGAATAATGATGAGAATGTCTCTCAGTTAGAATATTCTAGGGTCATTAGCAGTTTGATGTATCTGATGAGTTGTACTAGGCCGGATATAACTTACTCGGTTAGTAGGCTTAGTAGATACATAAGTAATCCTGATGCTTCTCATTGGAAGGGCATTGTGCGGGTGTTAAGGTATTTACGCTACACTCGGGATTATGGGTTGCATTATACTTGATATCCGGGGATGCTAGAAGGCTATAGTGACGTGAATTGGATATTAGATATAAAAGACTCAAAGTCTACTAGTGGATTTGTGTTTACTCTTTGTGGGGCAGTCGTGTCTTGAAAATCTTCCAAGCAAGTGTGTATATCTAGATCTACGATGGAATCAGAGTTTATTGCTTTGGATAAAGCAGCGGGAAAAGCTAAATGGCTTCGCCATTTCATTGAAGATATTCCACGTTGGTCTAAACCTGTGCAAGCTATTTGTATTCATTGTGATATCTACAATTGGTAGGGCACAAAGTAATATGTATAATGGAAAGTCTAGACATATCCGTCGTAGACATAATTTCATACGACAACTACTCTCGAATGGAGTTGTCTCTATAGACTATGTAAAGTCTAAAGGACAACATTGCAGATCTGCTAACCAAAGGGTTAAATTGAGTGTTAGTCGAAACGTCGTTAAAAGGAATGGGGTTGAGGCCTTTGGAAGTTACCGGAATGGAAACTCAACTTGGTTGACTGGAGATCCCAAGATCTAGGTTCAATGGGACAACCTAATTGCGTGTAACGGTGGTATGTCACTGAGGAGGTTAAACCTCCAGCCATTCCTTCTATTAGTGATACCTGGAAGTGTAGAGGTTAAATTGAGCTTTTAATGACTCTAGTGTGTTAAGCTGTTGAGCTGAGTATAGCAGGATACTTAAGTAGAGTCACCTATGTGAGTGTGAAGTGGGGCCGCTTCTAGAAGAATTGGGAGGCCAAGATTCTTTGAAACCACTCGCTGAACCATGCTAGTGCCTAGGGCCATACAGGGCACACCAGTGAGAACAGAATGGTGGTAGGAGTAATTCCCATGTGAGATCTATTGTCTCAGTTTACATAAACGGTAGAGCAGTTCAAGATGTCATATTCACTGATCAGCCAGTAAACTCGATAGGTTTTCACTGGGAGAGGTTCAAAGCCAAAAACTACATTCTCTGATGTCGGGGTTAGTCCGTTGAACTCTCTCCGAGTCATTATTGTTGAACAATGTCCGTTTATTGAGTCATTCGGTCAATTTTTATTCATGTGGGGGATTGTTGGAAGAAATGGTTTTTTGGTGACTTTAATTAAATATTAAAATGGGTCCCAACCATCTATTGTGTTGGGTCCAAGTGGGTCTAGATACTTTGCAATGAGATCTTTACACCACAAATAGAATAGCAAAAAATCATTGAGAATTGAATGAGAAATTGCCCCATGAAGTTAGCTTCATGAAAGAGTTAATGGGGTTTGTAACTTCTGCCTTTATTGTAGATTTTAATAGTGCATTAATGGGGTTTGTAACTCTTGCCTTTATTGCAAAGGTTAATGGTGCATTAGTGACTAGCCATAAAGGCTGGAGGCTTCTCCTCTCTCCCCTATACATGTATAAATTGAGACCCTCCTGTCAAGTCTCAAACACAGAAATTGTTTCTTCCATTCTTTAGTCAGTTTGCTAGAAATTTCTACAGTGAGAGAGTACTGCCACTGTTTTTGTTCGCTAAGCTAGACAGAGAGTGCTTCTGCCGTAGCTGGTTTTGACCGTTGTATCCTGGGAGACAGACGCCGGGATTCCTCAAGCGCCGATTCCAGTGAGGCTAAATCATTTTTAAGGAAGCTGCCACTGCGTGCTTCGGTTTGGTTTCTTTACCATTTTATTGTTTTGTGTATTTCTGTTGAAATTTAGTTGTAATTATCAGCATATGTTCTTGATAAATCTATTTCTTTAATTTCACAATTTGAACAACAATAACATCCTTCGTATCTACAGAATTGCGCCAAATGTAAGGCTGCACCATTTCACAGAACATAGGAACATTCTCACATTCTCAATTTCTAATCTAATAAGCTATCGTAAAATACTATTACGAAACGAAATGTGACATGTATGTGAACAGTATAACACAATATCATTACCACGGAAGTTGATGCAAGATTACCATAACAAAGTCTATCAATGGATTGCTATGACAGATTGCGAAATTCATACGATATATGAGGACATTGAAAACAAAACATTCGGAAAAAAAACAGATCAACACTTACAAATTGAATAAGCAGACAACTTAATCTCCTTCCTTCAAACAATCTGACTCGAAAACGGCAAAATGAAACAACCAAACCAGAGCAACACTCACCAATTGAAAACCTAACAGACTCTGCGATCATAGCGTATATCACGGCACCAAACAATATAGAAAAAAAACGGTTAACACATTGCAACCTGTATCAAGGGTATAATAGTAAACTAATTCAATTAAAACACAATAGATGGGACTTAATGGAATACTTTCTAATTTAAATAGGACTTCAAACTTAATAAGAAATTTCTTAGGACTTAACATAGTATAAGTCTCCCTAATAGGACTTATAAATAATTTTTCCTTAATAAGAATCTAAATTAAAATCCATAAAAATAAATTTAAAGAGTGATAAAGAGATAAGATACAGAAGGAGTTTATCCTTCTCTTATGCTTCTATAGTAGGTGTTTGGGAAGAAGTTATTTTAGTAGGCTATTTTAGTTTTTGACTATTTTAGTAGGTCAAAAATTTTGTGTTTGGAAAGATGATTGAATTTTTTTGTAGTTAAATGTGATATTTATGAAAGAAAAAGTAAAATGATTATGAATTTGATGTGACATTTTATCTTTTTAACTATTTTAACTTATTTTATCTTTTAATATTATTTTAATCAAAAAAACTAAAAAGCCTTCTTCCCACACACGCATAATGAGGGGTTCGTGTGGAGGGAACGCGTGGGTTCTCTCACTACATACTTTTAGAGTGAGCAGATTTTGAGCATTTTTTTTTTTGTTTTTTTGTTTTTTTTGAGGTGATATAAGGCGGTTAAGTTTGGGCTTCACGGAAATACGAGGCTTGTGACAAATTCCAGCCCATAAGGGGTAAGTGAGTTAGCACCTTTTGGAACCTTAATATGGGCCTCTATTTCCTAGGCCGCCCTCAGTAGGAAGAGAAAATGGAGAACATAAATGACATGTTACACATTTACACCCCTTTCTGTTTGACCAATCTTTAGACTCTAGCTCCTCACTCCAACTCTGGGCCCAAGCCCATAAATTATTGAACCAGCTTTTGCTTTTTTCAGTCTGGGCCTCTTCAAAAAAAATGATTTATTCGAGAACATTTTTCAAGCATTAAAGCCCATATTATGTCATTGGACCTTCATCAAAGGCCAAACTTGGTAATCACTAAACTTTCCAACTATTGAAGATATTTAAAATAATAATAATAGCAAGTACTAAACAGTTGCAAATTTGGAACTGTAACAGGTTATATAAGACAGCTGCTGCAAGTAAACAAATATTCCACATTTATTTGATTAAATGAAAAGAAAACATAAAAATAAAAATCATAATATAAACCTACTAATTTGCAACCAATAATCTATTAGTTCAGTGGTAAGGAATTTGTCTATTTCATTCAACGTCAAAGCTCAAGTCTCTTCCATAGCGGATTATTAGAGTTACACTTATTTCTTAATGTCCAAAATATGCTGGATAATTAGCTTCAATCTTGATATAGGTGCAGTGTTAGTTTTAGTAGATATATGTGGGTATTAAGAGACAATGCTTCTTAACAAATGTGCAGAGTAGCCTATCTATACATCTATTTTCATTAAAAAAAATAAAGAATAAAGATTTGTGGCTCGAAATTTCTTCCCCTGAATGCCCTGAATGCCCAAAACGACGTCGTTTTGGGCATTCCGTTTTTTTCTTTTTTTCTTTTTTTCTTTTTTTCCGCCATTGTTGACCTCTGCAACTTTGAGTTGCAGAGGGAAAGGGAGAGAAAGAGAGGGAGAGGGAGAGAGAGAGAGAGGTCGCGTCGTCTGCGCCGCCTGCGCCGATCGCCGCCGATCGCGTCCTCCTCCTTTATTTTTTAGGCCCCCTCCAGTCCTTCCTCCCCCTCCTCTTCCTCCTCCCCCTCCCCTCCCCTCCCCCTCCTTCGTCTTCCTCCTTTCTTTTGTTGAAAAGAAAAAAAAAAAAAAATTAAAAACATTCGGGGCGCTCGTTTTCAAGGCCCCAATCACAACTGAAAAATAAAACCAACAACAACTAATTTCTAGCTGCTTTGGCATATTCCTGCTGTCATACTGTCTCAATTTCTATTATTGATAATCACTGGAGCTCCAAGTGGGGAATTAGTGGGACTGGGACATCAGCTGCATTTTACCATATATAATTCATCACTTATCCATGCAATTTTTCAACTACTATTTAAGTTTTAAAGCCGCTTTGCGATGCTCATTTGGATTAAAATAGTTATATAGGATAAAGTAAACTATTTTAGTTAAATAGGATAAAATGTTACATTCAATTCATAATAATTTTATTTTTTTCTCTCACAAAAGTAAAAAAAAAAAAAAAAAAAAAAATCATTATAAACGAAACATTTTCTTTAAACAAAAATAATAAAAAAATCAAAATATTAACTCGCATTCCAAACCAACCCTAATGCTCACGTTGTAAGCACTCAACAATGCTACTTAAAGAAAATACTTAAAAAATTCAACGCATTGTTGGTAGCAATGCACTTATTTTGCTGGACTGTGGGCTCTATACTTAATTAAAAATTGAGTGAATATGACACGTGTGTAGAAATATAACACGATTTTAATAATCATTTGAAGAAAAAAAAATTGAATGTAGATGGAGAAGAAACAACTTGAAAATATTTAAAATTAAAAAAAGAAATTTGAACTGTCACATAGGGGTTATTGGGATCTTAAAAAATGCATAAAATAAGTTCACACCAAGTAAATTGTGTGTTCTTGTTAGCTTATTTTTTCTACGAAGGAAATAATCATAAATGCGAGCGTGTCAGTAATAATTGAAAAATTCTTACAGATTAAATTTAAGTTAATTATCAAATGATTGTGTTGACGGTTCTTTTGCTTCAATAAAGAGGACTTCAAAATTACCAAGTGTAGAAAAAATAAAAATTAAAAGAAAAAGGAAGAAGACAGAGAAAGATGATTGAGTGAACAATCGGGGTGATTGAGTGACCAATCAAAGTAACAATAATTACCTCTACTCCTATGCTTTGGAAATGAAGTGCATAAAATTACCTCTACTCTTATGCTTTGAAAAAGAAGTGTTAAAAATAAAGTACAGGAAATATAAATGACAATAAAAATATAAATCAATTATCTTTGATTTGAGTTTTTGATCTTTACAATGTAGCCATAAATGACTATTTATAGGCAAATATTTGTAGAAAAAAGCTACATAAAATTATCTTCCACCTCCTTCATTTCATATTTCATGATCTTCCATAACTTTTTTCAACCTCCACTTCATACTCCATGTTTTCTACTTTGTTTTCCATTATCTTTTCACATTTCATAACTTCTCATAACCTCCAAATGAGTAGGAGGGTGCCACATATCCTGCAATTATATAAATAATAAATAAAAAAAATTACAGATTTATGGTGCAAACATTACCCCCCGCGGCTATTAAAAATGATGTTTACTTGAGTTTTTAAAAGGCCGAACCAAGCACATGACTAATTTAAGCAACACAGTGTTTCAAATAACATCAACAAAGTGTTTCGAATGATATAATAGAACCAAATGTTCACAATTTTGTCGGTTGAATGCAAGAGCCATTGTTTGACTATAACCGAAACACACATACTGTCATTATTTTGTGTCTTTTGTATCTCAAAAAAAAAAAATTGGCCATCAATTTAAAAAGATAAACCATTCTCAACCACTGATTTAAATGCATAGGCTTTTCCTAACCAAGTTCAACATTTTTAATGGCTAAGTTGTTCTTAAGTGCATCAAATTTATCAAAACAATGTTTAAAGATGATTTTTTTTATTAGCCATTTCATCAAAATTAAATTTTGACGTAAACCACAAATCCAAAAGGATTTTGAACACCAAGAACCATAGTATAAGATGACCTTAAAAATTCAAACAACTTGACATTTTGAATAATTTCAAAAAATTCAGATTCATAAATATTAAATTGTTCATCATTCTTAACCATATTTGGCTTGAGAACATGTTCTTTGACCAAATAACTTTCATCATTCATTGACAAATGGGGTTGTTTTTCTATTTTATTTATTAATGGATTATGAAAATCCTCCATATGAGTTAAATCATTTCTTGGTCTAATGGGTTGTTTCATTTTAGCCATTAATGGCTTAAGAAAATCCTCCATATGAGTTTTATCATTTTTTTGCTTAATGGGTTGTTCCATTTTAGCCATTAATGGCTTATGAAAATCCTGCATAGACATTTTATATCTATGGTTTGACTCTCTAAGAATGGGTTTTTCAACCCCCCCTCCCCCCGAATCTTATATGGAACATTATTTTTTACCATACTTGGCTTAACAATATACTTTTTAGCCATGTTATTTTCATAAATTGGCTCTTTAAAAATGAGTTTTTTTGACCACTCAAGCCATTAATGAAATCAACTCTTTCCTTTTGCTATTTTCAGCTATGAAATTTTTTTTTAAAAATTCACCAATTCTGACCATTAAAGCCTCAGTTAAAGACTTGGTAGTAAGAGTTAACAACTCATCATTCCATTAGCAAATTTTCATATCAAGTTGATGAATTTCTCCAATTAAATGATGTCTTTTTTCTTCCACTAAATAATATTGTAATAGATGAAAGTTTATTTCATCAAGAAAATGGATCTCTTCTTGAGGATTCAAATTTTTTTGTTTACGCCAAAAGATTTCATCTAAGTTATTTGGAATAGACGAATCCAATTCATTTTTCATTTCTTACACTAGACGTCCCACTAGGCGTGCCAAAAATTGTTGGCGTATTTTTTGTACGAAGGAAAATATGATAAATGCGAGCGTGCCAACAAAAATTGAAAAATCCTTACAGATTAAATTCAAGTCAATTATCAAGTGATTGTGTTGATGCCTCTTTTGCCTCAATGAAGAGGACTTCAAAATTGCCAAGTGTAAAGAAAATAAAAATTAAAAGAAGAAGGAGGGAGACGGAGAAAGATGATTGAGTGAACAATCGGAGTGATTGAGTGAACAATCAAAGTAACAATTAATTACCTCTACTCCTATGTTTTGAAAAGGAAGTGCATAAAATTACCTCTACTTCTATGCTTCGAAAAAGAAGTGTTGAAAATAAAGTGCAGGAAATATAAATAATAAGAAAAAATAGAAATCAATTGTCTTTGATTTGAGTTCTTGATATTTACAATGTAGCTATGAATGACTATTTATAGACAAATATTTGTAAGAAAAACCTAGCTAAAACTACCCACTCTTCCACCTCCTTCATTTCATACTCCATGATCTTCCATAATTTCCTTCAACCTCCACTTCATGCTCCATGTTTTCTACTTTGTTTTCCATTATCTTTCCACATTTCATAACTTCTTATAACCTCCAAATGAGTAGGGGGGTGCCACATGTCTTGTAATTATATAAATAATAAATAATAAAATTGTAGATTTATAGTGCCAACAGTTTTATATAAGGGTTAATTACACAGACCTCCCATAAGTTTTGAAAGAAATACAAAAATCCTATAATTTTGGTAAGACTAAACGAATCAAAACTAATGCCGATAGTAAGAGAATACAAAGATAGATAAGAAAAAATATACATTTTAGTATAAAAGAAATAGTAATATATATATATATATATATATTGATAAAGAATGAGATTAAGTGTTATATAAATTAAAATATTAAATAAATTCAATATAATTATATCAAAATTATAAATTTTATAATATTTTTTTATAAATCTCATAACAAATTTATAATTAACCTTTTTATATAATAATATAGATGTAAGGCAATGACACTTTTGTTTTTTCATTAGTGCAATGGAGTCTTTTTCCTATGTTAGGACTAATACCATTTGTCTATGCATGCGAAGAAGCCAAAGGAAGGCTTAAGAATCCACTAAGGAGACAAGATTAACTTCTTTATCCAATTAGATCACTTTCTAAAATTTTCTTTTTGTCATTTCAAGTGTTTGTTGAGATATTACTTTTGTCACTAACTACTGAAGGAATAAAACTAAAGCCTATTTAGTGCTTGCCAATTCAACTACATTGATATATGCAATTAAATTAAATATCTACCATTATTATGATAGACCTAATAAGTCCTCCAATTAGATGGAACTAATTATTGTCAGAGGATTACAGATAAGCCTAAGTTTAAAAGAGTTTTTTTTATCAACTCATGATGTTGATTGATGGAGGAAGGTCTTAATTTCACAAGTTTTAGGCCTTGTTTGGGAAGACTAAATAAGTGTACTTTTTGTCTTTTTGGACAAAAAAATTGAGGTTGAAAATATGGATGTTTGTGTTAACTTTTTGACTTTTTATGAAAAAATGTGTAATAAAAATTTGTGAAAATTAGTTTTTAGAGGAAAATTTGAATTGGGAGTTGTGCAGCCGTAATTGTTGACTTTTGGTGAATAGTGTTAACTTTTTAACTTTTTGAGTAACTTTTTGACTTTTTGAATTATTTAGGAGTACCTAAACTTGGCCTTAATCATTATTTTCATTTAGAATCCTCAAAATTGCATTTCTTGGTGGGCACTTTTCATACTCAACGCTTAAGTTATGGTAGAATAATCTTATTGTTGTATCAAGACCCGCTTTGCATCAGTATAAAAGACAATTGATAAATAGATAATTAATTATAATCCAATCTTTTTTTTTTTACTGAGTGAGAGGGTTTTCCAACAAGATCTAGTCATGTACATGTGACACACACCACATAGGACCACTACTACTAAAGGACCATAAAAGAGACACTCTAGCGCTAAGCAGGCAATACATAAAATTCTGCACTCGTTCTTGAAGTTTTATTATGTGCTGAGTTCATTGATATAAATATCAAAAGGTCTTTAGCTGACACCTTATTGGTACTCACCCAAAATTCACTTCTTCTCTAGCACATTAGCGGATCAAGTAGGAGAGTACAAATTTGGACATTATCAACTACGATCAAAATAATTTTTCTCACCTATGTTCTACTTCTTGAGGATAGTAACCATTAAAAAAATAAGACTTATAAATCTTAATATGTGGATTTATCATTCAATAGGTCTTGTGAGAATTAATAATATTTTTTTATCAAATACTATTAAAAAAATTCATTAATTGTTAATTTTCAGTGACAGTTTAAAAATTTTATTACAAAAAATGCCACTAATTATAACTTTTAGCGACAGTTTAAAAAGATCATCACCAAAAAATACTAATTTTTAACTTTCAGTGACACTTTGAAAAATTCATCATTGAAAAACGTCACTAATTGTAACTTTTAGTAACAATTTATAAAAATTGTAATAGAAGTCACTAATTGTCAATTTTTAGAGATATGAAAAAAATCGTCACAATTTTTTTTTTTTTTTTGTGACGATTTTACTATAACTTATTTTTCAATAAGACTTGATAGAAATTAAATCTATATTAAAATCTATTGTCTATTTATCTTTAAAAACATTTTTAAAAACAAGTCAACACTGTTGTTGTGGATGCTCAAAGCACGTTTATTCCATCTAGAAGTTGGGGAGAGAGTGAAACTTAAAATGTATCACACCTCAACCTTCAGCCAAAAGCATTCAGGTTTAAACTTTCTTAAAATAAACTAATGATTTTAATTAATTTTTTAAATAAAGATATGTAGAAGAATTATGACTTTGAACAAACCTGTTTCTGCCGTCCATGGCCCAAGAGTTTTGTCCAAACCCTTGCAGTTGCCCTTTGGCAATGTTAGGTATAGACCGCAAGGGCAACATCAATGCCCCTGGACCATTCGTCAGATAATAATTTTAATGTGCCTGAAAAATTGTTCCGAAATTTTATTTCAACAAGTGGACCTCGTTCATTATTATTTAAATTTAATTTATTTCCTTTTAATAAAAAGCGGATTTAATCGATGTGATTATTTTTTAATAAATTTTTGAAATAAATTTCCAGGCACCGCAAAATTACTCACAACTCAAAAACATATTAATCTCAACTGAAACAAAGTCAGCTAATCCCAGGAATTGGGGAAAAAAAGTCATTTTAATTAACGGGGAAAAGAATAAGAGAGTTATGGGCTGATTTTATGGAGTGGAAAGTCTTACTCTAAATTAATAGGATTATGTTTATGATTTTACTCCTATAATCCATCCCACTAACTAGTTGAGTATCATAATAACAAAATTTCCAGGCACCGCAAAATTAATAGGAGAATGTTTATGAAACTCATTGCTTTTTCAATGATTCTAAACAACCAAAAAAAAAAAAAAAAAAGATTTTTAAGATTAATATATTTATAAAACAAAATGATTTGTGGCTAAAAAGTTGGGCACTAATGTCCCTAATTTCCATTTTGGGTAACTGTTTTGTTTTGTTTTTTTTTTTTTATGCCTTATATGGAAATTAGGGGCATTAGTGTCCAACTTTTTAGTGCCACAAATCAAAACCCATTTATAAAAATCATAGTTAAAACTTATTCAACAATAATTTTAACAAATAAGATTGAAATCTCGTTTGAGAACATACTATTTTAGTAACTTTTTGACTTTTTAAAAAAATATATACAAAAAAAATAGAGAAAGTGATGTGATAATTTATAATGATTTTTTAACTTTTTAACTAAGAAAAATGGTTGAGAGCACTAAAAGTGATACTCTAATAACACTACTAATGATGTAGCAATGGACGCTCATTGCCTATGCCTCTTTTTTTTTTTTGACATTCCTAATGTATTAATGTTATTAGTGGTCGTTTTTTTAATAATATAAATCATTATTGTTTAACTAAAATTAAAAGTTACCAAACAAGACCTGACTTATAATTTTGTCCCCAAAAAAAAAAAAAATACAAACCAAAGCCCAATAATTACAAAGCCCATAATCGGGCAGAAACGAACATGAATGAGAGGTCTACAAAGCAAACACAGAAGCAAGCCTACCACATATCTTCTTCCCCGTTCACACTAGCCAACGGCTCAGGCAACACCGAACCCTACCGTCCAATAAGGGAAAAAACTGGTACACTATCATGCTCACGTTGTTATAACTAAAAAATAAAATAAAATAATTATATATTTTTTAAATCATAATTGAAAATAATTAAATTATAATTAAATATTACATGAGACATAATTAAATATTTTTAAATAATATCATAATTAAAAAAATTAATTATAATTAAATAAAAAAATGACATAATTGTGCAAAATGTGTATGGTCAATTCTCCTCCAATAATAACAAACATGTCATCAAAATCATTCCTAAAAGCATTTACTTACTCTTGTTTGTGTTTGTATATGTAACAGACAATTCTTTAGACGGCTTACTCATAAAGGCCAAAATTGTTTGGTTGCTGAGAAAATAAAAGAAAATCTGCCCTCTTAGTCTTGACAATTCCCAAGAAAATAAATAAAATTTAGGTGCTTTTGATGTACGTTGCTAGTACAAATTGATTCCCCATTGTGAGCCCAAAAATCAAAATGACGGTTTAGAAATGGAAGAGTAATTATATATATATATATATATATATTTATTCATATTATAATAAACTTCAATGAATAATGAAGATTAAATATTGTGGGGACATAATTTTTGAATGATAAACACTGGCCGAGGTGGTACCGGAGTGCCAGCCGGGGTGTCACGTGTCTTGGACATAATGCTAAGATTATCTGGATAAGGCTGAGGTTATCTACGAAGATACCGGAATCCGGAATAAACAGATAAAGGACAAGAGTCTTAGAATGAGAGGGGATTTCAGTTTGGGTAAAGAGGCTTCTAATGGGATTAGGTCAGTGTTAGCTATAAAAGAGAGGCATCCTCGTGGGTCTAAGGTACTCTTTTTATATTCTGAATAGTGAGTTAAGTACTTTTGCTATCTTTGAGAGATAACTGACTTGATCATCGGAGTGCCCCTGGGTAGACGAACCACCGCCGGAATCTTATCTTTTTGTTGACAGGTCGTACGGGCTTAATCTATTCTGCCGGTGTTCTCCAGCTGAGTATCTGTTTGGCAGTGTGATCGAAAATTGACACACACAAATATAATCTATAATTAATATAAAGAAACTCTTAAAATGGAAGAGAAAAATTCCCAACAAACACATAGAGAAGCCAAACAGGTGGATAGTTTGTAAAGAATAATGAATATATAAACAAAAAATTATACATAATATAAATATTGAATGATGTAAGAAGTTTGTATCTATTCATTTCAAATCGAAAGATCCATCAAAATGACTTATTATTTGTAAATACAACTGTTACACCATTCTTATGGAGTTTTTATTAATTTAAATTTATGTTTGCCAATTATTTTCTTAAAAAATTATTTGCAATAGAAAAAAGAAAGAAAAAAAAAAGTTGAGCATATTGAGCAATTTTAATTAAAATAAAAAAAAACAATGTTACATACCAAAAATAAAAACAAAAAAAGTGCTAAAATTTTAAAATATGTGAATCAAATCTATTTTCAGTGTGACCCATATCACACAAAATTTAAATTTTGAGCACTTTTTAAAATATTTTTTTCTCAATACTTAAATCTTTGTTTTTTTCTTTTTGGTAAGAAAATTTGTTTGAAAAGTCTATATTTGTTTTAAAATGGGCCATTAATTCAGTATATTCAGACAAGATCCAAGTTGGGGCCCAACAATTTTGCCCACATTGAATATTTGCCAAACAATGACCAAGTAAAGGATTAGAGTTTTTGATAGGGTGGGCTTTGATTTGATGATGATAGCTTACGATCCCCTTCTCATTTCAATTAGCATTCAGTACCCTTAATGTCCCTTTTTTGGGTCAGATTCAGAAGCTGGAAGTCAAAAACTTTGTTAATTTGCCAAAATATGCCCCAACTCTTATGAGAAAGACAATGACCTTTAACCTAACCATAGAGACACACAATAGAAGGGAAAACCCTACAATTTTTTTGAGTGGGTATGGGGTACCCTAAATTCAAAGATGTGGGGTTGTATTGTGCTAGTCAAGCTTTCATGTAATGTAAGTCCAATATCAAATTTGTTTGTTTCTGTAACTGCCTTTGAGCCTATGATGGGATGAGGCTTTAATGCTTCTAAAGATACAAATAATTGGGATTCACTGAATCAAATTCGAACCGGTTTATAAAAGTTTAATTTGATCAGTAATTCATTTGATTTTGAATCTGAACTTAACAAATCTGATAATGCTCAATCTAAATTTGAATTCGCCTAATTAGAATGTTTGATCCATAAAACCCAACCCAGTTTGAATTTTTTGCCCTTTCTTTTCTTCTTTTGACATGCATACACCTATTTTTACATGCTAAACACAACTAGTATTACCTTTTTGGTTAATGTAGTGGATTGAATATGTAAAACATATTAGACTTTTATATCAGATTTATCTGAATCTGTCTCATTTAAAATCGAATCAAACGAATTCAGTTTAGACATAATTAGATAATTGGAACAGATTTTATTAAACAGATTCAAATATATCGGATTGAGTTCGAATTGGAACACGCCTGGCATGGCACCTAATTGCCTAAGTTAGAATTCAGAAGATGTGAATGACCCATGTATGCAACTTTTATAAAAGCAGCAAAAAGTATAAATTTAATGCAAAGTGAGAAGCAATGTTGGTAAGATACCATCAATGTGTCCTTCTTGCTTGATTCTTGGGGGCAATAGCCACCAAGTTATAGATGGAAAAGTAAACTAAAGAGAAAAGAAGGCATGGAATTAACCAATATTAGTCATCCCCATGTCTTGATTAAATGTATTTTCTTTTCAAAGTGCATTTTATTAATCATATAGTATAAGATTAGGCTACTAAACTAAAGTGCTTCTTCAATAAAAGCAAGCAAGCATGGATGCATCTTTTTTGTTAAGGATTTTATAGCATTAAATAAACTCAAAAAAAAATAAAATAGTTTATAATGTTATACAACTACAAATAGTGTTGATTAAAGGAGATTCTCAAGTATGATTACTCATGCATTTCAGGCATCATGGTTAATTAGAAAGTGACTTCCAATTCAAAAAACACGAGTTTGCAAAAAGTTACTCTTCGTAACGAATATTTCAACCTCTCTCAACTTGCTCAACAAAACTCTTGTTCCAATTACTAAATAGGACATATTATATGAATCTTGCTTTGTGATTTTGCTTTATAAAAAATTATAACTTCAATTAAATTATACATTATCATGTTTAGCCAGAAGGTGACCTACAATTTAAAAACACAGGTTACAAAAATTATTATAACAAACGAATAATTCAACCCAAATTGACTAATTCAACAAATCTCTTATCTTAATTAGTAAATGAGATTTATTATATGAATCATGTGTTGACATTTTGTGTTATGAAGAATTATAATTTCAATTAAATTACAAGTTAACATGTTTTTCCTTGTTATCTTATTATTTTTGAGAATACTAAGGATTTGGACCATATGATAATCATAGTCCCAAGAGCATGAATTTCTGATGTGTTTGCCTAAAGAGCAACTATTGTTTTGGATTAGGTTAAACACAACTTCAATTTTTATTTTCTTTATTACCTGGCAACGTATTGAATGGTTCAACTTTGATGATTATAGGCTTGAGCAAAGTAGTGAACAACTAGAACTGTCTAATCAATGAACCATCTTCTTTAACCTTTTGTAATGATTTCATTTATTTTAAGAATGCTTTTGACCACCATTCGTCAACTAATCTTTCTCACTTGCCTAATCTAAGTTGTGGTCCATCATTATAATATTTGTAACTTGTTGGATTACAACTGGTATCTTGATGGTGACTTGGTTCCTCTTCAACCATGCCATGGATTATGTTAATTATTTGCCATTCTTTAGTGCTAATTTTCATTAATTAACACAGTTCCCAATTAGATTTTGGACTAATAATCATATTTCAAAAACACTGTTTTCTCCCAAAATACTTTCAAAATGATGCACCGTATGTATTGGCAAAAAATATTTTAATGAAAAATATTTTAATTAAAAAAAATGAAATAGCTTTTTTAGAAAACTTTAAAAAATATATATATTTTTCTTTAGTTGATTGCATCCTGAAACTAATTTAATAGTGATTGTATTAATGATAGTGGTGATGTGAAAGTGGTGGTGGAGCTAATGGTGTCAATAGTGTGGAGGCATCAGAATGATGCACCATTTTTTATGAAAAATAAAATAAAATACTTTTTCTAGAAAACTTTTATAAAAAATATATATATATTTTTTTATAGTTGGTTGTATCTTGAAACTAATGTAATAGTGATTGTATTAGTGTTAGTGGTGGAGCTAATGGTGGCAATAGTGTGGAGGCATTGTTAAAATTTTAATTCGAAAAATATAAATATTTTTCACCAAATAAATTTACTTTTTATTAACTATGGTAACATTTTCAATTATAGACATTCATTTTTAGTTACACTAAACATCAAAATATAAAGAAAACATTTATTTCATCTAAATGACTAGTACGTGAGAGATAATATGTTTTAGGGTAAAGTATACTGACCTCCCCTGAGGTTTATCTTAATTACAGAGACATGTCTTGTAGTTTTAAAAATAACACTAACCTCTCATACTTTTGAAAATAATACACAGATTCCCTCTTCCCATTAAAAGAATATGAACGACATTAACTTGACAGCTAAATTAACCATAATACTCTTGAACCATATTGTGAAAAGACACAACTGACCCTTCAACCTTCATTTTCTATCTCTCAGCTTGGCAGTTCCATTCTATTAGCTTGGCAGTTCGTTTCAGTACTTAACCCAGTTCTTCAATCTTCTTAGTGAATTTCAATTGAAAATCCCAAACACAACAAATATATACATATATAGAGAGATTTAGAAAGAGATAGAGATTAGGGAGGGGTAAATTGAAATGAAGAGGGTGGTGCGAAATCCTAACCCTCAGTAGAGTGTGGCGTGGTGGTTGAGCATGGTGAGGAAGTGCAACTCATGAGGAATCAAAGCCACTTTACAAAAGGTAGAGACAGTGCTGCAAGAGAGACGACAAAAAGAGAAGAGAGAGAGAGAGAGAAAAAAAAAGAGAGAAAAAAAAAGAGAGAAAGTCAACCTCTGCCCCATTGCCAGTCGCACCGTCAAACTAGGAATCGGAGCCGCTATATAAGACAGACAGTGAAAGAGGTGGCGACAACGCTACAAGAGAGACGGTGAAAAGAGGAGAAAGAAGAGAGAGAGAGAGAGTCACCTTCTGCCCTGTCGTCGGTTGCACTATTAGACTCCAGCATCTGGTCGATCAGCATCCTCTGTCGCGCCAGCATCTTCAATTGTTTCGCCGTTGCAGAATTGCAGCCGAAACAAAGGAGTAGTGGTGAGGTCAGTGTCATGCATCGGAGCCTAAGAGAGATCTGTGATAGTGAGTGGCTTCGAGAGGTTTTCGATAGGGATGAGATCTAGGGTTTGGTGGCCATTTACGGTAGTGATGTTGTCGACATTATCGCTCTTCACGGTGGTGTCTTATTGCTGTGACACCACCTTGCTCTCTAAATCTCTATCTCTCTCTAAATCTATCTATATATATTTATATATATATATATATATGTATTTGTTATGTGTGTGTTTGGTACTTAAATGAGATCTTGGTTTTTGTTCTATTTGCTCTTTAATATGTTGAATCTCTCTCTCTCTCTCTCTCTCTCTCTCTCTCTCTGTTTAAGTTTTTTTTGTGATTGTGATTGTGTTGTTAGATTTTGTGATTGTGATTTTGTGACCGATGACGATGGCGGCTTTGAGCCGAAAAGAGTCATCGGCGATGTCGTTGATGGTTTGGATTGATCTCTGTTTAAGTTTTTTTTGTGATTGTGATTATGTTGTTAGATTTTGTGATTGTGATTTTGTGACCGATGACGATGGCGGCTTTGAGCCGAAAAGAGTCATCGGCGATGTCGTTGATGGTTTGGATTGATCTGAGATGAGAGAGACAGAGAGACGGAAGAGAAAGAAAGAGAGAGCGGCATCATGACAGAGGAGAGGTAGAGTACAAAGAGTGAGTAAGAGGGAAGAGAGATGGAATTGGTAAGATACGTATGTGTTTATATATATATGGGTAAATTACACTTACCTTCCCTGAAGGGTAGTATTGGAATTTGTAGAATAATTATGCATGACATCAGCATCATCTATTTGAATTTGGACGAATGGGTAACAGAAGGGGATGTTTGTATATTAATTTCGAAAGTAAGGGAGGTTAATGTTATTTTTGAAATTACAGGGGAGGTCCCTGTAATTAAAGTAAACCTCAGGGGAGATCAGTGTAATTTACCCTATGTTTTAAATTAGAATAATGTTAGAAATCTACACATTTGACCCACAAATTTACCAATGGCAAGGGAATTGAGCCCTTAGTGATTTATTGTGTAACAAATTAAAAGTTGACACTTATCTTGACATATTATTGTAGGTAGAATTGTGGAAGTTTTTTATTGGAGAATTTCAAACATTTTCCTTTAAATTAATAGTCATGTTCATATGTATTTTGTTTCAAAATAAAAGGCCTGAATTCAACACTCAAAGTACATCTTTTTTACATAAAAATTCCATATTACTGCTTTTTGTTCTTCATATAGTCATCATATTTTAAGTAGTCTATGAAGAGGGAGAGAAAGAAAGAACCAAGATATGACATGGAGACTAGTTAGTTCTTAATGAGAAGTGTACAGATATGTAGTCAAATGGGGTTGGAAGACAAAGCTAAAAATAATTATTTAAGACATTAAATTCCCTTACTTTACTTACCTAGTTGTTGAAGATACATGAAGATAGTTTGTACATACATTAAATAAACAAATTGTAATGTTTTAACCTTTCTTGAAGACGAAGTTACGTGGTGAAAACTCCTCCTGATGATGATGTGTTTTTGGATGTCCCATCCCATGGTATGTTGTTGACAATTTGCTAAAAGACTCAAGTGTTAAATTGAGCTCATGCATGTGGGTTAAATTTTCTCAATTCACTTACAAATTAATTTAATTTATTTATCTATATATATAAAATTACTTTATACATATAATTTCTCCATAATCCTAATATTATTAATCAAATGACATTCACATCTCATTTTCATTGCATATATTTTTTTTAATTTAATTATTTTGTGTATCAATCTTTTAAATGTAATTTTGAATAACATTATTGATTCAATTAATAATAATTTTTATTAAAAATATATTTTTTTATTCAAAATTATTAAAAAAGGGACTTTTTTTTTTTCAAATTTTATATTTCTAACCCACTCAAACCATTGGTTTATGGAGTTTTTTTTTTTTTTTAAATAGTTTAGAGAATTGATACACTTTTTAAACTATTTGAGAAACTAACCCACTTTTGAAATCGCATTTTGAACATGTAATTTTAATTTGAAATTGCATGTTCAAAATCTGATTCAAGTTATTTATGGACGACAACGCACTGATGTGGCAAGTTGAAATCACATGTTAAAAATGCAATTTCAAGTTAACAGGGCTTTTGTTGCACTAACGTGACAAGTTGAAATTGCATTTTCAACATAAACTCGCATTTTGAAAAATGCGATTTTAAGTTTCGCAATTATAAAATCTATTCTGAAAATAACATTTAAAATTAAAATTCAAAGGTTTATCAGTTGCTTCCCACTCTTCAGTAGATGTGAGCCTTGCAAGGAGAAATATGGGTCTCCTCACCAACTAGCAATCAAACACTAGAGAACAATATTAAGCATTGAAAAAACAATTTGAACGTTGTTTTAGGACTATAAATGAAACTAATGAATGATAATAAGCTACTTTGTCATCTTTGGGACTAGAGTAGAACCATTATAGAGCAGTTTGGCTTGGAAAATAACATATCTAACCAAAGAATAGGGATCAACGTCTGGATGCAAGAATTCAAAAATGTGTTATATCACCACTAGTTCCAATTGCTTTAGTTGTTAGCAAATGGGCCAAACAACACTATCCCTCACATGCATAGCCCGTCTTTTATATGGAGATACAAACATCTATACATACAGGGATTTTCGAATACAAATTAAAGGATTATTATGAAGAAATTTTATTATTTTTATTTCTCATCTGACATCTCAACATCGAATAATACTTGTTCCTCTCAACTTGCATTCAAGTAAAATTCTGCTTCATGCATTAATATATCCATCATCGGCGCACTTAGTTGCTAGTTAACGAAAGTGATATGATTTAAATGCATCAACATTTGGTTAACTTCTTCACAAATGCAGTGTAACGTTCTTTGCAACAATTGCGGGGTATCGATGGGCATGTTCTTCTACCTCTTTCGAGGAATTCGAATATTCTTTTATTTTCACAGCTCCTGAAGAATATTCACCTAGGTAGACTGATATTGCCACTCTGCTCTCATGCTATTCATGATGGCCGTTGTGTAACGAAGATTAAGGTTCAATGGATATTTAAAATCATCATTTGAAACTCAACGGCAACCCATTGCGGTATATAAGTCACTGACAGTGTATCTCATAGTGAATTATTATGTATAATCTTATAACAATTTATAGATACAACTGAGTTAGTTTTCACATACTATTATATATTTATAGTAACTTGAAGTAGCTATGTTGTAACTAACAATTGCAAACACAAGTTACTGGTAGCTAAAAATTGCATGGCAGGTGAAATCACATGTTGAAGATGCAATTTTATTTGAAATCGCATGTTGAAAATATAATTTCAATTTGCTACGATAGCAGCCCATGTCATCATACAATTGTATTTTTAACATGCGATTTCAAAAAGCAAGTTAATTTTCTAAATAATTTAAAAAGTGGATCAAGTCTATGAAAAAAAAAAAAACTCTTGGTATATGCAACAGTTAAAATATTCAATTAACCTGTTTGTTTTGAGAATAATAGATTGGCGATAAGTTAAAAAATCCTCAATTCATCAAAAGTGATCTAATTGATAAAATTTTTTCAGAACCAACACAAACGGACCCGGTTACACCCCTATTTTAATTTACAATTTTTTTTTTATGCATTTCTGATTAATGTTTTTAACTTAAAGAATATAAGAACAGCCAAAAAATATTGAAAGAACAAGGTTTAAATAATAAAGATAGAGAAAGGAGTTGTTGGGTGGGCAACATCATCTCTCTCTCTCTCTCTCTCTCAGACAACGGCCTCCTCTGCTGCCTGCGTCGATGTTTGGTGGTAGACAGTTTTAAAATAAAATAAATAAATAAAAGTAGTTATGGGGGGCACTGTTATAGATACATAATACTAATATATTATGGTATATACTTTTTAGTTTATACTGTTATGGAATAGTTTTATATTATAAAAAAACAAATCTAGGTTTACGTACTCAATTATGTTTATTATTCTTTTCGTCTCAAAATGTAATTTTTTTTTAAAACATTTAATTTTTTAATATTATAATTATTACATTTTAAAAATATTAATTTTTTCAAATTATCCTTTGATATTATATTTTTTTGAGAATATCAATTGTCATAATTATACTTTTGTGTTATTAATGAATTTAAAATAAGGACAAAATAATAAATTTATATTATTTTATTAGTTGATTTTTAAAAGAGACTAATATTTTGAGAAAATAAAAAATAAAATAAAATACTAATATTTTAAGACAAAGAGAGTATTAAAGTTCAAAGAGAGAATAAAGCCTTGATCCCCTCTAACTAGATGATTATATAAATAACTGAGTGTTAAAATCAATAAATTTTTACCCAATGCGATATAAATATGAAATAAATAGTGAGTTCTATTTGGGAGACTCATTTTTTGTTTTGTGTGTTATTTTGTAAAATTCTCAATGTATCTAAATTTAGTCTTATACAAAAACATTATAGAGGGAATTCATATTATTAAGCTTTTTCTCAAATGCATTTAAACTAATTGGAGTTTGATTAACAGTGAATAAAATATCATTAATTTAGATCTGCCATCTGATTGAGTCACTCACTAGTTGGTTTGTATTTTAGCAATAGTTTTCCTGCTTTTGAAATTAATTAGTACTCCATGCACTAAATATATTAATGTTGTTGATGGAAGAAAGAAAGGGAAAAGAAAGAATGACAAAATACAAAAATAAAATAAAAATTCTAAGTAGAAGAAGCTTTTGCTTTATTTTTTTACTCTATAAAATCCATTTTTTATTTAATTATTTGTAAGAAGTTAATATTATTAGTATTGTTTTTATTCACAAAATTACAAAATAGTGTAAAGGTTTTCATCTTCAATTTCAAGTACTTTTCAAACATTAATCAATCCCAAGTCTACGTGAAAATGAAGCTGGAATAACTTTGAGGCCTGTTTAACGAGTTAATTTAGTAACTTTTTAACTATTTGGCTAAAATATGAGCTAAAAAACTAGTATGTTTGAGATGTCTTTTGGCTTTTTACGAAAATATGTGCAAAAGTAGAAAGAAAAGATAATATTTAACTTTTGGTATGGGTTGTTGACTTTTTGGATAATTTAAGCTTTTGACTTTTTGACTAAAAGGGAGGGTTCACAAACGAGGCCTGAGTGCAATGGGAGATTGTGCAAAGGGATAATTTGAAAAGGAGTAAAAAGTTACTCTTTGACAAGACTCAAGAGAGTCCGTTTACACAACATTTTAATATTGCTTGTTTTGAGTTTTCAGAAAACACTTTTCAGAAAATTCTGCACTCTTATTTTTCGTATTTTTTTGTTTTTACTGAATTTTTTTAATATTTTAAGCAATTTTTTTACTTTTTAGACACACCTAACATAAATACACCTAAAAAGTAAAAAAATTGTAAAAAAAATCTTTTAAAAATTCACTAAATACCAAAAATACAAAAAAATATAAAATTCAAGACATTTTTGTATTTTTATGTATTTATTAATTTTTTAAAATATTTTTTCACAATTTTTTTACTTTTTAGATACATCTAACTAAGATGCATCTAAAAAAGTTAAAAAAATGTTTAAAATTTAAAAAATATTCACTAAAAACAAAAGAATACGAAAACCAAAAAACTCAGTTTTCAAAAAACTTAATCCAGAAAACTCAAACCAAACACACTGAATCATGCTATGTAACTCGAATTTGTCCTATCCCGAATGCCCCCAAAATCAAAATGATATCATTTCGTCGTTTTGATTTTTTATTATTATTTTTATTTTTTTTTTCAAAAGAAGAAAATCAAAAAAGAAGAAGGAAGAAGGAAGAATGAAGAAGAAAAAGAAGAAGAAGAGAAGAAAGAGAGAGAGAGAGACTGAGACCAAGAAGAAGAAGAAGAAGAGAGAGAGAGACCGAGACCAACATCAACCATTCATCTTCATCATCACCATTCATCATCATATCCAGAAAAAAAAAAAAAAAAAATTCAAATCCGAAAAAAGAAAAAAAAATTGAGATCCGAAAAAAAAAAAAAAAATCATCATCAACATCAACATCAACATCACCATCTTCATCAACATCACCATTCATCTTTATTTTATTCTTTTCCTTCATTTCGGATCCGAAAAAAAAAAAAAAAGAGCAAAATCGGTCTAGGGTCGCTTTCGATCGGCGGAGGCGACATCCTCAACCTTCTCTTTCTCTCTTCTTCTCTTCTCTTTCTCTCTTTCTCTTTCTCTCCTTCTCCCTCTCCCTCTTCTTCTTCTGGATCTGCGTTTCAGACATAAAGAGGGAAAAAAAAAAATGAAAACTGCCCAAAACGACGTCGTTTCGGGTAGTCGGGGGGATTCGGGAAAGGAAATTTCGGGGGAAAAATCATTTTCCTTTTAATATTATTGTTATTCCCTCCTTCTCAAAATATTAATTTTTTATTTTATTTTTTATTATTTTAAAATATTAATTTTTTTTTCAAAAATTAAGTACAAAAATAATAAATTTCTTGTTTTGACATTCTTTCTAAATTCTTAACAATTTAAAAAGTATAATTATGACATTGATATTTTCTAAAAAATATACTATCAAAGGGTAATTTTAGAAAATCAATTTTTTTTAAGTGTAATAATTGTACTACCAATAAAAGTAAAATTCTCCAAAAAGAACCATTATTTTAGGATGGAGAGAGTACTTTCAATTGTCATTAATCCAATTAAAAATTTTAAAATATTTATTTTGCCATTGTTTGGTTAGAGACTATTCGTCTAAAATAGTTAGTAAAGAATAAATTAATTAAAATAGTCAATAAAATAAAATATTACATTTATTTATAATTATTATTTTTCTCATAACTATCAAATCAATTACAAAAAAAAGAACTATTATCACAAATACAATTTTTTTAATCAAGCTAAAATAACCAAAAAGTCAAATATTCAACCAAAATAGCCTATTTACAAAAGGAGCCTTTATCTCTTAATATCTCAAATTTATTTCCATTCTCAACCCCACATCTTCTCATTAGACCCCTCTCTCTCTCTCTCTCCCTCTCTCTTATTTAGGATTTCAAAGTGGTGAGGTGGTGCCTAGAGTTTTGAACATAGGAAATGGTGGTTCGGTAGTGGAACTAGGAGAAAAGATTGGGAGCTCTAAATTAAGAGCTCTAATAGTTATAATTGGTGTGTGGATTTTATGTGATGTAATGTTTTAGCCTTGGTTTTTTTTAAATTTTTTACATCATTAGTACTTTTTTAGAGTTCCCAAATTAGAGGAATGCATCATTTCTGGTGAAACGAGTAAGGAGGGTTTAATGGTGGTGAGGTGAGGTGAGGTGAGGTGACTAAGTAGGCAATTTTGGCAAGAAAGGTGTTGTGGGAGTGGGAGTAGGAGAAGGGCGGTGGAGGTAATGGGCGGATAGGAAGGTTGTTGGGTGAGGTGGAGGTAACTGTTGAAGTGGAAAGGAATGATAGCTGATGATGGAGATGGTTAGTGAGGTAGTAATTGTAACAACTCCGATTCGTAATTAATTGCTAATCTGTAATTGAGTGATTAAAATAAATTATGTGTTTATTGTGTATTTTGTATGTTGTTTGGCTTTTTATCTGTTACTCATAGAAATATCAATCTGGAATTCTGCTTTGATCTGAAAATTGAAAGCCTCATCAACATCCGAAACCGAAATTGGTTACATGGATATGTTATTTCGAATATTTAGAACACTTTGGTAAGTTTAATTAAAAACTGATTCAAATTATTAAATTAAATTGTATTTAATTGGTCCAATGTTCTCATTAATGTATTCATACTTCATAGTTATATATATATAAACCATAAGCTCATTTGAGCTCTTCTCTTCATCATATTGAGCTCCCAAAAATCGAGTTTATACATTCTAGAGAGAGAGAGAGAGAGAGACTCCATTTTAGAGAGAGAAAGTGTAAATTAAAGGTAGAAGTTGAAGAATTTGCTAGAGTTCATCAATATAGTACAAGAATCTAGCTAATTCAAGACCTTTGGTGAGAATCTAACATTGAATCCTTGAAGATTATGTGTTTTTATGATGAATTCATGAGCTTTATGTAATCAATTGCATGTGTAGTTTTGTCATGATACATCATTTTTTATCATGAATATGTTGTTTAAGTTGATTTTTGAAACTAACTTACCTATGCATTCAAGAATTAAGTTGTTTTGAAATTAATCTTCATGATTTGGAAAGCTAAGAAAAGGAATTTGGAAAGAAGTTCTACTTGCATGCTTAAATATGAAGAGTTTTACCATGTTGAGTTTGAGTTTGAGTACTCAAGGTGTTATTGTGAGTTGATTGGTACATACATGTTTAAATTATCATGTTTTGAACCTTGATATCATGTTTTGAAAAGAGTTTTGGTCATGCATGGGCCTTTTGAGCTCAAGTTTGTTAAAACATGGGATTTAAGAAAAAGGTTTATAAACTTACGTACATGGGAGTTTTGAGCCCAATTTGTTAAATTCATGAGTTTTGAGCAAAGAGTTTGTAAAGGATCATGTATTTATGTTTTTGGATGAGTTTTCAAGCTTTAAGGACAAGCCATGCATGAGTTTGCCTTTGAATTTTCATTTGAGAGCTCAAGACTCTATTTTAAAAACCCAAAATTTTTGCAAGTCGCTCGAGCGAAGAACTTGCCGTTCAAGCGAACATTTCAAGCATCCAATAATTTTGCAGTCTCTTATAGACCGCTCGAGCGACCACTTGGTGGCTCGAGCGAACCCTTTGTATTTTTTCTGACCGCTCGAGTGTAGGAGTTATGGCTCGAGTGTATTTTTTACCCATCTAGTACTTTTGAAGATAGAGCAGTTATTCGGCGACCAAAATGCGCACAAATGTGAGCCAAATTCAGCATATTTTTGACAGACATTTTGTGTTCATATTTTTGTTCTTATCATTTTCTGAGCATATTTAAGCATGAATTGTGAGTCATTAAAGTGTAATAAGCTAAGAAATGACATGAGTAATTGAATTAGAAATTATAAGACAAATCCAAGAATGTGATTCACGTGTACAAATTATGAGAAATGGATTGAATAAGAAATCCATGTATAGAAAGCTAAGCCGTAATGAGCAAGTGCACATGTAATGATAAGATATATTTGTGTTATGTACTTTTGTGTTTGTAGGTCAATGTTCAAAGATTGATTGACCGTTTCCGGAAGCCCACTGTGAGTAATGTTATTGTAAAGATATGTTCATATGAATTATATTCCAAATTTATTTGATAAGTTATGATTTCTGAAATGATATTGTTTATGTGAACGAATGTCCTATGTTTGAAATCTATTATGACATCCATAGATAATCCCAAATCATGGGGAACAACATATTAATGTTGGTCCATGACATATATGTGAGTACGAGATCTCGTTAGCCACTTGTCAAGTGGTGATGTGTTTAATCGGTATCCATAACCGATTACTCTAGTTGGATGACGATGCAATGTGTTTTATGGGATGTACCATTATTATGTTCGAATATGAGATTTGATTCTATTATAATCTGTTTTATGAATATGATATGTTTGGAATTTTTTCACTAACCTCTTTATATTTGTGTTATTTACTGGGCTTTACCTCCGTTTGTATATATATATATGTAGGTGAGCGTGTACAAGACCAGGCCTAAAGGGCTTCTTTCTGACTTCTGTTTTATCAAGCCAACCATCGTGCCTCACATGGAGATTCCTGAAAGTCATGTGATCAAGATGTTTTGTGACCAAGTTTTTATATTGTATACAACGCTAGTCCCTTCCGTTGTATCTATATTTGGTTGGCGTTATGATAATGTTATGATATATGTATGTAAATGTTTAAAGTTTTCTGTTTCATGTAAGTCAGCACAGCTCATTGAACGATTGTATATTGTATTTGCTTCCGCTAGCCCCTTAATTTTGTTTAATCTGTTCAGAGGCCTTCGATAATCCCATGATTACTGGCCAGTTACGATGCTAAACCTATAGGGGCGGGTTTGGGTCGTGACAGTAATGGATGGCAATGATGGGTAAATAGTAATTTGATATGGGATAAAATTGAAATTATATTTAAATGCTAGGTGTAAAGAGGTAAAATTGGAGTAATTTTATTTTCACACATCAATTTCTTTTAATTCATACACTTAATGAATATCTTCTTAGTACACAAATAAAAAAAAATTCTCAATACACATCTTTTTATTTTAATAATACCCTCATCTTCAATTTTAAAATCTTAATTCTTTATTATTTTTTTTTTCCCCCATCCATCCACCCTTACTTCACCGCCATTGCAACCACTCTCTCTCCATTGCCATCATCACCACCACTCTTATCTCATCTCCTTCCATCCTACACCTCCAAAGTCAATCTTAAAAGTGGGTGGTTCGCAACAAGAGATTTGTGAGAATGTATGATTTATGGTGGGATGTGGAAAGAGGCGACCATTGGGGGGAGAGGATGTCAGTGGAAAGACATGGCACTGATGATGGAGGATGGTTGTAGTATTTTAGAATTATGGTTCGAATGAAAGAAAATAAGAGTATTATGGTATTTTATTTTAGGACAAAATTGTATTAATAAATTTTTTTATTAAGTGTATAAATTGAGAGAAATTAGTGTGTGAAAATAGAATTATTTGTAAAATTGTATTGTACCTGTTTTAAAATGAGAGGAGAATTGTCAAACCAACCCTTGAATAGTTGAAAAAAAATTGCAAATCATATCCATCACTCTGGAAAAAATTGTAGGGAACGTTAAGCAAGTTTTAGTAAATAAATAAATAAATAATGGCTTCAACTAAATCTTTAATAAATTTACACTAAACTGTAACAGAAAGCAACATGGGATAATAACGTAAGCAAATTTTATATATAATACTTTAACCAACATAGGATAACAATAAGTTGAAGTTGATGGCAAATTGACATTAAAATCTGATCAAAATTATAAGATTTTAACTATCATAAGTTAAATTAAAGGGGCATTTACCTACAAGTCCCATTTTATGAATTTATACTCCATTAAGTCCTAGATAAAATTATTTGCTCCTTCAAGTCCCATTAATTTTTAATAGACCAATATACCCATCCAAACCCCCTCCCTTCTCTCTCTCTCTCTCTCTCTCTCTCTCTCTCTCTCTCACACATTTCTTCCTCTCTCTGAAGCTAACCACAACAGTAATAACGCACACCTCACGGTTCTCTCACCTCACACAAACACACCATTATTGACAGTTGAGAATGGTGGCAAGTTCTAATCTTTAGCTTAGTCACCCCTCTTAATGCCGTCTCCATAACACTCTCTCTCTCTCTCTCTTTATCCATATATATATATATATATAGGTTGATCTTATCTGGGTTCTGCATTTCTTGAGTAGTAACTATATCGGGCCTAGTTTCAGTCAAAACGCCATCGGAAGCTCCGATGCTCCGAATCGCAATTCCCGATGAAAACAACCACCAGATCCGAACCAATTCCGACCGATCCGAACCCATAAACCCCAAAACAACATCACCGATCCCTCGCCGTCCAGTGCTTGGATCTAGCGATGAGCTTGCACGTCGTCGCGGCGATTTATTGTAGTTTGAGAAGGTTTAAGGAGGCGATTCCAGTGCTCGAGAGAGCAATTAGCGTTCCTACTGTGTCTAGAGGTGCAGATCATGATAGAATGTGAGGCAAGCCTGTTTTTGCACAGAGAGAGAGGGGAGGAGATTTTTTTAAAATTGAAAACCTTCTTAGTTTATAATATTCTCAATTTTAATCATGAAAAAATTAAGAAATTTCTCAAAATTGATAATTATAAATTTCTTAAAATATTTGCAGAATTATCTTTCTTTTCTATTTCATACTTTTCTCAGAAGCCAAACAAAATTTTTTTAATTTTGATAATTATATACTGAAATCATTCTCTGTTTGAAAATTGAGAATATTCTCAAGTTTTGAAATTGAGAACATTCTCAGTTTTGAAATTAAAGGACAAAACGTCTTTTTACCTATAAATGGGACTTATTGGTTCAAAAACTTTTTGATAGAACCTAAGCTACCACCAAATATGTAAACAGGACTTTTTGATAATTAACTCCTTTTTTTTAATTTTGATAATTATATACTGAAATCATTCTCTGTTTGAAAATTGAGAATATTCTCAATTTTGAAATTGAGAACATTCTCAGTTTGGGATTAGTGTAAGAAAATTGGGGAGAAAGTTAGAGACTTTTGTGGGTTGGTGGTATTATGAATCATGGAATTAACCATAGAAAGGAAGAATGAAGAAAGGGTTAATTAATTATAATTTGAAACAAACAAACAAACCTTAGGAACCCAATTCTGATGGCGCACACTTAAGAGAGAGAGAGTGAAAGAGAGAGAGAGCGTGTGTGTGTAATTTTTGTATGGTGGGAGTGGGGGTTGTGGTGGGGGTGGAAGAGGAAAGATCAATGGTCCACTTTGCATGATATTGGGTGTTGAAACAATGGAATAGTGACACGTGTTGAAAGGAGTGTGGTGGCCATTTTGTTTTTTAGTGTGTTGGGGCCCTTTTCTATCTATTATATGCAGACGGGAGGAATGACCACAGTGAAGGAAGGACCACAGTGGGCAAAACGTCTTTTTACCTATGAATGGGACTTATTGGTTCAAAAACTTTTTGATAGGACCTAAGCTACCACCAAATATGTAAACAGGACTTTTTGGTAATTAATTCTAAATTAAATTATGATAATGTAAAATATGATAAATATTATGGCACATTTGGTTACTATTTATTGTAAAAGGATGTTAATGACATTATTATATCCCTGATTATTATTTGACACGGGTAAGCCCATAAAGGGTATAGTCCACCACTTAGGACCCAATACATAATTCAAATACTAAAGTCCAACGTTGCTGGAGCTCAACATGGCATTAAGAACCAATGACATCTAAACATGTGGCAAGATAAGGACAAGCCACATAAACAGACAAAGATCCTACAAAGTTATTGCACTGGACATTAGCCATTAATGAAGTCCGTTACATCATCTATTACGATAACCCCTCCTCGTTGAGATAGAACGGCCTCATCATGAACAAGGTAAGCTAGAGCATAGACTTTCGACCAAGATGATAGGTCGGAAGGGACAACGAAATGATTACCAGAGGATATAAGCAAGCATTGAAGACAAGAAAAAGGTTAAGCTTTCTATCTCTAATCTATCTCTACATTCCATCTCTTTTTCTAACTTGCTCATCGGAGGGTTCGCTAGGGGACTCCCCGTTCCTCGTTGAACTCTTGTGCAGGTTCTTCAATGGGCTTGGTACCTCAGACACTGGTTTGGAAAGCGTAGATCAGTATGACCCGTTCAATTCGGAACTCGTTGCATTATCAGTTGGCACCGTCTATGGGAATCATTTTGCTTCGTGCGCCAGTTGTGTTCATTGTCGCCGGAGACCCTTTTCCAATAACCCCTTCCCGCCACCCACCAAGGTGCATGGTCACAACTACATTCATCGCTCCTCAGCACAAAGTAGCCGACTACCAAGCCACCCTCCCAATCCAAACAACCCCGCTGATATTTCCTTGAGCTCACCAACATTAATTAACCGCCTAGCTGAGCAAAACCAAGCCCTGATTAATGCTATACTCTAAAGAAACCTTCCTATGCCTCCTCCACCTCTAGATATCCCACCCAACCAAGAACGAGCCACGAGCCATACTATCCAATGACCTCATCCACCCAACTTGGGCGCTTGCAACCCCTACCCCAGATATAACCCCCACCCCGAGTCCCACCTCCATCGGTCGAGCACCCACACGAGGAGAGGCCGAATGTCTAGCCCGCTATATTAAAGTGGTGACAGCGTTCCACTCTGGGACGCAAAACTCCGAGCCATGAAACTCCAGCTCCAAAGAGTCATGCAGAACATATAGCATAAACCATCTACCACAGCCAACTCACCGTTCGTTGCCTCTATTAGGGATAAACCTCTACCTCCTAAGTTTAAAATGCCCTCTATTGACTCTTTCGACGGTACAACGGACCCAGTCGATCACTTGGAAACCTACAGGACCCATATGATCCTCCATGTATTCCCTGATGAAATCATGTGTCGACTTTCCCGTAACACTTAAGGGTCACCCGTGGTTTAATCGACTACAAGCGGACTTTGTCTTTACCTTCCAAGACTGGTGACTCCTTCCTCAGCCACTTCATTGGTGCCCAGCGCCAACGGTGTCTGGTAACTCAACTCCTTAACATCCAGTCAAGCGGAGGAGAGTCATTACTTCGCCACACGCCAACACCAAAGCCTTGCAGGTAGCAGAAAATCATGACAAAGTCATTCTCATGGCTTTCATGGCCGGTCTACGATTATCTAATTTCCTTTTTTCCCTCTCCAAAAACCCTCCGATCTTCATGGCAACCCTATATTCCAAAGCCCAAAAATATATAAACGCCGAAGATTCCCTAACTGCCCGACAAGAACCCATAGCCAAAAACCCGACCCCCAAAAAGAAGAGAAAGGACTCAGAAACCAGAAGCACCCAGTACACTCACCAAATACCTCAGTATACCAACCAACCACCCCGAGCCGACCGGTCGGCGTCAACCCGACCGCCCTGTCGGTTCGAATGGTACACCCTCCTCAACTCACCCATGGAACAAGTCTTGAACCAGATTCAACAAGATTATCCCCTAAAATGGCCCCAACCGTCACGGTCTCCTTCCAACCGGCAAGACCAGTCCAAATATTGCCGCTTTCATCAGGACCACGGCCATAATACGGAGGAGTGTGTTAACCTCAAAGACCAAGCCGAGGGCATGATACGTCAGGGACGTCTCAGTCGGTTCACGGAAGCCCGCCCTCAACAGAGGCAAAGGACTGATTCCATCAGAAACAACCGCCGGCGCACCCCTCCTCGACAACTCGCACAACCTAACCAGGTCATGATCACCCTCCACAGCAACCCCGAGTACAAGATAACCCCGTCCCCCTTGTTGGAGAGATCAGAGTTATTACTGGCGGGCTTGCTTGTGGAGGACCATCCCGCTCGGCTCAGCGGGCAAAACTCAGAAAAATAAGGCAGGGCTCAGACAAAGAAGTTGCCACATTGGACCGCCCATCCAAACAGCCCAAGTAGTGGATGGAGCCCATCACCTTTACGGAGGCCAACTACATAGGCATCCATTACCCACATGACGACCCCCTCATCATCTCTTCCCTCCTCTCCAATTACAAAGTCAGACGGGTTTTCGTCGACAACAGCAATTCTTCAGACATTATCTTCCTAAATACCTTTCGCCAACTCAAGGTCGGGGAAGAAAGTCTATCCCCTCTCCAAACCCCATTGGTTGGCTTTATTGGAGATCGGGTGACCTCCATCGGCTCCATCGATCTTCCCATCACAATTAGAGAATACCCACAGCAGACCACAAAGTTGCTCACCTTCCTCGTCGTCGACTGTCCCTCTGCTTACAATATCATTCTCGGTCGCACCACCCTAAATGCTTTCCAAGCTATCACATCCACTTTCCATCTTGCCGTCAAATTTCCCACCAACCTTGGGGTCGGCCTGATAGGGAGAAGCGGGCCGTGGCGAAGAATGTTACGTCACTTCAAAGAGGTCAAGCTAAAGGAGGCTATGATCATTGAAGGGCTCGGCGTCGAGACGAGGATGAGTGGTCGAGGAACCAATGGAAGAGCTTGTCAAGATCCTCATCGATCCCACCAACCCAACAAAAACTGCCAAGATCGGCAGCCAACTATCTTCCCAAGACAAGGCTGACCTTACTGCCCTCCTAATTGAGCACAATGACGTATTTGCCTGGACCCACTCCGACATGCCGGGTATTGGCCCCTCCGTTATCACCCATTGTCTTAGCATTGAGCCCCATTTTCGACCCTTCCATCAGAAGCAACGCATTTTTCACCCGGAGCGCAATACTCTTATCGCTTCTGAAGTAAATAAGCTCATCAATGCATAGTTTACCAAAAACGTGGACTACCCTAGATGGCTATCAAATGTGGTCTGGTCATAAAAACAACGGTAAATGGCGACTCGGTGTCAACTACTCCGACCTTAACCGAGCATTCCCCAAAGACAGTTATCCCTTTCCTCGCATAGATCTGCTTATTGACGCCACGGGCGGTCATCAAATGCTTAACTTCATGGATGCCTTCTCTGGATACAACCAAATTCTGATGCACCCGTTTGACCGAGAACACACCTCCATCATCGCCGACCGGGGAACCTACTATTATTGTGTCATGCCATTTGGGTTGAAAAATGCTGAGGCCACTTATCAACGGTTGGTCAACGCCGTTTTTCATCATCAAATAGGCCGGAACATGGAAGTATACGTCGATGACATGCTAGTCAAGAGCAAACTCTCCACTGATCATCTGGCTAACCTGCGAGAGACCTTCGGCACCCTACGAAAGTATCAAATGAAGCTCAATCCAGAGAAATGAGCCTTCGGCGTAAGATCTAGGAAATTCTTGGGTTTTATGGTCAGTCAGTGGGGCATCGAAGCTAACCCCAAAAAGATCAAGGCCTTGATAGAAATGTAATCGCTCAGAACAGTTAAGGAGGTTCAGAGGCTTACTGGCAGCGTCGCCGCCCTCAACCGTTTCATTTCCTACGCAACGGACAAGTGTCTCCCCTTCTTCAAAGTTCTTCGGCAAACTTTTGAGTGGACAACCGAGTTTGAAGAGGCTTTCCAACAATTGAAACAGTGCATGACCAACCCCCCATTACTCTCTCAGGCCCTCTCGGGTGAGCCCCTTTTCCTCTATTTAGCCGTCTCCAGCACTGCAGTCAGTGCGGCCCTTATCAAGGAGGATGGTTCAGTACAACGCCCAGTTTATTACATTAGCCAGGCTCTCAGAGGCGCAGAACAGAACTACCCATTGCTAGAAAAAATGTCCTTGGCCTTGGTTATCGTCTCAAGACAACTCCGTCCTTATTTCCAAGCCCATTCCATAGTGGTCATCACTGACCAACCCTTGAAGAAGATAATGCAACAACCAGAGTTATCCGGCAGACTTATGCAATAGTCGATCGAGCTCAACCAATTTGACATCTCCTACCGACCTCGAACGGCGATCAAAGGGCAGGCTGTTGCCGATTTTATCCTGGAATTCACTAATCCCACTCCAACCACGGCCCCCCCCCTCGCCTCACCAACCCCACACTGAGAAAGAAGACCCTCACTCTTAGGCCCTCAACGTCGACAAATCATCCCACAAAGAAGACAGTGGGGCTGGTCTCATCTTTACCGCCTCGAGGGTGGTTATTTCAAGTGTGCTCTCCGTTTCTTGTTTGACGCAAGCAATAATGAGGCTGAATATAAGGCATTGATAGCAGGTCTCCACCTAGCCAGAGATATTGGTGTTAGCCATATCCAAGTGTTCAGCGATTCCTAGCTCATTGTCGGACAAATCACGGGGGAATTCGATGCCAAGGAAAACATAATGCGGGCTTATAGGGATATTGCACTCCCCCTCGCTTGCCTCTTCAACACTTTCCACATCAAGCACATCCTTCGGGCGGAAAACTCCAAGGCAGATGAAATGGCTCAATTAGCTTCTGCAGACCAGTCAGACCTCAGCCATGGTGTCCGTCTCAAATACTTGGCCTACCTTGCTATTTCCCCAAACCAGCAGCAAGTCCACTTCCTCCAAAACGAACCTATTCCATAGGCGGCCGACATCTTTCTATTTTTGACAACGGGGGAACTGCCAGACGACAAACAGCAGGCCACCAAATCAGGGCCTGGTCATCCAACTACATTCTCATCAGCGGCCTTTTGTACAAACGTGGCTTTTTACGCCTATACCTACGATGCCTCGATCCTGCTCAAGCGACCTACGTGATAAGGGAAGTCCATGAGGGTATTTGTGGTAGTCATTCGGTTGCTAGGTCACTAGCCCACAAAATACTTCGTACCGGTTATTTCTGGCATACTCTCAATCAAGATACAGCTAAATTCGTGCTTAAATGTGATAAGTGCCAACATTTTGCCAACATCCTTCATGCTCCTCCTACAGAACTGATCACACTCTGCAATCTTTACCCATTCACCAAATGGGGGATCGACTTAGTTGGCCCATTACCCACCGGCCGAGGCCAAACCAAATTCGCAATCATCGCCATTGATTACTTCACTAAATGGGTGGAGGCGGAACCCCTCGCCACAATCACCGAACGGAACACGACCAGATTCATCTAGCAGTCGATCGTGTGCCGATTTGGCATCCCTCAAGCCATCGTCTCCGACAATGGCAAACAGTTCGACAATGCCAAGTTTAGGAAATTTTGTACAAAGCTTCAAATCCAGTCATGTTTCTCTTGCTCAAGTCACCCCCAAGCCAATGGCCAAGTTGAGGTTACCAACCGTTTTCTTCTGAAGATCATCAAAACTAAGTTGGAAGCTGCTAAGGGACTCTGGACTGAAGAATTACCAAACGTACTCTGGGCCTACCGCACTACCGCCCGAACCCCCACTACGGAGTGTCACGACCCAAACCCGCCCCTATGGGTTTAGCACCGTAACCAGCTAGTAATCCGTGATTCAGAAGGCACCTTAATGAAAACGATGTCTGAGTAAAGGGGCTGGCGAAAGCCAAAACAGTAAATAAAAAATGTCCAATGAGTTGGGACAATCTAAATACAAAAAGACTTTTCGGAACATATTTACATTTAAAACCAAAACAGTATATACATACATCATATACAGACATTCAGGTTAGGGACCAAATCCCTACCATAACAGTACAGTGCAAGTCTCAACATTTATTACAGAACAGAGGTAAAAGGGGGAATCTAAAACACCCCAAAAAAGCCTTGGCTTTAACGCACTCGGAACCTCGAAGTGAGGCACAATGGTTGGCTTTGACAAAATAGGAGCTTAGCTTGACGCTCCTAGCTTCGGTCCGGTGCCTGGACACCTACATATATATATAAACAGTGAGCTAAAGCCCAGTGAATAACAGTTGTGTAAAGAGGTTAAGAATGAATGTCCTTTCAGTAAATAAACAGTCATAACAGTCACTTCGAAACCATAGCAATCATATGTGGTGCATCCTATAGCAAAACGATGCTGAGGGTCTTAACAGACGAGGTTAGTTGATGTCCATCATAACGATGCTTGATAGTGGTTCCAAACATGGGAACCGACAAAGATCTCTGTGGCGATGGTAATATGATGCAATAACGATGAAATTACTACGGATGCCACGAATCTGATTTACAAAAATGACAAACATTCATTCATTAAACAATAACGTTTCAGTAAACAGAACAGTTGATCATTCAGAAAATATTCATAATTGAACATATCTTTACAACATTGTTACTCACAGAGCATTGGGCTATAAGCAGCTAATGAGCGTCCTCGGATGCTAACCCTACCGCGATTCTGAGCGAACACACTAAATTACACACTTAGGAATCAACAACTTAGTCCCTATCTTGACTCGGTGTGGTTCTACATCAGTATCCTCATTAAGATGCCTTAAACATGGCCTAGGAATGCCTAGAATGGAAAAATGATGCAAAGATGTATTTTAAAACACTTTTCAAAATTTTCAGAAAACAGGGGTCTCGCTCGAGCATGGCTTTCTACACTCGAGCGGACATGCAGACAAAGGATCTCCACTCGAGCGTGACTTCATTCGCTCGGCGGATATAAGCTAGAAAAAATCTTGGATGTATGCAATTCATGCTCGACGGATGCTCGACTTCCACTCGAGCGTGAGACTCAGGTCCTCGTTCGAGCATGAATTCTCTCGCTCAAGGGGACTGTAAAACACAAGAACTTCTGGGTACATGCATTTCACGCTCGAGCACAACTTTCCATGCTCGAGTGGAAGTGCACGACTTAGAGAATGCGCTCGGCGTTAAGTCCTAAGCTCGAGCGTGGGTTCAAAATCTGGAATTTCCAGATTCATCCCCAAGCACAAAACTCAAGCATTTAAGCCTCAAACTCGATCCTTTTGGGCTAATTTTCTAGAAAATACTTAAAAATCCATAATACAACATGTTTCAAAGATCAATTTTGTAAAATCAAGCCTAAAGGTAAACCAATAGAACACCAATTTCAAATAAACTTCAAGAACAATATGTACATTTAATATGCATGTGTTCAATTGAATTCAAAGCTACTAACACATGACCAAATGCAAGTTTTAGCTCAAAAACATGGTGAATTCATGGACTATAACAAAAATGTGGACATGTATGTAGAAATTCATGAAGAACAACTCCAAAATCCAAGAATATGTACATGCATGCAAGAATTCACTCTCAAATTCAACTCTTTAAACCAATTCTTTACTTTAAACTCTAAATTACCATGAACCATGCAAGATACAACTCAAATTCACAAATGAGAGGATGAAATCTCTACCTTAGGTCTTGAATTTCAAGTAAGAAGGCTCAAATATGCAGTCTCTCTTCAAGTCTTCTAATTTTCCAAGCCAATCTAGGTGAACTCAATTTCTTCCAACTCTCTAGCTCTCTCTCACATTTTTGGTCTCTAAAGGAAATGAAGATGATGCATCAAAAATGTATAAGGCATAATAAGGGTGGGTTTTGAGTCAATCCACTCAATGGCAATTTCGTAAATAACTTGAACCAATGTGATTTAGCTTTGTTTAATCTAATTTAATCACACCAAATCAAATTTCAATTAAATCTACCGTAAAATCACATAAATCCTAATTAGCATAAAATACCAATCAATTTCATATTTGGCCGCCGATAAGGCTTTCAATTTGTAGTTCAAAACTTACAACATGAACAGATCAATCAATTGATAAACAGATAGAAATGCAATCAAGCAACATACTCATGCAATCAGTTTAGGATTTCATCCTAATCAGTTACTTATCATGTTCAGTCACAGTTTAGCAGTAATCAGAGGTGAGAGTTGTCACAGACAGACCCCTTTCCGCTTAACATACTGATTTGGCGGTCATCGATGGAAATCGATCACCGCTTACCGAGGTTACGCACGAATCGAGAACTAATGGCGTAGCCGACGGACTTAGACCTAATTGAAGAGCTCCGAGAGACTACTGTTGTCAAGCGGGCCTCATATCAGCAGAAAATGAGAACACACTACAACCATAAAGTCCGACCGAGGGAGTTCGCCGTGGGGGACCTTGTTTTGAACGAAGCAACTCTTGCCACTAAAATTCGGCTGAGGGCAAGCTGGAAACCAAATGGGAGGGACCTTACGTTGTTAAGGCCAGACCTCGTCCAGGCACTTACCGACTTCAGGACATAGAAGGTCGAGATCTCCCCCGTCCATGGAACGCCGAACACTTGAAATGTTGTTTTCAATAAAGCCCTACTTTTGTACTGACCAATTACTGTATGCTCTTTTTGACAATCTACACACTTGGATGTTCTTGTACTTTTCTCACATGGTGTAAATTTGTGATCAATGGGATATGCTTTAAATAACAACGCTCTTATGTCTCAGTTATCTACGTGGTATTTCAATAACATCTTGCTTGCAGCCTCAACCAAACTGAGTTACTTAAAGCCTCAGCCAGACTGAGCACAGAGGACTCAGCCAGACTGAGTTACTTAAAGATGATATTTAAGTCCTCAGCTAGACTGAGCACGAAGGGCTCAGCTAGACTGAGTTATTTAAAGCCTCAGTCAGACTGAGCACGAAGGGCTTAGCCAGACTGAGTTAATTATGGCTTAAGCCAAACTGAGCACGAATGTAGAGTTCGGTCAAGGCCATTCTTGCAACTCTGTGGTTGTCACATAGTTGCCATACTTGGTTAAAATCCAGGTCCATGCTTTCACGTCTGTTACCATTCTTTACATTTTCAACTTTCATTTTTAATTCACACTTTATACTCTTATAACATGACTTAAAACTTCATACTTTAAGACCTTTACCTTTAAACGTTTTTTATTGTTCACATTCCTTGCGTCATGGTTTTCTCATAAGTTAGACAGGCTCAATACTACTCAACTTTCACTGCGATTTACACATAAACCTTATATGAATGACCATTCTCATTCTTTTCAGATCCACAAGAAATAAAGACAACAGTATGAAAAAACACAACTCATAATTTTATTTATTCACAAACTTATACATACGTTCACTATAGAAATTACATAACCAAAAAAAAAAAAAAAAAACAACAACAACAACAACAAAGACTTTATTTACAAGATTTTATTTACAAACAATAACATGCAAAACGCAAAAATTTTTACATCACTCATTCATCTTCGCTCGAGATCAAGTCTTCTTCGTCAACCCCCTCATCTAGGGGGGTCTGGGCCACATCGTCTTCATCTATTCTTATATTGCTAACGTCCAAGTCTGGGAACAGCTCTTCTGCTTTACGTCTAAAAGTCTTCCAGCTGCTGTCCCAGAACTCAGCCATCTTATGCTTGTAGAAGTCCGACCACTGGAAGCTCTGGATCACTTCCTCTTCACTCCTACTTCCAGCGGTCGCTCCCGATGGGCCAGCCCCCCTATCTCCCCCTCTCGCCAAGCTGCTGGCGATGGCGGCATCAATGGCCATCTGGAAGTCAACGGACCCCTTGAACTGCTCTACCGCTGCAACACATAGGTCGGGGTACGCCGCCCTCTCAGATGCCAACTTGGCCCTTTCCTCCTCCAAGGCCTTCTCCAATCCTGCCTTCTCAGCCACTGACTTGGCCCGCTCGTCCGCCAGCGCTCTCTCCAACTCAGCGATCTTCAGATCTGATTCTTCTTTTTCTTTGATCAACTAAGCGCGTAGGTCTTCATTGTAGACCATGGCTTCATCCCACTTTACGTTGGCGACGGTGCAGGCTTTCTAGGCCTCTTCCAGCTTCTTTTGCTCGCCAGCCAATTGGAACTCGAGCGACACCACCTTGCGGTATTCCGTCTCTACCTCTAACTTGGTCACAAGCAGCTCAGCATTGGCACGGTCAGCTGAATAACCCTGCACCATCGCTAACACCTCCATCTTCTTGGCATTTTGGGCATACTCCAGCCCTCTTGCACACGCCCTCCGTGTGGCCTTCCTCCAGCCCCTGGTCTTCCTCTTTAAACTTTCAAGCTGGGCCTTCACCTCCTCTAGCTTTGCCTTGATCATTTGAACCGTCTTCATGGGCCCGCTTTGTTGATAAGGCTCCCACTAAAGCGATCGCCTCCATCTGGCGACCATGCCCTTAGGGCTCGGGCTTGGTGAAACTTTCCATTGAACGCATGCGGCGCGTCCTCCACTACTTCAAGAGGTGTCTGCGTGATCTTGGCTTCACCTCTTTCTCCCTCCAGTCGCCCAAACACTATCGTGGTAAATGGCGGTCTTCAACCTGGCCCTCTCTTATTCTCCTTGGGGCGCAGGACCCCCCTTGGGCTGCTGCTCTGCCCCCTTCTCAGGGCCAGTCGCCCCGCCTTCCACTTGTTTTTCAGGGCCAGTCGCCCCACTCTCCATCTCCTTCGCTGCTCCCTCTAATCCCACTTCGGGGGTCTCTTCTGCCATCACCTCCTTCATCTTCTTCAAGATTGGCCCCTCTTCTTTCTCCCTTACTCTTTTCTTCTTCTTCAACACAGCCTCCACCTCCCTTTTGCTCTTCTCCTTCAGAGGATCCACTGGAGGTGGTTGTGGCTCAAAACCGCTCAGATCCTTCTCCCTCAGCGACTTGGGGCATGGTTGGACTTGTTCCCTCGCGATCAGTTTCGGAGCAGGCCCCAACTTTGCCTCTTTATATTTGTCCGCTCTGGCGAACAATCTCCTCTTATCTTCCTCCTCTGCCTTCTTCTGCACCTCCAGCTCCTCCCTCACCGGATCCTTCCTCAACGGTTGCGGTCTCAGGTTCAGGGCAAACAATGTCGAAGGAAGGACCAGCTCGTCCCACTTCACTCCCTTCTCTTCCCTCTATTCTCTCATCTTCTTCACTCGGTCTTCAGCCGTCCCATCCAACTTGGGCTCGACTGATTTGGTAGGGACCTTCCACGTTGTTTGAACTCCCCTTCCACCGTTCACCGACACAAAAAACCATCTCAGCCTCCATCTCTTTACCGAAGACGGCAGACCCTCCATTACACCTCGCCCTCCTACTGCCTGCAGCGTCACCCACGTCGCTTGTTGACCGGAGGCCTTGTAGCAGGAGAAAAATTCCTCCACAATCATGGCCACTCCTCCGGTTGCTTGTTGCCAGGAACTCGCACAGGCCATCAATATTTTCCAAGCGTTCGGCATCAACTGCCCTAGCGCCACTTCTAGCTTATTCAGCACGTCCACCACTACTTGAGGGAGAGATAGCCTTAAACCTCCTCGCAACGCTTCCCCGTAGAGACTGAATTCGTTCGGCCGCACATCCGACGCCTTCTCCCTAGATGTGGGCAACCTTAGCCCTATTCCGAGGGAATTTGGTACTTCCTCCTTATTCCTTCCAACTCATTTGCCGTAAGAATGGATCTGTCCGGTTTGGTGTGCAAGTGGTCCGGCTCCACTTGACTAATAGGTCTCGCAGCTGTAATCGTTGTTCTAGGGCGAGCCCATACCGCTTGACTCACTGCCTCTCCCTCATTTCAGTTCATACGATATTGCTCCGCCAGGTCCACCGCGTCGTCGTCCCCCAACACATCTAGTCTCACGTTAGGCACATCCTCTTGAGCTATCTTTCTGGTATGCCTGCGTATAGCTTTAGACGCTAGTACAAGATAGTTCACAAAATGTTGCAAAGGTGTATCACTCGACACAAAAGAGGTTACTTCTGGAACGATTTGGTTTTTTGCAAAAAGAAAAGTAAAGCGGATAAAACCAAACGCCCAAGGCTTGCCTGTATTCCAAGGGTCAAGGTCAAACTTTTCCAGTTTGAAAAGTCCTAACCTTTCCCATCACGGGATTCTGCCACATGTACGACCACGATCTACTGCCCCTTTTCCCTTTCCTGTCCATTTCATTTAACCTCACCACGTGCCCCACCACCCCTCGAGCCCCGCGCGCCGCCACTAACCCATCGCGGTCGACCCTCTTCATGGTCGGTCCCTCCCATCGGTCACCCTTCGCGATCGGCCCTCCTCACGGTCGATCCCTCCCCTCGGTCACCCTTCACGGTCGGCCCTCCTCACGGTCGGTCCCTCCCCTCGGTCACCCTTTGTGGTCGGCCCACCTCAAAGTCGGTCCCTCCCCTCGATCACCCTCTGCAGTCGGCCCCCCTCACGGTCTGTCCCTCCCCTCGGTCACCTTTCACGGTTGGCCCTCCTCACGCTTGGTCTTCGCTCACCTTCCGGTCGATCTTCGCCCCGGCGATCTCTCACCACTACTGTTTTCTTCTTTATTCCTTTCATTGGACTAAAGTTGCACTTGGGAATGGAATACTACTGACATGGGTAAGCCCATAAAAGGTATAGCCCACCACTTAGGGCCCAATACATAATTCAAATACTAAAGCCCAACGTTGCTGGAGCTCAACATGGCATTAAGAACCAATGACATCTAAACATGTGGCAAGAGAAGGATAAGCCACATAAGTAGACAAAGATCCTACAAAGTTATTGCACTGGACATCAGCCATTAATGAAGTCCCTTACAGCATTTATCGTGATAACCCCTCCCTGTCAAGACAGAATGGCCTCACCATGAACAAGGCAAGCTAGAGCATAGACTTTCGGCTAAGATGACAGGTCGGAAGGGACAATGAAATGATTACCATAGGATATAAGCAGGCATCGAAGACAAGAAGAAAGTTAAGCTTTCTATCTCTAATCTATCTCTACATTCCATCTCTCTTTCTAACTTGCTTGTCAGAGGGTTCACTGGGAGACTCCCCATTCCCCGTTGAACTCTTGTGCAGGTTCCTCTGTGGGCTTGGTACCTCGGACACTAGTTTGGGAAGCGTGGATCAGTTCGACCCGTTCAACCCGGAACTCGTTGTATTATCATTATTATTATTTTAATCATATACTATACTCCATCATGAGATTAAAGTTATCCTATCCAATGACTTGTAGGTATTATTTGATGGAATTTATTATAAGTTAAAAGTTTATAATTAGAAAGTAGGAAGTGCAAATATTCATTTCTCATATTGTTAGTTTTTTTGGTTTTCAAAGGTTAGAAATATAATTAGAGTGTGTTAGCAAGGATCAATATGTCCTTACAAAAATAGTAAATGTCAACTAATTATTCAGACGATTGTTTCGAAATTCTTTCAATCTCAATGAAAAGAACTTTTACTAGTGGCTTGTTTTAGGAGAAAACTCAAAAAAATTAATCAAAAAAGTGAAGAAATAAGGAGAGACAATGTCAGAATTTAAATTTCATTAAGTAAACAAATGTTTACAATAGTACCTTCTCACTTCCACAACTTCGAAGTGGATTATAACAACGAACAAACTAGTTTAAAACTACTCCTAAGAAATTGAAATGCAATGCAGGAAAATAAAGAACTTGAAGGAAAAATGTAAAGTAAATAAACTGGATGCTGGATCTAGTTCTTGGTCCTATAAATGTAGCCATCAATGGCTATTTGTAAGAAAAAAAAACTTTTAGCAATAACCACTTAAAATTATTCACACTTCCACCTTCATTCCCACAATGCCACATATCCCTCCATGTCTTCCACTAAGTCACTTTGTCCATCATATTCTTCACATGTGCTTTAATTTCTTCCACATTGTCTTCCACGTTCCACCATGTAAAACCACTAACTTTGTAACTTTTCTTAACTCCTGATTGTTCAAGAAAGTGTCACGTGTCCTACAATAATAATAATATTACTATTTATGGTGTCAATATCACCCCCCGCGACTCTTTAAAAATAATGTTTATTTGAATTTTTGAAAAGCCGTACCAATCACAGAATTGATATGAGTAATAAAGTGCTTTGAATACCATAATAGCACAAACGAAGGGCTTCGAAAGGGCACGACACTAAAGGCATATGCTTCGAATTCAATATGAGTGCTTAAAAGTGATCAATTCGAATCAAGAAGCACCAATTTGATTTGGACACGATACATACCAATTATGTTTGGTATGAGTCATGAGTACAAGCTTTGTACTTTTTTAGGTGGCAAGTTCAAAACTTCAACATGAGACATCAATTTGTGATCAATGAATGCATGCACTCATAGTGTATGGTGTCCAAAAATCATGGCTAATACTTCAATAACATGGCAACACTGCTATGTTCATTATAAAAAAACCTCTTCGAAGCTCTTTTGAAATCCTTCAAGCTTCTCTAGCACCCTTCAAAGCTTACTAGAAGATTTGTTATAAAGAAGGACATATTAAAGCCTCCTTGGAGCTACTTTGAAGCTAATTCAAAATGCTTAGAAGCCACTCCGAAATGATTCGAAGTTTACCGCCATGAAAAAGTAGCAAATGTCTCACTTGACAGTAGTCAATATCATGGGAAAAAAATTATGAGACGTCTCAAATTGTTGAAGAATTGTAATTCAAACAATGAAAGCCATCCTCTAAAGGTATTACTAGAGGACCAAAATCATCCTTCGAAGGTTGAAGATGCCAACAAAGGACTAATTACATTATTGAAAATACTCAACAAAGCTTTGAAGGTGTGAACCACTATTATTATTTTTTCGAAGCTATTATTGATGCATGATGGAGTGCTTCAAAGCTAAAAAATTATGGCAAAAAGGGCTTTCGAATCACACACGTTGACCAAAAACAAAGTCAAAATGATAATTGTTTACATATCTACTTCGAAGACAATCTAGAGTATAAAAACATCATGTCTAATACATAGCAAAGACTAGCTTTTGGTCAAGAATGATGGTTTTCACATTGCATGGTAGAAGATAACAAACATGTGAACTCATTGTGTTTTCTACAGAGCTTCATCTTCCTTAGCCAACTATAAATTTGTATTGGCCACTATTTCATATATAACTATGAAAATAGTCAGAACCATTATTATTGGTTATTTCCATGCTTTCCATTATGAAAATTTAGGAAAAAAAACTCAACAAATATATTTTCTAGACTTCGATATTTTGCTAACCATTTCATCAAAATTAAATTTTGATGTGTACCACAAATCCAAAATGGATTTTGAACAACGAATATAGTGGTATATGGTGATTTTGGAAATTCGAATATTTTGAGATTTTCCACATCATCAAAAATTTTAAATCCACTAACTGTGGGTTGCTCATCATTTTTAACCAAATTTGGTTTAAAAATATGCTTTCTAACAAGCTTTTCATGACTTGACTCTCTATAAATAGATATATAAATCCCCCGAGCCATATATAGAACATCATTCTTAGCCATGTTTGACTAAAGAACATGCTTTTTCATTATGTTAACTTCATAATTTAGCTCTTTAAAAATAGCCTCTTGAACTCCCCGAGCCATTGATGAAGTTATTTTTTTACCAATTTTAGTCATAAAAGACTTGAAAACATTTTGTAAAACCCTACAAAATTCAGTCATTTAAGACTTGATAAGAAGGATCGATACCTCATGTCTCCATTGGCAAATTTTTATATCAAGTTGATGAATTACTCCAATAGAATAATGTATTTTTTCTTCTACCAAATAATATGATAATGAAGTAACAACTTGAAAAAAAAAAATCATCAAGAAAATGGATATTTTCTTGAAGATCCAAAATTTTTCTTTCACGCCAATATATTTCATATTGATAAATTTGAATGGCAAAATCCAATTCGTTTGTCATTTCTTCTTCTATGCCTTCTTCAAGGCGCTTATTTTCTCCTCCTCGTATTCGTCTAGCCATTATAATGATAGTCTCACTGGGCATGCCAAAATTATATATTGGCTTTTTTTTACTTTTAAAAGTTAGAAATGTAATTCGAACGTGCCAGCAAAGATTAATAAGTCCTCACAAAGATTAATAAATGCCAGCCAATTAACTAGACGATTGCTTTGCAGTTCTTTTAGCCTCAACAAAAAAGACTTTTACTGGTGGCTTATTTTTAAGAGAGAATTCAAAAGACTGATCACAAAAATTAAAAGAAGAAGGGGAAACAATTCCATAAATCAAATTTCATTAAATAACCAAGAGATTACGATTTGTACCTTCGCACTTTCACAGCTTCAAAGAGAATCACAGCAACAGACTATCTTAGAACTACTTCTAGGAATTAGAAGTGCGGAACAAGAAAATAAATGACTGGAAATGTGAAGGACAGGAAAATAAAAAGCAAAATAAACTGACTTCTGGATCTGGTTCTTGGTCCCTGGTCCTTATTATCAACATTCTCCTCTATTTATAGGCTCTGATAATAGCCGTCGAAGTAGCTGATAACCGTCGAAATAGATGATACCTATTAAAATAATCTCCATGATCACTAGTCATAACTTTGAACAGTTTGCTTTCACTATACCACTGTTGCGGTTGGGCTTCCTTCCTGAATTTGAATTTAATCTGTAAGAAACCGTTTGGCCACGTCACCTTGTGTATATTGACTGTTCCCATGCCTCGCAGATCCATTACCATTGATACAATTTGTCACGTGTCTGTTGATGACTGGAGACTTTCACTAATTTCCCAAATTACCCTTTATGGACCACGTGTCAGGCTATGATTAGTTTGTACAAAATATTCCGCCAATACATATAATAAATTTTTTCAACTTATTTAAGCTAATTCTGTTTTATAAGTTGGAAGAGCTGAATCAAATAGCTTAATACAAATTCTAAAATTAAAATAAATTATAATCAACTCATTTAAATTGTAGCAGACCGAGCAGTAGTATCTTTATCTTGCACACCATCTCTTCATTAAATTATACAATCAAATCCAATCAAATAATAATTGGATTACACAAATAATTAATTTAAGAGTAATGTTAAGTATCATGAAAGTTTTATGAAGATTTTTTATCTTTAGATCACACACACAATAAAACACCACATACTAATCAAATAAAAAAAAAAAAAATCATAAAGCATTTCATGAATTTTTTCTTTTCTTTTTTTCATAAAGCCTAACATTATTGTTAATTTAATCCCCTTATGTATATAACAGCAAAAAAGTATTCCATATTTGCAGGGATAAAACCATAATTTCATTACCAGAGGAGCCAAAAGAAAAATAAATTATTAGTCATATACACACATGTATATAGAATATGATATATATATATATATATTATATATATATAGAAAAAAAAATTAAATACAATAGAAGCAATTTTTAATAAGATGAATGAGTTTTTTTGTGCAAAATAGAAAGAGAAGGTAAGAAGAGAGAACATAAGATGTATATTTGTAATTTACACGATGTGTCAATTTGGTTTCTGTAACTTACACAATGTGTCAATTTAGTCTTTATTATTTTAATTTGCTTAATTTTGATAGGGACCAAATTGACACATAGTTTGACTTTTCGTCCACCAAACTTAACAGCCGTTATTTATTAGACTAAAATGACACAATCCGTTAAAGTAAGGAAAAAAATCGAGCAAATTGAAACAATACAGACCAAATTGACACATCGTGTAAACTATAGGAACTATTTATATAATTTACCCTATTTATTATAATAGAGGTCATTTTATGTATGAAATAACATATATATATATATATATATATTTAAAATTTTATGACAAATAATTTTCAAAGAAACATAAGAACATAACCCCCATAATCTTCACCTAATTTCACCCCCACATGTTTGATTCGCAAATAATATCAAGCATCTTAAGTATATATCAAAACTACAATCTCAATGATAATGTAACGCCCTCAAAATAACAACATAAAACCCAACAATATAGACATGCATTAATATATAAAAGATCCACATTCTTCCATTAACAGAGTTTCATTACAAAAGTATTACATGTTAACAACAAAAGCAAATGCCCTAAGGGCTTACAGCTTTCCAAGTTAACACTTGGTTACAAAAAGGTAGAGTACTAACTCATTTACACATTAAGCCCTTGGCTTGAATTTACATGTAATACATCAAAAGAAAGACAACAAAAGTGCGCCCTAACCTCCCAAGCTATGTCCTTGGAGGTGGCATCTTTACTGCACGAAAATGATGTTCCCATATAGGGTGAGCCACCCACCAGTGAAATATACTAAACCAATTATGAAAAATGACTAAAAGATTAGCAGTTGATAGATGGTCAACACTGATACATCCACTTATATTACATTTCGATTACATGACCTACAAGTCTATGTTACCTTCCACTTTCCATTTTCGACAGATAAGCGTACTAGCTATGTCATCACATTAACCGATAAGCATATAAGCTATATCAACACCTCAGTAGGTAAGTATAAGAACTATATCACACAACAGGAGATAAGCAGAGGAGCTATATCTACTCTTCTCTAGACAAGCATATGAGCTATATCTATACTTCTCAAAGATAAGCATATGAGCTGTATCTTCACTTCTCTAGACAAGCATATGAGCTGTATCTACGGAGTACATCCCCCATCTCCTCAAAACACTATCCGGTTTAGAGGTACATCCCCCATCTTCCCCTAAACCGCGGAGTACATCCCCCATCTCCTCCTCTACACAAAATGCATATAAACACATAGGTTCTATATACAATCAATCAATACATAAAGTTAATGTATTCTATCAACCGTCATACTCTATGACACATTCCATTGATTAGTTTCAATTTGCCTAATCATCATGCATTGTCTACAACAATCAAGACTACCCTCCACCGGTAGCCCAAAGCAGTTATTTCTAAACAGAAATTAAATACACAAAATGGATATTTAATCAACATTTCAATTGGGTGAGTAATAATTAATCTAACAACACCCTTTATTCCCATACATCTCTAATCTCAGCATTCCACTTCAATTCCTCATTTCTCATAATTAATTAATCCAATTAATTAATCAATGTAATTAGGGCGTTTTCCATAATTAACATTACCACCCTTAGGTTCCATTTTCTATCATTATTTCAACATTAAACCCATGTTTCTACACCAAACATACCTCTAGGTTTATTATAAATAAAACCCCAACTTTTGTAAAATTATACAAAGGCCCAAAGTTTTCTCAAAATTGCACAACAACTTCCAACACATCAAAATGCTAAAATTTAAAGACAAAATCCATAAAGAGGAGTAGGATATCCCTACCTCAAAGTTTGAGCTCAAAAGGAGATGAAGACCCAACACCCAACTTGCTCCAAAACCAAATATTTTCAGATTAAATCGAAGTCCAAGTCACCTCTATCTTTTAACAAAGCACTTAGGGTAGATTCACACTCTAGGAGATGATTTCTTAGAAGACAAGTCTCTGAGAGGCTCTCAAATTTAGGGTTTTAAGATGTAAAAGTTTTAAAAAAATGAAGTTTGATTCGGCTGCTGCGAACTGATATAAACAGGCTCGCTCGAGCGAAGACTTGGTCGCTCGAGCGACCAGACACAGAAAACCCTAACTCGAGCCAAGAAAGTCTCGCTCGAGCCAACAACCCAGAAGCTCGCTCGAGCGAAGAAAAATCTCGCTCGAGCCAAGAACTCGAACCTTCAAGTCTGCAACTAGACACACGCTCGAGCGACAAACTGCTCGATCGAGCGAAGACCGAACCAGATCGCTCGAGCGAAGAAAAGCTCGCTCGAGCCAAAAACTACTGCTCTCAGGTCCAAGCGAGACGAGCGACGCCTTCGAGCGAAGGAGTACCTAGCTCGAGCCACCATACACAAAACTCAACTCTCGCTCGAGCGACCGAATCCTCGCTCGAGCGAAGGCCCAAAAATCTAGGCAGTAACTCTTGGTTTCCAACACAACCAACCTGTAACAAACCTGCCCAACACATCCTATAACTCAAAAACAAGGTATGAAAGGATGTAAACAAGATAACAACCAACTACTAACATCCACAAACACATGACCGGATCACTGTACAACAAGGGAAAAAACCCGGGATCGCTATAGATAATATTTTTAAAATTTTACGACAATAGTGTTACGTCAAAATAAATTATTCCACCATCTATACTATCTATATCTATATATTAAGCAAAAAGGTCTTTTAAAACCCAAGGCTTGTGAAAGTTTCAACATGTCAATCCTAATTTCCTAATTTTTTAATATTTTTTTTTAAAAAAATTGACTTGGTGATTGGTGATTGATTCAAAGATTGTAATAATTACACTATTGATTACAATAAACACTTAATTGATAATAATTACACTTATTAAATGAATAACGCAATAAATAAAATCCTAATTTCCTTACTTTTTGCATCCCAAGAGACCCATGTAATTATTGTGTAAATGCCTCTTAAATAAATAAATAAACACTTATTAAATTCTTTCAAACTCCTCGATCAAACCCCATGTATTTAATTTATATATTATGTAATTATTGTCTAAATGCCTCTTAAATAAATAAATAAACACTTATTAAATTCTTTCAAACTCCTCGATCAAACCCCATGTATTTAATTTATATATTAAATAATCCTAATTTCCTGAATTTTTAATATTTTTTTTTTTAAAAATTGACTTGGTGATTGGTGATTGGTTCAAAGATTGTAATAATTACACTATTGATTACAATAAACACTTAATTTATAATAATTACACTTATTAAATGAATAACGCAATAAATGAAATCCTAATTTCCTTACTTTTTGCATCCCCAAGAGACCCATGTAATTATTGTGTAAATGGCTCTTAAATAAATAAATAAACACTTATTAAATTCTTTCAAACTCTTCGGTCAAACCCCATGTATTTAATTTATATATTATGTAATTATTATGTAAATGCCTCTTAAATAAATAAATAAATACTTATTAAATTCTTTCAAACTCCTCAGTCAAACCCCATGTATTTAATTTATATATTATAAAATCCTCATTTTTTGATCTTTTAATTTTTTTTTATTAAAAAAAATTGACTTGGTGATTGGTAATTGGTTCAAAGACTGTAATAATTACACTATTGATTACAATAAACACTTAATTTATGATAATTATACTTATTAAATGAATAACGCAATAAATGAAATCCTAATTTCTTTACTTTTTACATCCCAAGAGACCCATGTAATTATTGTGTAAATGCCTCTTAAATAAATAAATAAACACTTATTAAATTCTTTCAAACTCTTCGGTCAAACCCCATGTATTTAATTTATATATTAAAAAAAATGAAAACAAATATAAATATCTATAATTATCCCGTGCATAGCACGGGTATTGAATTGAATTATATGAGATTCTCAATTTAAGAATTTCAAAACATATTTAATAGATTGATTCATATAAAAATTTAAAAATCTCAAGACATCTATATATTAAGCAAAAAGGTCTTTTAAAACCCAAGACTTGTGGAAGTTCTAACATGTCAATCCTAATTTCCTGATTTTTTAATATTTTTTTTTTTTAAAATTGACTTGGTGATTGGTGATTGGTTCAAAGATTGTAATAATTACACTATTAATTACAATAAACACTTAATTTATAATAATTACACTTATTAAATGAATAACGCAATAAATGAAATCCTAATTTCCTTACTTTTTGCATCCCCAAGAAACTCATGTAATTATTGTGTAAATGCCTCTTAAATAAATAAATAAACACTTATTAAATTCTTTCAAACTCCTCGGTCAAACCCCATGTATTTAATTTATATATTAAAAAATCTTAATTTCCTGATTTTTTAATTTTTTTTTAAAAAAAATTGACTTGGTGATTGGTGATTGGTTCAAAGATTGTAATAATTACACTATTGATTACAATAAACACTTAATTTATAATAATTACACTTATTAAATGAATAACGCAATAAATGAAATCCTAATTTCCTTACTTTTTGCATCCCCAAGAGACCCATGTAATTATTATGTAAATGCCTCTTAAATAAATAAATAAACACTTATTAAATTCTTTCAAACTCCTCGGTCAAACCCCATGTATTTAATTTATATATTAAAAAAAATAAAAATATATATAAATATCTATAATTATCCCGTGCATAGCACGGGTGATAGGCTAGTCTATACTATATATTAAGCAAAAGGGTGTTTTTAACCCCAAAGCTTATGGGAGCTCCAATCTCCTAATCTTAATTTTCTAATTTTTTGATTTAAAAAAAAAATCTCAGCATTTATTGACTTCTCCCAACCCAACCTTAGCATTTATTGACTTCTCTCAACTCACAATCCCTTCTAACTTCTCTCATAATTATTCCAACACCTTTTTCAATTTCTCCCATACACTATGGTTACACACAAAAATAATAAAAAAATTATAAAAATTTAGCTATAGATCTCAAAAAGATATAACATCTAAATTTGAATTATAATTTAATAATATAATTATGTTTTTTTTTTATGTATATCTATCAAAATTTTAAATCACTTAATGGGACAAATTAATCAATTTTCCAAAATTATTGATTTTACAAAATAGATTAAAAAAAACTATTGACTGATTTATTTTTTTAATAACAAAAATATTTCATAATCTCTCCCTCCTAATCTCTCTCACAAATTTTTTAAAAAAAAATATTAAAACTTGCATTCCTTTTCTCTTCCCCAAAATCTATACTTACTATATATTAAGCAAAAGGGTGTTTTTAACCCCAAGGCTTGTGGAAACTCCAATCTCCTAATCTTAATTTTCTAATTTTTTGATTTAAAAAAAAAACCTCAGTATTTATTGACTTCTCCCAACCCAACTTTAATATTTATTGACTTCTCTCAACCCACAATCCCTTTTGACTTCTCTCATAACTAGCCTATCACATGTGCTATGCACGGGATAATTATAAATATTTATATTTATTTTAGATTTTTTTTAATATATAAATTATGTTTTTTAAGATTTTTTTCTTATCACTAACCATAGTGTATGGGAGAAGTTGAAAATGGTACTGCAATAACTATACACGAATTGTATCTATAATTATTTGTATAAGGGGATTTTAAATGCTGATCAGGGGATTTTGATCAAATCAATAATTGCAGGCATGTGAAAAGATATGTGGATTGAAAAAAGTTAATAAATGCTAATCAGGAGATTTTGACTAAATCAATAAATGCTGATTTTTTTAATAAAAAATTTAAAAAATTCAGATTGGGATATTGAAACTTCCATAGGCCTTGGGAGTTAAAAACCCATTTTGCTTAATATATAGTAAGTATAGATATAGATAGATATATATATATATATATTTTGTGTGGTTTCTATTCGGTTTTTTTTTTTTTTACTTTATTTAAGATAGAGTTGTGGGTACCTTTTTTTAAAAAATTTAATTTATCTGTGATTTTCATTTGTTTTTAATTATTATTATTTAGGAAAGTTATAATGTGAGTTAGATATGTGATAGACATGTGAGTTTTATTGATATAAAGTTTATTTAGATAAACTTTAAAGATTTTTTTTTTAGTTTTTTAGTTTTTTTTTGTTATGTTATAATATAATATATAAAATATAGGTAGATATCTACAACTTTAATAGAAAATAGTATCTGATTTTTTTGGAAAGAGAAAATGAATTCAAGTTTTAATATTTTTTTTTTGAAAATTTATGAGAGAGATTAGGAGGGAGAGATTATGAAATATTTTTGTTAGTAAATAAATAAATCAGTCAATAGTTTTTTTTAATCTATTTTGTAAATTAAAAATCAATAATTTTGAAATTTTGATTAATTTGTCTCATTAAATAATTAAAAATTTTGATAGATATACATAAAAAAAATCATAATTATATTATTAAATCACAATTCAAATTTAGATGTTATATCTTTTTGAGATCTATAGCTAAATTCTTATCTTTTTTTTTTTTTTTTTTGTGTAACCATAGTATATGGGAGAAATTGAAAAGGGTGTTGCAATAATTATGAGAGAAGTCAAAAGAGATTGTGGATTGGGGAAAGTCAATAAATGCTGAGGTTTTTTTTTAAATTAAAAAATTAGAAAATTAGGATTAGGAGATTGAAACTCCTATCTGATTTTTTGGAGAAGAGAAAATGAATGCAAGTTTTAATATTTTTTTTTGAAAATTTGTGATAGAAATTAGGAGAGGGAGATTATGAAATATTTTTGTTATTAAATAAATAAATCAGTCAATAGTTTTTTTTAATCTATTTTGTAAATTAAAAATCAATAATTTTGGAAAATTGATTAGTTGTGGGTTGGGAAAAGTCAATAAATGCTAAGGTTGAGTTGGAAGAAGTTAATAAATGCTGAGGGTTTTTTTTTTTTAAATCAAAAAATTAGAAAATTAGGATTAGGAGATTGGAGCTCCTATCTGATTTTTTTGGGAAGAGAAAATTAATGCAAGTTTTAATATTTTTTTTAGAAAATTTGTGAGAGAGATTAGGAGAGAGAGATTATGAAATATTTTTGTTATTAAATAAATAAATCAGTCAATAGCTTTTTTTAATCTATTTTGTAAATTAAAAATCAATAATTTTGAAAAATTGATTAATTCGTCCCATTAAGTGATTTAAAATTTTGATAGATATACACAAAAAAATACATAATTATATTATTAAATCATAATTCAAATTTCGATGCTATATCTTTTTGAAATTTATATCTAAATTCTTATCTTTTTTATTTTTTATTTTTTTGTGTAACCATAGTTTATGGGAGAAATTGAAAATGATGTTGCAATAATCTATCTATCTATACTATATATTAAGCAAAAGGGGGTTTTAACCCCCAAGGCCTGTGGAAGCTCCAATATGCCAATCCTAATTTTCTGATTTTTTATTTTTTTTTTTAAAAAAAAATTACTTTTTACATTTCCAAGAGACCCATCTATACATGTAATTATTGTGTACATGACTTTTAATTTTTTAAAGCCTCGGTATAAATGACTTTTAATTTTTTAAAGCCTCGGTCAAACCCCAGGGTATTGCTTTTGCATCCTATACATGTAATTTTCATCCCAAGAGACAATTGTAATCAAGTCTTATTTAATAAGGGTTTATTTATTTCTTTTAATTTTTTTTTCTCTCTTAATTTTATCCTTCCCAAGACATTTTTTTCTCGGTTTTCTTCTTCAGGGCCATTACTTTTTGCATCTTATACATGTAATTTGCATCCCAAGAGACAATTGTAATCAAGTCTCTATATATTAAGCAAAAGGGGGTTTTAACCCCCAAGGCCTGTGGAAGCTCCAATATGCCAATCCTAATTTTCTGATTTTTTATTTTTTTTTTTAAAAAAAAATTACTTTTTACATTTCCAAGAGACCCATCTATACATGTAATTATTGTGTACATGACTTTTAATTTTTTAAAGCCTCGGTATAAATGACTTTTAATTTTTTAAAGCTTCGGTCAAACCCCAGGGTATTACTTTTGCATCCTATACATGTAATTTTCATCCCAAGAGACAATTGTAATCAAGTCTTATTTAATAAGGGTTTATTTATTTCTTTTAATTTTTTTTTCTCTCTTAATTTTATCCTTCCCAAGACATTTTTTTCTCGGTTTTCTTCTTGAGGCCATTACTTTTTGCATCTTATACATGTAATTTGCATCCCAAGAGACAATTGTAATCAAGTCTTATTTAGTCTTATTTAATAAGTGTTTATTTATTTTCTCTCTTAATTTTTTCCTCTTAATTTTATCCTTCCCAAGACATTTTTTCCCTCTTAATTTTTTCTTTATAACTCCTCCAATACACATATTTTTCTTAACTTTTTTGCTTTCTCCTTCTTCAGTTCTCATTTCCATACTTTCACTTCGGTGACTACATATGCAAACATGAAGTGTTATTTTTGTTTAATTTCTCCTTCTTAACTTTTCTTTTGTTTCTGTTTTAATATTGTAGTTAGTACAATGGTTTTTTGATTTTATTTACTGTTTTAATATTGTAGTTAATCAAAAATTAGTTCAATGGTTTTCTTGATTTTATTTTTTATTTTTTAATATGATTAAAGTTAGATAAAAAATATTGTAGTTAATCAAAAATTAGTTCAATGGTTTTCTTGATTTTATTTCTTATTTTTGAATTTTTAATATGATTAAAGTTAGATAAAAAGATTATAATTAGTTTTTGATTTTTTAATATGATTAAAAGAAAATCCTATACATGTAATTTTCATCCCAAGAGACAATTGTAATCAAGTCTTATTTAATAAGGGTTTATTTATTTTTCCTCTTAATTTTTCTCTCTTAATTTTATCCTTATTTCTCCTTCTTAACTTTTTCTTTTGTTTACTTGTTTTAATATTGTAGTTAGTACAATGGTTTTTTTGATTTTATTTCTTTTAATATTGTAGTTAATCAAAAATTAGTTCAATGGTTTTCTTGATTTTATTTTTTATTTTTTAATATGATTAAAGTTAGATAAAAAAATATTGTAGTTAATCAAAAATTAGTTCAATGGTTTTCTTGATTTTATTTCTTATTTTTGAATTTTTAATATGATTAAAGTTAGATAAAAAGATTATAATTAGTTTTTGATTTTTTAATATGATTAAAAAGAAAATCCTATACATGTAATTTTCATCCCAAGAGACAATTGTAATCAAGTCTTATTTAATAAGGGTTTATTTATTTTTCCCTCTTAATTTTTTCTCTCTTAATTTTATCCTTCCCAAGACATTTTTTTCTCGGTTTTCTTCGCAAAAGGGGGTTTTAACCCCCAAGGCCTGTGGAAGCTCCAATATGCCAATCCTAATTTTCTGATTTTTTATTTTTTTTTTTTAAAAAAAATTACTTTTTACTATTCCATGAGACACATCTATACATGTAATTATTGTGTACATGACTTTTAATTTTTAAAGCCTCGGTATAAATGACTTTTAATTTTTTAAAGCCTCGGTCAAACCCAGTATTACTTTTGCATCCTATACATGTAATGTTCACCCCAACAGACAACTGTTAGCAAGTCTTATTTAATAAGGGTTTATTTATTTCTTTTAATTTTTTTTTCTCTCTTAATTTTATCCTTCCCAAGACATTTTTTCTCGATTTTCTTCTTGAGGCCATTACTTTTTGCATCTTATACATGTAATTTGCATCCCAAGAGACAATTGTAATCAAGTCTTATTTAGTCTTATTTAATAAGTGTTTATTTATTTTCTCTCTTAATTTTTTCCCTCTTAATTTTATCCTTCCCAAGACATTTTTTCCCTCTTAATTTTTTCTTTATAACTCCTCCAATACACATATTTTTCTTAACTTTTTTGCTTTCTCCTTCTTCAGTTCTCATTTCCATACTTTCAACCGGTGACTACATATGCAAACAGTAAGTGTTATTTTTGTTTAATTTCTCCTTCTTAACTTCTTCTTTTGTTTCTTGTTTTAATATTGTAGTTAGTACAATGGTTTTTTTGATTTTATTTCTTGTTTTAATATTGTAGTTAATCAAAAATTAGTTCAATGGTTTTCTTGATTTTATTTTTTATTTTTTAATATGATTAAAGTTAGATAAAAAAATATTGTAGTTAATCAAAATTAGTTCAATGGTTTTCTTGATTTTATTTCTTATTTTTGAATTTTTAATATGATTAAAGTTAGATAAAAAGATTATAATTAGTTTTTGATTTTTAATATGATTAAAAAGAAAATCCTATACATGTAATTTTCATCCCAAGAGACAATTGTAATCAAGTCTTATTTAATAAGGGTTTATTTATTTTTCCTCTTAATTTTTTCTCTTAATTTTATCCTTATTTCTCCTTCTTAACTTTTTCTTTTGTTTCTTGTTTTAATATTGTAGTTAGTACAATGGTTTTTTGATTTTATTTCTTGTTTTAATATTGTAGTTAATCAAAAATTAGTTCAATGGTTTTCTTGATTTTATTTTTTATTTTTTAATATGATTAAAGTTAGATAAAAAAATATTGTAGTTAATCAAAAATTAGTTCAATGGTTTTCTTGATTTTATTTCTTATTTTTGAATTTTTAATATGATTAAAGTTAGATAAAAAGATTATAATTAGTTTTTGATTTTTTAATATGATTAAAAAGAAAATCCTATACATGTAATTTTCATCCCAAGAGACAATTGTAATCAAGTCTTATTTAATAAGGGTTTATTTGTTTTTCCCTCTTAATTTTTTCTCTCTTAATTTTATCCTTCCCAAGACATTTTTTTCTCGGTTTTCTTCTTGAGGCCATTACTTTTTGCATCTTATACATGTAATTTGCATCCCAAGAGACAATTGTAATCAAGTCTTATTTAATAAGTGTTTATTTATTTTTCCCTCTTAATTTTTTCCCTCTTAATTTTATCCTTCCCAAGACATTTTTTTCCCTTCTTAACTTTTTCTTTTGTTTACTGTTTTAATATTGTAGTTAGTACAATGGTTTTGTTGATTTTATTCTTGTTTTAATATTGTAGTTAATCAAAAATTAGTTCAATGGTTTTCTTGATTTTATTTTTTATTTTTTAATATGATTAAAGTTAGATAAAAAAATATTGTAGTTAATCAAAAATTAGTTCAATGGTTTTCTTGATTTTATTTCTTATTTTTGAATTTTTAATATGATTAAAGTTAGATAAAAAGAACAATGTGATTATAATTAGTTTTTGATTTTTTAATATGATTAAAGTTAGATAAAAAGAAAAAATCAATGGTTTTCTTGATTTTATATTTGATTTTTTAATATGATTAAAGTTAGATAAAAAATATTGTAGTTAATCAAAAATTAGTTCAATGGTTTTCTTGATTTTATTTTTGGTTTTCTTGATTTTTTAATGTGATTATAATTAGTTGAATGATTCTTTTTTTTTTAATGTGATTGTATTAATGTTATTTAATCTTTTTATTTACTATTTTAATTTTTAATATGATTAAAGTTAGTTCAATGGTTTTCTTGATTTTATTTTTGATTTTTAATATGATTGTTAGAATGTTTTAACATTGTTACATCAATGTTTGTTTCTTCTAATGTTATTTAATCTTGTTATTTTCTATTTTAATTTAATTTTTAATTTTTTAATATGATTGTAGTTAGTTATAATTAGATGAATGATTCTTTTTTTAATGTGATTGTAGTTAGTTTAATAGTTAAAAAAAATGTGATTAACTAATTTTAAATGTTATTTAATCTTTTTATTTACTATTTTAATTTTATTTTTACTTTTTAATATGATTAAAGTTAGATAAATATAAACTCTCACAAAAAAAAATGTGATTGTAATTAGTTGAATGATTCTTTTTTAATGTGATTGTAGTTAGTTTAATAGTTAAAAAATGTGATTAACTAATTTTTAATGTTATTTAATTTTTTTAATGATTAAAGTTAGATAAATATAAACTCTCACAAAAAGAAAAATGTGATCGTAATTAGTTGAATGATTCTTTTTTAATGTGATTGTAGTTAGTTTAATAGTTAAAAAATGTGATTAACTAATTTTTAATGTTATTTAATCTTTTTATTTACTATTATAATTTTATTTTTAATTTTTAATATGATTAAAGTTAGATAAATATAAACTCTCACAAAAAGAAAAATGTGATTGTAATTAGTTCAATGGTTCTTTTTTAATGTGATTGTATTGTAGTTAAATTAATGGTTCTTTTTTTTCATTTATTTTTTATTATGAGAAAATGTGATGTGATTGTACTTTTTACATTCCGTTTTGATCACACGGTGAATTTATTTTAAGCGATTGTGTTTTTTACACTATATTTCGATCACATGATGAGGAAATAAATTTGTTTGCGTTGTGACAATCTCGTGTTTTTCGGATGGAACGTCATTCGATTCTTGCTAAAATCAATCGACTATGTCGAAAAAGAAAATTACTCATTTCACGCCATGATCATGATGATCCCATATTCAAGGATAAATTGAAACAACTTCAAAAAAAGCACGCGTCAATTAAGAGTATGGGTTCTACGTGACAAACAATTGAATTATAGAAGGAATGTTCGAAATGCCACAAGTAAGCTCTTAAGAATAATCATTTTCATATATATTAATTGAAACATCAGTTTTTATACTCAATACATATATAAATAAATATATTTTTTTGCAATTTAAAATACAGAGTTCTTATGCCTTCCACATCGAGAGGTGTTCACTTCCACCAAAATGTTTCAAGAGTCACCACATTGACAAACAATACTAATGTCCTAAATGGTAAGAACCTCGAGTAATAATATTTTCTAATTATGATTCGTTTATATTATAACTTGCAAATACTAATATTTGCTATTTTCATAATGAATGCTATTAGTTATATTGTTTATATTTTTCATGAAAATTATATGATGCAATAGTCATGCCTCCCATATCGAGGAAGAAGGTATGAAATATTATTTATATTTCAATTATGATTTATTTTACAATATTCTTATAACTTCAAAAAGTAATGATTTTACAATATTCTTATAAATACATAGTATATGTATTGTTCATTAATTATGATACTAACTATCATGTTGACAATGCAGAATCTTGATGGAAGGCCCACAACAATTTAGATTTTAGTTATTTTTTGTTTTACTTATTCAGTGAATTTCGAACAAATGTAATAAATTCTTATTTTTATTACTTTAATTATGCAATGTCAACATTTTCTTTTAAAATTACATGTATTTTATGCTAACAATTTATAAATATGTTTGACATAATATAAATAGTTTTTTTTTTTTTTAAATTTAATCTCGTGCATAGCACGGGTGATATGCTAGTACTATATATTAAGCAAAAGGGGGTTTTTAACTCCAAGTCTTGTGGGAGCTCCAATCTCCCAATCTAAATTTCTTGGTTTTTTTATTTTTTTTAAAAAAAAAATCTTAGCATTTATTAAGTTCTCCCAACCCCCAAGTCTTACCCTCATAATAATACTTTAATGCATTAAGTACAAGTATGAAAAAAAATCTTTGAAATCCAATACATATGAATTCCTTGAAAAGTCTCAACACATATAATTATTATCCCTCATAATAACACTTTAATGCATTAAGAACAAACATAAAAAAAAAAAAATTCTTGAAAAGTCTAACACATATGATTATTATCAAAATATTAAAATTTAATATAATATAAAAAATGAAAAAAAGAAGACATTTAAAAAAAAAATACATTTAAAAATCACAATTCACATATATAGATAATTGTAAATATATTAAGGAAACGGGGTTTCTAAACCCCAAGTCTTGTGGGAGCTCCAATATCTCAATATTAATTTTCTAAATTTTTTATTTCAAAAAAAAAACTCAGCATTTATTGATTTGATTAAAATCTCCTGATCAGCATTTATTAACTTTTTTCAATCTACATGCCTGCATTTATTGATTTGGTCAAAATACCTGATTAGCATTTAAAATCCCCTCATACAAATAATTATAGATACAGCCCGTGCATAGTTACTGCAGTAGCCTTTTTAATTTCTCCTGTACACTATGGCTAGTGATAAGATTGTTAAATTATTTTTATAAAAAAATCTTAAAAAATATAATTTATATATTAAAAAAAATTAAAATAAATATAAATATCTATAATTATCCCGTGCATAGCATGAGTGATAGGCTATATATATATATATATATATATCTATATATTAAGGAAAAGGGTCTTTTAAAACCCAAGGCTTGTGGAAGCTCCAACATGTCAATCCTAATTTCCTGATTTTTTAATATTTTTTTTTAAAAAAATTGACTTGGTGATTGGTGATTGGTTCAAAGATTGTAATAATTACACTATTGATTACAATAAACACTTAATTTATAATAATTACACTTATTAAATGAATAACGCAATAAATGAAATCATAATTTCTTTACTTTTTGCATCCCCAAGAGACCCATGTAATTATTGTGTAAATGCCTCTTAAATAAATAAATAAAAACTTATTAAATTCTTTCAAACTTCTCGGTCAAACCCCATCTATTTAATTTATATATTATGTAATTATTGTGTAAATGCCTCTTAAATAAATAAATAAACACTTATTAAATTCTTTCAAACTCCTCGGTCAAACCCCATGTATTTAATTTATATATTAAAAAATTCTAATTTCCTGATTTTTTAATATTTTTTTTAAAAAAATTGACTTGGTGATTGATGATTGGTTCAAAGATTGTAATAATTACACTATTGATTACAATAAACACTTAATTTATAATAATTAAACTTATTAAATGAATAACGCAATAAATGAAATCTTAATTTCCTTACTTTTTGCATCCCCAAGAGACCCATGTAATTATTGTGTAAATGTCTTTTAAATAAATAAATAAACACTTATTAAATTCTTTCAAACTCCTCAGTCAAATCCCATGTATTTAATTTATATATTAAAAAAATGAAAACAAATATAAATATCTATAATTATCCTGTGCATAGCACGGGTGATAGACTAGTACTATATATTAAGCAAAATGGAATTTTTAACCCCCAAGGCCTGTGGGAGCTTCAATATGCCAATCCTAATTTTCTAATTTTTTGCTTTTTTTTTAAAAAAAAATTTAACCTCAGCATTTATTGACTTCTCCCAATTCAACCCAAGCATTTATTGACTTCTCCCAACCCACAAATCCTTTTGACCTCTCTCATAATTACTGCAGCACTCTTTTCAATTTCTCCTATACACTATGGTTACACAAAAAAATAAAGAAGATAAGAATTTAACTATGGATTTCAAAAATATAAAACATCGAAATTTGAATTATAATTTAGTAATATAATTATGTATTTTTTTTATGTTTATCTATCAAAATTTTAAATCACTTAATGAGACAAATTAATCAATTTTCTAAAATTATTGATTTATTAACTGATTCAAAATTTTGATATATATATACATCAGAAAAATAGATAATTATATTACTAAATCATAATTCAAATGTAGATATTATCATATTTTTTTAGATCCATATTTAAATTCTTATTTTTTTATTTTTGTGTGGTTTCTATTCGGAGTCTTTTTTTTTTTTTCTTTTCAATTTATTTAAGATGGAGTTGTGGGTATCTATTTTTTTTAATTTAATTTATCTGTGATTTCTATTTGTTTTTAATTATTATTATTTAGGTAAGTTATGATGTGAGTTACATATGTGATACACATGTAAGTTTTATTGATTAAAAGTATAATGGTGGGAGATATTTTCAAATTATATTTGTTTAGATAAACTTTCAAGAATTTTAAAATTAAAAATTGGATATTGAGATGCAAATAAAGATTTTAACTGAATAAATAAAAATCAAATTTATTAATTTTATTTGTTTGTATATCTGATTTTTAGTTTTTTTTTTTTGGTTAGGTTATAATATAATATATAAAATATAAATAGATATCTACAACTTTGATAAAAAATATTTTTTGATTTTTTGAAGAAGAGAGAAGGAATGCATGTTTTAATATTTTTTTTAGATCCATATCTAAATTCTTATCTTTTTTTATTTTTTATTTTTTATTTTTGTGTGGTTTTTATTCGGGTATTTTTTTTTCAATTTATTTAAGATGGAGTTATGGGTATCTATTTTTTTTTAATTTAATTTATTTGTGGTTTCTATTTGTTTTTAATTATTATTATTTAGGTAAGCTATGATGTGAGTTAGATATGTGAGTTTTATTGATTTAAAATTTATTTAGATAAACTTTAAAGATTTTTTTTAGTTTTTTTTTTTTTTTGGTTATGTTATAATATAATATATAAGATATAGATAGATATCTACAACTTTAATATTATCTGATTTTTTGGGAAAGAAAAAATGAATGCAAGTTTTAATATTTTTTTTTTTGAAAATTGGTGAGAGGGATTAGGAGAGAGAGATTATGAAATATTTTTTTTATTAAATAAATAAATCAGTCAATAGTTTTTTTAATCTATTTTGTAAATTAAAAAATCAATAATTTTAAAAAATTGATTAATTTGTCCCATTAAGTGATTTAAAATTTTGATAGATATACATACAAAAAATACATAATTATATTACTAAATCATAATCACTTTAATGCATTAAGAATAAGTATAAAAAAATTTCTTGAAAAGTCCAACATATATGAATTCTTTAAAAACCTCAATACACATGATTATTATCAAAAATTTTAAACTTTAATATAATATAAAAAAAAGAAGACATTTAAAAAAAAAAGAAGACGAAGTAGTGAAACACAAACCGTGCATAGTACGGGTGATATGCTAGTACTATATATTAAGCAAAATGGGGTTTTTAACCCCAAGGCTTGTGGGAGCTCTAATCTCCCAATCTAAATTTCTTGATTTTTTGATTTTTTTTAAAAAAAATCTTAGCATTTATTAACTTCTCCCAACTCTCACGTCTTACCCTCATAATAACACTTTAATACATTAAGAACAAGCATAACAAAAATTCTTTGAAATCCAACACATATGAATTCCTTGAAAAGTTCCAACACATATGATTATTATCTCTCATAACAACACTTTAATACATTAAGAACAAGCATAAAAAAATTTCTTGAAAAGTCCAACACATATGATTATTATCAAAATATTAAATTTTAATATAATATAATAAATAAATAAAAAGACATTTAATTCCTTAAAAAGTCCAACACATATGGTTGTTATCAAAATATTAAATTTAATATAATATAAAAAAGGAAAAAAAGAAGACATTTAAAAAAAAAAATTAAAAATCACAATTCACATATATAGATAATTTGTAAACACAATCCGTGCATAGCACGGGTGATATGCTAGTACTATATATTAAGCAAAAGGGTGTTTTAACCCCCAGGGCCTGCGGAAGCTCCAATATGTCAATGCTAATTTCCTGATTTTTTATTTTTAAAAAAAAAATTGACTTGATGATTGGTTCAAACATTATAATAATTACATTGACACCATAATTACATGGGTCTCTTGGGGAAGCAAAATAGCCTCTCTCTCTCTCTCTCTCTCTCTCTCTCTCTCTCTCTCTCTTCATTTATTGTTTTATTTCCCCACCAAGCAATCCCAATATTATATTGAAAGAATTTAATAAGTGTTTTTTTAAAAAAATTATATTGAAAGAATTTAGTAAGTGTTTTTTTTTTTCAAAAAACAAAACAAAAAAATTAAGAGAGAAAAAAATTAAGAGCCATTGACACCGTGATTACATTCAGAAAAAAAAAATTAAGAGAGAAAAAAATTAATATTAAAAGAATTTAATAAGTGTTTTTTTAAAAAAATTATATTGAAAGAATTTAATAAGTGTTTTTTTTTTCAAAAAACCAAACAAAAAAATTAAGAGAAAAAAATTAAGAGAGAAAAAAATTATATTGAAAGAATTTAATAAGTGTTTTTTTTTTTAAAAAAACAAAACAAAAAAATTAAGAGAGAAAAAAATTAAGAGTCATTAACACCATGATTACATGGGTCTCTTGGGCTCTCTCTCTCTCTCACATTTCTTTTATTGAAGCAAAAGTGGTGGCGTGGCCTCTCTCTCTCTCTCTCATTTCATTTATTGTTTTATTTCCCCATCCTCTGTCTCCTTCATTTATCAATAGTGTAATTATAAAACAATAAACCAATCACCAAGCAATCCCAACATTATATTGAAAGAATTTAATAAGTGTTATTTTCTTTTTTAAAAAAAAACAAAAAAATTAAGAGATAAAAAAATTTTATTGAAAGAATTTAATAAGTGTTTTTTTTTTCAAAAAACAAAACAAAAAAATTAAGAGAGAAAAAAATTAAGAGCCATTGACACCATGATTACATTCAAAAAAAGAACAAAAAATTAAGAGAGAAAAAAATTATATTGAAAGAATTTAATAAGTGTTTTTTTTTTCAAAAACAAAACAAAAAATTAAGAGAGAAAAAATTAAGAGCCATTGACACCATGATTACATGGGTCTCTTGGGGTCTCTCTCTCTCATATTTCATTTATTGTTTTATTTCCCCACCCTCTATCTCCTCCATTTATCAATAGTGTAATTATAATCTTTGAACCAATCACCAAGCAACCTATTATATTGGAACTCCACAAAAATTTATGGGTTAAAAATCGATATAAATTTTTTTGCACCTCCAAGAGACCCATGTAACTATTGTGTAAATGGCTCTTAATTTTTTTCCCTCTTAATTTTTTTGTTTTGTTTTTTGAAAAAAAAAAAACACTTATTAAATTCTTTCAAACCTTTATATGTCAATGCTAATTTCCTGATTTTTTATTTTTTTTAAAAAAAATTGACTTGGTGATTGGTTCAAAGATTATAATAATTGCATTGACACCATGATTACATGGGTCTCTTGGGGAAGCAAAATAGCTCCTCTCTCTCTCTCTCTCTCTCTCTCATTTCATTTATTGTTTTATTTCTCCACCAAGCAATCCCAATATTATATTGAAAGAATTTAATAAGTGTTTTTTTTTTCAAAAAAAAAAAAAATTAAGAGAGAAAAAAATTATATTGAAAGAATTTAATAAGTGTTTTTAAAAAAAATTATATTGAAAGAATTTAATAAGTTTTTTTTTTTTTCAAAAAACAAAACAAAAAAATTAAGAGAGAAAAAAATTAAGAGCCATTGACACCATGATTACATTCAAAAAAAAAATTAAGAGAGAAAAAAAATTATATTAAAAGAATTTAATAAGTGTTTTTTTTTAAAAATTATATTGAAAGAATTTAATAAGTGTTTTTTTTTTTTCAAAAAACAAAAAAAAAATTAAGAGAAAAAAATTAAGAGCCATTGACACCATGATTACATTCAGAAAAAAAAAACAAAAAAATTAAGAGAGAAAAAAATTAAGAGCCATTAACACCATGATTACATAAGTCTCTTGGAGTCTCTCTCTCTCTCACATTTCATTTATTGAAGCAAAAGTGGTGGCGTGGCCTCTCTCTCTCTCATTTCATTTATTGTTTTATTTCTCCATCCTCTATCTCCTTCATTTATCAATAGTGTAATTATAAAACAATAAACCAATCACCAAGCAATCCCAATATTATATTGAAAGAATTTAATAAGTTTTAATTTTTTTTTTTCAAAAAAAAAAACAAAAAAATTAAGAGATAAAAAAATTATATTGAAAGAATTTAATAAGTGTTTTTTTTTTCAAAAAACAAAACAAAAAAATTAAAAGAGAAAAAAATTAAGAGCCATTGACACCATGATTACATGGGTCTCTTGGGGTCTCTCTCTCTCTCACATTTCATTTATTGTTTTATTTCCCCACTCTCTATCTCCTCCATTTATCAATAGTGTAATTATAATCTTTGAACCAATCACCAAGCAACCTATTATATTGGAACTCCACAAAAATTTATGGGTTAAAAATAGATATAAATTTTTTTGCATCACCAAGAGACCCATGTAACTATTGTGTAAATAACTCTTAATTTTTTTCCCTCTTAATTTTTTTGTTTTGTTTTTTGAAAAAAAAAAAAAACACTTATTAAATTCTTTCAAACCTTTATAACTTCTCCAATACACATTTTTTTCTTAACTTTTCACATACCTTTTGTAGACAGTGATTTTCCTTTTTGCTTTCTCCTTCTTGAGTTCTCATTTTCATACTTTCATCTTCAGTGACTACATATGCAAACAGTAAGTGTTATTTTTGTTTTTTCCTTCTTGACCTTTTCTTTTGTTTACTGTTTTAATATTAACAGTGATTTTCCTTTTTGCTTTCTCCTTCATTAGTTCTTACTTCTATACTTCTAACTTCAGTGACTACGTATGCAAACAGTAAGTGTTATTTTTGTTTTCTCCTTACCTTTTAATGTTATTTAATCTTTTTATAAACCCTCACAAAAAGAAAAATGTGATTATAATTTCTCTTTCTTAACTTTTTCTTTTGTGTATGCAAACAGTAAGTGTTATTTTTATTTTTTCCTTCTTAACTTTTTCTTTTGTTTACTGTTTTAATATTAACAGTGATTTTCCTTTTTGCTTTCTCCTTCTTTAGTTCTCACTTCTACACTTCCAACTTCAGTGATTACGTATGCAAACAGTAAGTGTTATTTTTGTTTTCTCCTTATCTTTTAATGTTATTTAATCTTTTTATAAACCCTCACAAAAAGAAAAATGTAATTATAATTTCTCCTTCTTAACTTTTTCTTTTGTTTACTGTTTTAATATTGTTCAATGGTTTTTTTGATTTTATTTTTGAATCTTTTTATTTATTATTTTAATTTTATTTTTAATTTTTTAATATGGTTAAAGTTGGATAAATATAAACTCTCACAAAAAGAAAATTGTTATTATAATTAGTTGAATGATTCTTTTTTTTAAATGTGATTGTAGTTAGTTTAGTAGTTAAAAAAATGTGATTAACTAATTTTTAATGTTATTTAATCCTTTTATTTAATTTTTTAATATGATTAAAGTTAGATAAATAATGTTTTAATATCATTAAAGTTAGATAAATATAAACTCTCACAAAAAGAAAAATGTGATTATAATTAGTTGAATGATTCTTTTTTTTAATGTGATTGTAGTTAGTTTAATAGTTAAAAAAATGTGATTAACTAATTTTTAATGTTATTTAATCTTTTTATTTACTGTTTTAATTTTAGTTTTAAAAATATGATTATAATTAGTTGAATGATTCTTTTTTTTAGTGTGATTGTAGTTAGTTTAATAGTTAAAAAATGTGATTAACTAATTTTTAATGTTATTTAATCTTTTAATTTACTATTTTAATTTTATTTTTAATTTTTCAACTTTTTAATATGATTAAAGTTAGATAAATATAAACTCTCACAAAAATAAAAATGTGATTGTAATTAGTTGAATGATTCTTTTTTTTAATGTGATTGTAGTTAGTTTAATAGTTAAAAAAATGTGATTAAGTAATTTTTAATGTTATTTAATCTTTTTATTTACTGTTTTAATTTTATTTTTAAAAATATGATTATAATTAGTTGAATGATTCTTTTTTTTAATGTGATTGTAGTTAGTTTAATAGTTAAAAAAATGTGATTAACTAATTTTTAATGTTATTTAATCTTTTTATTTACTATTTTAATTTTATTTTTAATTTTTCAATTTTTTAATATGATTACAGTTAGATAAATATAAACTCTCACAAAAATAAAAATGTGATTGTAATTAGTTGAATGATTCTTTTTTTTAATGTGATTGTAGTTTGTTTAATAGTTAAAAAAATGTGATTAACTAATTTTTAATGTTATTTAATCTTTTTATTTACTGTTTTAATTTTATTTTTAATTTTTCAATTTTTTAATATGATTACAGTTAGATAAATATAAACTCTCACAAAAATAAAAATGTGATTGTAATTAGTTGAATGATTCTTTTTTCTAATGTGATTGTAGTTAGTTTAATAGTTAAAAAAATGTGATTAAGTAATTTTTAATGTTATTTAATCGTTTTATTTACTGTTTTAATTTTATTTTTAAAAATATGATTATAATTAGTTGAATGATTCTTTTTTTTAATGTGATTGTAGTTAGTTTAATAGTTAAAAAAATGTGATTAACTAATTTTTAATGTTATTTAATCTTTTTATTTACTATTTTAATTTTATTTTTAATTTTTCAATTTTTCAATATGATTATAGTTAGATAAATATAAACTCTCACAAAAATAAAAATGTGATTGTAATTAGTTGAATGATTCTTTTTTTTAATGTGATTGTAGTTAGTTTAATAGTTAAAAAAATGTGATTAACTAATTTTTAATGTTATTTAATCTTTTTATTTACTGTTTTAATTTTATTTTTAATTTTTCAATTTTTTAATATGATTACAGTTAGATAAATATAAACTCTCACAACAATAAAAATGTGATTGTAATTAGTTGAATGATTCTTTTTTTTAATGTGATTGTAGTTAGTTTAATAGTTAAAAAAATGTGATTAACTAATTTTTAATGTTATTTAATCTTTTTATTTACTATTTTAATTTTTCAATTTTTTAATATGATTACAGTTAGATAAATATGAACTCTCACAAAAATAAAAATGTGATTGTAATTAGTTGAATGATTCTTTTTTTTAATGTGATTGTAGTTAGTTTAATAGTTAAAAACATGTGATTAACTAATTTTTAATGTTATTGAATCTTTTTATTTACTGTTTTAATTTTATTTTTAAAAATATGATTATAATTAGTTGAATGATTCTTTTTTTTTAATGTGATTGTAGTTAGTTTAATAGTTAAAAAAATGTGATTAACTAATTTTTAATGTTATTTAATCTTTTTATTTACTATTTTAATTTTATTTTAAATTTTTTAATTTTTTAATATGATTAAAGTTAGATAAATATAAACTCTCACAAAAATAAAAATGTGATTGTAATTAGTCGAATGATTCTTTTTTTAATGTGATTGTAGTTAGTTTAATAGTTAAAAAAATGTGATTAACTAATTTTTAATGTTATTTAATCTTTTTATTTACTATTTTAATTTTATTTTCAATTTTTTAATATGATTAAAGTTAGATAAATATAAACTCTCACAAAAAGAAAAATGTGGTTATAATTAGTTGAATGATTCTTTTTTTTAATGTGATTTTAGTTAGTTTAATAGTTAAAAAAAATGTGATTAACTAATTTTTAATGTTATTTAATCTTTTTATTTACTATTTTAATTTTATTTTTAATTTTTTAATATGATTAAAGTTAGATAAATATAAACCCTCACAAAAAGAAAAATGTGATTATAATTTCTCCTTCTTAACTTTTTCTTTTGTTTACAGTTTTAATATTGTAGTTAATCAAAAATTAGTTGAATGGTCTTTTTTTAATGTAAAATCTATTTATTTACTATTTTAATTTTATTTTTGATTTTTTAATATGATTAAAGTTAGATAAATATAGATCCTCACAAAAAGAAAAAATGTGATTATAATTATAGTCAGGTTGTTATCTATGACTAATCGTCCTGAGGAAAATATGACATTCAGAATGATTTTTGTTGATGGACAGGTATTTACAACTCTTATCATGAAATAATTGTTAAATATTTTGTTTTATATTATGTTAAAAGTGTGTACTTATTAACTTTTTTGAAAGGGTGATGCCATGGAAGGAACTATATGCTCTGAAGAATATGATTACTTCAAAGAACATTTAATTGAGGAAAAAATATATTGTTTTAGAGAAGTTCATATTACATTGGCTGATGAGAAATTCAAGTTGGTGCCATATTATTATAACATGTCTTTTACTAATGATACAACAATTGTGGACATACTTGATCATGATACTAATATACCATTTCAGTGGTATTTCCTTAAAAAATTATCAAACATTGGCCAATTTTTTCATCAAGATGTTCAATTAATAGGTACGTTAATTTTACTAAATGATACTTATCTAGATTATATACTTACATAGTTTATTACCAATACAAAAAATTTGTGACTATCAAAACAATAAACATGCAAATGCTAAAATATGCAGATGTGATTGGCTTGGTTGTTAGTGTAACTGAATGTCAAGGTATTGCAAATTGTGATAATTACAAGAGAGAGATTCTACTACTTGATACAAGGTATGATACTATAACATATTTCTGTGTCTTTACCAAATTTGAAATACTCTACGAATTATATTATTTTTTCTAATCTCAACTTTTTTTTTTTAATTGTAAAAACAGTTTCACATTGGTAAGACTAACTCTATGGGATGTGTTTGCAACAACTGATGGCATGCAACTATATCATACTCTAGAGAATGATAATATTTTATTTGCCACTAGATTAACAGTTAAAGATTATCATGGTAGGATTACTTTTTTTTCACTTTTATAATATCTATATACATATATAAATATTGATATTAATAAATTATCTTTTCTCAACTTCTTGGTCCATGTCTTGGTACATGCAAATACTACAAGTTATATATCAATCATTCATTCTGTTATACAAATCATATTCGAGTGTGGTATGTTATGATTGTATAATATTAATCAATTATATATGACAATATAATTCTCACAATTATATATATATTGACATGTTTATCTAGGCTTGCTATGAATCCTATATCACAAAAGTTGGTAACTTGGAATCGAAAAAATGAATTCTCAATTTCACAATCATTGATAATATCAAATGCCAAAAGAATTCGAATACGTGATTTTGCACCCATGCCAAAGGTAATAATTGTTATCATCCCAATTAATGAAAATTAAACGATATGTATATAATTTGTTTATAGAGATATTAATTTATGTTTTTTCAAATATTTTGTAGGTCTCATATTTTTGAATACTTGGGTACATCAAACAAATTGATGTTTACAACCTTTGGATTGATTTGTGCAAAAGTTGCTATCAAAAAGTTAAATATCATTATGGTCATATTGTTTGTAAATCCTTTGCTGCATGATGATATTGATATTATAACAAGGTAATTTTCTTTAGGTAAATAATTACTATGTACAATAATAATTTAAACTTAATAAGTGTTTTAATTTTTTATTAGGTACAATATTTCCTTTTAACAAGCGTCTTTTTTTTTTTTGGTTGATAAGATACAATGTTAACCTTGTGGTCAAAGACAGTACTGGTTTAATAAATCTTACTGTTCAAAATAAACGGGCAGAGTTTATTTTGCGATGTCAACTATCATATTTGAAGAATATGAGATCAAAGGTAGGAAATTATAAAATTTATTATAAATAACTTATTCTTACTTTTTCAAATACAAACTTATAATTCCAAAATTTTATAGGATAATGGCGTTAGAATGATTAAAGATTATATTGCGTCATGCCAAGACCGTGCCTATGCATTTATCATACCTGTACCGACAATGCCACGTCAACTAAATTGTGCACCGTGCGTCACATTTGTTTTAAATATAGATTGGTTTGAAGAATGTCTATATCTTTCAGAAAGTAAAAAAAATGTAAGTATAACTTTTTACTTTATAACATTTTATAAATACATAATATATGTATTGTTCATTAATTATGATACTAACTATCATGTTGACAATGCAGAATCTTGATGGAAGGGCCACAACAATTTAGATTTGATTATTTTTTGTTTTACTTATTCAGTGAATTTCGAACAAATGTAATAAATTCTTATTTTTATTACTTTAATTATGCAATGTCAATATTTTCTTTTAAAATTATATATATTTTATGCTAACAATTTAAAAATATGTTTAACATAACTATGAATGGTTTTTTTTTATTTATTTAAATTTAATCCCGTGCATAGCACGGGTGATATGCTAGTTATGAGAGAAGTCAAAAGGGATTGTAGGTTGGAAAAAGTCAATAAATGCTGAGGTTTTTGTTTTTTTTTAAATCAAAAAATTAGAAAATTAAGATTAGAAGATTGGAGCTCCCACAAGCCATGGGGTTAAAAATCAGTCAATAGTTTTTTTTAATCTATTTTGTAAATTAAAAATCAATAATTTTAGAAAATTGATTAATTTGTCCCATTAAGTGATTTAAAATTTTGATAGATATACATAAAAAAATACATAATTATATTATTAAATCATAATTCAAATTTAGATGTTATATCTTTTTGAAATTTATAGCTAAATTCTTATCTTTTTTATTTTTTTATTTTTGTGTGTAATCATAGTTTATGGAAGAAATTGAAAAGGATGTTGCAATAATTATGAAAGAAGTCAAAAGAAATTGTGGGTTGGGAAAAGTCAATAAATGCTGAGATTGGGTTGGGAGAAGTTAATAAATGCTGAGATTTTTATTTTTTTTTAAATCAAAAAATTAGAAAATTAAGATTAGGAGATTGGACCTCCCACAGGCCTTGGGGTTAAAAATTCTCTTTTACTTAATATATAGTATAGATTATTCCAACACCTTTTTCAATTTCTCCCATACACTATGGTTACACACAAAAATTAAAAAAAAATATAAGAATTTAGCTATAGATCTAAAAAAGATATAACATCTAAATTTGAATTATAATTTAATAATATAATTATGTATTTTTTTTATGTATATCTATCAAAATTTTAAATCATTTAATGGGACAAATTAATCAATTTTTTAAAATTATTGATTTTACAAAATAGATTAAAAAAAACTATTGACTGATTTATTTTTTTAATAACAAAAATATTTCATAATCTCTCCCTCCTAATCTCTCTCACAAATTTTCAAAAAAAAATATTAAAACTTGCATTCCTTTTCTCTTCCCCAAAAAATCTATCTATCTATACTTATACTATATCTATCTATATCTATATATTAAGCAAAAGGGTCTTTTAAAACCCAAGGCTTGTGGAAGCTCCAATATGTCAATCCTAATTTCCTGATTTTTTAATATTTTTTTTAAAAAAAATTGACTTGGTGATTGGTGATTGGTTCAAAGATTGTAATAATTACACTATTGATTACAATAAACACTTAATTTATAATAATTACACTTATTAAATGAATAACGCAATAAATGAAATCCTAATTTCCTTACTTTTTGCATCTCCAAGAGACCAATGTAATTATTGTGTAAATGCCTCTTAAATAAATAAATAAACACTTATTAAATTCTTTCAAACTCCTCGGTCAAACCTCATGTATTTAATTTATATATTATGTAATTATTGTGTAAATGCCTCTTAAATAAATAAATAAACACTTATTAAATTCTTTCAAACTCCTCGTCAAACCCCATGTATTTAATTTATATATTAAAAAATCTTAATTTCCTGATTTTTTAATTTTTTTTAAAAAAAATTGACTTGGTGATTGGTGATTGGTCCAAAGATTGTAATAATTACACTATTGATTACAGTAAACACTTAATTTATAATAATTACACTTATTAAATGAATAACGCAATAAATGAAATCCTAATTTCCTTACTTTTTGCATCCCCAAGAGACCCATGTAATTATTGTGTAAATGCCTCTTAAATAAATAAATAAACACTTATTAAATTCTTTCAAACTCCTCGGTCAAACCCCATGTATTTAATTTATATATTAAAAAAAATGAAAACAAATATAAATATCTATAATTATCCCGCACATAGCACAGGTGATAGGCTAGTCTATATATTAAGGAAAAGGGTTTTTTAAAACCTAAGGCTTGTGGAAACTCCAACATGTCAATCCTAATTTCCTGATTTTATAATATTTTTTTAAAAAAAAATTGACTTGGTGATTGGTGATTGGTTCAAAGATTGTAATAATTACACTATTGATTACAATAAACACTTAATTTATAATAATTACACTTATTAAATGAATAACGCAATAAATGAAATCCTAATTTTCTTACTTTTTGCATCTCCAAGAGACCCATGTAATTATTATGTAAATGCCTCTTAAATAAATAAATAAACACTTATTAAATTCTTTCAAACTCCTCGGTCAAACCCCATGTATTTAATTTATATATTATGTAATTATTGTGTAAATGCCTCTTAAATAAATAAATAAACACTTATTAAATTCTTTCAAACTCCTCGGTCAAATCCCATACATTTAATTTATATATTAAAAAAATGAAAACAAATATAAATATCTATAATTATTCCGTGCATAGCACGGGTGTTGACACCATAAAAAATCAACAAATCACTAAAAAAATTTGTTTCCAAACAACCCTTAGACTCTGTTAATTATTAACGAATATTTTTTATTTGAAATTTTTTATTTATTATTTTTTAATTAAAAATCATACAAATATATCATTTTTTAAAGTGATTTGGAGGAGTGAAACTCATACATTATTATTTAAGTTAAAATATACAAATTCATAAAAAAAAATAATATCTATATATTAAGCAAAAGGGTCTTTTAAAACCCAAGGCTTGTGGAAGCTCCAACATGTCAATCCTAATTTCCTGATTTTTTAATATTTTTTTAAAAAAAATTGACTTGGTGATTGGTGATTGGTTCAAAGATTGTAATAATTACACTATTGATTACAATAAACACTTAATTTATAATAATTACACTTATTAAATGAATAACGCAATAAATGAAATCCTAATTTCCTTACTTTTTGCATCTCCAAGAGACCCATGTAATTATTGTGTAAATGCCTCTTAAATAAATAAATAAACACTTATTAAATTCTTTCAAACTCCTCGGTCAAACTCCATGTATTTAATTTATATATTATGTAATTATTGTGTAAATGCCTCTTAAATAAATAAATAAACACTTATTAAATTCTTTCAAACTCTTCGGTCAAACCCCATGTATTTAATTTATATATTAAAAAATCCTAATTTCCCGATTTTTAATATTTTTTAAAAAATTGACAGTGATTGGTAATTGGTTCAAAGATTGTAATAATTACACTATTGATTACAATAGACACTTAATTTATAATAATTACACTTATTAAATGAATAACATAATAAATGAAATCCTAATTTCCTTACTTTTGCATCCCCAAGAGACCCATGTAATTATTGTGTAAATGCCTCTTAAATAAATAAATAAACACTTATTAAATTCTTTCAAACTCCTCGGTCAAACCCCATGTATTTAATTTATATATTAAAAAAATTAAAAACAAATATAAATATCTATAATTAACCCGTGCATAGCACGGTGATAAACTAGTCTATATGTTAAGGAAAATGATCTTTTAAAACCCAAGGCTTGTGGAACCTCCAACATGCCAATCCAAATTTCTTGATTTTTTAATATTTTTTTTTAAAAAAATTGACTTGGTGATTGGTGTGATTGGTTCAAAGATTGTAATAATTACACTATTGATTACAATAAATTCAAAGATTGTAATAATTACACTATTGTTTACAATAAACACTTAATTTATAATAATTACACTTATTAAATGAATAACGCAATAAATGAAATCCTAATTTCCTTACTTTTTGCATCCCCAAGAGACTCATGTAATTGTTGTGTAAATGCCTCTTAAATAAATAAATAAACACTTATTAAATTCTTTCAAACTCCTTGGTCAAACCCCATATGTTTAATTTATATATTATGTAATTATTATGTAAATGCCTCTTAAATAAATAAATAAACACTTATTAAATTCTTTCAAACTCATCAGTTAAACCTCATGTATTTAATTTATATATTAAAAAAATGAAAACAAATATAAATATCTATAATTATTCCGTGCATAGCACGGGTGATAGGCTAGTCTATACTATATATTAAGCAAAAGGGGGTTTTTAACCCCAAGCCTTCTAGGAGCTCCAATCTCTGAATCTAAATTTCTTGATTTTTTGATTTAAAAAAAAAAAAAACCTTAGCATTTATTAACTTCTCTCAACCCCCAAGTCTTACCCTTATAATAACACTTTAATGCATTAAGAACAAGCATAAAAAAAATTCTTTGAAATCCAACACATATGAATTCTTTGAAAAATCCCAACAGATATGATTATTATCCCTCATAATAACACTTTAATGCATTAATAACAAGTATATAAAAAATTTCTTGAAAAGTCTAACACATATGATTATTATCAAAATATTAAACTTTAATATAATATAATAAAAAAAAGAAGACATTTAATTTCTTGAAAAATCCAACACATATGATTATTATCAAAATATTAAACTTTAATATAATATAAAAAATGAAAAAAAAAAGACATTTAAAAATCGCAATTCACATATATAGATAATAATTATAAATATATTAAGAAAAATGGGGTTTCTAAACCCCAAGCGTTGTGGGAGCTCAAATCTTTCAATTTTAATTTTCTAAATTTTTGTTTTTAAAAAAAATATCTCAACATTTATTGATCTGATCAAAATCCTCTGATCAGCATTTATTAACTTTTTCCAATCCACATGGTTGCATTTATTGATTTGGTCAAAATCTCTTATTAGCATTTAAAATCTCCTCATACAAATAATTATAAATACAGCCCATGCATAGTTACTGCAGTAGCCTTTTTAATTTCTCCTGTACACTATGGTTAGTAATAAGATTGTTAAATTATTTTTATAAAAATTCATAAAAAACATAATTTATATTTTAAAAAAAATTAAAATAAATATAAATATCTATAATTATCTCGTGCATAGCACGAGTGATAGGCTAGTATTAAGTGAAAGGGAATTTTTAACCCCAAATTTTATGGAAGTTCCAATCTTTTAATCTAAATTTTCAAAATTTTTGATTTAAAAAAAAAAATCTTAGCACTTATTAACTTCTTCCAACCCCCAAGTCTTATCCTCATAATAACACTTTAATGTATTAAGAACAAGTATAAAAAAAAAAATTCTTTAAAATCTAACACATGAATACCTTGAAAAGTCTCAACATATATGATTATTATCCCTTATAATAATACTTTAATGCATTGAGAACAAGTAAAAATAAATTTCTTGAAAAGTCCAACACATATGATTATTATCAAAATATTAAACTTTAATATAATATAATAAAAAAAAGAAGACATTTAATTCCTTGAAAATTCCAACACATATGATTATTGTCAAAATATTAAATTTTAATATAATATATGATTATTATCAAAATATTAAACTTTAATATAATATAATAAAAAAAAGAACATATTTAATTCCCTGAAAAATCTGACACATATGATTATTATCAAAATATTAAACTTTAATATAATATAATAAAAAAAAGAAGACATTTAATTCCTTGAAAAGTCCAACACATATGATTATTATCAAAATATTAAACTTTAATATAATATAAAAAAGGAAAAAAGGAGGAAATTTAAAAAAAAAAAAAAGACATTTAAAAAATCGTAATTCACATATATAAATAATTGTAAATATATTAAGGAAAAGAGAGTTTCTAAATCCCAAACCTTGTGGAAGCTCCAATATCTCAATCTTAATTTTTAAAATTTTTTATTTAAAAAAAAAATCTCAGCATTTATTGATTTGGTCAAAATCCATTGATCAGTATTTATTAACTTTTTCCAACCCACATGTCTGCATTTATTGATTTGATCAAAATCTCTAATTAGCATTTAAAATCCCCTCATACAAATAATTATAGATACAGCTCGTGTATAGTTGCTGCATTAACTTTTTTAATTTCTTTTGTACACTATGGTTAGTAATAAAATTGTTAAATTATTTTTATAAAAAATCTTAAAAAACATAATTTATATATTAAAAAAATTAAAATAAATATAAATACCTATAATTATCCCGTGCATAGCACGGGTGATAGGCTAGTTATATATTAAGCAAAAGTAGTTTTTTAACCCCAAGCCTTGTGGGAGCTCCAATCTCCCAATCTAAATTTCCTGATTTTTTTATTTAAAAAAAAATACCCTAACATTTATTAACTTCTCCCAACCCCTAAGTCTTACCCTCATAATAACACTTTAATGCATTAAGAGCAAACATTAAAATATTTTTTTTTGAAATCCAACACATATGAATTCCTTGAAAAATCTCAACACATATAATTATTATTTCTCATAATAACACTTTAATGCATTAAGAACAAGCAATAAAAAAAATTTCTTGAAAAGTTCAACTCATATGATTATTATCAAAATATTAAACTTTAATATAATATAATAAAAAAAGAAGACAGTTAATTCCTTAAAAAGTCTAACATATATGGTTATTATCAAAATATTAAACTTTAATATAATATAAAAAAGGAAAAAAAGAAGACATTTAAAAAAAAGAAGAAGAATGCATTTAAAAATCGCAATTCACATATATGGATAACTAGCATATCACCCGTGTTATGCACGGATTGTGTTCACAATTATTTATATATGTGAATTGTGATTTTTAAATATTTTATTATGTGTTGGATTTCAAAAAAAAAATTTATGCTTGTTCTTAATGCATTAAAGTATTATTATGAGGCTAAGACTTGGGAGTTGGGAGAAGTTAATAAATGCTAAGGTTTTTTTTTTAAATCAAGAAATTTAGATTGGGAGATTGGAGCTGTGAATTGTGATTTTTAATTTTTTTTTTAAATGTCTTCTTTTTTTCATTTTTATATTATATTAAAATTTAATATTTTGATAATAATCATATGTGTTGGATTTTTCAAGAAATTTTTTTTTATGCTTGTTCTTAATGCATTAAAGTGTTATTATGAGAGATAATAATCATATGTGTTAAGACTTTTCAAGGAATTCATGTGTTGGATTTCAAAGAATTTTTTTATGTTTGTTCTTAATGCATTAAAGTGTTATTATGAGAGTAAGACTTGGGAGTTGGGAGAAGTTAATAAATGCTAATTTTTTTTTTGAAATCAAAAATTAAAGAAATTTAGATTAAGAGATTGGAGCTCCCACAAGGTTTCGGGTTAAAAACTCCCTTTTGCTTAATATATAGTATAGATTGTAATCTATATTATACTATATATTAAGCAAAAGGAGATTTTTAACCCCAAGGTTTGTGGGAGCTCCAATCTCCTAATCCTAATTTTCTAAATTTTTGATTTAAAAAAAAAAAATCTCAGCATTTAATGACTTCTCTCAACCCAACCTTAGCATTTATTGACTTCTCCCAACCCACAATCCCTTTTGATTTCTCTCATAATTATTGCAACACCCTTTTCAATTTCTCCCATACACTATGGTTACACACAAAAATTAAAAAAAAGATAAGAATTTAGCTATAGATCTCAAAAAGATATAACATCTAAATTTGAATTATGAGTTAATAATATAATTATGTATTTTTTATTATGTATATCTATCAAACTTTTAAATTACTTAATGAGACAAATTAATTAATTTTCTAAAATTATTGATTTTTAATTTACAAAATAGATTAAAAAAAACTATTGACTGATTTATTTATTTAATCACAAAAATATTTAATAATCTCTCCCTCCTAATCTCTCTCACAAATTTTCAAAAAAAATATTAAAACTTGCATTCATTTTCTCTCATCCAAAAAATCAGATAATATTTTTTTATTAAAATTGTAGATATCTACCTATATTTTATATATTATATTATAACATAACAAAAAAAAAAACTAAAAAACTAAAAAAAAAAATCTTTAAAGTTTATCTAAATAAACTTTAAATAAATAAAACTCATATGTCTATTACATATCTAACTCACATCATAATTTACCTAAATAATAATAATTAAAAACAAATGAAAACCACAGATAAATTAAATTAAAAAAAAAAAGATACCTACAACTCCATCTTAAATAAATTGAAAAAAAATACAATTTTCTAAAATTATTGATTTTTAATTTACAAAATAGATTAAAAAAACTATTGACTGATTTATTTATTTAATCACAAAAATATTTCATAATCTCTCCCTCCTAATCTCTCTCACAAATTTTCAAAAAAAAATATTAAAACTTGCATGCCTTTTCTCTTCCCTAAAAAATCAAATAATGTTTTTTTATTAATGTTGTAGATATCTACCTATATTTTTATATATTATATTATAACATAACAAAAAAAACTAAAAAACTAAAAAAAAATCTTTAAATTTTATCTAAATAAATTTTAAATAAATAAAACTCACATGTCTATCACATATCTAACTCACATCATAATTTACCTAAATAATAATAATTAAAAACAAATGAAAATCACAGATAAATTAAATTATAAAAAAAAGGATACCCACGACTCCATCTTAAATAAATTGAAAAAAAAAATACCCGACTAGAAACCACACAAAAATAAAAATAAAAATAAAAAGATATATCTATCTATCTATCTATCTATCTATACTTCTATGCTATCTATACTATATATTAAGCAAAAGGGGGTTTTAACCCCCAAGGCCTGTGGAAGCTCCAATATGCCAATCCTAATTTTCTGATTTTTTATTTTTTTTTTTAAAAAAAAATTACTTTTTACATTTCCAAGAGACCCATCTATACATGTAATTATTGTGTACATGACTTTTAATTTTTTAAAGCCTCGGTATAAATGACTTTTAATTTTTTAAAGCCTCGGTCAAACCCCAGGGTATTACTTTTGCATCCTATACATGTAATTTTCATCCCAAGAGACAATTGTAATCAAGTCTTATTTAATAAGGGTTTATTTATTTCTTTTAATTTTTTTTTTTCTCTCTTAATTTTATCCTTCCCAAGACATTTTTTTCTCGGTTTTCTTCTTCAGGGCCATTACTTTTTGCATCTTATACATGTAATTTGCATCCCAAGAGACAATTGTAATCAAGTCTTATTTAGTCTTATTTAATAAGTGTTTATTTATTTTTCTCTCTTAATTTTTTCCCTCTTAATTTTATCCTTCCCAAGACATTTTTTTCCCTCTTAATTTTTTCTTTATAACTCCTCCAATACACATATTTTTCTTAACTTTTTTTGCTTTCTCCTTCTTCAGTTCTCATTTCCATACTTTCAACCGGTGACTACATATGCAAAGCAAGAAGTGTTATTTTTGTTTAATTTCTCCTTCTTAACTTTTTCTTTTGTTTACTGTTTTAATATTGTAGTTAGTACAATGGTTTTTTTTATTTTATTTACTGTTTTAATATTGTAGTTAATCAAAAATTAGTTCAATGGTTTTCTTGATTTTATTTTTTATTTTTTAATATGATTAAAGTTAGATAAAAAAATATTGTAGTTAATCAAAAATTAGTTCAATGGTTTTCTTGATTTTATTTCTTATTTTTGAATTTTTAATATGATTAAAGTTAGATAAAAAGATTATAATTAGTTTTTGATTTTTTAATATGATTAAAAAGAAAATCCTATACATGTAATTTTCATCCCAAGAGACAATTGTAATCAAGTCTTATTTAATAAGGGTTTATTTATTTTTCCCTCTTAATTTTTTCTCTCTTAATTTTATCCTTATTTCTCCTTCTTAACTTTTTCTTTTGTTTACTGTTTTAATATTGTAGTTAGTACAATGGTCTTTTGATTTTATTCTTGTTTTAATATTGTAGTTAATCAAAAATTAGTTCAATGGTTTTCTTGATTTTATTTTTTATTTTTTAATATGATTAAAGTTAGATAAAAAAATATTGTAGTTAATCAAAAATTAGTTCAATGGTTTTCTTGATTTTATTTCTTATTTTTGAATTTTTAATATGATTAAAGTTAGATAAAAAGATTATAATTAGTTTTTGATTTTTAAATATGATTAAAAAGAAAATCCTATACATGTAATTTTCATCCCAAGAGACAATTGTAATCAAGTCTTATTTAATAAGGGTTTATTTATTTTTCCTCTTAATTTTTTCTCTCTTAATTTTATCCTTATTTCTCCTTCTTAACTTTTTCTTTTGTTTACTTGTTTTAATATTGTAGTTAGTACAATGGTTTTTTGATTTTATTCTTGTTTTAATATTGTAGTTAATCAAAATTAGTTCAATGGTTTTCTTGATTTTATTTTTTATTTTTAATATGATTAAAGTTAGATAAAAAATATTGTAGTTAATCAAAAATTAGTTCAATGGTTTTCTTGATTTTATTTCTTATTTTTGAATTTTTAATATGATTAAAGTTAGATAAAAGATTATAATTAGTTTTTGATTTTTAATATGATTAAAAAGAAAATCCTATACATGTAATTTTCATCCCAAGAGACAATTGTAATCAAGTCTTATTTAATAAGGGTTTATTTATTTTTCCCTCTTAATTTTTTCTCTCTTAATTTTATCCTTCCCAAGACATTTTTTTCTCGGTTTTCTTCGCAAAAGGGGGTTTTAACCCCCAAGGCCTGTGGAAGCTCCAATATGCCAATCCTAATTTTCTGATTTTTTATTTTTTTTAAAAAAATTACTTTTACATTTCAAGAGACCCATCTATACATGTAATTATTGTGTACATGACTTTTAATTTTTTAAAGCCTCGGTATAAATGACTTTTAATTTTTTAAAGCCTCGGTCAAACCCCAGGGTATTACTTTTGCATCCTATACATGTAATTTTCATCCCAAGAGACAATTGTAATCAAGTCTTATTTAATAAGGGTTTATTTATTTCTTTTACTTTTCTTTTCCTCTCTTAATTTTATCCCTCCCAAGACATTTTTCTCTCGGTTTTCTTCTTCTGGCCCAATACCTTTTGCATCTTATACATGTAACTTGCATCCCAAGCGACACTTGCAATCCAGTCTTCTTTACTCTTATTTAATAAGTGTTTATTTATTTTTCTCTCTTAATTTTTCCCTCTTAATTTTATCCTTCCCAAGACATTTTTTTCCCTCTTAATTTTTTCTTTATAACTCCTCCAATACACATATTTTTTCTTAACTTTTTTGCTTTCTCCTTCTTGATTCTCATTTCCATACTTTCAAACCGGTGACTACATATGCAAGCAGTAAGTGTTATTTTTGTTTAATTTCTCCTTCTTAACTTTTTCTTTTGTTTCTTGTTTTAATATTGTAGTTAGTACAATGGTTTTTTGATTTTATTTCTTGTTTTAATATTGTAGTTAATCAAAAATTAGTTCAATGGTTTTCTTGATTTTATTTTTTATTTTTAATATGATTAAAGTTAGATAAAAAAATATTGTAGTTAATCAAAAATTAGTTCAATGGTTTTCTTGATTTTATTTCTTATTTTTGAATTTTTAATATGATTAAAGTTAGATAAAAAGATTATAATTAGTTTTTGATTTTTTAATATGATTAAAAAGAAAATCCTATACATGTAATTTTCATCCCAAGAGACAATTGTAATCAAGTCTTATTTAATAAGGGTTTATTTATTTTTCCCTCTTAATTTTTTCTCTCTTAATTTTATCCTTATTTCTCCTTCTTAACTTTTTCTTTTGTTTACTGTTTTAATATTGTAGTTAGTACAATGGTTTTCTTGAATTTATTTCTTGTTTTAATATTGTAGTTAATCAAAAATTAGTTCAATGGTTTTCTTGATTTTATTTTTTATTTTTAATATGATTAAAGTTAGATAAAAAATATTGTAGTTAATCAAAAATTAGTTCAATGGTTTTCTTGATTTTATTTCTTATTTTTGAATTTTTAATATGATTAAAGTTAGATAAAAAGATTATAATTAGTTTTTGATTTTTTAATATGATTAAAAAGAAAATCCTATACATGTAATTTTCATCCCAAGAGACAATTGTAATCAAGTCTTATTTAATAAGGGTTTATTTATTTTTCCCTCTTAATTTTTTCTCTCTTAATTTTATCCTTCCCAAGACATTTTTTCTCGGTTTTCTTCTTCAGGGCCATTACTTTTTGCATCTTATACATGTAATTTGCTTCCCATGAGACAATTGTAATCTAGTCTTAGTTAATAAGTGTTTATTTATTTTTCCCTCTTAATTTTATCCTTCCCAAGACATTTTTTTCCCTTCTTAACTTTTTCTTTTGTTTCTTTGTTTTACTACTGTAGTTAGTACAATGGTATTTTTGATTTTATTTCTTTGTTTTAATATTGTAGTTAATCAAAAATTAGTTCAATGGTTTTCTTGATTTTATTTTTTATTTTTAATATGATTAAAGTTAGATAAAAAATATTGTAGTTAATCAAAAATTAGTTCAATGGTTTTCTTGATTTTATTTCTTATTTTTGAATTTTTAATATGATTAAAGTTAGATAAAATGAAAAAATGTGATTATAATTAGTTTTTGATTTTTTAATATGATTAAAGTTAGATAAAAAGAAAAAATCAATGGTTTTCTTGATTTTATATTTGATTTTTTAATATGATTAAAGTTAGATAAAAAATATTGTAGTTAATCAAAAATTAGTTCAATGGTTTTCTTGATTTTATTTTTGGTTTTCTTGATTTTTTAATGTGATTATAATTAGTTGAATGATTCTTTTTTTTTAATGTGATTGTATTAATGTTATTTAATCTTTTTATTTACTATTTTAATTTTTTAATATGATTAAAGTTAGTTCAATGGTTTTCTTGATTTTATTTTTGATTTTTTAATATGATTGTTAGAATGTTTTAACAATGTTACATCAATGTTTGTTTTTTTTAATGTTATTTAATCTTTTTATTTACTATTTTAATTTAATTTTTAATTTTTAATATGATTGTAGTTAGTTATAATTAGTTGAATGATTCTTTTTTAATGTGATTGTAGTTAGTTTAATAGTTAAAAAATGTGATTAACTAATTTTAAATGTTATTTAATCTTTTTATTTACTATTTTAATTTTATTTTTACTTTTTAATATGATTAAAGTTAGATAAATATAAACTCTCACAAAAAAAAATGTGATTGTAATTAGTTGAATGATTCTTTTTTAATGTGATTGTAGTTAGTTTAATAGTTAAAAAATGTGATTAACTAATTTTTAATGTTATTTAATTTTTTTAATGATTAAAGTTAGATAAATATAAACTCTCACAAAAAGAAAAATGTGATCGTAATTAGTTGAATGATTCTTTTTTAATGTGATTGTAGTTAGTTTAATAGTTAAAAAATGTGATTAACTAATTTTTAATGTTATTTAATCTTTTTATTTACTATTATAATTTTATTTTTAATTTTTTAATTTTTTAATATGATTAAAGTTAGATAAATATAAACTCTCACAAAAAGAAAAATGTGATTGTAATTAGTTCAATGGTTCTTTTTTTAATGTGATTGTATTGTAGTTAAATTAATGGTTCTTTTTTTTTCATTTATTTTTTTATTATGAGAAAAATGTGATGTGATTGTACTTTTTACATTCCGTTTTGATCACACGGTGAATTTATTTTAACTGATTGTGTTTTTTTACACTATATTTCGATCACATGATGAGGAAATAAATTTGTTTGCGTTGTGACAATCTCTGTGTTTTTCCAGGATGGAACGTCATTCAGTTACTGCTAAAATCAATCGACTATGTCGAAAAAGAAAATTACTCATTTCACGCCAGACTGATCATGATGATCCCATATTCAAGGATAAATTGAAACAACTTCAAAAAGAAGCACGTCAATTAAGAGTATGTGTTCTACGTGACAAACAATTGCATTATAGAACGAATGTTCGAAATGCCACAAGTAAGCTCTTAAGTATTATCATTTTCATATATATTAATTGAAACATTAGTTTTTATACTCAATACATATATATATATATATATTTTGCTGCAATTTAAAATACAGGAGTTCTTATGCCTTCCACATCAGAGGGTGTTCACTTCCACCAAAATGTTTCAAGAGTCACCACATTGACAAACAATACTAATGTTCTAAATGGTAAGAACCTCGAGTAATAATATTTTCTAATTATGATTCGTTTATATTATAACTTGCAAATACTAATATTTGCTATTTTCATAATGAATGCTAATAGTTATATTGTTTATATTTTTCATGAAAATTATATGATGCAATAGTCATGCCTCCCATATCTGAGGAAGAAGGTATGAAATATTATTTATATTTCAATTATGATTTATTTTACAATATTCTTATAACTTCAAAAAAGTAATGATTTTACAATATTCTTATAAATACATAGTATATGTATTGTTCATTAATTATGATACTAACTATCATGTTGACAATGCAGGAATGCTGATGGAAGGCCCACAACAATTTAGATTTTAGTTATTTTTTGTTTTACTTATTCAGTGAATTTCGAACAAATGTAATAAATTCTTATTTTTATTACTTTAATTATGCAATGTCAACATTTTCTTTTAAAATTACATGTATTTTATGCTAACAATTTATAAATATGTTTGACATAATATAAATAGTTTTTTTTTTTTTTTAAATTTAATCTCGTGCATAGCACGGGTGATATGCTAGTACTATATATTAAGCAAAAGGGGGTTTCTAACCCTCAAGACATGTGGGAGCTCCAATATACCAATCTTAATTTTCTAATTTTTTGTTTTTTTTTTAAAAAAAAAATTAACCTTAACATTTATTAACTTCTCTCAACCCATAAGACTTTTTGACTTCTCTCATAATTACTGTAGTACCTTTTTTTAAAACAAATAATTTGTATATTAAAAAAATTTAAAACAAATTTAAATTTCTATATCTATATCTATATCTATCTATTTATCTATACTATATATTAAGCAAAATGGGGTTTTAACCCCAATCCTTGTGGGAGCTCCAATCTCCCAATCTAAATTCTTGATTTTTATTTAAAAAAAAAAATCTTAGCATTTATTAACTTCTCCCAACTCCCAAGTCTTACCCTCATAATAACACTTTAATGCATTAAGAACAAGCATAAAAAAAATTCTTTGAAATCCAACACATATGAATTTCTTGAAAAGTCCCAACACATATAATTATTATCCCTCATAACAACACTTTAATGTATTAAGAACAAACATAAAAAAAATTTCTTAAAAAGGCCAACACATATGATTATTATCAAAATATTAAACTTTAACATAATATAATAATAATAATAAAATATATTTAATTCCTTAAAAAGTCTAACACATCTATCTATCTATACTATATATTAAGCAAAAGGGAGTTTTTAACCCAAAGCCTTGTGGGAGCTCCAATCTCCCAATCTAAATTTCTTGATTTAAAAAAAAAAAAAAAAACCTTAGCATTTATTAACTTCTCTCAACTCCCAAGTCTTACTTCATAATAACACTTTAATGCATTAAGATCAAGTATAAAAAAAATTCTTTGAAATCCAACACATATGAATTTCTTGAAAAGTCTCAACACATATGATTATTATCCCTCATAATAATACTTTAATGCATTAAGAATAAACATAAAAAAAAATTTCTTGAAAAGGTCAACACATATGATTATTATCAAAATTTTAAACTTTAACATAATATAATAAAAAAAAAGACATTTAATTCCTTGAAAAGTCTAACACATATGATTATTATCAAAATATTAAACTTTAATATAATATAAAAAAGGAAAAAAAGAAGACGTTTAAAAAAAAATATTTAAAAATCGCAATTCACATATATAGATAATTATAAACACAATCCGTGCATAGCACAGGTGATATGCTAGTACTATATATTAGGCAAAAGGGGATTTTTAATCCCAAGGCCTGTGGGAGCTCCAATCTCCTAATCCTAATTTTCTAATTTTTTGATTTAAAAAAAAAAATCTCAACATTTATTGACTTCTCCCAACCCAACTTCAGCATTTATTGACTTTTCCCAACCCACAATCCCTTTTGACTTCTTTCATAATTATTGCAACATCCTTTTTCAATTTCTCCCATAAACTATGGTTACACACAAAAATAAAAAAGATAAGAATTTAGTTATAGATCTCAAAAATATATAACATCTAAATTTGAATCATGATTTAATAATATAATTATGTATTTTTTTTTATGTATATCTATCAAAATTTTGAATCACTTAATGGGACAAATTAATCAATTTTTCAAAATTATTGATTTTTAATTTACAAAATAGATTAAAAAAAACTATTGACTGATTTATTTATTTAATAACAAAAATATTTCATAATCTCTCTCTCCTAATCTGTCTCACAAATTTTCAAAAAAAATATTAAAACTTACATTCATTTTCTCTTCTCCAAAAAATCAGATAGGAGCTCCAATCTCCTAATCCTAATTTTCTAATTTTTTTATTTAAAAAAAAATCTTAGCATTTATTGACTTCTCAACACCCAACCTCAACATTTATTGACTTTTTCCAACCCACAATTCCTTTTTGACTTCTCTCATAATTATTGAAACACACTTTTCAATTTATCCCATACACTACGGTTACACACAAATTTTTTTAAAAAAAGATAAGAATTTAGCTATAGATCTCAAAAAGATATAACATCTAAATTTGAATTGTGACTTAATAATATAATTATGTATTTTTTTTATGTATATCTATCAAAATTTTAAATTACTTAATGGGACAAATTAATCAATTTTCCTAAATTATTGATTTTTAATTTACAAAATAGATTAAAAAAACTATTGACTGATTTATTTATTTAATAACAAAAATATTTCATAATCTCTCCCTCTTAATCTCTCTCACAAATTTTCAAAAAAAATATTAAAACTTACATTCATTTTCTCTTCCCCAAAAAATCAGATAATATTTTCTATTAAAGTTGTAGATATCTACCTATATTTTATATATTATATTATAACATAACAAAAAAAAAATTTTAAAAAAATCTTTAAAGTTTATCTGAATAAACTTACATGTCTATCACATATCTAACTCACATCATAACTTCCCTAAATAATAATAATTAAAAATAAATGGAAACCACAGATAAATTAAATTTTTTAAAAAAAGATACCACAACTCCATCTTAAATAAATTGAAAAAAAAAAAACCCGAATAGAAACCACACAAAAATAAAAATAAAAATAAAAAGATATATCTATCTATCTATCTATATCTATACTATATATTAAGTAAAAAGGGGTTTTTAACCCCCAAGGCCTATGGAAGCTTCAATATCCAAATCTAAATTTTTAAAAAAATTTATTTAAAAAAAAAAAACTCAACATTTATTGATTTGGTCAAAATCCCCTGATCAGCATTTAAAATCCCCTTATACAAATAATTATAGATACAATTATGTATAGTTATCAGCATTTTTCAACTTCCCCCATACACTATGGTTAGTGATAAGAAAAAAATCTTAAAAAACATAATTTATATATTAAAAAAATTCTAAAACAAATATAAATATCTATAATTATCCCGTGCATAGCACGGGTGATAGGCTAGTTATATATTAAGCAAAAAGGTGTTTTTAACCCCAAGGCCTGTGGGAGCTGTAATCTCCTAATCCTAATTTTTTAATTTTTTGATTTAAAAAAAAAACCTCAGCATTTATTGACTTCTCCCAACCCAACCTTAACATTTATTGACTTCTCTCAACCCACAATCCTTTTTGACTTTTCTCATAATTATTGCAACATCCTTTTTAATTTCTCCTATGCACTATGATTACAAAAAAAAAAAAAAGATAAGAATTTAGCTATAGATCTCAAAAAGATATAACTTCTAAATTTGAATTATGATTTAATAATATAATTATATATTTTTTTATGTATATCCATCAAAATTTTAAATAACTTAATGGGACAAATTAATCAATTTTTCAAAATTATTGGTTTTGCAAAATAGATTAAAAAAACTATTGACTGATTTATTTTTTTAATAACAAAAATATTTCATAATCTCTCCCTCCTAATCTCTTTCACAAATTTTCAAAAAAAAAAAATTAAAACTTGCATTCCTTTTCTCTTTCCCAAAAAATCAGATAATATTTTTTTATTAAAGTTGTAGATATCTACCTATATTTTATATATTATATTATAACATAACAAAAAAAACTAAAAAACTTTAACTAATATTAAAGTTTATTTAGATAAACTTTAAATCGATAAAACTCACATGTCTATCACATATCTAACTTACATCATAACTTACCTAAATAATAATAATTAAAAACAAATGGAAACCAAAGATAAATTAAATTAAAAAAAAAAAAAGATACCCACAACTCCATCTTAAATAAATTGAAAAAAAATATATCCGAATAGAAACACACAAAAATAAAAATAAAAAAAGATACCCACAACTCCATTTTAAATAAATTGAAAAAAAAAATACCCGAATAGAAACCACAAAAAAATAAAAATTAACATAAAAAGATATATCTATCTATCTATCTATCTATCTATCTATCTATCTACACATATGAATTCCTTGAAAAGTCCCAACACATATGATTATTATCCCTCATAATAACACTTTAATGCATTAAGAAAAAGCATAAAAAAAATTCTTAAAATGTCCAATACATATAATTATTATCAAAATATTAAAATTTAATATAATATGACATTTAATTCCTTGAAAAGTCTAATATATATGATTATTATCAAAATATTAAACTTTAATATAATATAAAAAAGAAAAAAATAAGACATTTAAAAATCACAATTCACATATATAGATAATTGTAAACACAATCCGTGCATAGCACGGGTGATATGCTAGTCTATATATTAAGAAAAAGGGTCTTTTAAAATCTAAGGTTTGTGGAAGCTCCAACATGCCCATCCTAATTTCCTGATTTTTTAATATTTTTTTTTAAAAAAATTGACTTGGTGATTGGTGATTGATTTATAATAATTACACTATTGACACGCAATAAATGAAATTCTAATTTCCTTACTTTTTGCATCCCCAAGAGACCCATGTAATTATGGTGTAAATGGCTCTTAATTTTTTTCTCTCTTAATTTTTTTGTTTTGTTTTTTGAAAAAAAAATAAATAAACACTTACTAAATTCTTTCAAACTCCTCGATCAAACCCCATGTATTTAATTTATATATTAAAAACAATTAAAACAAATATAACGCAATAAATGAAATCATAATTTCCTTACTTTTTACATCCCCAAGAGACCCATGTAATTATGGTGTAAATGCCTCTTAATTTTTTTCCCTCTTAATTTTTTTGTTTTGTTTTTTGAAAAAAAAAAACACTTATTAAATTCTTTCAAACTCCTCGGTCAAACCCCATGTATTTAATTTATATATTAAAAAAAATTAAAAGAAATATAAATATCTATAATTATCCCGTGCATAGCACGGGTGATAGGCTAGTTATATATTAAGCAAAAAAGAATTTTTAACTCCAAGTTTTGCGGGAGCTCCAATCTCCCAATCTAAATTTTTTGATTTTTTGATTTAAACAAAAAAAAAAAAACCTTAACATTTATTAATTTCTCCCAACCCCCAAATCTTACCATCATAATAACACTTTAATACATTAAAAACAAATAATTTTTTTTTTTTTGAAATCCAACACATGAATTCCTTGAAAAGTCCCAACACATATAATTATTATCAAAATATTAATGCATTAAGAACAAGCATAATTTTTTTTTTTTTGAAAAATCCAACACATATGATTATTATCAAAATATTAAATTTTAATATAATATAATAAAAAAAAGAAGACATTTAATTCTTGGAAAAGTTCAACACATATGATTATTATCAAAATATTAAACTTCAATATAATATTAAAAAAGGGAAAAAAAAGACATTTAAAAATCGCAATTCACATATATAGTTAATTGCAAATATATTAAGGAAAATGGGATTTTTAAACCCCAAGTCTTGTGGGAGCTCTAATGTCTCAATCTTAATTTTTAAAATTTTTTATTTAAAAAAAAAAAACTCAGCGATTTGGTCAAAATCCCATGATCATCATTTATTAACCTTTTTCAATCCACATGCCTACATTTATTGATTTGGTCAAAATCCTTAATTAACATTTAAAATCTCCTCATACAAAAAATTATAGATACAGCCCGTACATAGTTACTGCAGTAGCCTTTTTAATTTCTCCTGTACACTATGATTAGTAATAAGATTGTTAAATTATTTTTATAAAAAATTTTAAAAAACATAATTTATATATTAAAAAAAATTCAAACAAATATAAATATCTATAATTATCCTGTGCATAGCACGGGTGATAGGCTAGTATATTAAATAAAAAAAGGTTTTTAACTCATAGGTCTTGTGAGAGCTCCAATATCTTAATCCTAATTTCCTAATTTTTTGATTTAAACAAAAAAAAAATTCGGCATTTATTGTTTCTCCCAACCCAACCTCAACATTTATTAACTTCTCCCAACCCACAATCCCTTTTGACTTCTCTCCTAATTATTGCAATACCCTTTTCAATTTCTCTTAAACATTATAGTTACACACAAAAATAAAAAAGATAAGAATTTAGTTATAGATCTCAAAAAAATATAACATCTAAATTTGAATTATGACTTAATAATATAATTATGTATTTTTATATATATATATCTATCAAAATTTTAAATCACTTAATGGGACAAATTAATCAATTTTCTAAAATTATTAATTTTTTATTTACAAAATAGATTAAAAAAAAATATTAACTGATTTATTTGTTTAATAACAAAAATATTTCGTAATCTCTCCCTCCTAATCTCTCACCGATTTCAAAAAAAAAAATTAAAACTTGCATTCGTTTTCTCTTCCCCAAAAAATCAAATAATATTTTTTTATTAAAGTTGTAGATATTTATCTATATCTTATATATTATATTATAACATAAAATAAAAAAAAAACTAAAAAAAAATATTTAAAGTTTATCTAATAATTATAATATATATATTTTTTAATTTATAAAGTTCCGTGCATAGCACGAGTTATCACTATTTATATACCTATGCTATATATTAAACAAAATGGAGTTTTTAACCCCCCAAGCCTGTGGGAGCTTTAATATCCCAATCTGAATTTTCTATATTTTTTATTTTGTATTTAAAAAAAAAAAACTCAGCATTTATTGATTTGGTCAAAATTCCCCGATCATCATTTATTAATTTTTTTCAATCCACATGTTTTTCCACATACCTGCATTTATTGATTTGGTCAAAATTTCCTAATTAGCATTTCTCATACAAATAATTATAGATACAATCCGTGTATAGTTACTGCAGTACCCTTTTCAACTTCTCCCATACACTGTGGTAACTGATAAGATTATTAAATTATTTTTATAAAAAATCACAAAAAACATAATTTATATATTAAAAAAAATCTAAAATAAATATAAATATCTATAATTATCTCGTGTATAGCACGTGTGATAGGCTATCTATACTATATATTAAGCAAAATGGAGTTTTTGACCCCCAAGGCTTGTGGGAGCTTCAATATCCCAATCTGAATTTTCTATATTTTTTATTTTCTATTTAAAAAAAAAAAACTCAGCATTTATTGATTTGGTCAAAATCCCCTGATCAGCATTTATTAATTTTTTTTAATCCACATATCTTTTCACATACCTGCATTTATTGATTTGGTCAAAATTTCCTAATCAGCATTTAAAATCCCCTCATACAAATAATTATAGATACAATCCGTGTATAGTTACTGCAGTACCTTTTTCAACTTCTCCCATACACCGTGGTTAATGATAAGATTATTAAATTATTTTTATAAAAAATCTTAAAAAAACATAATTTCTATATTAAAAAAAATCTAAAACAAATATAAATATCGATAATTATCCCGTGCATAGCACGAATGATAGGCTATTTATCTCTACTATATATTAAGCAAAATGAGATTTTTAACTCCAAGGTCTGTGGGAGCTCCAATCTCCTAATCCTAATTTTCTAATTTTTTGATTTAAAAAAAAAAAAAAACCTTAGCATTTATTGACTTTTTTCAACCCACAATACCTTTTGACTTCTCTCATAATTATTGCAACATCCTTTTCAATTTCTCCCATAAAATATGGTTACACACAAAAATAAAAAATAAAAAAGATAATAATTTAGCTATAGATCACAAAAAGATATAACATCTAAATTTGAATTATGATTTAATAATATAATTATGTATTTTTTTTATGTATATCTATCAAAATTTTAAATCACTTAATGGGACAAATGAATAAATTTTTCAAAATTATTGATTTTTAATTTACAAAATAGATTAAAAAAACTATTGACTGATTTATTTATTTAATAACAAAAATATTTCATAATCTCTCTCTCTAATCTCTCTCAAAAATTTTCAAAAAAAATATTAAAACTTGTATTCATTTTCTTTTCCAAAAAATCGATAGGAGTTTCAATCTCTTAATCCTAATTTTCTAATTTTTGATTTAAACAAAAAAAAAACCTCAAGATTTATTAACTTCTCACAACTCAACCTCAAGATTTATTGACTTTTCCCAACTCACAATCCTTTTGACTTCTCTTATAATTATTGCAACACCCTTTTCAATTTCTCCCATACACTATGGTTACACACAAAATTTTTAAAAAAAAAGATAAGAATTTAATCAGAGATCTCAAAAAGATATAATATCTAAATTTGAATTGTGATTTAATAATATAATTATGTATTTTTTTATGTATATCTATCAAAATTTTAAATTACTTAATGGGACAAATTAATCAATTTTTCAAAATTATTGATTTTTAATTTACAAAATAGATTAAAAAAACTGTTGACTAATTTATTTATTTAATAACAAAAATATTACATAATCTCTCCCTCCTAATCTCTCACAAATTTTCAAAAAAAATATTAAAACTTGCATTCATTTTCTCTTCCCCAAAAAATCAGATAATATTTTCTATTAAAGTTGTAGATATCTACCTATATTTTATATATTATATTATAACATAACAAAAAAAAACCTAAAAAACTAAAAAAAAATCTTTAAAATTTATCTAAATAAATTTTAAATTAATAAAACTCACATGTCTATCACATATCTAACTCACATTATAACTTACCTAAATAATAATAATTAAAAACAAATGGAAACCATCGATAAATTAAATTTTTTTAAAAAAAAGATACCCACAACTCCATCTTAAGTGAATTGAAAAAAAAAATACCCGTATAGAAACCACACAAAAATAAAAATAAAAAGATATATCTATCTATCTATTTATCTATATCTATATCTATACTATCTTCTATATCTATATATAAGTAAAAAGGTCTTTTAAAACCCAAAGTTTGTGGAAACTCCAACATATCAATCCTAATTTCTTGATTTTTTAATATTTAAAAAAAAAATTTGACTTGGTGATTGGTGATTGGTTCAAAGATTGTAATAATTACACTATTCATTACAATAAACACTTAATTTATAATAATTACACTTAGTAAATGTAAAAAGGTCTTTTAAAACTCAAAGTTTGTGGAAGCTCCAACATATTAATCCTAATTTCTTGATTTTTTAATATTTAAAAAAAAAAATTTGACTTGGTGATTGGTGATTAGTTCAAAGATTGTAATAATTAAACTATTGATTACAATAAACACTTAATTTATAATAATTACACTTATTAAATGAATAACGCAATAAATGAAATCCTAATTTCCTTACTTTTTGCATTCCCAAGAGACCCATGTAATTATTGTGTAAATACCTCTTAAATAAATAAATAAACACTTATTAAATTCTTTCAAACTCCTCGGTCAAACCCCATGTATTTAATTTATATATTATGAAATTATTGTGTAAATGCCTCTTAAATAAATAAATAAACACTTATTAAATTCTTTCAAACTCCTCGGTCAAACCCCATGTATTTAATTTATATATTAAAAAATCCTAATTTCTTGATTTTTTAATATTTTTTTTTAAAAAAATTGACTTAGTGATTGGTGATTAGTTCAAAGATTATAATAATTACACTATTGATTACAATAAACACTTAATTTATAATAATTACACTTATTAAATGAATAACGCAATAAATGAAATCCTAATTTCCTTACTTTTTGCATCCCCAAGAGACCCATGTAATTATTGTGTAAATGCCTCTTAAATAAATAAATAAACACTTATTATATTCTTTCAAACTCCTCGGTCAAACCCCATGTATTTAATTTATATATTAAAAAAAATAAAAACAAATATAAATATCTATAATTATCCCGTGCATAGCACGGGTGATAGGCTAGTCTATATATTAAGGAAAATGGTCTTTTAAAACTTAAGACTTGTGGAAGCTCCAACATGCCCATCCTAATTTCCTGATTTTTTAATATTTTTTTAAAAAAAAATTGACTTGGTGATTGGTGATTGGTTTATAATAATTACACTATTGACACGCAATAAATGAAATCCTAATTTCCTTACTTTTTGCATCCCCAAGAGACCCATGTAATTATGGTGTAAATGCCTCTTAATTTTTTTCCCTCTTAATTTTTTTGTTTTGTTTTTTGAAAAAAAAATAAATAAACACTTATTAAATTCTTTCAAACTCCTCGGTCAAACCCCATGTATTTAATTTATATATTAAAAAAAATTAAAACAAATATAACGTAATAAATGAAATCATAATTTCTTACTTTTTGCATCCCTAAGAGACCCATGTAATTATGGTGTAAACGCCTCTTAATTTTTTTCCCTCTTAATTTTTTTGTTTTGTTTTTTGAAAAAAAAAAACACTTATTAAATTCTTTCAAACTCCTCGGTCAAACCCCATGTATTTAATTTATATATTAAAAAAAATTAAAACAAATATAAATATCTATAATTATCCCGTGCATAGCACGGGTGATAGGCTAGTATATATTAAGCAAAAGGGGATTTTTAACCTCCAAGACCTATGGAAGCTTCAATATCCCAATCTGAATTTTTAAAAAAATTTATTTAAAAAAAAAATTCAGCATTTATTAACTTTTTTCAATCCACATATATTTTCACATGCCTGTAATTATTGATTTGGTCAAAATCCCCAAATCAACATTTAAAATCCCTTATACAAATAATTATAGATACAATTTGTGTATAGTTACTACAGTACCATTTTCAACTTTCCCCATATTCTGTGGTTAGTGATAAGAAAAAAAATCTTAAAAAACATAATTTATATATTAAAAAAAATCTAAAATAAATATAAATATCTATAATTATCCCGTGCATAACACAGATGATAGGCTAGTACTATATATTAAGTAAAAAAGGGTTTTAACCCCCAAGGCCTGTGGGAGCTTCAATATCCCAATTTGAATTTTCTATATTTTTTATTTTTTATTTAAAAAAAAACTCAGCATTTATTAATTTGGTCAAAATCTCCTAATCAGCATTTATTAATTTTTTTCAATTCACATGTCTTTCCACATACCTGCATTTATTGATTTGGTCAAAATTTCCTAATCAGCATTTAAAATCCCCTCGTACAAATAATTATAGATACAATCCGTGTATAATTACTGTAGTACCCTTTTTAACTTCTCCCATACACTGTGATTAGTGATAAGATTATTAAATTATTTTTATAAAAAATCTTAAAAAACATAATTTATATATTTAAAAAAATCTAAAACAAATGTAAATATCTATAATTATCCCGTGCATAGTGTAGACACCCCATTTTTGACCGCCCTCAAGACTTGGGCATTACTGATGGTTTGCTCGGTGTTGAGAGATGTGCAGGGCAAGGATTCAATTCCTTCGGCAAGGAGAGAGGCAAACCCTTCAAAACACTTTGTCTAGGGGTTTGGAGTTGAAGAAAAGAAGAAAGGAGAGGAGAAAACTGGTTTGGGACAAGTTCGGCATAGATCCGGGTAGAAGGGAATCGAGCAGCCCTCGCTAAATCGGGCTTATTCAATTCAATACTTGGAGTTAAGCTATGAGGCCACCATCATTGGAAAGAAGACTTCCGGGGCTTCACTTTGCACTCAAGAATCTCCTAGAGCCAAGTCCGGGTGGAGGAGATATGATTGGTTGAAGCAGGGGATCATTCCGGTTGGATCGAGTCTGCGCGACTTCACGGAAAAGGGCATAACTTTTTGCACAGGAGGAATTTGGATGCAAGGTTTGCGCCATTGGAAAGCTAACTTCCGGGGCTTCGATTTGCATACCCACCGGCCATGATTTGACCAAGGAATCATCCATCGGCACTCTATTTAGCCGACCGGCTGAAAAGAGTGCCGACCGGCACTTTATTTTGGACAATGATCGAATCTTCTAGCCGACCTGAACTCTTTGAACCCCCCAAGCCTGCTGCATACCAGCTGTGCCAGCTGGGATGCACAGAATCAGATCCACGTGCATCCATGTGCCTATTTTGCACTCTTTTGGCCTTTATTTTGCACCCTTTGCTCATGGCTTCTTGGGGAAGCCTTGGCCCTTTGTCTTGGCTTCCTCAAGAAGCCTTACCAGCTGTCCAAGCTTCCCTTACAAGCCTTGCACCCTTTGACCCTTTGAAACTTAGCCTCTAAGTCTTGTTTTGCTTGCCTATATAAGCATGCCCCCTCTCCATTGCTCAAGGGTTGGTGATTCAAAACAAAAAAAACCAGAGAATAGATATATATATCTAACATATATATCTACAACCCTATATCTATCTCATTCAACCTCCAAACTCCATAGTTCTTGGGCCATTCCTTCATCAACCCATAGCACAACTCATACACACTCCATACCAACGACTTGGGGGACATTTTCAGAGCTTAGGAGCACCAAAACTTGGTCCAAGAGGTGCTGGTTTGTTGGTCTACAAGGGTAAGTCTTCATCTTCCCCTTTCTAGCCTTTTCTTGCTTCATATCTAAGCCTTGCTTGCAAGCACTTTTGGGCTCCGACCCAAACTTCAAATAGTCTTATTTTGGGGTCCTCTTCATGTTTGATTGAGGACCCCTTGCTGTTTGGTGGCTGCATCTAGCACCTATCTCAATATCCTCTTGTATGCCATGTTTCTTGCATAGAATATTTGGCCGGTTTATAATCTGTTTTTGAGCATGTAATAAACTGTAAGTAGGCTTATTTTGAGCCCTTCTTCAACATTGAAGAAGGGCTCAACCATGTTTGGTAACTCTATCATGCACTTGCTTTGTAATCTCTTCTATTTACCGTAAGTTCGCATGCTTTGTTAGCCTATCTTGCTTTTGTTTTTGTGGATGGTCATAAACTGGAAATGTGCTTGTTTTTCCATGTATAAGATCTGTTTCTAGTTTTTTAGGCCATCCATGACATGCCTTATATAGTCACTTTGCATTTTGGCTTGCTAGCCTTGGGGTGTGTGAGTCTTTAGCATGTTTAGCTTGCCTTGATCTCATGATGTGGCATCATTTTAGATCACATTTCAGTCCCTAAATCATGCTCACATGTTTGTATTTGTTATCTCTTTCATGCTTTAAAGGTGCGCCCTTTTATGCCTCGAAATGCCCCTTATGCATGCTTGTGTGTTTAGAGCTTTTGGGATGCCATGTGTGTGAGTTGTAGGTGTATTTTAGCATGCTGAAAATCTGTTTTTGGTTGCTTGATATGTGCCATGAATGGTCATGTATGGGGGTGGTTGAATGCTCTACTTTGTGCCTTAGCCTTAGGCCTTTTGGCTTGCATGTTTGCATGGATGTTTGTCTACCTTTTTGGTCCATTTGGCCACTGTTTTAGGCCTACTTAGGGCTGCCTAATCCATGTGTAAGTCCATCCTTCATTTGGTTTGCATGCTTGACTTGCATGCTTACTTGTATGTTTTGCATAAGTGTGTTACATTGCCCATTTTGCATCCTTAGCTTGCATGCCTAGGATCGCATTGCATTAGCATGCATGCTCTACCTCTTGACCAAATCATGATGGAGGTAGAAGCCCCTTGATTTGATTGTATGCATTGCATTTCATCCCATTGAAAGTGCACAACTTGGCTCTTAGGCCATCACGCATCGAAATGCGCGATTGGTGGTCCGAGAACCAAGGACTATACTCCCTTGAGCCACAAATATGATAAGGAGTATGGTTGGTGCAAACATTTGTCCCAAAATTCCATATCATGCACTGCTGCTGTCTGTTGCTGTCAAAACTGTCTCCTGCAGGAATTTAGTGCCGACCGGCACTCTTTAGTGCCGACCGGCAATCTTTTTGTGCCGATAACTATCAATTGCAGCCGGTGGTCAAACCCCGCAGCCGGTGGTTATTTCCTCTAGCCGGTGGTGTACTGCAGTGAATTTGGAAGGTGTTCGGGACTCGCAATTTTCGAGGAGGCAGAAGTGAAACAGAGGCAGTGGTGCGATGTGGGCTTTCGGGCAAGTTGGATCGAGCATGCATCATTCGCTCATCCCGAGGCGATTTATCGTTAATTAGATTAATTAATTTATTTAATTAATTTAGTTAATTTGTAATATTTAATTAGCTAGAGTAGTTAGTTATTTATTCGGTTCTCAGATTATTTTGGTCCCTCCGTGTGAGGGCGTAATTGTAATAAGTGTGCGTGAGTGGGTGCATGTCTTCCAATCCCCACTTCTTTCTATCCCTTTTATTTACCTGCTTACAATGGTAGATTAGGGCACGTTTATTTTAGCATACCTTATGCTACACATGCGTGCATTCATGCATTTGTTTACATGCACCGGGCTCGGTACATCATACAAACTGCATAGCAATTTTCAATTCCAAGTTGGATACGTGCTACTCGCGCATTTCACATGCCATGTTTAGGGTTAGCCGAGCCTGTTTAGATTGCATCCTTGCTTGTGTTGCATTAGCCACTTAACATGAACTAGGTCATGCATGTTTGCTAACCGGGTTATTGTTTTTGGCACGGAGTACGATGTAAGTTTTTTATGCTTTAGCATATCACATGCGTGTGAATGTTGCCATGACAGTATGCTTGCCATGTGGCTAAATGCTTATGTAATATTACTGTTTGAATGCCTGTGGGTGGAGGTTAGCTTGCCTGAGTTGGAACAACTCATTGAAATCCGTATTTTAGCCTACTTGCGAGTAGCAAAAGAAAACAACACGTTTTTCGAAACAAAACGGATATGCAATGTTTATTTCCAAGTTAGGCAATCTAGTCTATACTTTTGTGTTGTGCGCATCACATAGTAATTCTAGGTTAATAACCGGAATAAGAACATGTAATGTTTTCAAAATCAGATATCACGGTTAGTAGAGGCCGGTCTTCGGACCGGGCGAAAGGGGGTGCTCATAGCTGACCTTCCCCGATCGTACCCAAGCTCCCGAGCCAAGACCACTTTGGTGATGACGGACACGTGGCCTTCGGCACCGAGTCAGGGTTTCCTAAATTTCCCATTTTAAAAACATTTAGGTGGCGACTCTGTAATCTGGCAAAGCAGTCCATGTTTGGCACTACTTTTTCAAAAATCTGTTTTCTCAAACGATTTGCCGGATTTGGACTCTTTGGTTCAGATTTAGAACCGCGACACAAAATCGAGTCCGAACTGTAGAGTGAAGCCCACGGGCGCGTCTACAGTTTCTGGCGACTCCGCTGGGGATTTTAGAGAGCTTGACTCGAACTCGTGATATCCTGTTTTGATTTCATTTATGAGCCCCTTTGCTTTGCATGTGCATTGGTGCGGCTAGGACACCGTGTTGGCCAACTGCTATTGCTGAGCGGTTTGCCGGAGCCTTGTCTTGTCAAGGCATGTCCATAAGGTCGACCGGTTCTATGCTCTGCAAGATAGAACACAAACCCGGTTTTACCGGGCACCCTGACCATTCGACCTAGTGCATATTCGGAATCCATAGTGACCATTCCAAACTAGGATAGGTTGCTTACCGATTTTAGGTTGTTTGAAGCCGCTGCGTGCGTAGTGAAACCCTAGCTCCTGACAAAATAGGACAGGGAAATCCTACCCCAACATAGAGGTGTATTGGCTCTCTTTTACCTGCTATGTGCTTTTAGAGTATATCTCTACCAGGTTGCAAAGGCTGGTATCCATTCTGGGCACCAAGATGTCGATATTTTGAGAATCAGTTATATCTGCGGGTATCAGATTCAGATTTGGGGCAGTGATTTCGGGGAACAGTGATCAGTAATAGAATACAGTCGTTCAGCTTTGCTCATATCCGTTCCAGTGAAATTGAGCTGAGATGCTGTCTATTTTCTCTTTTGCTAGGTAGTCCTGGAACTATAGCTTCAGAAGGCTCCGATATCCCCCGAGGTTCATCAGATTTGTGCTGATAGACTCTGTCAGGTCAGAGACTCAGTTCAAGGGTAATCAGGGCCAGAGAAGGCTAGTTAGGCACAGACCACCAGTATAACAGCTACCAGATCAGTGACCTTTGAGCAGTCGGGTTGAGATTTCCAAGCCTACTGCAGACACAGATATACCGATTGCTCAGTTAGATCAGGACAATATGTCGAGTTTGGAAGAGATGGTGCGCCACCTTCAAGAGAGCATGAAAGCGATGCAGCAGGATGCCGTCCGTCAGGCAGATTTCGCCAGTAACAAAGCCACTTGTGAGGAACAGCAGAGACAATTGCCAGTCGAACAAAGAACTGGAGCATCTGCCAAGATCAAGCCCCTTCCCCACTAGGAGTTCCTAACGTCGGGGAGACAACCAATGTTCAGGCTGATACAGAACTGCCCACAAGACCACCCCCACCTCCAACCCTACCTCAAATCCAACCTCAGCTATCAAAAACACCCACCAATCCACCGGACTCTCCCTTTGAGTTCGAGATTGATCCCACCGCACTAAAGTTGAGCAAGCTTGAAAAGTTGTTCAAGAGGTCCCAAGGGGTCAAGACTATCCCCGACATTGAAGATGGCTACACTGACGCAGCCGTGACGCCTCGGCTGATTCAAAATGCCTCATGTTGATCGATTTGATGGGTCCGGGACCCCATGGTACACTTAAGATTTTTGGACGTTCTAAGACCAATGGGCGTCAGTAGGCACCAGTAGTTGTCTTTATTGGGTTGGATCCTGTCAGGTGTGGTATCCGTATGGTATGACAAGTTAGGAGATGTTGTCAAAAGAAATTGGGACGAAATGGTCGAGGCCTTCGCCGTGATACTCATACAACACAGATTGAGATCACGACCCGTGATCTCGAGACAACTAGGCAAGAGCCTAAGGAGAGTTTTTGAGTTCAGAACGGATGGAGGGCCAAGGCGGCGATGATGACCTTGAGGCCTACGGACAGGGAGCAAATTCGGATGACTGTGCGCAATCTTCAGCCGAAGTTGATGCAAAAGATGATAGTAGCTCCCTACCACTCCTTTTGAGACTTACATGAGATGGGAGTACAGATCGAAGATGCTATGAAACAAGGCCTTATTGATCGGGAAAGGCGACCAGAAGGACGTTCACCCGCAGTTCGAATGTGACCATCAGTGGTGATGCAGCTGCTAGAACTTCAGATGAGGGCATGGTCGCCACCGCCACACCAAGAGCAGCCACCCCCTTTGTTGGTGCACCCACTTCAAACCCCCGAACTTCAGACTATCTACCCCGAGGCAAGAGGGTCTTCACTCCACTTTATATGTCTTTGTCTAAGGCCCTGGGGGTCCTACTTAGGAAAGGACATCTGAAACCGTTAGAGCAACGGCCTCTACCCGATCCTCTCCCTCCAAATCACGACCCGGCTAAGTACTGTGCTTTCCATCAACAAACCGGTCATGACACCGACAGTTGTGTTCATCTCCGCCACGAGATACAAAATTTGATTGACAACAAGGTCATCGTCGCACCAGCTCAGTAAAGTCTATCATCACTAGATCAGTGAACTTGGAGGATAGTACGAGTATGTGATCGGGGGATGAACTACCTGCGGGCAGCACTCAGTTTACTTCAAATGTGGGAATGGCACACACTGTCTTGAGCATTCGCGAATGCTAGTTTTGTAGTTTCTGACTTGGGTGTTGAGTCAATTCTGTAGTTTTGTTTTGAGTCTGTCTCTTTGTCTTAAGTCAGTCTTTTTGATTAAGGGTCTGTCTTGTTGTATCGAGTCAGTCCTATTGTACAAAGGTCGGGTGATTCCAGGGGTGTCACCTCGGGCGTCACCATTTTGTTTCACGTTTGTCTTTTCGTTTTGTTTTGAGTCTGTTTCTGCCAGGGAGCCAGTTGTGCCAACAGATCTTGAATGAAACAGCAGTGATTTTCACACTCTCGTGTTTGCTTCTGCCGTGTGCCAGTTGTACCAGAAATTCCAAGTGAGATGGCAGTATTTGATAAGAAGCTGTGACTTTTCTGTGCCTTAAAATCATTGCATTGACCTAAGTTTTTCAAAACTTTTTGAACATCTACAGAAAAACAAAGAGGGAGGAATTCCTCGGGATTTGTAAAACTTTGATCAAATTGAGAGAAAGAGAGGCATGCTAAGCCCTTAATGAATGAAATCATGCTTGTTAGCGTGAGTACTGAGAAGGACCCTGGCTTGATCCAGATTGGTTCCACGCTGTCTTCGGCACGAGCAAATCGTCGCCTTCTTAAAAACTTTCAAAAACAAGATATTTTGCGCGGTCCTGCGAAGACATGTGTGGAATCGCTCTTGAGATTGTGTAGCTTAGGATCGCTCTCAGCCTCGAAACTCGACCCCCCCCCATTTTCAAGCCTTGGACCAGCATCCAGAATGTTCAAAAGATAGCTATCAATGCGACGGCCCCAATTCAAAGCAGCCCTCGAGCAAGAGGCATCAGAGTCCGATCAGGAAGATCAGATCCCACTAAGCAAAGCTCGAGAAGTAGCCGTGATGGACCTTTCTGCAAATCAACACAATAGCCGTTCTCCTAGATACAGAGAGGCTTCAATCTCAAAACCATTTGGCATGGACTTATTACACTTTTACCCTTTGAGAGGCTCGCTGGGCTGAAAACCCGGAAGGGCTACCCAGGCAAAAGTTGGAGCAAGCAAAAAAATACATACAAAAAAATATATACAAAAAAAGGAAAAAAGAAAAAGAAAAAGAAGCTCGCAAGGTCGAAAACCCGCATCGGGCGCCTTGGCAAAAGTTAGAGCCTAAAAGAAAAAGAAAAAAATGAAAAAATGAAAAAGAATTGAAAAGAAAAGAAAAAGAAGCTCGCAAGGTCGAAAACCTGCAACAGGCACCTTGGCAAAAGTTAGAGCATAAAAAGGAGAGGTTAAATACCCGAGTGTACCTTAACCCCGAACTACGTAAGGCTTGATTCCCATCTTTGGGATACGTGGGCAACATCATTTTGAAGTCCACCAGAAACAATTCAAATTCGATTGTGTCCATGCGATGGTTACGCCATCTTTGTCTTCTCTCAGATCTAAGAGTCTGGTTGTGTTCGTCGCTCTGAGGACTGACTACAAGTACACTGCGATGCTATCCAAACAAGGGGCAACTTTCCGTTGCCATTCAAAACGTCGCAGTGTCACTTCAAACAAGGGGCAACTTTCCGTTGCCATGCAGTGTTCTTCAGACAAGGGGCAATTTTCCATCGCTTATGGATCCGAGGTTGCGCATCTCAAGAGTAGGTTCCGTGCTTGTTGAGCATTGGCCGTTTGCAAAAAAATAGTTTTTGAGAATTTTTACTGAGGTTGACTAATTCTCGAAAATTATTCCATCTTTTCAAAAATGGACCATTTTCTTGGACCCAAAAAAGGAAAATTTTCAGTGCTCATAGCCTGACTTGCATGATTTTAAATCAAAAAGTTGAATAAGCATGTTAATCTAACTTTCATGTTGGTCAAACTTGTTTTAAAACCAAAACAAAAAAATGGTCGAAATGATGAACTAGGGGCACAGTTGAGTCAGGCCTCCTGTCTTTTCCCCATTTTCAACATACTTGCCAAGAAAGGCACTCTACCTGCCAGAAGAGGGCACAACTGAAGTCAACAACAAAGGGTCGAAGCTCTCTCACCCTCCAAGCAATGAGGTATTAAGTCAAGTGCGGCACCTAATTGAATGGATCAAGATGTTCCACTTCCTCATCCGGACAGATCTAACCACGTCAAAACTCCCAGGCATCATCAACCGATGTTAATCGCGGATTTGCTACACACCCGCCAGGCACAACCCCTCTGTGGAAAGTTCACTGTAGGTAAGAAGAGAATCTAGCAGAATGCTAGGGCAAGAACCCGTAATTTCTGCTTATCCATCAACCGCCTGGGAAGGGATAAAAATTGAGAGATTGAAGAATAGAGATGTGCGTTGAGAGAAAAAGTGAGAAAAGGGCTTTTTGGAAAAATAGAGCTTGAGGGCGAGTGATGTGAGAATCACAAATGAGAAAGGGGGAAATAATACCGTGAAACAGGCTCCTCATGCGATTTGAGTCTTTCGTTGTATTTTGTTTGTCTCGAGTCTTGTTTTGAGTCGCTTTCAAGTGTCAATAGATGTGTTTAGGTTGTTTACCTTTATTTTCCGTTGTTGGGTCGTCTTTTTGTGTGTTCAACAGAGGCTCAATACCGTTAAGAATTCATTTCTTAATTTCAAAAAGGAAACCAAATCATCTTGTGCTCAGAGTGCCATTCTCCACAGCTTGTGCAAAACAAGATTTGTTCTTTCATAAACCGCAGAGTCCGCCTCGATAAGTGTGAGCAGAGAACAAGGACCTATCTGAAGCTATATAGGTTCCAGATCGCAAAGCAAAAGAAAAGAGGGAAAATCAAGCATCTGAGTGTGTTTCACCTTCAAGAAATTCCGTGATTGTACTCGGGATGTACCCTTCAAGCTTGTCAATGCTACCAAGTATGAGTGCTCTATCTCAAGTGTAAGCTCGCTTCAAGTCGGAACGGCAATTAAAGCAAAGCAGATGTTATCTCTGCCGATATGAACAGGTGTACCCTTTTCGAAATGAGTGTGTCGAAAGCCCTCCGAGAGGTAAATCGGAGACACTAGAGTACACATTTGATGCTCCTCTATTGCATAGAATATGAACTTTCATATACATCGTTGATTGCATGTGCCGCACATCGTTATGATTCATGCATAAAATATGCTTACCTTCAAAATCGCATTTAAAATGCCCCCATACTTGCATAGAAGATGCATTTCATCGCACTTTCTTGTGCATTTTATCTCACTCGTTGCTTAGCGACGCGTTGTTTAGTGCATTTCAAATCACTCATGTTGTTTAGCGATCGCCTTTGTCTAGTGCATTTCAAAACACTTCATATTGTTTAGCGTGATCGCACTATTTTGTGCATTTCAAAACACTCATTGTTTAGCGATCGTGACTGCTTTTGTGCATTTCAAAACACTCACAATTGTTTAGCGATCGTGACCGCCTTGTGCATTTCAAATCATTCGTATTTGTTTAGCGTATCGCCCGTTTAGTGCATTTCAAATCAAATCGCGCTTATTTTGCGATCGTGACCGCCTTTGTGCATCACATCTCGCTTCGCGCTTATTTTGCGCTGACTCATTGCATTTTGCATACCTTTCGATCGCGCTTATTTTGGCGATCGACTATCTTGTGCATTCCACTACACTCGCGTTGTCTAAACGCATCGCTACCGCTTAGCGATCGCACTATCTTGTACATTTGCCTGCCTTGTGCACTCGCGTTGTCTAACGATCGCTATTGCTTAGCGATCGCACTATTTTGTGCATTGTATCATTCGCGCTATTTTGCGACTTTACTGGTTGCATTTTGCATGCATTCATTGTTCGCGTTATTTTGCGATCGCGCTTATCTTGCGACCTTATCCAGATCGCGATCGCCTTTGTGCATTCACCCCGCCATGCTATTTTGTGCACCTTTAGCATCGCACTATTTTGTGCATCTGCTTAGCAATCGCTTTTGTGCATTCACTCTGATCGCACCGCTTTTGTGCACCTTACCGCATTTTGCATCCATTTTATCGCTTATTTTGTGCGCTACACTTCACAAGGCTTATTTTGCGCCAGACTGCTTTTGTGCACTTTAAGTCCAAATTTCAAACCGGCTTCGCGAAAGCGTATAAGTCCAATTTTCAAAAGTCTTCCTGCATGTCATTTGCATCCCGCCTCGAACTACGGTTTGATTCCTTGCAAAGGGATACGTGGGCGACTTCAAGCACAACCATTTATGCATCTATATTTTGTTTGTTTGTCCAAGTCTTCGCCTTGTCAAAATGGGTCGTCGGGCTTTGACATTCACTCCGTCATTGTTATGACTTTCGAGTTCTCACAAGAGGGCAATCAGAGACACCCCATTTTTGACCGCCTCAAGACTTGGGCATTACCGATGGTTTGCTCGGTGTTGAGAGATGTGCAGGCAAGGATTCAATTCCTTCGCAGGAGAGAGGCAAACCCTTCAAAACACTTTGTCTAGGGGTTTGGAGTTGAAGAAAAGAAGAAAGGAGAGGAGAAAACGGTTTGGGACAAGTTCAGATAGATCCGTAGAAGGGAATCGAGCAGCCCTCGCTAAATCGGGCTTATTCAATTCAATACTTGGAGTTAAGCTATGAGGCCACCATCATTGGAAAGAAGACTTCCGGGGCTTCACTTTGCACTCAAGAATCTCCTAGAGCCAAGTCCGGGTGGAGGAGATATGATTGGTTGAAGCAGGGGATCATTCCGGTTGGATCGAGTCTGCGCGACTTCACGGAAAAGGGCATAACTTTTTGTATAGGAGGAATTTTGATGCAAGGTTTACGCCATTGGAAAGATAACTTCCGGGGCTTCGATTTGCATACCCACCGGCCATGATTTGACCAAGGAATCATCCATCGGCACTCTATTTAGCCGACCGGCTGAAAAGAGTGCCGACCGGCACTTTATTTTGGACAATGATCGAATCTTCTAGCCGACCTGAACTCTTTGAACCCCCAAGCTCTTGCATACCAGTGCCAGCTGGGATGCACGTAATCAGATCCACGTGCATCCATGTGCTTATTTTGCACTCTTTTGGCCTTTATTTTGCACCTTTTGCTCATGGCTTGAGGAAGCCTTGACCTTTGTCTTGCTTCCTCAAGCCTTACCACCGGTATCCAAGCTTCCTTACAAGCCTTGCACCCTTTGACCCTTTGAAACTTAGCCTCTAAGTCTTGTTTTGCTTGCCTATATAAGCATGCCCCTCTCCATTGCTCAAGGGTTGGTGATTCAAAACAAAAACCAGAGAATAGATATATATATCTAACATATATATCTACAACCCTATATCTATCTCATTCAACCTCCAAACTCCATAGTTCTTGGGCCATTCCTTCATCAACCCATAGCACAACTCATACACACTCCATACCAACGACTTGGGGGACATTTTCAGAGCTTAGGAGCACCAAAACTTGGTCCAAGAGGTGCTGGTTTGTTGGTCTACAAGGGTAAGTCTTCATCTTCCCCTTTCTAGCCTTTTCTTGCTTCATATCTAAGCCTTGCTTGCAAGCACTTTTGGGCTCCGACCCAAACTTCAAATAGTCTTATTTTGGGGTCCTCTTCATGTTTGATTGAGGACCCCTTGCTGTTTGGTGGCTGCATCTAGCACCTATCTCAATATCCTCTTGTATGCCATGTTTCTTGCATAGAATATTTGGCCGGTTTATAATCTGTTTTTGAGCATGTAATAAACTGTAAGAGTTATTTTGAGAGCCCTTCTTCAACATTGAAGAAGGGCTCAACCATGTTTGGTAACTCTATCATGCACTTGCTTTGTAATCTCTTCTATTTACCGTAAGTTCGCATGCGTTGTTAGCCTATCTTGCTTTTGTTTTTGTGGATGGTCATAAACTGGAAATGTGCTTGTTTTTCCATGTATAAGATCTTTTTCTAGTTTTTTAGGCCATCCATGACATGCCTTATATAGTCACTTTGCATTTTGGCTTGCTAGCCTTGGGGTGTGTGAGTCTTTAGCATGTTTAGCTTGCCTTGATCTCATGATGTGGCATCATTTTAGATCACATTTCAGTCCCTAAATCATGCTCACATGTTTGTATTTGTTATCTCTTTCATGCTTTAAAGGTGCGCCCTTTTATGCCTCGAAATGCCCCTTATGCATGCTTGTGTTTAGAGCTTTCGGGATGCCATGTGTGTGAGTTGTAGGTGTATTTTAGCATGCTGAAAATCTGTTTTTGGTTGCTTGATATGTGCCATGAATGGTCATGTATGGGGGTGGTTGAATGCTCTACTTTGTGCCTTAGCCTTAGGCCTTTTGGCTTGCATGTTTGCATGGATGTTTGTCTACCTTTTTGGTCCATTTGGCCACTGTTTTAGGCCTACTTAGGGCTGCCTAATCCATGTGTAAGTCCATCCTTCATTTGGTTTGCATGCTTGACTTGCATGCTTACTTGTATGTTTTGCATAAGTGTGTTACATTGCCCATTTTGCATCCTTAGCTTGCATGCCTAGGATCGCATTGCATTAGCATGCATGCTCTACCTCTTGACCAAATCATGATGGAGGTAGAAGCCCTTGATTTGATTGTATGCATTGCATTTCATCCCATTGAAAGTGCACAACTTGGTTCTTAGGCCATCACGCATCGAATGCGATTGGTGGTCCGAGAACCAAGGACTATACTCCTTGAGCCACAAATATGATAAGGAGTATGGTTGGTGCAAACATTTGTCCCAAAATTCCATATCATGCACGCCGCCGTCTGTTCTGTCGCCAAACTGCCTCTCGCAGAATTTAGTGCCGACCGCAATCTTTTGTGCCGATAACTATCAATTGCAATGGTGGTCAAACCCGCGGCCGGTGGTTATTTCCTCTAGCCGTTGGTGTATCGCAGCGAATTTGGAAGGTGTTCGGGACTCGCAATTTTCTGGAGGCGGGGCGGTGAAACAGAGGCGAAGTGGTGCGATGTGGGCTTTCGGCAAGTTGGATCGAGCATGCATCATTCGGCTCATCCCGAGGCGATTTACTGTTTAATTAGATTAATTAATTTATTTAATTAATTTAGTTAATTTGTAATATTTAATTAGCTAGAGTAGTTAGTTATTTATTCGGTTCTGTATTATTATTCGGTCCCTCCGAGTGAGGGCAAAATTGTAATAAGTGTGTGTGAGGTGCATGTCTTCCAATCCCCACTTCTTTCTATCCCTTTTATTTACCTGCTTACAATGGTAGATTAGGGCACGTTTATTTTAGCATACCTTATGCTACACATGCGTGCATTCATGCATTTGTTTACATGCAGCTCGGCACATCATACAAACTGCATTGCAATTTTCAATTCGAATTGAATACGTGCTACTCGCAAGATTTCACATGCCATGTTTAGGGTTAGCCGAGCCTACTCTAGATTGCATCTATGCCTGTGTTGCATTAGCCACTTAACATGAACTAGGTCATGCATGTTTGCTAACCGGGTTATTGTTTTTGGCACGGAGTACGATGTAAGTTTTTTATGCTTTAGCATACCACATGCGTGTGAATGTTGCCATGACAGTATGCTTGCCATGTGGCTAAATGCTTATGTGATATTACCGCTTTGAATGCTGTGGGTGAAGGTTGGATTGCCTGAGTTGGAACAACTCATTGAAATCCGTATTTTAGCCTACTTGCGAGTAGCAAAAGAAAACAACACGTTTTTCGAAACAAAACGGATATGCAATGTTTATTTCCAAGTTAGGCAATCTAGTCTATACTTTTGTGTTGTGCGCATCACATAGTAATTCTAGGGTAATAACCTAAATAAGAACATGTAATGTTTTCAAAATCGATATCACGGTTAGTAGAGGCGTCCTTGAGGCGAAAAGTGCTCATAGTGACCTTCCCCGATCGCACCCAAGCTCCCGAGCCAAGACCACTTTGGTGATGACGTGGCATTCTTCTAAGACCGAGTCAGGGTTTCCTAAATTTCCCATTTTAAAAACATTTAGGTAGCGACTCTGTAATCTGGCAAAGCAGTCCATGTTTGGCACTACTTTTTCAAAAATCTGTTTTCTCAAACGATTTGCCGGATTTGGACTCTTTGGTTCAGATTTAGAACCGCGACACAAAATCGAGTCCGAACTGTAGAGTGAAGCCCACGGGCGCGTCTACACATAGCACAAGTGATAGGTTAGTATTATATAAGGAAAATGAGATTTCTAACTCACAAGTCTTATGGGAGCTCTAATATTCCAATCTTAATTTTTTAATTTTTTGATTTAAAAAAAAAAAACTCAACATTTATTGACTTCTCTCAATCCATAAGCCTTTTTGACTTCTCTCATAGTTACTACAACATTTTTTTCAACTTTTTCTATACACTATGTTTACTGATAGGATTGTTAAATTATTTTTATAAAAAATCTAAAAAAATACTAATTAATCCATTTAAAAAGAAAGTTAACTAATTCATTTAAAAATTTAAATTTGAAAGGAAAGTTAAATTTTAAATAGTTTCTATGCCTTGATTTACACGTTTTAAAGAAAATTAATTAATTTATTTTATATATTAAAAAAATTTAAAATAAATATAAATATTTATAATTATTTAGTGCATAGCACGAGTGATCGGCTTATTTCTCTTAAGATAAAACAATTTCACACAATACAAAATAATCTCCAATAAACAATTTTCCGTGAATTAAACATGACGCTGAGCAGTGTTCCCACTAGGGAAGAGGGATACCAAACCAAGCCAAGCTTAGGACCCCTCAGAAGCTATCGTGAGCCAGGAGTAGACACGAATGGGGACTTTTTTTTATGTTTTGAACAAGACACGAATGGGGACTCTGCTTGCCTTCCGTTTATTTTATTGAGAGGTGCACGAGAGGACGAAACAGTACGATGGATGCATACGGCTTACGATAGCGGGAATCATGGGATATGCGCGGGTTTCCAGGCACTGTGCATGTAGAATGAAGATGCTGTCTTTTTGGGGGATCCAAAAAAATAAAATAAAAATTTTATTAACAAGTGTTTTTAGAATATAAGTAAAAAATTAAAAAATATAATATTTTTTTTATTAAAATTATTATATTTTTTAATTTTTTTTTATATTTTAAAGATATTTTTATACACTTTTTAATATTAAAAATGTGAAGACACTTGTTAACCTTTGTCATAAAATAAAATAAAAATACTTATAAAATATCCAAATAAAAAATTATTAGTGTGTATATGTATCTAATGCTAATTTTCTTTAACAATAAATTACATTCACATTACCTAAAATTTATAAAAAAAAATAAAATAAATCATTTAGTTTTGATATAATTACACTAGTTTTTTTTAAGCAACTCTAGAAGCTTGAAACTAGTGCAGTTGATGTAAAGATACAAAGATAAAATAAGAATATATATTTTCAGTGTAACAAAGATGATTGCCATTTTTTATTCATGTCTGACAAATTATAGATTAAAAAATGAATTATGAGAATTACAAATTTAAAAAAATTCAATATAATTATATCAAAATTATAAAATTTATTGTATTTTTTCTAAACTTTGGTAGTTGTCGGTGTAATTTATCATATTTTATTTATCATTTATTATGTCAACTTGGTATTGTTGACAGGTGATGATATTAAAAAAGGTGTTTAAAAATTGATTTTTTTTATTTTTACAAAAAAAACATTAAAAAATTAAAGAGAATGATATAATTGGCTCCGTTTAAGTTAAAATAAGCTGTTAGAATCAGAAATTATTTGAAATAAATTTAACCAAATAGTCTAAAATAACTTTTTCAAAGCTAAAAGCCATAAGTTAGTTTTGAAAAGCTAAAACAAACACCCTCAATTTATTGTGACTTTTTGATTTTTTAATTAAAAATTAAAATCCCCAAACAGGCTTTAAATCAATATAATATCAAATCAACATATAAAATAACAGACAAATTGTGATAAAAAAAAAAATTTTAAATGTATTTTAACATTATTGATAAATAGCTCACCATTAACAATAATAAAAAATAATAATGTATTATTAATATTAATAAATATTATTTTGTGGTGGGAGTGTGAATGCGTTATAGCTGGCAAAAGGTAAAGCCAAACGCAAACCCCACCCATTCCAACTCCCCAAACTCATGACGTCGCCATCCCCATCTCCTCTCTCTATTTCATTTATTTATTTTATATTTTTATTTTTATTAACGGTTCAAATGGAGACAGCTATAACAAACCAAGACTGACTCTAAATTATTATATTTATTATTAAAAATAAAAAAAAACCGTTAACAACCGCCCATGAACGTTGGTAACAATTACTTATAAAAAAAAATTATCCAATAATTTTGGTATATCATATGGTCATATTTCAAATCAATTATTAATTATTTAATTTATATTATTTTTTTATTCTTAACATAAATTATGGACTCTTATCCCTTCTTATTAATCAAAACTTTATAAAACACCATGTATATATATTCAGAAAATATTAAATAATCACCCCCACTTATAATATTTATAAAAAAAAAATAGTCAAATTTTAAAGCAAATGTCCACCACTTTTTTATACTCCAAAGGCTAATGTATTGAGACACTAATATCCAGATTAGAATAAAATGTGTTTTGAAATTGATGAAAAAAATAAAAAAAAATGTTTTATACAAGTAAAAAGGGTGTTATATTTTTTAATTTTTTGTTTGTATCTTGTAACCCGGGACCCTATATATGTTCTATCATTAACTATATTCAATGCAAGATGATTAATTTTAATATGAAAAAACAACATTAATATATAAAAAGTGTACGAAAAATATAAATATACATAAAATGTGCATTGAAATTTTAAAATTTTATATTATTTTGTTCTTAGCGAATGCCCATTTGCCCTCTTTGTTTGTTTGGTTAGGTTAAATGGGTTTATTAATGCAGTGAGATTATTAATACGGGACTATTTTGTTCTTAACGGATTTCATTTAAATTATATTTGTTTATATACTACTGTATTATATTAGATGATTGAAATTAAATTTATAAAATTACTTAAAAATTCTCATTATATAGAATGTGATTTTGTTATTTTTATAAAGAAAAAAAAAAATTTCTACCTTCAATCTCATAAGATTAGATTTCAATATTACATCTCCCATGAAATTGCTAATTCTCACCTTAAAAATGTTTCATAATCCCATGAATCTATTTATCCCATGACACTTTTTCAAAATAAACATGATTTTTATAGGTCTCATCTCAATACTAATCCAATTCTATCATTCATATATGAAAAAAACAAAGCCATTAAGTTGTCATTAACAAGACTATAAAAATAATAAAATAATGAGACATTTACACACAAATCTTAATTTATGAACTTATACCTTATTAAGTCCTAACTAAGATTTTTCAGACTTTCAAGTCCCATTAAATTTTTAATAGTCCAAATTACCCTTCATACAATGATTGTTCATCATTTATGATTATCTATAAAGGAACATGTTAATTTAATATTTATTTTGATTTTCAAAACTTTAAAATATCAAATTTTAAATTGAAAAAACTTTTAAAAAATTACGTGCAAAAAAAAAACTTTTAATGAAAAAATTGAAAAAATTGATTTTTTTTTTTTTTTGGTGCAAAACCAAAAATTTTATGTTTATAAAGGATCATGACGATGAAACATTGATGTGTAAAGTTCATAAAAAAAAAAATTAAAAATGAAAAAATTGATAATATTCTCAATTTTATTAGATAATTAAATCAAACCAATAAGTAGAAGGACAAAATGTTTAATCTCATATTCTGTTTTTTTTTTTATCAGTTAGTGTAACAATTATCTGGAATACTACTATACAAAATTAATAATGTTTTTAGTTTTAAAAATGAGAAAAAACTGATAATATTTTCGATTTTACTAAATAGGACTTATTGGTTCAAAAAATCTTTGATAGAACCTAAATTACCATAACATTTGTAAATGAAACTTTTAAGTAATTAACTCTAAAATAATTTATCTAAAAATTTATTTTCATATTAAAACTCTCTCCGTCCCAAATTAATAATTCTTTTGAAAATTTCAAACTTTTTAAAGAAACATAAGTATTACACTTTGAGTTTAAATTTTAAAATGTTAATTCTAAAAACACCCTTCTATTTTTATTTTTAAATATATTTATAATTGTTTTATAAGGAGTAATTTTGAAATTTTTTAAATCTAAAATTTTAATTTTTTTTAAAAAAAATTAATAAAATAAGACGAAGGGAATATAAGTTATAACCATAGAGAGGTCACAATCTTATTAATAATAATAAAAAATTTAAAATATAAAAATGATGCCTGGCTAGTAATTTTAAAAAGAATCATCTTAACCGTCCATCCAATTTTTTTTTTTTTTTTTTTTTTTTTTTTTAAGGAGGTGAATACCGTCCATCCAACGTTGGTTGGTTAAGGTGTGTGTACAATAATGTCCGTTTACTCACATTATTGGTGGATCCCACGCCAGCAGTGGGCCCCATGTATATGGTGATGTGAGTAGCGGTAGTTTAAGCGGTTTATTTTGTGGTATATCCCAATCACCCGTTTAAAAAATAATAATTTAAAATTTAAAATGTACGGTTGACACGTCATCCAGAAGACGACAAAATAGTGGGTGGGGCCTACCCAACAGACCTGCTGATGTGGCGGTTAATAGGGACAGAAGAACAGGACATAACTAGTTTTGGACGCGTTTGTCTGAGGTTGAAGGTAACATTAGTTCCACGTGGCAGCTCTAGAATCGACCATGTGTTTGGCGTCCACCGCTTTGAACAGTAAACAGCCGTCGCCGTCCCACTTAGAAACCACGCGGTTTTTGTTACTATGTCCCTATTTTCCACGTGCCATAAATGGTTTCCTCAATAATTCATGGGACAAGTTTATCTGGAAGGTTTGGGTCCAATAATAGAAGGTATCCCCACATCATTTATCTCGGAAGCTGATTATTTTAATAAATTATTTTAATTTTTAATTATTTTAATATGTTAAAATTTTTATATTTAAAAAGATATTTAAATTTTTTTATAGTTTGATGTAATGTTTGTAAAAAAAAATTAAATAATTATAAATTTATGTGACATTTTATTTTATTAATTATTTTAATCTATTTTAACTTCTTGTTGTGAATTTTAACTTTAAAAAAAATCCTACACGTCCCAAACAGAGCCATTATTGTTTCAAGTAAAAGAATAGATGATATTACTCTATACGATTAGGGGCCACATTATATAGGTTTTTGTTGGCTTTTTGGCTTTTCAAAGGGTAAAATTTGTAACGCGAAAGGCCAAGCGATCAATCGATCCTTCTGAAATTATAATTGCCAATCAATTATCAAAGCGATTATGTTTTAGTTCTTTCAAATTTCAATGAAGAGGACTTTTACTTGGCTTGACTTTTAGGAGAAATTAAGAGAAATGACAAGTAATATTAAGAGCAATTGAAGTATTTCATTAACATAAACACTTACAATTGTCCAAACTCAAATTTTGAGGAAGTTTACAAAGAACGGTTTACTTGAATCTACTTGAAAACTACTCCTATGAATTGAAGTATAAAGGTATTTAAAGAACAAGTATTTAAAGTACAGAAAGGTAAACCGAAAGGAAAAATACTAAATAAAACCGGTTTATATGATCCGAGTCTGGGGCCTTTTTCGAACTTCGCTATTTATACTTGTTAGGATGACCTTCGAACTACACTTCAACCGCCGAATCGCTTCCTCCATGATCACGATCATGTTACCTTAGAAATAGTTCCACTATGCCATCACCGCAGCTAGACTTCCTCCTGCTTCGAATTTGAATAAAGGTAACCGCTGAAGCCACGCCACCTTGTATCTCATTCCCGATCTAGTGCTACTCGCACCACTTGAGAACCAATACTTATTGCCACGCATGCGATTGAGATTTAAGATTAAAATCATTTCCCAATAATACCCTCATCCTCGCTACGTGTCGAATTGTAATTGGCTTTTACAAAATATGTAGCCAACATTACCCTCGCACTAATATACCCAATACTTGGAAATATTAGTGAATCAAAACTTTTCCTCGCTTTTTGGAACGTGCAGTAACCTATGTTCGTGAACACAACCGCCACCTATTTTGGTGATCATTTGCATTAACCCTTAACTTTGTTGGACGCTCCAATACCTTCAAGATTCGAACGGATCATGACTCAATCACCTTCTCACTCTAACGATCGAAAGCATACGAAGAGCCATTGAGTAATGCTATTTCTAAAAGAATCTCCACGCATTTATTAGCTACCTTTACCCGCCTTTCTATATCCAGTCATGGAAGCTTCGGATTATCAACCTTTGACTACTTAACACATTGCCATCAATCCTTCGGTTTAACTTGTCGATACAAGAAGTTCTTCCTCTAAATTCTCCTCACACTTTGAACAAACAACTTTCAAGCCTTTGCTTCAACAAATTGCAAACATGGCATTAGGAAATTCTTCTTCACAACCTTCTGCTTGGGATGAAGCTTCATCTTCTGGGGTGACGAACTGGTCTGTTCCTGAGTCCTGGGACTTGAGGGAACGGATCAATCATCATTTTATTGAGTTTACTGACCCCTTGGATTTTCCTTCTGACGCTCGAAGCTCGGTGGTTTATCCTTACGTGCCCATCGACTTTCGACGCAGTTTAGAAGAGAATTTGATTGTAGCTTGGTATACATCCTCCATGCCCACAGAGCAATGCACTCGCCTTGTTTGGAAGAAACACAAGGATATACCCTTCATTCTTAGCCAAGAAAGCATGATTTGTTCTTCCGACCGCTTGGCTATATTAATGCCTTTGTTCCTTCCATCCCTGTATCATCTCCCCCAACCGAAGCGACCACTTCTTCTTCTCCATCTTCTGAAATAGAAGCATCCACATCTTCTTTTTCTTTTGAAGCAGAACCATCTACTCCTTCTCCTCCTCCCACTCTTTCTTGGATAGAGAAGTTAAAGCTTGCTCTTCCAATGGACAAAACCTTCCCCCCTTACAAACATCCATCATCTCCAACTCCTTCTGAACGGAAAGAAGCCCAACTTCGCTTGTTTTTTCTCACCTACCCTTTAATGTTCTTGAGGATGACATTCCTCTTAAGAACTTCCAATGGGCTGTGATATTCGACCAGGCCATATCCTTAATCCTATCGCCCAAGCGTAACTTCACTGTTCCTCGATCAACTTCCAATACTCTCCATTGGCATCGAATTCCAAAGTCACCACTCGCCTTTTTGGATCAACTTTCATCCCTTCAATTCATGCTCAATACGGCGTAAAACTTCATTGAAGACTTTGAAGACTTCAAGAATAAGGATTCTGATATTGGGATGATTTAGTTATAGATGAGTTGGAACAAAAATCGAGGAGGAGGCTTTCAAGCAAAGGTCAAGAGTCAGATATGAAGTGAGAGCACATCAACTCATGCACCAACTTTGGAAGAGATGGAAGACATAATAAAGAAAGAACAAATATTCATTGATCATTGTTGGACTAAATTTCATGATCTTGTAATTTATTCTATTCCTTATTTTTACTTAACTTGAATTTGTACCAAAATAAGATTATTTAATGTAATTGTTTTGGCTCTAATGAAAAGCAAAGTCTTCAGACTTGACATTGTTTGACTCTGTTTCCTCTTACTTTAAAAAGCCAACTTATAACCTTAAATTAAATAATCTCATCCTTCGAATTTGGACTCACTTGTCTTTAATGAAACACTAAAAGAAACCAATATGTCTTTTTCCAACTTATGGAGTAAAAATTGACAATTTTGGCCAATATTTTCTAAAATTAGTGCTTCGAAATTAACAACTTTCCTTTTCAAAGCTAATTATAACCAATGCATGGTCATGGCTACTATAGTCAATCAATTTTAAGTTGACCACTTCTTGCTTTGAAAAGAAGTTTATGTCTTCTAATTTCAATGGGCGCCTTTCTTCTGAAAAACCAATGATTGGCTTTGATGTTCTTTAAAAATTCTAAATTTCGCTTTTAAAGGTCATTACTTTCAATAATGTTCATCAAATAGGTCTTTAAACCTTTTGAAGTAGACCAATACTCAAGCATCCGAACGCTCCAAACATATAATATACTTGGCCGATTCTATATTTCAAGCCATCTTACTTGATTTCTTGAGCCAAACCGCTTCAAGCCATATACCCCACTTCAAGTCGGTTTACATCCAAATATACTTTTCCTCCAAAATCATTAATATCGGCAAAGGCTCCTCAGATTCGCATTTCTTTTAGTACTTAACGATTTATGCCCTATATGTTCAGACACGAAACCTTTAAAAAACCCCCTTTGTTTTATGTTCTGAAATCACTTGCTCTTATCATACAAACCCTTATCAATCTTCAATGGCTTCTTCCTCAAAAATCCCAACCGAGAGCGCCTAAGCCCATCTGTGGTCTTGAAAAGGCTTATCGACACGTAATGTGAGAAATACAAGGTCAAGGTAAAAGTGCTATCGATGGGCGTATCTTTATCCTCGTCGTCATGAACAAAGAAGATTACGTGCTTGGGCCAATATTCAAAGAGACTCTTATCAACTCCCGCCTATATCCCCGCTTGGAGGATCAACGCCTTCTTATTTAAAGTAATCTTGATCGAAAAGTCGGAGAATCAATCGCCCCACCGATGTTGGCCCACGATGAGACGAGAATGGCGAGAATGAATGGTACGATCGAGTTGTCCTCGCCAGACGCTTAGACCTTCAAAAGCTTTGTCTTCTTGATGCTCTTCGATTATCCAGGTAACTATCCGAAGACCCTTTCTTAGTTCCTCCGCCTTTATGCTTTTGGAACCCCATCTTTAATTTCTTTCAATTTAAGTGGGATGATGGCTCCTACCGTTTTGACATTTGTCACCTTCTAGGATATCCCTATTGGCACTCCCATTACCCCAGATTTCTCGATTTAACAGCTTCCTTTCTCCTTCCCTCTTACTTCATCTTACAATGATTTTGTTAAGATCGAAACAAAAGGGAAGGTCCAAGAATCGATAGGGAACTCTTCTCCTTCTTATTATATTGGCTTTGCAAATTCCTATTCTCAGACTTCCTCTCAAAGAATCATGCCCGAATTTGCTCTTGCCAAAGCCTTTGTCTTACAGAAAAGAGTAGCCTTAGCTCCATATGTCCTAGGCCACGTTTATAGAGTTTGCTCCCTCTTTTGTGAGAAACCTTTAGATGCTAATCAAGGAGGGCCATTCTGGATCCTTCAGCTTTGGCTTTTTACCTATTTCACTGAATTACAATCCAAATGTCTCAAATTTCATGGGTTACACTCTCTTTCTCATGGCATAAGACTGGCCAATGCTTCACTTTATCCCTCTACTTTTGCCTTTTATTTCTCCTTCTTCTATCAATCGCCAACGCCTTCCTAGTCATCGCTTCCGCCCTTTCAAGCCAAGTAGGCCCAACTTGGTTGAGTCACTTTCGAGTGATGACTCAGACTTCTACCCATTCATAAAAGCATGTGGGCTTCCATTCGATTCCTAGAGAACTGCTTATTGGAACCTTGAACCCTGTGGCTTATAAATGCATACGAGCCTTATTGTCTCGCTTAATTTGTTAGACAGCTTTGGTCTTACACAAGGAGTTCCAATACCCCTTTGTAGTAACACCAACTTATCCCTTGCCAAGAGAGATTTGAAGGTTCAAAATCAAGGCTAGAAGAAGCAACTTTCAAATTTATAGATGACTTAGCCAATTTTGAATACATCCTTTCATCCTCAAGGCACTTTTTTGAAGAGATACCAAACCGGTGGGTGAGCAATATGGAAGTGTATTTAGCCATTTCTCCTCAGATCGATGAAAATGTTAGATGTGTCCCGATCCAAAGGCAATCAAATTGTCACTTCTTCCATCGCTCCTCCTACAACTCAATCTGCTCTTATTACTTCAACTCCTCTCGAGTCACCGAGCCTTGATAAAAGGAAAAAGTGGTGATGTGGTTCATGAGGAGACTACCGTTAAAGAATCAAGAAGAGTTTCCTTCGGGAAACCCGAATCTCGATTGAAAGAACTGAAAAGACAATTGATGAGCGGACATTGTTGACTAAAGAAAAGGAGAAGAAAGATTATTGTTCCTTCTTCCGATTTTGATGCCTCTCTTCCGATTCTCGACGAGGATTCGATTCGAGACACTTGCTCAAATAATAGGAAAGAAAAGAAAGATGATCGCTTCAACCATCGACTTGATGGAAAATCCCATTCATGAGACATTTGTCAAGGTAGTAGAGCAGAACATTCTAAAACACTAATTGTCTTCGAGAGAGCCGAGAAGAGACGGCAACAACAAAGTTTAAGGGAAGAAACTGCCGTTGATGCATTACAAAGGGAAATAATGAGAAAGCATCAAAGTGTCACACATCATTCCTCCATGACTTCTCTCATTAGTGCCAAGCTTCTCAAACAAGTAATTTCTTTCACACTTCCAATCGCTTTTTCCTTTAGCCATCTTTACATAATCAATTCTAACAATCTTTTGTACTTCTTCCTCTTGGCAAAGAATACCATCGCTTTCATTTTTCCCATGAGGCCTCCTTTGTTTTCAGTTGAAACCCACCAAATGCAACGTGAAAAACCATCCAACTCACGCTTCCTCTATTTGATATGCCTTCTTTGAATCTAAGCATCCTCGCTTTCTTTTCCTTGGCTTAGAACCATATATTCCTTTTTTAACTTTTGATTTTCCTCAGTCCACTTCTTCTTCGAGCCTTGCCCTTCTTCCTTCCTTCACGGAGATTTCAGTTGCCCCTCCATCTCTGATGGCAATTAATTCTTCTACAGAGAGTGCTGGTAGTTCCCCAATTCATGGTTCACCACCTATGCCCATCTCCAGCCCCTCTTCGCTTGATTCATTGGTGGCTAAGACTATAGAAGCTGCCAAAGACGCTCCATTCATTTCTCCCATCCCCATGCAGCCCTCTATGTCTTCCACTACCATACTCTCTATGCCCTTCATGTCTAGGGATGAAGTAGACATCTTCGAAGGAAGACTTGCTAGTCTTTTTGATGTACCTTCTACATCTCCAACATTCATTGCTGAAGCTGAGCCATTAGTCTTGGCCGACTCCTTATTGGAGATTTTTGAGAATTCTTCCTCCAGCAACCAACCTTCTGTGCCTTCAATAGACATAGACACATGTCTAGAACTGCTAAATTCTTTTTCGAGGATTCCCTTTGAAGCTCTACAAAGGCCTACTATCAGAAATGGGTTCCTTCTGTTGTAATATTGCCGAAAGCCTAGCTTGAATGTCTCAAGTCATCTATCTCAAGCAAAGCCACCATCGATTTTTACCTCAACATTTGTCAAGTCGCTAAGGTTGGATGAGAACCGACTAGGATCGAGTTTTGTTTCTCAAGTGCATACCAAGGTATCGTAACTCAAGGAACAACATTCCTCCGATTCCAAGTTTCGACTCAACGTTAGGAGAAGAAGGCCCAACTGGAGGAGGAATTAGCTGCAATAAACCGAGCCTTGGGTCGAACTGACACCAAATTGCAGATCACTAACCAAGAGTTGGCTGATCGTAAAAAGGACATGGCTACAGCTATAGAACTATTCCCATCACTTAGCAATAGGAAATCAGTACAAAAACAATTAAGACATTGTAATGACTTCTGGGCCAATCTATGGCATAATGTATTCAATTCTTTATGAAAGAACAAGTTTTGTCTATCCTTTGAGTAATCTCATGTTTTTGTATTCAATGTTTATTCCATTCCTTGTGTTTCCCAAATAGTTGGAAAATAAGGCTTCAAATATCTGCCATTAATCTTTTTGGGATGTACATAACCATTCAAATTTCTTAAATGGTATGCCCCAAAAGGCAAAACTCTATGAACTTGATATGGTCCTTCCCAATTAGGTGACCATTTGCCAAACTTATGGCTTTTAATCCCTATGGGGAGTATTGTTTTCCATACCAAATCACCTTAATCAAAGCCAATATGCTTGACTTTCTTGTTATAATTTGGTCGCTTTCTTTTGAAAAAGAATACTATTTAATGCCAAAACCCTTGCTTCATCTATGTCTTCCAATTCCTGCACATGCTTTGATGATATTGCTCAGATTCTAATTGATCTTGACATCTTACCCTCAAAGATTTAACATTAATTTCCACAGTAACATCGCATCGCGTCTGTGATACTAAGGCATAAGGAGTGACTCACGTGCTCGATCTTGGGAAGTTCTCAGAAGCCCATAAAACATCCAACAATAGGTTATGCCAATCCCTAGGATTATCTTCCACCATCTTTTGTATTCCTTTTTTCAAGGATTTATCAGATGATTCAGCTTGACCATTGGCCTGTGCATAATAGGGAGTGGAATTAATAAGACTAATCCCAAACTCTGCCACAAAGGACTTCACCATTTTCCCATCAAACACAGCCCATTATCAATCGTTATGGTTTGTGGAATGCCAAACCTATGGATCAAGTCTTTAATAAACCCAATGACCTCTGTCTGTCTATGCCTTTATATGGCTTGGCTTCAACCCATTTAGTGAAGTAATCAAGAGTTACCAGAACGAAACAATGATGTTTCAAGAAGGTGGATGAATTTTACCTATCATGTCCATGGCCCATCCTCCGAATGGCCAAGGCTTCACCATCGCATGTAGGTCGATTATGGGCACATGTCTTATTGTGCCATGTTTTTGGCATGCTCGGCACCCTTTGCATATTCTATGCAATCTTTTAGAATAGTTGGCCAATAATAGGAATGCCTTCAAGCAACCATCTCATCTTTACACCAGCCGATGAGCACCACAAATGCCTTCGTGAACCTCACCATATAGTTAATGCTTCTTTTGGACCTAAAGACTCCAATAATAAGCCATCTCCTCCCTTTTGTATAAAGCATTATCATATACTATGTATTGCATAGATCGCAATTTGATTTTCCTCGGCTTTTGAAGATGGACCACCAACATCGCATAATTGATGCTCCAATCCATTCTTGTGAGTCATTATGATTGACTTCCAAGATCACATTCCTTTATTCAAAGGTTGAATTAGTCTCGATATGTTGCTTGGCTTATATCCCTTTGGGTACTATCCCTTCTTGAAATTCAAGCTCGAGCCACATCATTAGCTCTCATGCTCAAGAATCTTGGAACATAAGTTACATTTGCTATTGGAAACCGAGAAAGAGATGTAATGCAACAACATAATATGGTAGGATGCTTATGCTTTGACACTTGAAAATCCCTTTTACTTGGTTAACAACCAATTGAGAGTCTCCAAATATGTCAACTGCATGTACTTGTAACCCAATAAGGATTTCTAGTCCTACTATTAAGGCTTCATATTCACTCGATTATTGAACAAATTTAGCTTCATCCACTCAAACCATGTGTGGTTTCTATCCTCAGGAGACTTAATCACAATACCAATTCCAATTAATCCATTGGCTTTCGATCCATCGAACCACATTTGCCATGGTTCAACACTAGCCATACCAAGTTCCATTACCTCTTGGTTCTCTGCTTGAGATGGATGATCCGCTAGAAAATTGGCTAATACTTGCCCTTTTATCGCCTTTTGAGGGACATATTCTAAATGAAATTCGATAAGGCTAATATCCATTTGCCAATTCTTCCCTCAACATAGGTCTAGATAACATGTATTTAACCAAATCAGGGTTGCAATTACCAAGACAGCTTGTAGGTAAAAGATAATATCTTAATTTCATTGCAAAGAAAATACAAAGCAAGACATTTTTTTCAACAATTGAGTATTTACATTCACAAGAATTTAAAACCTACTAAGGTAATAAATGCTTGTTCCTTGCCTTCTTCATTGTCTTGGGCCAAGAAAGCTCAATGAATCTTCTCCGCTATGTATAACTTCAAGGGCTTATTTCGCTTTTGGTGGCATCAAGATCGAGGATTGGCCAAGTAGGCTTTGATACCTTCGAAAGCGCTTTGATGCTCACGTCCACACAAATTCCTCTTCATCTTTCAAATTTTAACAAGGAAGAAAATACTTTAGTTTTCCTCAAGGTGTTAGAAATAAACCTTCAAGAAAATTAACTCGCCTAAGGAACCTTTGTAATTTTTTCTTACTTGATGGAGGCCTAGCTTCAATGATGGCTTTGGCTTTATTCTCGATCAATCAGATTCCTTTCTTGTGCACCACATAACCCAAGAAATTTCCAGATGACACACCAAAAGCACATTTAAGAGGGTTGAGTTTCAACTTGAACTTCCTCATTCTTTCAAAAGTCGCTTCTAAATGAAGCAAGTGTTTCTCCATGGATCGATTTTACCACGATGTCATCAATATAACATTCTAGATACCTCCAATAAGGTCATGAAAGATGGTGTTCATAGCCCTCTCGACACGTAGCTCCAAAGATTCTTCGCACCAAATGGCATCTTAACCCATTCGAAGGTGCCAATATTCCTGTGACATCTGAATCTTGTCTTGTGGATGTCTTCCTCTCGCAATACATATTTGATTATAACCAGAGTGGCCATCCATCATTGACAAAACTTGATGCCCTCAATCGCCCACCAACAGATCCACTATAGGCATAGGGTATTCATCTTTAGGAGTTGCTAGATTTAAGTTCACGAAATCGATGCATACCCTCATTTTGCCATTCTTCTTAACTACAGCACAATATTAGATAGCCATTCGACATACCTAGTTGCCCTAATAAAGTCCGCCTTAAGTAGTCTAAGAATTTCTTCCTTGACCTTCTCAATTACATCCGACTCATCCTTCTTGGTTTCGCTTTGTATGGCTTGAAATTAGGCTTCAACGGAGCCTATGTTCCACCAATGATCTATCCAATCTCGAAGTTCATTGTAAGACCACAAAACAATCTTTGTACTTCTTTAAAACAACCAACAACCGGTCTCGCCCGAGCATTCAAACAGTACTTATGTAAGTGGGTCACGCACGTAACCCTCCCTAAATTCACTTCTTCTAAGGGGTCCTGTCTGAGAATTCATTGAGCTTTCTTTGGTTTCTTCAACCTTCAAGCAATCTTTTCACCTTGTTCCGCCTCTGGGTTCTCTATTTCGGCATCTCTACCTTCTTCCTCATAGACAAAATCTGTCCATAAGGCCTTTCTTCTTGTATTTCGGACTCTTGTTTCAATGTCCAATGCACAATATTTCCCAAAGGTCAATCTCCGACTGTTGTTGTTCTTGTTCACGTACCAATTGTCATGGCTTCTCTCTTGTTTCGTACTTTCGGACTATTGCTTTTACATCCAATGATGAGAATTTAATCAAAGCCAATGAATTGGCTTCTCTTCACTTCTTTGCCTATAACCAGGCATCGTTGTCATCTTTCACGGCAACTTCTTCATCAGCACTTTCCTGAACTAAGTGCTTCAGATGTGTAACTTCCTCATCAGCCGTCACTTCGGCTGAGCCATCAGCTTTTCTCAATATACTGGGTGGAGTTACCCCTTCAATATATAGGTTGGCTTCTGCAAAATCCGCACAGGCTATGAAAGGTTGAGGATCTGATCAATCTCCTCTCGCTCTCCATTACCCAGAGCCATCATGATCTTCAGAGGCAAAGGGGAAGGTACCCACTTGTTGGGGTGAATCCCGGCCCTTCCAAGTAAGGCATTATACTTAGCATTGCTATCGATCACGAAGAATGCTGTCATACAATCCCTGGTTCCCACACCCAAATTGATAGGCGTAATACCTTGAGCCATCTCGCTTATCTCCAAAGAAAGCCAAAGAATGGTTGTACCGGTTGGGATCAACCTTGGATTCTTTCTTTCCTAATTTCTTCAAAGAAGATTTGGCAATAAATTAACCGCCGCCCATTGTCTACTAGGACTCGGTTTAATCAGATACCATCAAAGAAAGCCTTAATGTACAATGGCTTGTCATGTTGGGTCATGGAATTCATGGGGTATTCAAAAGGATATGGGGGGTTGATGCTCACCTCCTCCTCACTTTCGCACTCAACTTCCATAGGACTAGCCATTTCAAGCATCTGAACCATGCTCACTTGTGATTCCTCACTAGAAACAGGAATTGATCCATGTCTTGGTCCTCCCGATCCTCACCAAATTCATGAGGTAGTATATGTACCATGTTAATCGACAGTGGAATGAGCCAAACCGATGGTCGGGTTGTACCTTCTTCCCTTCTTGACTACCTTGTTCAAGATCTTCAGCAGTCCTCCATGCCGCATTCTCGTATTTCATTGATGATCGATCCTTCAAGGGTCCTTCTCAACTAAGTTTTCAATAAACGTTTGTTCAAATGAAGGCTTCAACATTTCTTCTTCTCGCCATTTCCTTCTTTGGCTCATGCCAATCTCTTCTTCTATTTCACTATCACTTCCATCGAGCCTTCTCCAATCCCGCCAACCGACTTTTTCCTCGCCTTTAGTTCGTAATGAACTTGAGCCAATTGTTCCTCGCTACAAACCACTTTACTTTGCGGCCGGTTTTGGAACACGGCCCGACTTCGCTTTTTCTTCTGCCTTGACATGTGAAGAACTCTTCACTCTCTTCAGATTTTTGGTCTGGGTGTACTGCTTGAATTTTCCTCCTTTGTGATCTGAAATAACCGAACCATACTTGGCTCCTTTGTCTTTGGGTGCTTCAAAGAATACCCGCTTGTTTGGGGCCACCAAAGGAGGTTTGACCATTCTCGCTGTGGATTCCAACATCTCTCCTGTCAGCAATTCCCTAGGTTTGTTTTGCATTACAAACCAATCTGGGACTCTGTGCACCCAAGAGCTTATTGATTCAGACGTTGAATCACCTTTTCCACCTTCGGCCGCTCTTCAAACCGCCGGAGGTAAGTGCTTGGTTCTCGTCTCATGTTTCGAGCTCGATTCGCCTTTGTTTGAGATGGCCATTTTCTATTCTGTGAAGTTGATCCGGGGCCAATCTCGGGTTTTAGTCCCATAACCGAACTCCTCTCTAATCTTCTTTCGTAATGTCTACTTCCATTTTATAGTAGTTAAGTGGCCTAGACTCATACGAGGGCACTTTGCCTTTAGCATTCATTCGTTAATCGCAGCTCAACCACCACCGTCGTTGTTCATCACTAGCACGGCCTTTTGTTGTAAGCGTTGGTTGTTCTAGGACGCCTCAACATCCTTATAGTATTGCTTCCCATCAATTGGAAGCCCTTCAACCATTTGTAGCTTAGTCTACACCTTGACACATCCTTTGCATTACAACCGCTTCCAAGGAATCGTCGTCAATATTTCTCATCAGAATGTTCCTTCTGATGTGAGAGACTCTGACCAACAACTGGTGAACTCCTGGTCTCTTTCTTGGCAGCTGTCTGGTTGGCAATATGCATTTGCACATTAACTTCTTTCAATTCCTGCAGAGGTAGATTCTCACAATTTGGTACAACCACATTAGCGGCTTCTCCAACTTCGAAACGGGTTATCACAATTCCCATGGCTTTCTCTGCTTTTGTTTGGGAACTTCAGCTTTTTCCTGATTTGCTCTTGATCCCGCCTCAAAAACAATGCGCTTTTTAGTTGAGTGAGACCAAGAATTGTGCCATTCTGAGACACTTTTCCTTTAAGTTCATCAAGAGAAGCGCTTTACTCCTTTTGGTAACTTAAGGAAATTAGTCATGAGCAAATGATCGAAAATATCATCTGCTTTTGTTAAATCGAAAGAATACTTTCGTGAAAGTCTTTCTTCTTAAATTGTTGGTCGATAGTCGATCCTTATGAATTAATGCTTCACAGACATGTGTTCTTTGCCCACAATCTCATGCATGAATCTCGTAATTGGGGTCTTTATAGTATGACTTATATGAAGCATTGTTTCGATCTTGTTCTTCCTCTAGTAATGCTTCATATCCTGACACCTTATAAGTTAATTCGACCAAATGCCTAAATTCAGTTGAATCAAACTTCTTTCAAGCTCGAACTCTAAACCGCTTTTGAGCCAATCGCACAAATTCGGCTCTGGAAGGATGACTCTACATTTATTTCGAGCCCTTTTAAATCTTGCAATGAATTGAGTAGCCTTTTCTTCGTGCCTTTGACTCAATCTTGCCAAATCGCTGCCATGGATACCTCGGCTCGATTGGAAAAATTGGGCATGAAATGCCTCTTCCATCTGTTGCCAAGTTTGAATGGAGCTGTGTAAGGTTGATATACCATACAAACGCTTCCCCGTTAGAGAGTTTGGAAATAATCTTAATTTTATGTAGTCATGATTAGCAAATTCACCACATCGAAAGCGTAATCTAGCAATATGCTCTCTTGTTGATTGATTTCAGTTCCATAGAATAGGGTGAAATCGGTATTCTAAACCCTCTTGGGTATTCATGTACTCTATCAACCCACTCGATATGGTTTTACGTATCAGTCTGGACCCCGAGCCATTGGTCCACATAGCTCCCTAACAATATCAACAATTTGGTCCCTAGGGACCATATTTTGGGCTTCTTTAACCACTCTGGAGGAGCAAACACAGGGTTCGGTGGAACTTGTGCCTGTGGTCCTCTTGGTCCATACAATGGTATATTTGGGTCTGGTTGTCCCTGTGGTGCAGGTTGCTGTTGGGGAAATGGATAACCCCTTTGAGCTCGCTCCTACTAAAGGACCTGTGAAAGGTGTTGAATAGGTATTGTGTCCCTTCCATTTGTAGGCAAACCCTCCAACCCCGGGTATAAATTCAAATAAAGGATTATTATAACCCCGGTGCTGTATAGCCAACATGGGATTTGCCACCATTCTTATGCCGCTTGTATTTGGCCAGATCGCCCCGGTATGGCTTCACATTGAATATTGTGGTATTTTGGCCTACTATGTGCCTCGAAATGGGTTCATATCAAGACCGAGGTGATGGTCTTTCATAGTTTTGAGTACTAGTCGACCATTAACTCCGTCCATTAACTTGCATAGGTTTGTTTTCTCTAGCCAATCTTTGTTGATGAACATTTAAGATTTCCTCTGTATGTCTTGTATTTGTTGGTTGGTGGTTGTTCATTCGATCCAAAAGGATGTTGCCCACCTTTCCATTGTGTTCATTAGTTTGTCCCATAGCATCTACCAAGCCATCCCATGGATTTGTTGGTGAGAAGATGGAATGGTGGATGGTCCAATTCCTTGGTTTCATTCCAATATTATGAACATTTGGTTCTTGTCCGAAATCTTGATGCATTCGACCAAAGGTTCCGATGACATAGGAGTTTCCACAGTGTGTTACCACATTCTCCTCTGGATTAGGTATTTCTACCTCTCCTTCTACGCCTTCTTCTAAGCGTTCATTTTCTCCTTGTCGTCTTCGTCTAGCCATTTTAATTAGTCCCACTGGGCGTGCCAAAAATATATGTTGGCTTTTTGGCTTTTCAAAGGGTAAATTTGTAAATGCGAGCGTGCCAGCAAGGATCAATCAGTCCTTACAGAAATTATAATTGCCAATCAATTATCAGGCGACTATGTTTTAGTTCTTTCAGCCTCAATGAAGAGGACTTTTACTGGTGGCTTGACTTTTAGGAGAAATTAAGAGAAATGACAAGTAATATTAAGAGCAATTGAAGTATTTCATTAACATAAACACTTACAATTGTCCAAACTCAGCCTTGAGGAAGTTTACAGCAACGGTTTACTTGAATCTACTTGAAAACTACTCCTATGAATTGAAGTACAGTGCGGGTATTTAAAGAACAAGTATTTAAAGTACAGGAAAGGTAAAACTGGAAAGGAAAAATACGAAGTAAAACTGGTTTATATGATCTGAGTCTGGGGGCCTTTTCTGGGAACTTCCCTACTATTTATACTTGTTAGGGATGACCTTCGAACTACACTTCGAACCGTCGAACTGCTCCTCCATGATCGCTGATCATGTTACCTTAGAAATAGTTCCACTATGCCATCACCTGCAGTTAGACTTCCCTCCTGTTTCTGAATTTGAATAAAGGTAACCGTTGAAGCCACGTCACCTTGTATCTCATTCCTGATCTAGTGCTACTCAGACCACTTGAGAACCAATACTTATTGCCACGTGTACGATTGAGATTTAAGATTAAAATCATTTCCCAATAATACCCTCATCCTGCTACGTGTCGAATTGTAATTGGCTTTTACAAAATATGTAGCCAACAGTTTTACAAATAAATTTATCAAATAATTTCTTGAGGTTATTATTGTTAAAAAAACATTTTGATTACACTTATTATATCCACTTAATCACCCTGTTTATATTTTAAAAAAAAAAAACCTTATTACTGTTGGTCTTGAAAAAACTACCACTGTTTTCTAATATGATTTGAGTACATTTACCATTTGCATAATTCATGTGATAAAAAACCTAAATTATGGTGTGGGTTAGTTGCTGTTTCATGGCCACTTCAACTCTTTAAAGCATTTTGTGATTATTGATATTATCAAAATTTTTAAATTTCAAAACCTATAGTCAAATTTTGTGCTTGAATAATTTTCAAATCCAAGAGCTTACTCTCTTGTCAGCTTTTTTTATGATTTTTTGTTTTGTCTTTGTGGTGAAATAAATGTAGGTTGTTAATTTTTCTTTGACTCGGACTCTTTATTTAGTTTTGAAGTAATGAGTTGAGCAATGGCTTATCAAAAAAAAAAAAAAAAAAATCTATGTCATCTTTAAATTATTGGGAACTGATAGTGCTTGTGCAAGAGTGAATGAAAAAAGACATTGTCAATAATACTAGTAGTTACTGCTTCATTGTAACTTAGTTCACCCATTATCTTCTCTATAAATGCTTCTATATCATCTATAATAACGAGTGCTTAGATAGAGTCTTTTTATGTGGTAAGATTTGGGTCATAATTGGTTAATTATTAAACAAATAGGGTTGGTTTGGGAAGTGGGTTGGCTTTTGGCTTTTTGACTTTTTTTGGTTATTTTAACCTGGGCTAAAAAGCTTGGTTTGGAAAGGACTTTCTGGCTTTTTGACTTTTTTGACTTTTTTGTGAGAAAAGAGTATAATAATTATGGGTTAAATGTGATGTTTTGTTTGTTGTAACTAAAATAACCTATTTTGTCTTTTGTGATTAATTTAGCCACAAACCATCTTCCTAAACCAACCCATAATATGTCACCGTCTATGACATTGTTTAAGAATGATATTTTAGAATTTGGGCAAATTACAAACACCCCCCTCGAGGTTTGATAAAAATACAGATTCCCCCATGAGGTTTGAGAAATTACAAATTGCCCCCTGAAAGTCAAATTTTCATAACAAATTAGGGGAAATTAGGGGGGAATCTGTATGAAAATAAAAACCTCATGGGGCAATTTGTTATGGAAATATAAACCTCAGGGGGCGGGATGTAATTTCTCAAACCTCAGGGGAAAATTTGTATTTTCACCAAACCTCGAGGGGGTGTTTGTAATTTGCCCTTAGAATTTTAAGCATTTTTTTACAAATATATAATTGGCAAATGCTACCAGGACATTGGTTAAAGTGTAATTAATGATATATTTTATACCAAAAAGTTAGTAAATTTCTATCTTTATTTTTTATTATCAAGTTAGAAAAAAATTATGGTAAATATTAACAAGTGTCACTTGGCATTTAATTTGCGCAAAACGGGTTATAAAAATGGTAAAAAAGTTTTTTAAAAAAAATAAATTTAATGAAAATTATTTAAAATTCGTAAAAAATGTTTTGAATTCTCCATATATATTATCATTTTTCTAATGGCCAATACATTTGTTAGCGAGGTTCAAAATTTATTTAAAAAACCAATATCGAGTTAAAGTGCTCTACTTTTGAACAGGTTCTCATTGAAAATAAGAATCACTCAATTCATAGTATAGGTTAATAAATTATTTCTCACTTTACCCCTTCCAAATTTAAATATATTAGCCTATCACCCGTGCTATACACGGGATAATTATAGATATTTATATTTGTTTTCATTTTTTTTCATATATAAATTAAATCTATATATTAAATACATGGGTTTGACCGAGGAGTTTGAAAGAATTTAATAAGTGTTTATTTATTTATTTAAGAGGCATTTACACAATAATTACATAATATATAAATTAAATACATGGGGTTTGACCGAAGAGTTTGAAAGAATTTAATAAGTGTTTATTTATTTATTTAAGAGGCATTTACACAATAATTACATGGGTCTCTTGGGGATGCAAAAAGTAAGAAAATTAAGATTTCATTTATTGCGTTATTCATTTAATAAGTGTAATTATTATAAATTAAGTGTTTATTGTAATCAATAGTGTAATTATTACAATCTTTGAATTTATTATAATCAATAGTGTAATTATGACAATCTTTGAACCAATCACCAATCACCAAGTCAATTTTTTTTAAAAAAAATATTAAAAAATCAAGAAATTAGGATTGGCATGTTGGAGGTTCCACAAGCCTTGGGTTTTAAAAGACCCTTTTCCTTAATATATAGATATATTCATATGTTTTTTTCTTTATATTTTAAATAGTTCTATAATTTGTACTATTCAAATGTTTATTTTATGACAAAATCACTTTTATAATATTATAAAGTCTACCATTAAATGTTTATTTTCTATTCTTTTTTATAATGTTTGTTAATTTATTATTATTGGTATTTTTTTTTTCTTCTGGAATGAATATATGTACAAATATGTAAAAGATTACTTCTTATTTGATGAAATTTCTATTTCTTAATGAAATACTTGCTTCTTTTTCTTTTCTTTTCTTTTTTTTCTTTTTTTTTCTGGAGATGATCAGTCGATGTCTTGGTTAAAAATGAGGGTTAAGTTTGTTAGGATTGGAGTAAGACAGGGTGAGAACACTATTATAGGTATAACATTTTATTATTGTTCTCTTTGAACTAAAATCTTATCTCCGCCACTGCCCAATAGTGAAACAAATATATGACAACTTAAACCTAATAACAAACTAACAAACTAAATCAAAACTATATAATATATTGAAAAAAAGAAGAAGAAGAAGAAGAAGAAGAAGAAGAAGAAGACGATGATGATGCATAGGTTATAGCTCTGTTTGGGAAGTGGGTTGTTTTTTGGCTTTTTTGACTATTTTAACTTAGAACTAAAAAACTTGGTTTGGGAATGATTTGTGACTTTTTTGGCTTTTTTAATTTTTTTGTGAGAGAAAGAATATAATGATTATGGGTTGGATGTGATATTTTGTCTTTGTTAGCTGTATATTATTATTATACTAGTAGTATCATAACTGTATCTCTCTATTTGTCTTTGTATCTCTCTCAATCTCTATCTCCTTACTTATCTAGGTTTTCTTTCTCTTTCTGCCTATATATAGAGGCTTCTCTTATTGTATTATTCATTCAATTCAATACAGAGTTTATTCTTTCTCTTCTCTCATTACTTTCATAACATGGTATCAGAGCCAACAATTCTCTCCTAATTTTTTTCAGTTTGCTTCTGTCCTGGTGTTGTTTCTCCTGGCCTCTGCGTATTTTGTTAATCCGTATTTTCACGTTTGCACTATACCCAGCTCTTCGTCTCCTCTGGCAAGCCGCCGCCATCAAAATACCTCCCATCGGCCTCTCCACGCGCTCTCACGCGCTTCCAAACGAGTGGCGCGTCGCTTTCCGCGTTCTCACTCTCACCACGCTCCGTCCACTACAGCCACGCGGCTTCCGCTTCAGCCGTTTCGCCACTCGGCTCGACATCGGCTTCCGCTTCAGCCAACTGCCCTTCGGCTTCCGTCCCAGCCGATTCTCCATCGGCTTCCGCCCGGCTTCGTTAGTCCCGCGTCTTGCTTGCTCAAATCTGTTGACGTTCGCCTTCTCATGACGACCCTACAAATTTCCTTTCTAATTAAAAAAAAAACCCTCCCCCCTAAGGTTTTCCAGTCTTCTGAATCTGTTGGTGACCTTCGTTTTACCACATTATGGATCGTACAGAGCACATCCAATCTGTCTTTGTTATCCTTGATGGGTCCAATTATGTTAGTTGGGCTCAAGCTCTCTCTAGCTTCATTAAAGGGAACGCCTTTGGCGGATTATTACCGGTACTCTTTCCAAACCCACCAAAAGGAGGATGAGGCCGACTCAAGATTCGATGACCGTCTTGACGATCGAAAGTAAGAATTATCAAATCATCACATGGTTCGGGCTACATCGCCTTCCATCAACCTTCAATTTGGGCGCTTTTGACGATGACTCCATTGTCTCTCCTGCCAAAGCAATTTGGGATTTTTTGAAGGAACGTTATCAGACCACTGGCCCATGCTCATCAATATCAACTATTGCAGACTCTTCATCACATGCGTCAAGCACCCGGTCAGTCTCTCAATGACTTTTTATCCCAGATGTCGTCCGTTTGGGACCAGCTCGCTCTTTCTGAACCTCCATGGGCTCATTCTGATGATGCACAGCTATTTATTACTTATCGGAATCATCAGCGACTATTACAATTTCTTATGGCTCTTCATAACACTTTTGAGCCTGTGCGTGCTTCTTTGCTTCATCGTCTGCCTTTGCCCACTTTAGAGCAAGCCATTACCGAGCTCCTATCCGAGGAGACTCGTTTTGAGAGTCTCAGATCTCATACCACAGATTCCGTTCTTGCTACTCCATCTTCTCAGAGTTCCTCATCTTCACAGCCTCTCATCTGCAGTTATTGTCGCATCCGAGGCCGGCCAGCCACTCATTCACTTGTTCACTGCCAGGTTCGCGAATGCTTGACTTGTCATAAGATCGCTCGGGCCATCTCCAAAGCCATTGTCCTCGAGCTCCCTACACTACTTCATCTAAGAAAGGAACTTCTCGGTCTGGGTCTCAGTTCACGTTTAACCACGGTTCTCGCCCTGCTGCTGGTGCCTCTGGGAGTTTTTTTGCTCCTTCTTTTTCTTTGGATGACGTTGGGTCCCTTATCCACGTGTTCTCAACAAATCGGGTACTCCTCCTTCTAGTGCTGTTTCAGTAACCTCAGGTAACTCTTCATGGTATTTTGATTCCGCATGCTGTAATCACATGACTTCTGATTCCACCCTATTTTCTTCTTTGTCCTCGAGCTCTTCTGCTCCCACTATACACACTGCTGATGGTTCTCATATGCCTGTTAGTCATATTGGCCAAATCTCTACTTCCTTGTGTCCCTTTCTGATGCTTATCATATTCATTCTCTTAAAATGAACCTTATCTCTGTTGGTCAATTATGTGACCTTGGTCTAACTATTACTTTTTCTGCTACTGGTTGTTTGGTGCAGGACCCTCAGACGAGACAGATCCTTGGGATAGGCCGTAAGCATGAACGTCTGTTCGAGCTTCTCCACCTTCGATCATAAAAATCATCTCCTGTTCTTTGCTTTGATCTACTATGTCTCCTTTTCATCTTTGGCATTGTCGCTTAGGACATGTCTCTTTTAGTCGTTTAAAAATTTAGTTTCTAGTGGTCGGTTAGGTCGGGTATACGTGTTGGCGATGTCGATTGCTTATCTTGTCAAATTGCTAAACAACGCTTTACCTTTTAATAAAAGTACTTCTATTTCCTTGCTCCTTTTGATCTTGTGCATTAAGATATTTGGGGACCTTCTCCCACACCTACCATGGGGGTCTAGATATTTTGTGATTTTTGTTGATGATTTTTCTCGCTATACTTGGCTTTTTTCTTCTCAAAAATCGCTCTGAACTTAAACAGATTTACTATAATTTCTCTGCTATGGTCCACACTCGGTTTTCTGTACTATTAAGCTTTTTCGTTACGATAATGCTAAGGAGTACTTGGATTACGATTTTCTTTCTTTTCTTGAGCTCATGGTACTCTTTCTCATCGATCTTGTGCGAGCACTTCCCAACAAAATGGGAGCGAAAGAAAGCAATCATATTCTAGACACTACTCGGGCTCTTCTCCTTTCTTCTTCTTGTCTGAAAAATTTTGGGGAAGTCGCCTTCATCGCTATCCATACCATCAATCGAGTTCCTACCCTGTCATAGCTAACACAACTCCTTCTGGCGTTTGTATGGTTCTCCTCCTGATTATACCACTCTTAAAGTTTTTGGTTCTGCTTGTTTTGTTCTCCTTCAGCCTCATGAACACACTAAACTAGAACCTCGTTCTCGTCTTTGTTGTTTTCTGGGGTATGGTATTGAACATAAAGGGTATCGTTGTTGGGATCCTATCTCCAAGCGTCTTCGTATTTCTCGTCATGTGGTCTTCTGGGAACACAAAATGTTCTCCACTCTTTCTAAGTTTCACCTACCACAGTCCACCCACTCACCGGTCTTCACTGATATTTCTATCGATTTGTTTTCTAATGACTTTAATGCAGATTCTGATCCCATGCTTTCACAGCCGCCTATGCCTATCGTCCATCCTGAGGATCCTGTGTCAACTGATGGCCCTCCGCCTTCTCCGGCTCCGGTGGAGGTTTCCCCGGCCTCTATTTCCATTGAGGTTCCTCCTCCACCTGAGCGTCATTCTACCCGGGTAAGGCAACCTTCTGCTCTTCTCCGTGATTATATTGTTGGTTCCACTGCTTTTTGCTCTCATAAGCCTACTTCTTATCAAGAAGCTTCTTCTGACCCTCGTTGGCAACAAGCTATGACTGATGAGCTGCAGGCTTTTGAACAAACTCATACTTGGGACGTAGTTGATCTTCCTCCTGGCAAGCGTACTGTTAGTTGCAAATGGGTTTACAAGATCAAAACTCATTCTGATGGTTCCATTGAGCGTTACAAAGCTCGCCTTGTCGCCCGAGGATTTAGTCAAGAATATGGGATTGACTATGAGGAAACATTTGCTCATGCGTCTGCCTTACTTCGGGCCTTAGCTTCTTCTTTCTTTCCGCCGCCACTGGCATCTTTCTCAAATGGATGTCAAGAATGCATTTCTCAATGGTGATCTCACTGAGGAAGTATTTTTGCAACCTCCTCCTGGTTCTTCTTGTAACAACCCTCATCACGACATCGCTACGTCTCGACATCGTTAAACCGAGATCCGAGACCGAATTGACTAATCAGAATCGCTTGAATGCATTTGTCCATCTGTTAATCGTTTATCGATCTGTTCATGTTTATATGTTTAAACTGTTAATTGAAGGCCTTATCGACGGCCAAATCGAAAATTGATTGAGGTTTTGTGTTCATCATAATTAATGTAATTTTATGGCATATTCATCCGGAAATCGATTTGGTATGATTAAATTAGATTAAAATAAGTTTAATCAAAGAATTGGCCCTAATTACCATATTGCCATCTAGTGGGCCTTTGTTTATTATATGTTGAGCCTTATTACATGCAACCAAAGCATTTTCCATCAGCCTTTGAGAAGTGAGAACCGACTAGAGAGAGAGAGATAAGAGATTTGTGAAATCAACTAGGAGATTGGCTTGGAACTTGAAGAATTGAAGTGTGTATTGGCAAATTGAACCTCAAGATTAGTAATTAAGGAACCTAGGTATGAATTTCATCCTCTTGATTGTGCCTTTAAGTGGATTCATGCATGGTTCATGTTTAATTGAAGAGCTAAGACTTGTTTTAGTTCATATAGGTTGGATTGAAGTCAAATTCATGCATGCATGTATATATTGATGAGTTTGAGTTGAATTCTTGGAGAATTGTCACATGCATGTTCATGGTATTGTTATAGTCCATGTTTTCAACTTGCTTTTCAAAGAATTGAGCTCATTTGAGCATGATTGGAAGCTTAAAATTGGTTTAAAGATCATGCATATCATGTTTTGAAAGTGTTCTTGAAATTGGTTTGAAATTGAGTTTAATTGAAACACCCTTGGGCCTTGATTTCTTAAATTGAGTTTTAAAACTTGTTATTCTATGTGTTTGAAAGAGTTTTCCAGAAAATGGGCCCAAGAGGATCAAATTTGGAGCATCAAAACTTGGTTTGAAACTCAGAGGTTGAATCTGGATTTTCCAGATTTTGGACGTCCGCTCGAGGGGGGGAAGTGCCGCTCGAGCGGGGAATGCATGCTCCCAGTATTTTCTCGCATTGTTTTACAGTCCGCTCGAGCGGGGATTTTAACGCTCGAGCGGGAAAATCGAGCATCCAGCATTTTTTTGCACCTTTCATCAGTCCGCTCGGCCGGAATGTACGCCGGCGTGGCCTTTAGGCTTGTCCGCCGAAAGGGAAACTCAAGGCCGAAATGAGGCCCTGTTTCATCGAAAAATTCGAATTGCTCCCTTAGTGCTTTTTTTGCATCCTCATCGCATCCTAGGCATTCTTAGGCCTAGTTTAAAGCATCTTAATGAAGATTTAAGCATAGAACCACACCGAGGGAATTTAGAGATTTAATTATCATCCTTTCCAACTGTAAACTTAGTGTGTGTTCTATTGATCGATTGTTTAGGGTTGACTTCGGGACGCGCTCTAGCTCTCGATAGCCCAATCATCGTGAGTAACAGATGTGTAAAGATATGTTCAAAATGGTTATCTTTTGAATAATTGTTTATCAACTGCATCGAATCGATATTATTTATGAATGAATGTATGTCCTATTTCTGAATCAGACAGGCATCCTTAGCACCTACTGTTATTGACTGTTACAGAGCTCTGTCGGTTTCCTTGTGGAACCATACTGATTGATGGCCATCATTATTGTTGGGTCTGCAAAGACCCGGTCCTTTTGGACCTACTGTTTATAGGCTAATGGATGTACCACATATGACTGATTGATTGAAATATTGATTGACTGAAATACTGAAAGATTGAAATACCGTATAATGAATTGATTTCATTACTGTAAGGACATTCATTCATAACCTCTTTACACGTTATGTTATTCACTGGGCTTTAGCTCACCGCTATATATATATGTAGGTGTACAGCACCGCATCGCGCTAGAAGCGTGGTTACTCCTGCTTTTGTCAAGCCTATGAACTCTCAACGCGAGGTTCCGAGTATAGATCGCCGGTGTCTTAGCTTCACCCAACTGCTATTGTATCAGATAGACCGCATCAGATCGCACTGCCATCGTAATGTTAATAGGATTAGGTCCTCAGATCAATGTTTGTAATCGATTGTATAGATCGAACTGCTCAACGAATGAATGCATGAAAAATCTTTTTGGCATACTGGTATCACGGCTTCGTTGGACATCGTTATTTATCAGTATTGGCTTCCGCCATGCCCTCAGACTCAGATATCGTTTCATCATAAGCGTGCCTTCGGAATCTCTTGACATCGCGGCATTCTGCTAAACCCATAGGCGGGTTTGGGTCGTGACACTTCTTCCTCAAACAAGGTTTGTAAACTCCGTGCTTTATATGGTTTGAAACAAGCTCCACGTGCTGGGTTTGCCAAGTTCACTCTACCATTCAGAACTTTGGTTTTTCTTCCAAAGGCCCATGATTCGCTTTATTTATCCGTAGAAGACGAAGCAGGTACTATTCTCCTTCTCCTTTATGTGGATGATATGATCATCACGGAGATGACACGATGGGTATTTCTAGTCTCAAACAGCTTTTCATCGCCAGCTTTGAGATGAAAGATTTGGGTGCACTTAGCTACTTCCTTGGCTTGGAAATTTCTCAAGATTCCTCGGTTATTTTCACTCGTGCCAAGTATACTTCGATCTTCCGAGTCGTGCTAACCTTTCCGATTGCAAAGACGTCACTACTCAGTTGATCCTCGACTCGTCTTTTACACCTCTTGACGGCCTTATTGTCGATGCAACTTTATATCGCCAATTAGTTGGTAGTCTTGTCTATCTCACGCTTACTCGTCCGCACATTGCTTATCTGTTCACATTGTCACCAATTTATGATCGCTTCCTCGCCTCCACACTATGTCGCTCGGTTCGTGATTTTGCGCTATCTCAAAGGAACTTTGTTTCATGGTCTTCACTATTCCCTCACTCTTCTCTACAACAGATGCTTTTTCTCGATGCCGACAAGTGGGGATCCTACCGATCGTCGTTCCACTACCGGGTTCTCGCTTCTTGGGTACTTCTCTCATTTCTGGCGTAGCAAGCAAACCCTTGTTGCTCATTCTAGTATCGAGGCCGAGTATCGTGCTCTTGCAGATATTACTCAGAGCTTGTGTAACCGTTGGCTTCTTTCTGACATGGGTGTCCCTCATTCCGCTCCCACTAATCTTTATTGTGACAATCAAAGTGCTATTCAGATTGCTCATAACGATGTCTTCCATGATCGCACCAAGCATATTGAGATCGATTGCCACTTCATACGACAGCATGTTGCTAGTGGCCATGTTCGTCTTCTCTTTGTTACCTCTCACGATCGATCACGACCTCTTCACCAAAGCTCATCTTCCAGGCCGCTTTTCTGATCTCCTCTCCAAGCTCAAATTGATATCTGATTTACAACCTTGGGCTTGAGGGGGGGGTTAGCTGTATATTATTATTATACTAGTAGTATCATAATCAGTATCTCTATTTGTCTTTGTATCTCTCTCAATCTCTATCTCCTTACTTATCTAGGTTTTCTTTCTCTTTCTGCCTATATATAGAGGCTTCTCTTATTGTATTATTCATTCAATTCAATACAGAGTTTATTCTTTCTCTTCTCTCATTACTTTCATAACAGTCTTATTAAACTAAAAAATTTATTTTATTTTTTGTGACTATTTTAATCAAAAAAAACCCACAAACTTACTTTCCAAACGGAGCTATATATAGCTGGTTGAAGCAGTTGACAGCTATCAAAAATTATATCAAATGGGAAAATTTGTAAAGAGGCCGATGCAAAATTGGTGGTCCAACCAAAATGTGACAATTAACGGTGTCCTAAATCCTTGTAAGCATACGTCTGTTTCTTCCCCCACTCTTTCTCGTTATACACCACTTGCATTATGAAAATGGTAGTACTAGTGGTAATAGACAATTTATACAAAAGAGGATAGCAAGAAACAAATAAAATAAAATAAAATAAAATGGACCCACCATATCAATGATTAACATGGTCACTATGGTCTCAAATTTTGCACCCAAAAGCCTAACTGGGGCATTGCAGTTTTCATGTTAACACTAGTGAGCATTGATGTGTTTTTCTTTTAATTGCTCTTTCTCCTTTAGTCAATGCTACTGAGTGCCTCCCACTATAGGATTGTGTAGTATTGAAAATTTAAGTGAATAATATTTAAGAAATATATTAAAATATTATAATAAAAAAATTAGTGAAAATATGTTGAAATCATGAAAAATGTCCCTATTAGTTTATTTGGGATAAATTACACCAACATTTTTTGAAATTTGGAGTAGATATAGTAAACCTGTAGTTGTAATGAGTGGTCAGTATATTATTTGATTATCTATGTATTAATATTATATTGATAACAAGCATGAGTGGTGATAATTATAAATATAATATTGACACTTGAGATGATAGTAATATAAAATAATAAAATATAAATATTATTATGTATTTGTAATGAATGGAGCTGTATTGCCATAAAAAAATACAGTAAATTACTATAATACTCTCCACAAGCAATGATCCAACAATTCTCTATCTTTTATTTTTTATTTTTTTATAAGAAATAAGGTGCATTAGAAAGAAATCAGTTATACAAAAGGCATTGGTATGGAGCCCCTATAGCGTATAATTGTAGTGTTGCCATATTTTTGGATCAAATACTTGTAAAAAAAAAAAAAAAAAAGAGAGATAAAACACTTTTTTTTTAAATAGGGGAAATTACATTTCAGTATATGTTTTCAAAACAAATTTCAAATTAATAATAAAACTTATCAATTTTAATAATTGAAATTAATTTTTTTTTATAATTTTGTAATTTTTTGTGTGTCTTACCACTGACACGTGATTGTCCTTTTAAAATTAAAAAAAAATCCAATATTTTAATTATTTTGTTAAATTTTTATAAAAAATGTGTAAAAAATAAAAAAATAATATAATTAAATATTTTATTTTTTTACTATTTTAATCAAAAACAATTCACCGCAATCATAATATGTCAAAAATATGCTGGTAAAATAGTGCGGATTTATTGTTGCTAGAGCAATAGTGGTTGTGTCAAAAGTAGTGTACAATCAATCGTTGCACAGAACGGTAGTTCTCCAGCCTGACAACAGTCACTATGCCTTGTTTGGGAGTTAGTGGTTGGGGCTTTTTTTAAATTAAAATAGTCAAAAATAAATAAATAAATAAATAAATTTTTTAATCTAATAAGATAAAACATCAACCCATAATCTTTACATTTTTTTTCTCACAAAAAGTCAAAAAAATCAAAAAACTCTTCCCACCCCAGGTTAGAATAGTCAAAAAATCAACTCACTTTTCAAACAAACCCTATGAGAAATTGTTTGGAATGATTTAAATATGTATATTTTTTTAATTTTTTTTAAAAGATATTCTAAAAAATAAAAGGACAGTGTAATTCAAATAAGTATATTTATTTAGGAGGTACCAAACAAACTCTTAAGAGTTCGTTTGGGAAGTGAGTTAGTTTTTTGACTTTTTAGATTTTTGGTTATTTTAGAGGTTGTTTGAGATATTCTAAATAAGTATATTTTTTGACTTTTTATGAAATATGAGTTGAGTTTGAAGTGATGTAGTAGAGAGGTGATGTGACTTAAATAGAATAGTAACTTTTTGAATTTTTTAGGAGATACCAAATCTAGCCTTAGCCTGGGATTAAAAAATCTCGTTTGGGAATGATTTTTTAACTTTTTTGACTTTTTGTCAGAGAAAGAATGTAATGATTATGGATTAAATGTGATGTTTTGTCTTATTAAAGTAAAAAACTTATTTTGTCTTTTTGTGGGTAATAGTGTTATAATTAATAAAAAAAGATGGGATTTATAATTTTAAAATAAGTGATTAAAAAATATAAAAATATATATAATAATTTATGATTGATGAAAAATATTATCATGTAATATTTTGGACCAATTAATAATTTTTCTATAAATTATGTTAGGGATTTTAAATATGTATATTTTTTAATAATATCACGTAACCACACCTATATATGCAAGTGAAATTACAGTCCCGCTACATACACCCACTGGGGGTCGACCCCCAGTGAGGTGGCAGCCCGTGATTCGCCAGTTTCATTTTTTTTTTTTTTTACTCTAAGGCCAATCACCCCAGCCACGTCAGCTGGGGGTCGATGGGGGTCGCCCCCAGCTGGGGGTAGGACGCATTCCTCGTGAAATTATTAGTTGGTCCTGGCCACTAAGTGATGCCCAACAGTATTAGGCTTGGTTTGGGAACAGGCTATTTTAGTAATTTTTTAGCTTTTTACAAAAAGGTGTGCAGAAAAGTAGAAATGTGATGTGATGTGTTTTAGTTGACTTTTTGACTTTTTGGCTATTTTAGCCACTTCCCAAACATAGCTTTAGTATTATAATTAATAAAAGAGGTGGGATGTAAAATGTTAAATTAGGTGATTAGAAAATATAAAAAAAAATATAATAATTTATGATTGATGAGCAATACTATTACGTGATGCTTTGTACCAATTAAATTTTTTTTCCTCAAATAGTGATATAGAGCTCTAAAATTAGACCTCTAAAACCAATTCTAATAATATAGCAAAGTAAAAAAACACAAATTAAAATATCAAATCATATGATAAAGCTCACTTCTAAAACTCTCTTTAAAATTCTTTTCTAGAAATTTTCAAACATTTCTCTGTTTTTATAGGAAAAAAATACTTGAAACTCTCATTTTTTAAAAATTCTTACAACTCCTTTAATTTCAATCATTAATATATATATGAGATCTATTTATATATGTGTGAGACTTACACCATGAATCGTAAAAATTTTTAAAAAGTTATGAGAGTCTTAAAAAAAAATAGGAATCTCAATGTGAAAGAAAGAAACCTTGTGGAGCAATCACTGTCACGTGAGTTGGAAGTTATTCCCTGACAGTGTGCAGATATGAAATTACTTTAATACCCTTAGATTTCAAAACTGTCCATACGGATACGGATAAGCCGCGTAGTGCAGCCTCTTATAAAATTTTGTTAATTTCCGTGGGATATGATGGATTGATTGATTCTGCTGCCGCTACAGAGGATGCAAGGCGCACGTGTGTCTCCTTTCACCCGTAGCCAAAGCACGTGACAATCCCAACCATCATCACCACATGTCTTAACGGTTCAAGATAAAACCCCCCCTATTTTAAACTTTAAAAAAAAAAATCAATTTAATTTTTATTTTCTTTTAATTTGAATTTGATGAGGGATAGACAGAAGTGGTCCGTGCAATACAGCTGTCACTGCAACGGTTACAAAAGCATTGAAAGGACGATTTCACATATCTCTCTTTTCCTCTCTTTTTGTCGCTTTCTACTTCTACTTTTCCTTATTTTTTTTATTTTTTCTGTTTTTCCTCCCCCAACTCATTTTGTCATTATGCAATCTGGACCCCTTCCTCTTCTCCCAAATTGGTTAGCTTTGGTCACATTTTTTTTTTAAAAAAAAGCTGATTGCTGTGGCTTATAATTCATATGGATCAACGTCAAAGTACAATTTTTATGGGTTTGAAATTTTAACTTACCAACATGTTTCCTATCTTGAAAAAAAAAGAAAAAACTTACCAACATGTTCTATGTTCAAATTTGTCTAGAGATTATTTGTCGGACAATGTTCATTGTATTTAAAAAATAAATTTTATTTGTATACTTAATAACAAATGGAATACAGAATAAATAAAGAAAATGAGAGAATTTATTTGATTACAAAAATCAAACCAAAAAATAAAATAAAATAAATAAAACAAATTTTTATTTTGTTACTAAAACAAAATGAAAATATGAAATAGAAAAATAATAAAATAGAATATAAATTAATTACTTACCAAACAAATTTTTTGATCAAATCCAATGTTTAACACTGTGTCCTTAAGACAGATTCGTCTTCTCTATGGTGCTTTCAGAATGTAGACATCTATCTCTCAGGATAAAATGATCAATAGTAAATAATAGCAGTACTACAAATTGTTTACACAACGAACACACTAAGTGTTTACACTCTTTCTCACAGAAATTTAATGCAACAAAATGCAAAGAATTATTGCAAAGGAGAAGTATGAAAATTGTGAATGAAAAATCAATAGAGGGTCTGTCTATTTATAGGAGAAAAAGTGGTTATTTGGTTTGAATTAAACAGGTGCAAACACATTGATTTTGAATTGAGCAGATATAACCTTGTTTAGGTTTGAATTTGAATAAATCTTGAAATTGTTCCGGTATAAATTCAAGCAGATAAAAACCGGGCAGAATTTTGGTAGAGGGAAAAATCGGACAGGTTTTTTCCGGAATTAATTTGAATTCTGGATAGAAATAGAAATTTTATTTTACCAAAAAATTAAATTAAATTCAAATATTTTTTGCCGAAAAAGATAGGTATTCAGCCGGACAAGCCCAACCTTACATCACACACCCGTGCCCAAGCCTAGCTCAGATGGACGACGACGCGCGTGGTTATTTTTGGGTCCATGGTCTAGCCCAATTTGCCCATAACCTCTCCCTTCTACAAACTTAATTCCAAACTTTACAAACCCATAAATTTCTTTCCACCAAACTAATGTGGGGCAAGCCTTTATTCAAATCTTTAAGGATTTTTCATCAAAACTCCATTTTCATGGAGCACACTTTGGTTTCAATTTTCCAATCACCCGATAATGGTTTTGAGCAACCAAATATACTACATGAATCACAACGTAGCATAGAACGAGTTACTACCTTGACCTGTGAAATTCGGCGCGAAGGTCCCACCTAAAAAATATATTAAAGTTGAGAAAAAATCAGATTTTTCCAAAACTTCAAAACCATTTCTAACACTATCAACTAAATATTTGTGGTTCAATAATTCTAAAGAAAAAAAAAAAAAAAAAACATGGTGTAATGTAAATGAAATAATAACCACTTTAGTTGTAAGCTTTATAGTCCAATGTGTATAACCACAATTACTTTATATGGTTAATTTTGTTTTTAGGCCACTTGGAAGGATATTTATTTTCATCTCTTGTTTTCGAGATCTAGTAGTGTCACAATGTCATTTCATTTCTTTTCTTTTCCTTTTTTTTTCTTTTATTCCTTGATTTGTCATATCTATAATTTATAAATGATCTAATCATCGTTATTCTTTATTAATCCTCATTCCTTACAAGAAGATATACTTTTGATGACAAATTTTGGCAACGGTATGAAAAATCAGTCACTAAAAGATCACTTTCCATGATGATTTCTCAGACCATCATCCGAAAACTTATTGCCCAAACCGAATTCGTTTCCTTATACTCTATTCTTTAATGGTTTATGCACTGCTTAGTTATGTCTTCCTATATATTTTTAGGTCAGTTGGCCTACTTGGTCAACAAACTTTAATTGGATTAATTGTTTATCATTTTTTACCTTTTTATTTGCTTACCATGTAGTTTCCCTATCATGAACTACATTGATCTATAATTCCATACGATAATTCATAATACGTGAGCTCAGATAATTTGAACCAATGACTTGTCACTAGAACTAGACATTAATACTGTGTTTGGTTGAGAGATTTGGAGAGGAATTTGAAAAGGAAAACGGGAAAAGGTGTGTGAAATTAGGTGAAATGTAGGTATATTTTATTCACATTTCACCAAACTTTTCCCTTTCCCTTTCCCTTTCCAAATCCCTCTTCAAATCCTCCAACTAAACATAGCGTAAGTGATTTTTTATTGATTTTCCAAAATAAAATTTTATTTATTAGTATTTGTTTTTGTTAAAAATGAAAAAAAAAAAGAAAAAGAAATTGAGAAGTGAAGTAGTGCCACAATGTGCAAATCTTTTGCAATTTTGGTGCTTAATTCTATAGTATGATTGATTGTGTTTACACATCAATTTTTTGGAAAACCAAGTGACAACTTTGTTTAATCATTTTTTATAAAAATAAAAAAAAATCATCGAATTTTACTTTAATTTTTAAGTGACTTTATAAAATTTCCACCAAAAAAAAAAATTCAAACAAACGGAAAAAGAATTGTTTTTGCCAAACGTAACCTCAGAAGAAGAATCATTTCTCTCCAGGTGGATAGGACAGTTCAGCATGAGATGTGAAACTCACCAAAGATTCAATTTTAATGGTCTATTCCATTCATTTTTTATGATTCAATGTATAGATTATTAATAAATAAATAAATCAGAATGAGCTAATATCTATAATCATATAATTTTATCATATTTATCTTTAAAATATGGACGACAATTATAATTTTACTGTTTATTTTTATAAGCAAAAAATGTTAAAACCTAAATTTTGAGCAAAATAAAAACTAAAATCAAACATATGGTGAGTCTCACGAGCTGAAAACTGAACTATCCAATTTACTAAAGTGGACAGAAGAGGAGCTAAATTGTAAGAACATAATTTTCTTACAATGATGGTTTGCCTATCCACTAAATTATTAATTATTTTTAAACCACTCTTAAACACTTTTTTAACTATTAATAAATTGCTGAGGTTCTTGTGGTAGTGATATGTTAGACAATTTTCACAGTATTTAAATTACTTAATTCTATTTGTGTACTAAGCGACAAGCGAATATAAAAGAAAAATAGGAAAGGAGAATGAATGTTTGATTATCAAAATCAAACTAGAAAAAAAATTAAATAAATAAAAACAGATTTTATTTTGTTACAAAAATAAAATTAAAATCTGATTTAAATAAACAATAACAAAATAGGAAACAAATAAATAACTTACTTGATTAATATCTTCGAATAATAATATGATCAAGTCCAGTGTTCGACACTGTCTCCTTAAGACAGATTCGTCATCTCCACGGTGCTTTCAGAACATGAACATCTATCTCCCAAGATGAAATGATCAACAACAAATAAATGCAGCACTACAATTTATTTGTTCAACGAACACACTTAGTGTATACACTCTTTCTCACAAAAATTAAATGCAGCAATATGAAGAAAATAGATGCAGAATTATTTTGGACAAATTTAGTGAATCTAAATAACAAATGAGAGCTAGTCTATTTATAGATGGATTGGTGGCTTTCCATTTTAAATTAAACAGATACAAATCTATTTAAGGCACTGTTTGGTTTTGAATTTTGAACATATACCCAAATCTGTTGCATAGATAAAACCGGTTTTGGGTTTGAATATGGACAGATTCGGATCTATCTAAAACCTACACAAAATTCTGGAGAGCTGCAACGATTTGAATTCAAAAATTGAAATTAATCTGGACAGAAATTCGAACAGATTTTATTTCAAAAAATAAAATTTAAATTCAAATATTTTTTGCCGAAAAAGATTAGTATTAGGCTGAACAAGCCACACCACGCACCGGCGCCCAAGCCCAGCCCGCCTGACCGGATGGACAACGCACATGTGGTGATTTTTTTGGTCCAATGGGTCTAGCCTATTTTGTCATAACCTCCATCTCTACAAAACTTGGGCACCCCTTGGGGCACACCCCAAGTTTCAATCCCATGCCTTATAAACCCATTCAAAACTTTTCACCAAATCAATGTGGGACAAGCCATTTTCCAACCTTAAGGAATTTCCACTAAAACTCCATTTCCATAGAGCACACTTTGACTTTAATTTCCCATTCACTCGATAATGGTTTTAAGCAACCAAATATACCACGTGAACCACAACGCGGCATAGAATGTGTTACCAATTTGACCCACGAAAATCGACGCACGGGGCCCACCTAAAAAATAGACTAAACTTAGAAAAAAAATTCTAGTTTTACCTAGAATTTTCTTAACCATTTCTAACAATCTCCCACATGAATAGAATTTGATGACAACGGAAATGCAACAATATGCAGATTTTATCGAAAGAGTATAAGTCGAAAATATCTTGCATCAGAAGAGGTAGCTTTCGGCCTTGTTCCTTCCTTAGTGATAACCTATTGGACTTTCTAGCTAACCAATGGACGCAATGCCTTAAATTGTTCAGCCGTTTGTGTAAGCCAAGATAATAGATTTCACACAAAATATCTTCTAACACATCGTGGTTCTCACTGTTGTGTTCATTTTGGCCTTAAACGCTCCTGATTTTCATGAGTGTTTTTAGAGAATTTAGCCTCTTCATTTTCATAGAACCGGCCCCAGTTCGACACTCATATAGATGATTCTTATTGTAAGTATCTCTTTATACTTGTCTTGATTTTTATACCTAAATCAAGATATAAGTAATCATTAAAAGAAAAGCTTATCCTTATACCCCTACAGACAACACATGTTGCCGATATCACTCCCACCATAGGAATGGGTAAAGAATTTTAATCCCTTGGTGATTTCTGGCGAGCCACACATAACTTAGTTGTCCCTTTGAACTTAGTTCTTGGGATCTCCAGTCATATAAATAGGGTTACCATTATGATGACTCTTATGTAATAAGCTTTAATCCGATCCCCTTCGATGAACTATACATTAGCTCTTTTGTCAAACCTTTTGTTAACGGACCCGCAATATTCTCTTTAAATTTTATATAATCTATTGAAATTATTCCATTTGACAACAATTGCCTTACGGTATTATGTCGACGACGAATATGTCGTGACTTACCGTTATGCATGTGATTCTGTACCCTGTCTATTGCAGATTGACTATCACAATGAATGCAAATAGCTGGCATAGGTTTTGGCCACATTGGAATGTATTTTAAGAAGTGATGAAGCCATTCTACCTCTTCTCTTGCTTTGTCTAAAGCAATGAACTCGAATTCCATTGTGGATCGTGTGATGCATGTTTGTTTCGTGGATTTCAAGAAAGCGATGAGTGCCTCCCAGAGTAAAGACATATCCACCTGTGGATTTTGAATATTTAGTATCCGATATCTAATTTGCATCACAATAACCTTCGAGTACTGTTAGATATCGAGTAAAATTCAAACCATGATCACGGGTGAAACTTAGATATCTAAGAACCTGAATGATTGCCTTCCAATGGTCTTCTCCGAGGTTACTAGTGTACTTACTGATAGCATAAGCTATATCAAGACGAGTACAATTTATTAGGTACATTAGGCTTCCAATGATTTGGGAGTATTTTAACTGAGACACTGCATCACCTTTATTTTTTGATAAATAAAGACTGATGTCTACAGGTGTTCTAGTTACATTCAAATCATCCTTAATAAATTTATCAAGAATTTTCTCAAATAATGAGATTGAGATAACGCATATCCGTCAGATGTTTTAGTAATTTTCATCCATAATATAACATCTACAACCCCTATATCTTTTATATCAAATCTTCTGTTAAGCATTTGCTTAGTTGATTTGATCATGTTTTGACTGCTTCCAATGATAAGCATGTCATCCATATAAAGATAAACTATGACATATCCTTGGTCAGTGTTTTTAACATAGACGCATTTGTCACATTCGTTTATCTTAAACTCATTAGTAAGCATTGCATGATCAAATTTTTCATGCCATTGCTTAGGTGCTTGTTTTAATCCATAAAGAGACTTTATAAGCTGGCAAACTTTCTTTTCTTACTCCGACACTACAAATCCTTCGGGTTGCTCCATATAGATCTCTTCATTTAGATCACCGTTTAAGAAAGTTGTCTTAACATCCATTTGATATATCTCTAAATTAAACAACGTTGCTATAGCAATAAGCATGCAAATGGATGTTATTCTAGTCACAGGGAAATATGTGTCAAAATAGTCCAGACCTTCCTTTTGTCTGTAACCTTTTACTACAAGTCTTGTTTTATACTTGTCTATTGAACCATCTGCCTTCATTTTTCTCTTGAATATTCATTTATATCCAAGAGGTTTAGAACCTTATGGAAGATCAACCATTCCCAAGTATGATTTTGCATAATGGACTCAATTTCATTATTAACATCCTCTTTCCACAAAGGTGCTTCAGGACTTGTCATTGCTTCCTTAAAGCTTTGAGGTTCATTTTCTAACAGGCATGTCAGAAAATATGGACCAAAGGATTTTGATGTTCTCGCTCTCTTACTTCATTTTGGTTCATCATTAGTTAAATCCTGTTGGTCGAGACCATTACTAGTCTCTTCTGTTTGATTGTCATTATTCTCTTGACTTTGTATACAATCATAAGTTCTTTTCTGTGAACTTAATTCCTATCATTTCTTGTAAGGAAAGACATGTTCAAAAAACACAACATTCCTTGACTCTATAATAGTGTTCACATTTATATCAGGTATTTCTGATTTATAAGTCAAAAATTGATATGCACTACTATTCTGAGTATAACCAATAAACACACAATCTACTATTTTTGGTCCAATCTTAGTCTTTTTAGGAACAGGAACTTCAACTTTTGTCAAACACCCCTACACTTTTAAGTATTTGTAAGAAGGCGGTCGACCTTTCCACAATTCATAAGGAGTGCTGTTAGTTTTCTTGTGGGGTATTCTGTTTAGAACATAATTAGCAGACAATATTGCTTCCCCCCACAAGTTTTGTGGAAAGCCTGAATTTAGTAACATTTCATCATTTCTTTTAGGGTTCTATTCTTTCTTTTAGCAATTCCATTTTGCTGAGGAAAATAGGGTGCTGTAGTTTAGTGAATAATGCCATGTTGTACATAAAATTCATTTAATGGTGTATCATATTCACCACCCCTATCACTTCTAATATAAGTCAAAATATAACATCCATCACTTGTTGTCTATGATGTGCTTGAATCATAAATTTCAAATCATGATTCATAAATTTCAAACGAAAAATCTAAAATAATTATAACTACACAAATCAGAATTAATGTTTTGACAAAATCAAATTCTCATAAAAATTTTGCCTAAGAATCAAACAATTCAAAAAACCCATTTGATTGTAAGAGATACAATCAAATATTTGTGACAAAAGAAAATTACATTATTTCATCTAATGCAAGAGATACACTCCCATATTAATATAATGGTTTATGGTTTAAGAAATTCCACTACGCAAGTAAAATAATAATTAACGACATCTCATGTCATAAATTCAAAACAAACTAATAATCAACATAAAAGATTTCTTAAATTTACTTCCAATTAAATTGAACGATATAACTACATACATTTTCATGTTTAAATTTCTCTGATATTTATTTTCTAATTACTAAAACTAGAAAATAAATTATAATACAAAATAATTTTATTTTCCTTATTACTAAAACTAGAAAATAAAATATCACAATAATTTTCTATAACACCAAATAATATTCTGTAATTGTTAATGACACCAGTATATAACTACTAGTTGTCAAAGAAAATAGACAGTATATTACTACTATCTGTCAAATAGTTTATAAATACTATTTGTATTTTCTAACCAGAATATCACTTTGTGAAACACAGAAAATTAAATACAATAAAGATACAAAAATAATCTATCTTAAGATTGTTGAACAATTTTCACTGTATTTAAATTAATTAATTCTATTTGGCTACTAAACGACAAACAGAATATAAAAGAAAAATAGGAAAGGAGAATGAATTTTTGATTATAAAAATTAAACCAGAAAAAGAATTAAATAAATAAAAACAGATTTTATTTTGTTATAAAAAAAATTAAAATTTGATTTAAATAAACAATAACAAAACAGAAAATAAATAAATAACTTACATGATTAATATCTTCAAATAATAATATAATCAAGTCCAATGTTCGACATTGTCTCCTTAAGACAGATTCGTTCTCTCCACAGTGCTTTCGGAATATGGATGTCTATCTCCCAAGATGAAATGATCAACAACAAATAAATGCAACACTACAATTTATTTGTTCAACGAACACACTTAGTGTATATACTCTTTCTCACAAAAATTAAATGCAACAATATGACGAGAATAGATGCAGAATTATTTTGGACGAACTTAGTGAATCTAAATAACAAATGAAGGCTAGTCTATTTATAGATGGATTGGTAGCTTTCCATTTTAAATTAAATAGGTACAGTACATGTTCAATTTGAATTAAACAGATACAAATCTGTTTAAAACCTTTATTTAGTTTGAATTTTGAACATATACCCGAATCTATTGCATAGATAAAACCAGTTTTAGGGTTGAATCTGGATAGATTCGAATCTGTCTAAAACCTGTACAAAATTCTGGAGAAGTGCAACAATTTGAATTCAAAAATTGAAATTAATCCGGACAGAAATTTGGATAGATTTTATTTCAAAAAATAAAATTTAAATTCAAATGTTTTTGGCCAAACAAGCCCAACCATACACAACGCACCCACGCCCAAGCCCAGCCCGTTCGACCGGACAGCGGTGGCACGCATGTGGTGATTTTTTGGGTCCAATAGGTCTAGCCTATTTTGACCATAACCTCTCTCTATACAAAACTTGTATATCCCTTGGGGCACACCCCAAGTTCTAATCCCATGCTTTATAAATCCATTCAAAACTTTCCACCAAATCAATGTGGGACAAACCATTTTCCAACCTTAAAGAATTTCCACCAAAATTCCATTTCCACGGAGCACACTTTGGCTTCAATTTCTCATTCACTCGATAATGGTTTTGAGCAACCAAATATACCACGTGAATTACAACTGACATAGAATCGTTACCACTTTGACCATAAAAAATCAGCATACGGGCCCACCTAAAAATAAACCAAACTTAAGAAAAAAATTTAGTTTTACCTAAAATTTTTCCAACCATTTCTAACAGTAGCGCTTTAGAATGCGGTGAGTGAAAGATTTGGGATTTGAGCTGATGGATCAACAACGGCCCATTTAAGGAAATTGTTCTGAAAAGCAAGTTAAAAGTTAATTTTTTAACTCTTTTCTTTTTTCTTTTTTTTAAAAAAAAAACGTATAAAAAAAAATAGAGAGATGATATGACCTAAAAGAGATTAAAAGTCAAAAAGTGACTTTTAATTTCTTACCTAAAAGCCTAAGGATTATTTTAGAAAAATGGTTATAATCAGTTTTTTAGTTAAAAGCTGTTTATAAGCTGTTTATAAGTAACTTTTTTTGTGACCACTTCCCAAAAAGGACCTAAGTTATAACCTAATTTTACTAACATATTAATATTTTATCTTTGACACACAAAAAGAAAAAAAACTACTAATAAAGTATTTATAAAAATAAATTATTGCAAAGAATCTCAATCCAAAAACAACCAACATCAATTTATTGAATTTTATGAGTTAGCACCGACTAGAAGGCGTAGGGAAAGTTTCAAGATATTTTTGTACATAGCAAAGAAAAATGCTTTATAAAGATGAGATGGTAGAAAAAAAGTCAAAAATCATACGGAGGTATTTGGTAGTAGGTAACACGTACGAGTAACCGAAACGGATACGGATCTCTCATCTCTCACACACACACACACACACACACACACACACTCTCTCTCTCTCTCTCTCTCTCCTATTCATCATCACAATCTTTCCTGCCCACCTTCCCCCGCCCTTCCAACCTGTTCTATTAATTATAATTAGAATAGTCTAATCTAATTAATACTCTTTTTTCCAACATAATAGATTAGTTAATTAGTCTAGGAGTTTAACTAGTGTGCACCAATACAAGATTAAAAAGTTTTTATGGTAAATAGAAGTCATTTTTTATAAGATTGTGTGGTAAGTAAGACAACAAAAATTGTCAAATTCCTTTTGCGGTCCATTTCGTTATAGTAATGAGTGGCTGGATTTTTAATTTATTTATTGTTGAGATTAGGGCTGCATTTCGGATATGTTCACTCAAATTTTCGATTTGTCCAAGTTTAGATCAGAGTGCAAATTATCTATTCAAGCTTGGTTCAGGTGTGACCACTGACCACCTATTCACATTTGCTCAATCTCAAACAAATTTGGACTAAGCTTCGGTTATCTATATTCAACATACACACAAAATAAAATAAAATACATTTTATAAATTAGATTACCAAGCTTGAGTTACACAATTTAATGTATTGCGATATGATAAAATTGTTTGGAAAAACTATATATATATAATAAGAAATTTAGTTTAAATTATGTGTACTAAATAGCATTGTACTATGATTTAATTCAAAAATAAAAATTAATCATTATGATATAGGAATAATTTATATTAATGATAAATTTGAAATTGTTGTGAGAATTTCTACCCAAATTTTGTTCAAAGTTTAAAGCAACATAGTGATTGTGTATGATACTCCAAAATGGATTTTGATCATCTCTAGAGTGATTTGGGAAGTTGGTTAATGTGGGGACATAATTTTTAAATGACAACACATAGTCGAGGTGGCACCGAAGTGCGTACAGTCATGGCCGAGATCATCGGTTAAGTTTGAGATTATCTGCGAAGATATCTGAAATTCAGGATATGCGGATAAGGGACAAGAGTCCTAGAATGAGAGAGGACTTCAGTTTGGATAAAGATAAGACTCTTACTGAGTTTATCCCAATCTAACTGGGAGTCCAAGATTAGCATTGAGCTATAGTTCACTGAAACTAGGCTTCTATTGAGATTAGGTCAGTGTCACTATAAAAGAAAGGTACCATCGTGGGTCTAAGGTACGCTTTTTTTATTCTGAATAGTGAGTTAAGCACTTTTGCTATCTTTGAGAGATAACTGACTTGATCGTCGAAGTGCCTCCGAGTAGACGAACCACCGCCGGAATCTCTTCTTTTTGTGACAGGTCGTTCGGGCTTAATCTATTATGTCAGTGTTCTCCAACTGAGTATCTATTTGTCAGTGTGGTCAGAAATCGACTCACACAATTTGGCGCCGTCTGTGGGAAAGAAAGGAGAATAGATGGCCAACGACGAACAGAAAGAGAAGGTTGGGGACGATATCCCTACTGGAAGTGGCAAACATGTTGACCTTGACGTCAAGGAAAATAATTACCTTGAAAACTTCGGTCGAATCCGGAGAAAGACATCGGCCAGGAGGGCCACGTACCAAAAAAATCAGATCGAAACGGGTATTATAATGAGGACGACCTCCAGGTATGAAAAGATAGATGCCTGCGGAGGGACGGCGAGATGAAGAAAATGGCGAACAAATTGGCGGACCTGCAAACAGTCATCAATTTCATGATGCAAAATAACGTCATATAGCCACCGTTCCCGTTACAAGATACGCCAATTCCAGCGGCCAAGAAAGATGCCCCAAAAGGGAGGCAGAAAACAGTTTCTGCAGTCCCGCAGCACGATAGGACCAAGGGATATTCTCACCGGCTTTCATGGGAGAACGAATATGGAGAATTAACGAGAAGAGAATCCCAGAAGACATGTTGAACCAAAGAAGCCTGCACCAAAGAGTATCGGGATGTTCAAGGGAAGGAACTTTGTTTCGACACGACCAATGGAGGGAGGTCCAAAAGGACTCATAATGACACTGGAAGTAGTGCACCAAAAAGGTTGAAATCTGGAGATAGCCAAGCTCCTGGACGGACCAAGGAGGATCTGAGGGATTACCTCTAGAGAAAACGACAAGATGCCGAGGTAACTTCTCCGGTCAAACCGAGAACGCTGTTTTTGGTAGAATTGGATAAATTTGAAGCCCTGAAAAAGTTCAATATGTTGAGATTCCAAATATACGACGGTAAGTTGGACCCCAACTTTCACGTCGGCTTCTACCTGAACTCGATGGCACTATACATTGGGAACGAGCCATTGCTTTGCAAGGTGTTCCCCTCATCCTTCGGAGAAATTGTATCGGATTGGTTTCACAAATTGCTGAAAGGAACAGTGAAAACCTAGGAAGGCCTAAGCGAGATGTTCGTGGCAGGTTTGTGACAAACAAACTCTGACCATTAAGGGTGGACTCCTTGATGGCTCGAGAATCGATGAGGATGAAAGCCTTAGGGCCTATGCCAAGAGGTACTATAAGGTGTTCAACCGAATACCAGGGTGTAACCAAGAGGTGGCGGTCGTATCTTTCAAGAACGGCCTAAATGATGATTGTCTACTTTGAAAATCACCGGCAAAGAGATTGCCAAAAAGTATGGAGGAACTTATGGCAAGAATAGAGAAGTATGCCAGAGTCGAGGAGGATACGCCAAGGACTAAGGCATCAAAACAAGAAAGAAACAACTCGCCAAGCGAAATTTGAAGTAATTGTGGATATAATAAGCAAGAGACAGGATTAAGGGCCACACAGGCAGTGACAACCGTATTCCGAATTCTGGTCTACAAAGTCTCGGAGAGAATCTAGAATCAGCCCTATTATAGAACACCAGAGAGGATTCCTGGTGAATTTATGGAAAGAAGTCAGGGAGAAAACAATGTGCTTACCACAATGAGGATGGGCACCTAACTCAAGGGTGTAGAGCCCTAAAGGCACATCTGGAAGACCTGGTAAGACAAGGTCATCTAAGGGACCTGGTAGATGAGACCAGGACAAAGGAAAAGCAAGCAAGCCTGCCTCAGGCACCGACAGCACCACCCCCACCGGCACCGCAACCACAAGCAGGCAGACCTTGAGTGATCAATGTGATTTACTCGAAGGTCAATGAGAACAAGATATGTGGGGAAACTCAGAAGGTAAAACACTTACAACATATGTATCAAGTCCGGCAGAAGAGACCTAGGGCTAGGCGTGTGCATAATACTGCCAAAACCGCACCGAGCCGCACCGCCAAGGCAAATTCGTTATTATTTGTCAATCGAACCGCCGGTTTTTGGTAAGAAAAATGGCAAATTCTAGTGACACTTTTATCAATCCGCCGGTTTCTATTTTTCTTCCAAACCGCACCGACCCACACCGCTATTAAATCATGTTTTATAAGATTCTAAAAATTCTTTTTTACTTAAGTTTGCTTGTTGTTCTATACCTTAGAATATAGTATTACATTACTGCTCAAGAGGAATTCAAAATGTTAGTAATCCAAAATAAAGTTGGATTCTAATTCACTTTTCATTTTTTTTTTTTTTTCTGGCCATGTTGCAAACTTGTATCAGCTCACTTTTTAATCTAAATACTTTTCAACAGTAAATATTTTCAATATATTGTAAACCCTGAATGATATAAATTTTATGTATTGTATTTTATCATTGTAGCTTCCACAGATGCTTGTAATGAACTGATGGCATAGTCGTTGATATTATCATGTTGTTGCTACACTTGTCATATCGGAAGAAAGCTTAAGATGCTTAACATCAGTATCTCTCATCTTTTTTACTCTTTGATATAAGTTTTGTAATTTGAATTATATTTTTTATAAAGCGCCAATCACTTAGAAATGAGCAAATCCACCATTATTTTCCAATCGAACCGCCGATTTTTGATAAGGAAAATGGCAAATTCTAGTGACACTTTTATCAATCCACCACCCGCCATACGCTTTCTATTTTTCTCTCAAACCGCACCAACCCGCACCGCGCACACCCCTACCTAGGGCAGACGAGTGTCAGGGACCAGTGGTGTCCTTTACTGAAGACGACTTAGAGATGGTGCAGCATCCACACAACAATGCCTTGGTAATATCCCTCCAGATTGGAGAATGCCAGGTAAAACGAATTCTGATCGACTAGGGCAGCTCTTATGACATCATGTATGTCAGGTGTTACAAGGAGCTTGGCCTTCACCAAGATAATCTGGAACAATCCAATGGTTCAATGGTGGGGTTCAATGAAACACCGACGTGGCCCCTGGGAGCAGTAAGTTTGGAGGTGCAGGTTGGCACTAAGAAGGTAAAAACTAAGTTCACAATAATTGACACTCCCTCTCCTTACGATGCTATCCTGGGAAGGCCATGGCTGCATGCAATAGGGGTCGTCCCCTCAACATTGCACCAGCTGTTGCGATTCCCAACATAGCATAGAATTGAGGAGATCAGAGGGGATCAAGTGTAGGCAAAGAATTACTCCATGGCAGCAATGGAATCCACCTGTAACATACGAGAAGCAGAAACAGTAGAGATCGAGGATGAGGACATGGAAGTCCTGGAGGACGTCGACAAAGAGCCAACCGAGAAGAGTGAGGAAGCCCTGAAGAAAATCATTGTCCAGTAAGGGGATGAAGAGCGCTTTTTCCTTCTCAGATCGGGCTTGGCCGAGGAAGAGGAAAAAGAGCTAGAGGCGTTCTTGAGAGCAAACATTGAGGTGTTTGCCTGGACGCCGTACGAGATGCTTGGTATTGACCCCGAGGTCACTTGCCATAAGTTGAATGTGGACAGGTCGGCTAAACCTATCATCCAGCGAGCAAGAAGGTCGACGTTGATACATGTTGAGGCGATGAAGAGAGTAGAAACTTGGAGGCGAGCCATACGAGAGGTAAACTACCCAACATAGCTATCAAACACGGTCGTCGTGAAGAAAAAGAATGGGAAGTGGAGGGTCTATGTGGACTTCACCAGCCTGAATAAGGCTTGTCCCAAAGACAGTTTCCCACTCCCCAAAATTGGCCAATTGGTGGATGCCACCTCAGGATATGGAAGGATGAACTTCTTGGATGTTTACAGGGGGTATCATCAGATAGCTATATACCCCCCAGATGAGGAGAAGACTGCATTTATCACCCCAAAAAGGTTGTATTGCTACAGAATGATGCCTTTCGGATTGAAAAATGCAGAAGCAACTTACCAGAGGCTGGTGACCAAGATATTCAGGCACCTAATAGGCAGAACAGTTGAGGTATACATAGATGACATGGTCGTGAAGACCAAGGAACCTGAGGATCATCTGGAAGACTTAAAGGCAGTTTTTGACATTCTTAGAACATATCGGCTCCGACTCAATGCATCGAAGTGCACATTTGGAGTTAGATGCAGTAAGTTCTTAGGATACTTGGTTACTAGAATGGGCATTGAGGCTAGCCCGGATCAGATCAAGGCCATCTTAGAATTAAAGAGCCCAACATCGGCCAAGCAAGTGCAGATGTTAACTGGAAGGGCTGCAGCCCTGAATAGATTCATAAGCAGAAGCTCTGAAAAATATAAACATTTCTTCAACATAGTGAAGAAAGCCACAGACTTCTTATGGACAGAAGAGTGCGAAGTCACCTTGGCCAACTTGAAGAAGTATTTGACCACAGCTCCACTTCTCTTAAATCCAATACCTGGAGAAAAACTGTTCTTATACTTGGCGATGTCGAGCATATGAGTCAGAGTAATGTCGAGAAGAAAAGGGAGAGCAAATGGCAGATTACTACGTAAGTAAAACCTTAGCTGATGCAAAGACCAGATACCTACCTTTCGAGAAGCTAACACTGGCTTTAGTAATGGCTTCCAAGAAGCTGAATCATTACTTTCAAGCCCACAAAATTGTAGTGTTAACTGAGCACCTTGAAGTCCTGTCGCGTGAAAGATCGGCAGTAAAATAGCGGATAGGCGATGGTGTTGGGCCAATATGACTTGGAATTCAGACCCAGAACAGCAATCAAAGGCCAAGTTTTGGCCGACTTCGTAGCTAAGTTCACACCGGGCCATCATACATCAGGCTTCATTGAGCCGAAGTATACGATGTCAAAGTGAACAAGGAGAAACCTAGCTGGGGATAGAAGAACAAAGGAAGGAAGAGAAACTCAGGCCATGCAGTATTTACATCAGCGACTCTTTCCGGCTGTTTGTTAATTGGAGTTCAAACCAACAAGAAGCGGGGGCAGGAATAGTACTAGTATCGCCAGATGGGCAGATATTGGAACAATCCATTCGTTTGGGGTTTAAAGCCTCGAACAATGAAGCAGAGTATGAAGCACTGATCGCAAGATTAAAGCTAGCAGTAACAATGGAAGCTAATGAGGTAATAGTCTTCTGTAACTCCCAGTTTATCATCAACTAGGCAACAGGCGAATACACAGCCCGAGATAAAAGGATGTCGGCCTATGTAAAGGAGGTGGACAGACTGGTAGCCTTATTCCAGAATTGCCGATTACAGTAGGTTAGCCGAGATGACAATAGCCATGCTGATGCCTTGGCCAACCTAGCTAGCGCAATGAAACCAGGAGAAGCAAGGACAATAATGGTTGACTACTTGTCAGGCCCAAGCGTAGAACCACTGAACACAAAGCATGAAGCAATGTGTGTAGAGATGGGACCAAACTAGATAGATGCAATAATAGTATTTCTTAAAGAGGAAAAACTGCCAGATGATCATAAAGAAACACACAAGATTAGACTGAAGTTGGCAAGATTCAGTCTGTTAGTAGAAGGGCATCTTTACAGAAGATCTTTTACTGGACCCCTTTTGAGATGTGTGCATCCTTCACAAGTAGAAGACTTCTTGTATGAGATACATGAAGGAGTATGTAGAAGCCACACAAGGGGCAGGTCACTTGCTCATAGGGCCATTACTCAGGGGTACTAATGGCCCTATATGCAGAAAGATACTAAAGCCTATGTCAGAAAGTGTGAGAAGTGCCAGAGGTTTGCATCTTTGATACACCAACTAGTAGCAGATTTAAACCTAGTATCCAGTCCTTGGCCGTTTGCCCAATGGGGCATGTATCTTGTTGGACAGCTACCTTAGGCAACTGGACAAAGGAAGTACTTGCTTGTGGCAACAGATTACATCACCAAGTGGATGGAAGCTAAACCCTCGCAAAGATTCGAGATGTTGATGTAAAGAACTTTATATGGAAGAACATCATCACCAGGTTTGGGATCCCAAGAGCAATAATAACAGACAATGGAACGCAGTTTGACAGTAAGCTAATCAAGAGCTTCTATGCAAAGTATAAAATCAAAAACTATTATTCCACTCCAAGCTTCTCTTAGAATAATGGTCAAGTAGAAGCATCCAATAAGGTTATCTTGGATAGGATCAAGAAGAGGCTGGAACCAGAAAAAGAAAAGTGGGTAGATGAGTTACCCAGTGTATTCTGGGCATATCGGACTACGCCGAGAAGATCAATTGGGGAGTCTCCATTTGCCATGGCTTATAGCACAGAAGCAGTTATTCCACTGGAGGTCGGCATCCCAAGGGTCAGAACCCAGGGAGTAGAAAATGGGACCAATGACACATTCTTGGCCCGAGATCTGGATCTGTTAGAAGAAAGAATGGAGAAAGCAGCAATTCAGCTGGGGGCATACCAGTAGCAACTTGCTAAGGCTTATAATAAAAAGGTCAACCCAAGAGAGTTCCAACTTGGGGACCTCGTCCTAAGAAAGGTCGTCGGCAACAAGAAGGATCCCAGAGAGGGCAAGCTTGGCCCAAATTGGGAAGGACCTTATAGAATCATCTTGGTCTTGGACAATGATGCATATCGGTTTGAAGACAGTGAACGCAAAGAGTTGCCAAGACCTTGGAATACTTGTAATCTTAAGTTTTTCTATCATTAGATTTTTTGTTTTTTAAGTTTCTTGTTATTAGTCGAAGTAATAATAAAGTCTTAGCTTGATTTTTAAAACTTGTGTAGTATGACTGGCCAGTCACTTGGCGATGTTTTTGATTGAAACATGACAAATAATTTAGACTTATTATATGGCAAAGTTGAATTATACTTGCATATAATAGAGTTGAACTAAGTTGGCGATGTTTATTATTGAAACATGACGAATAACTTAGACTTATTATATGGCAGAGTTTTTCTACTTGCATATAATTGAGTTAAACTAAGTTGAATTAACCTAGACTTGCCATATCTACAGAGTCAAAACTAAGTATATAAATTATGTGTGACAACCCTCACCTTTGATTAGCGTTAATTCATGATAAGTAATTGATTAAAATGAAATCCTAAATTGTTTGTGTGAGTGTGTTGTTTAGAATGCATTTCTATATGTTTGTTACTGCATGATCTGTTCGTGTTTTAATTTCGAATTGCAAATTGAAAGCCTTATCGGCGATCGATTCAGAAATTGATTAGTGTTATATGCTAATTAGGATTTATAGAATTTTATGGTAGGCTTAATTAAAATTCAATTTGGAATGATTAAATTAGAATAAATAATACTAGATTAAATGAATATAGGTTATTTACACAATTGCCACTAAGTGGGTTGATTCAAGACCAATTCTTTTCACACATTTGATACATCATCTTTTCCATCCTCAAGACCAAACCATGAGAGAGAGAGAGAATTGAAAGAGAAATTGAATTTAACAAGAGTCTTGATTGAACTTAGAAGAAATTGAAGAGGACTTGAGAGATTAGGCTTCTATACTTGGAATTCAAGACTTAAGGTAGGAAATTCATTCTCTTAATTGTGAATTTAAGTTGTCTCATGCATGGTTCATAGAAAAATTGGAGATTAGAGTCAAGAATTAGCTTAAAGTGTTGATTTGAGAGTTCATTCATACATGCATGATCATATCAAGGAAATTTTGAAGTTGTTTTCATGGGATTCACACATGCATGTTCATATTTTAGTTGTGATCCAAGAACTCACCATGTTTTTAGTTCAATCTTGCATTTGGTCATACTTTGGAGCATTAGAATTCATAAGAACTCATGCATGTTATGTTCTTGCATTGTTCTTCAAGTTCACATTAAAAATTGTGTTCAATTGTCACACCTTTGGGCTTGATTTTATGAAATGATCTTTAAAACATGTTGTATTATGGGTTTCTAAGTGTTTTCCAGAAAATTGGGCCAAAAGGATGAGTTTTGATATGTTTGATTCTTGGTTTGAGCTTTGGGAACCGTCAAGCAAACCCAGTTTTGGCTTCTACGCTCGGCGAAGGATTCCTTCGGCGACCACCTTTGTGTTCAGGGATCCGCTCGAGCGACGAAATGCTGGCTCGAGCATAAATTGCAAGCTCTCAAGTTTTGCGTGTCTGAGGCCTTGCGCTCGGCAGCAGACCTCGCTCGAGGAGGAAGCGTGTCTCAGCTTGGCGAGCATCGGCGAGAATTCAATGACTAGTACTTTTCACATTTTTACAGACCGCTCGAGTGAGGGAGTCTACGCTCGAGCGAAAAAAGCCATGCTCGAGCGAGACCCCTGTTTTCAGCAAGTTTGGAAAATGTTGTTAAGTGTATTTTTTTGCATCCTCATTCCATCATAGGCATTCCTAGGCCATGTTTAAGGCATCTTAATGAGGATAATGTTATAGAACCACACCAAGTCAAGATAGGGGCTAAGTTATTAATCCTGAATGTGTAATTTAGTGTGTGTTCATTTTACTATTGTATAGGGTTGGCACGAGGGGCCTTGATTAGCCTACCTATAGCCTGATGTCTGTGAGTAACAATATTATAAAGATATGTTCAATTATACTTATTTTACGAGCGATCATGTATTGCTTTCTGAAATGACATTGTTTACTGAATGAATGTTTGTCCTATTTTATGAACTATACTCATGGCATCCATAACAACTTCTTACTATTCTTATTCTTTATTCTTTATTCTTTATTCTTTATTCTTGCTATCTTATTCTGAGAGATCTCTGTTAGTTCTAATGTTTAGAACCAATACTGTATACTGTTTCGATGGCCATCAACTGACTGTTCGGTCTATTAAGACCTACTATATTGTTCTGATATTGGATGTACCACATATGACTACTATGGTTTCTAAATGACTGTTATGACATGAACTATGAGTCCTTGATTGAATAAGCGATCTCTTGATGCAAATAGTTGTTGTAATTACTAAAAGGACATTCATTCTTAACCCTTTACACATTTGTTATTCCGGGCTTTAGCTCATAGTTTATATATGTATGTAGGTGGCGAGCACCAGAAGCTAGAAGCGTTGAGTTAAGCTCATGTTTTGTCGACCAACCGTGCCTCACTTGAGGTTAAGTCTACTCAAGCCAAGGTTGTTTTGAGGTGCTTGATTTACCCTTTTGTCCTGTTTTGTCCATTGAATAAGACTGTTGTCTGATTATGGTAAAGGGATTAGGTCCCTAACTTGTATGCTATATGTATCTGATATGTGTATATGTATATGGTTGAATGTGGTTATGTCCATAAAAGCCTTTTTCCTTCTAGATTTTCACAACTCATTGGACATCTTTTATTTGCTATTTGGCTTCCGCCAGCCCCTTACTCTGTACTATTGTCATTACCGTTAAGCAGGCCTTTGGTAATCACGAATTACTGGCCGGTTACAATGCTAAACCCACAGGAGCGGGTTTGGGTCGTGACATTATGTCCCCACAACTGCCCCCTAGGTTCTATTACCTTGGCATCCTGAGGTGATGGAACCTATATCGTTTCTCCCATTTAGCAAATCGGCTAAGTTCGCTTTGTCCTTCATTACCGAGGTCATCATTCGTCGACTCAATAAGACCAAGACTTGGTTTGTTTTCATCAATGCTTCAGAACCAATAGCCAAGTTTGTTTAAGTGTCTCAGCCAAGATCGTCCCCCTAGCCGAGGCCCTGCTCTATTAAATCAAGAACTCCAAGAGTTTCAACAAGCGTATAAGCTGTCACGCACAGTATTTCATTCATTTTTACTTTGGCCTCTTTTTTCTCGGCTTCAAGTACCTTGGCAATGGCCTCAGCAGCTCCTATCCTTTCCTCAGCCTCGTCTTGAGCTTTTTTGGCTGCCTTGGCTTGATCTATTAAAGTTTTCATCTTGGCCTCGACCTTATTAATAGTCTTCAGCAAGCCAGCAGCCTCCTTGGTCTTGTTAACCAACTCCTTCTTGATTTCAAAAGCCTGCATCGCGAAGGAGTAGGCGTGCTGGATTGCCTAGAAGAAATGAACAAAACAAAAGTTAGTGAAATTTTCTAAGTATGGAAAAACAGATAATGAAAAGCACCAAGTGTTAGGGACTTACTTGAACGAAGTGCTGCAACATTAGAGCGAAGTTTTCATATTATTTGACCTTGGCGTTCTGATCAAGGTCCTCAAGAAAAACAAGAAGCGAGAAGGCAGCGCCGACCGATGTCGATCGCTTATCGTCGACTCTGACGATGTCCTCAATGGTAATTGAGGGGCCCGAGACATCGATTTCATAGACCCGAGGTTGTCGTAGACTCGATCTCGACTTCTTTGGTAGGGTTAATTCGGAGGAAGTAGCCTTGGTGGGCCTCTTCTTGGCGGCGGAGGTACATTTTTCGCCTCAACAATTTTGGAGGTCGGCAAGGTATCCTCGAGTCGATTTGAGTTACCATTGTCTTAGGTTGGGCTTTCTTTAGTCTTTTGGCTTTGACTTTGGGTGAGGTTGGGATGATGAAGGTTGTGCGATATGAGTTAGGGATGTCGGCTAGAAGGTAAATGCTCTGACCTTCTTACGACTATCTCGATGGTGGCTATAGTTCGGCGTCGGCGTTTGCGTTGAGAAGGTGCGATTAGTTCTTGGGCCGAGGTTGATCATTTGTTTTCTTTGGATCGAGAGGTTGATCCTGATTTGGCCGAGTGATGAAGTTGTAGAAGGAATTGTGGCGAAAAAGAGGAGACTTGCTCTTCTTGGGACGTCGGGCAAGACGGATTTGTAAGTCGGGATATAGTTCAGGAGCAGAGGAGCCTTACGTTGATTGATAGGCAAGTTGAGTAGCTTCTTAAAATCCTTGCTGTGATAGAAGTTTTTGCGGAGTTCTTTGGAGGCTGAGGAAGAACTGCAAAATAAAACATACAGACATTAGAACATATAAAAATATCAAAAGTAAAAAAGACTTGAGAAGCAAGTAAAAGTAAACATTTGGCTCTTACCATCTCCGTCTCTGAACAATGTACGGCTTAGAGGGTAGAGGTGAAGGTCATCATCTGGAAGGAACTCCCAGTTGCCCGAGACGATAAAGTAATCGTCTCCGGCGCCCTTATTGGAATCAAGGAGGGCGGCGATGAGTTTTTATTGTGTAGACCTCGGCTTAAGGTAATAGGGCAGTATTTTTCTGACTTAAGGCCACACATGGTGTAGCAGTATTGGATGTCGGCTAAAGTTACCCTAGCATTTTCTCGGCTAGCTAAGGCGATAATACCGTTGATGACTCTATAAAAGTTAATGGCTAATTGCATTGGGTTGAGTTTATAATAGTGAAGGACTTCTCGGAAGAGAATATCGAGATGGAACCTAAGTCCATACTCTACGAAGGCTACGATTGGAAAAGGCATAGAGTCGTCCTTGGGCATGATGGAGTCCTCCTCTCCAGCCAACTTGAGGTGAACGTCGGCAGAGATGGCGAACTCTTGCCTGAAATATTCTAGCTTAATTAAGGTGTCTACCTTCCACCTCCACATATCCATGATGTTGGTTTAAAGGGAAAAGTGTTGGATTGCAAAAGGAAATGGTTTGATAGGGTTTAAAAGACCTCGGCAAAACCTAAACGAATGCTAGGACAAGGGTTTTTGAGGATCTAAAGGGAATTTGTTTTAATTTTTCCTAAAGTTTGTAAGTTCTAGAACAAGTCCCAAACCTAAGGCTACGGAAATAAGGATTGAAGGCAAGAATATGGAGAACACAACAAGAAAACAGAGAAAAATTGAGATTCAAACTCAAGAAAAAGGGGTTCAAGAACATTGCATAAAATAACAATGACTCAAAATCAAGAATAGTGATGAACTATCAAGAACACTGTGACAAAGTGTGTACAAGGGTGCAAGGCCAAAAACAGTGGCAACATGAGAAAGTGTGTGAGTATGTGTGTATGCTTGAAAGCAGATGAAGCAGAACATGTTTAAGTATACAAAGGGTGAAATTTGAAACATAGACAAAGCAGAGCATATGAATGTATTCATCATGGCAAATAAGCGAGAAAGCGGAGTATGAAACTAAAAGAGGGAAAAATAGTGGCTAACGAGGAAAATAAGGCCGGTGTGAAATCACATGGTGTCGGTGATGGCGATGAGCAAAGAAGTCAAAGAAAAGCCTCATTTGGAGAGAGAGAGTGAAAGTGGTTATAGAAAGCTTCGCAAAATCAGCAATAGAGGATTTTGGAGAGAAAGTTGGAGTGAGAGAACTTGCACGAAAATGGTGGTGAAGAAGTGAAAAGACGGAGAGAGAAAGATGATTTTGATCAAACATGCAGAATGGCTGCAAAATGGCAATTAGTGTGCCTAGGGCGACATGCTTGTCAGACGGCACACGCAAATGTGATGTGACTTAATGGCGCGTGTCAGGTACAGCTCAGAAAGGGAAAGACGCGTGACAAAAACGGATGAAATACTGTGCGTGACAACTCATACGCGTGTTGAAACTCTTGGAGTTCTTGATTTAATAAAGCAGGACCTCAGCTAGAAGGACGATCTCGGCTGAGAAACTTAAACAAACTTGGTTATTGGTTCTGAAGCATTGATGAAAACAGACCAAGTCTTGGTCATATTGAGCCGACGAATGATGACCTTGGTAATGAAGGACAAAACAAGCTTAGCCGATATGCTAAATGGGAGAAACGATATAGGTTCCATTACCTCAGGATGCTGAGGTAATAGAACCTATGAGGCGATTAATGAGGACATAATTTTGAATGACAACCAGGCCGAGGTGCCACGTGTTCAGTCATGACACCTAGATCATCTCGGCTGGTAGAGGTTATCTCTTGAATCTAGGAATCCTAGATAAGCGGATAAGGGACAAGAGTTCGAGAATGAGAGAGGACTTTAGTTTGGATAAAGATAAGACTTTTAGAGAGTTTTTACAATCTAACTGGGAGTCTAGGATTAGCATTGAGCCAAAGTCCATTGAAGTTAGGTTTCCATTGGGATTAGGTTGGTGTTAGCTATAAAAGAGAAATACCCTCGTAGATCTAAGGTACGCCTTTTGTATTATGAATAATGAGTTGAGCATTTTTATTATCTTTAAGAGATAACTGATTTGATCGTCGGAGTGTCCCCGGATGGACGAATCACCGCCGGAATCTCTTCTTTCTGTAACAAGTTGTTCGGACTTAATCTATTCTGCTGGTATTCTCCAGCTAAGTTCCTGTTTGACAGTGTGATCAGAAATTGACTCACATAGTTAAAAATTGATTTTTTGACCTTTTTTTTAATCTTTTTGTAGATAAAAAATATGAGATGTGATATATTAACTTTTAATTAGCTTGCCAAAAGACTCCCATTATATGTTTGTAATGGACAATTTTTTTTTTTTTTGGTCAACTCTAATGACTATAAAACATGAATAAAAATTTATAATTATTTTAAAATAAAAAAAAATTTATTATTAAATGGCATAATAGAGTTTCCCTATTACAAATCACAATCCTTTCACGACCGCCACTAATCAAACACTTGAAATAAATGAAAGTGTATGGTGTGCACTAGAATTTCCATTGATCCTAAATTAATAGAGTTAATAATAAAAGAAATCATAACTCATATATATTTATTTATAATTAATTTTCTTATGTAAAGAAAATTTTACTATATAATAATAAAAATAAATAATAAAATATATAACTGTCCTTAACAAATATCTTTAAGCCAAAAACGAAGGGAGAAGGAAAGTCCGTCCTTCCTCCATCGGGATTTGGGGAAGTGTGCAATTTTAGAGCGGGGTGGTGGTGGCAGTGGGTCATTTATATCAACCTATAATAAAGTTATATAATATGAAAAATCAATCTTATTTTTCAGATATACATGAAGAGATATGATTAAATGGTGATAGTCTTTTTTGGAAAGTATTTTATAAATTAACTTAGCCTCCGTTTAAAAAGTGGGTTAGTTTTTTGAATTTTTGACTTTTTTAGTTATTTTAATATGGGCTTAAAAGCTTGGTTTGGGAAGGATTTTTCGGCTTTTTAATTTTTTTAAGTTTTTTTATGAGAGAAGAATGTAATGATTATGGGTTGGATGTGATGTTTTGTTTGTTATGGCTAAAATAACCTATTTTATTTTTTGTGGTTAAAATAGTCAAAAAAACCCAAATCATCACTTCCCAAACGAAGCCTTATTAAATTTTTAACTTCTTTACATCATATAATTTTTTAATATTTTATATATTTTTTCGTGCATCTTACTTAGATCTTGTTTGAAATATCTTATTTTAGTCCAATTTTTTTTATCCTTTTATTTATTTTTACACATTTTTTTATAAAAAATTAAAAAATACACTTATTTAAAACATTCCAAATCACCCCTTAATACTTTTTAAAATAACCTGGTATCAATACATATATCACCATGCTGTTGAAACTTTTTTTTTTTTTTTTTGGTCAGAGAGGAGTTACCGAGTCCGTACAGATAATAAAACCATATAGGGAGTGTTTGGAAGGAAATTAGGGCTAAAATAATCTCTTTAGAAATGAAAGAAATTAAAATAATTAATAAGATAAAATGTTAAATTTTCTTGATAATTATTTTTTTTTTTATAATTATTAAATTAATTATAAAAAATTATTTAAAATTTTAAATATAATTATTTTAATCGAAATAAAATAATAAAAAAGTCAAATTGATAAACTTTTCAAACGAGGCCATAGACGGTTTAGGCAGTTCAAAAAGGGGGGGTGGGGGGGTAACCGGCTAGTGTCGGTCGGTGAGTAGAGAGAGGCCGTTAGGGTAGGAGCATAGAGGGTAGGCTATACAGGCTGGACTGACAGGAAAGCAGTAATGACTCGCCCTCCGATTCGGCGACCGCCTTTGTCGTTTTGCGCCACCTCACCATTTCCTTGCGGCCGTTTTTTTTGTGTTGATAAGAAGAAGCATTTTATAAATATTTTTATTTTTTATTTTTTTAATATTAAAAAAAAGAAAGAAACAATTAATGGGATAAGGAAAATGCTCTCCAGGCTGGCTCCCCTGCCTTTCTCTCTCTAGATCATCAGTCAAAGTTGGCGGGGCCCATCGCTTCCTCACAACACTCAACCTACTTCCAGATTCAAGTAATCCCTAACTCCTAACCTCAACCGTTATTAACTTTATTTTTCAACTTTATTAATTAATGGGATAATAAATATCGGTTGGGACTTGGGGAAGACTTCTCTCTCTCTCTCTCTCTTATATAACTTCCATAACCACAGTGAAAAAGAACCTCAACTAATTAACCCTCAAGCAAAATACTAGAACTATAAATTTATTTTCTCTACTCTCACGTGGAGCGTGCCTTCCACTTTCCACACTTTTCACGCCTCAAACTATTTTGTCAAAAAATGCTTTTCTTTTATTTTTTTCTCTCTTCTTTTAAAAGAATCTTGTATGTTATTAGGCCTCTTTTGATAACTAAGAAAAAAAAAAGTTAATTTATTAATTGTTTTGATTTATTTAAGTCAAATTACTTCTTAATTTTTTTTGAAACACTTTTTTTTTAAAAAAATTAATAAGCCAAAAAAATCCACAAGACCTTATTCATATTTAAAAAATGTGAAATAAGTTTCAGTCTAATAATCTTGCATCTGTTTGATGATATATTATTTCTCACATTTAAAACTTACTTTCTTATCGATTGACAAAAAAAAAAAAAAATCTCATTTACATTATTATCCTTTTTATGCTAATCATAAAGTTAAAAAGAATTTTTGAAAAGAGAATTGATAATTACCACTCAAGGGATAGTTATTAATTTTATAGAAATGTATAATTTTTTTTGAGAATATATAAAAAAATGCATAAAATTTTTAATTATTCAAACATTATCTTCACTTCATATATTTTATAGTAGGGGTGGTCCTCGGCCTAATTGTCCATCCAAACCAATTTGATATTTAATGCTTGAAAAAAAAAATTAGCACTTTTGAGCCCATTTAATTTTTTGACTGACTTGGGATAAAGAATTATAGCCCAGTCCTTCCCGGTCTGCCCATTTAGAAAATATTAATTTTATGTTTTATATTATATAAGTTACAAAATGAATTAAAAAATAAAGAAAATACATATATATATATATATATATATATATATATGTGTGTTTTTGTAGCTTAAACTAAAACAAATCTTACAAAATCATATTTATTTTATAATTAAAATTAATTATTATTTTAAATTCAAATAATTATTAAAAAGTTTAAATAATTTAATAGTCATTCTAGTTGGGAAAAAAAAATTGTTCATATCTATTGGGTTACGTAGGCAAATTTAGAATTTTGATATTCTTTTAAGGTCAAATTTAAGATGGATGGATTAGGTCAGTCCACTATCAAACCGAACTGAGCGTGAGATAATACATATACTCTTATTATATAATATTGGTCCAAGCCGATGTTTGTCCACCCATGTTTTATAATGCCATTAGTATGATATTTTGAAAAAATAAACGTGTTTCGTTCCCATTATTACAAGTACAACTATTTACACTTATTTGAAGCATAAAAATAAAATTAGCCCAACTCTATTTTTTGTGGTCATAGTCATGGGTTTTGCTTTGAGCTAAATTGCATATATATATATATATATATATATATTTCAGAATATAAGACTATCTACTTATCATAGACATTATAGTTGAAAATTAAGTTGTTATTTATTTCCTAAAAATTCAAAAATAAAAAAGCGAAAATAAAATGAGATTGAAGGATACGCACCTGTAGAGGGTAGGTGATATGAAAAGCAAAAGATTTTAAGGAGCGGAGTATGTGTAAATCAGTGCAGCTCAGTGTGACGCGTGTCCGTAGACAGCTGTATCCCAACAGCCAAGAAAAACCGCTTGCCTGGAAGAAGCGGTGCTCCATAACGCCTTCTCCAATTCGACTCCACCGGCCCAACCGGTCATCCCTATCCTCTCCTCCCTTATAATATATAAACCAAACCGCTCCTCTCTCTCCCCTTTCATATATAAAGCGCTTCTCACACCCTCTCTCCCTCCCAACTTCTCAAGTCCTCCATTTTTTTTTCTCTGCAACCAACTGTTTCAAACCAAACGAAACGTTCCGAATACCAAAAACACCATTTTTTATGCTTTTCTAAATCGATCATGGCATCTACAAAGAAAGATGTGGATCGGATCAAAGGTCCGTGGAGCCCCGAAGAAGATGACATGTTACAGAAACTAGTTCAAAAACATGGAGCTCGAAACTGGTCTCTGATAAGCAAATCCATACCAGGTAGATCTGGAAAATCGTGCCGGTTACGATGGTGTAACCAGCTCTCTCCTCAGGTGGAGCACCGGGCTTTCACTCCGGAAGAAGACGAGACTATCATGAGGGCTCACGCCAGGTTCGGCAACAAATGGGCCACGATTGCCCGGTTGTTGTCGGGTCGGACCGACAACGCCATTAAAAACCACTGGAACTCGACCTTGAAGAGGAAGTGCTCGTCTATGAGCACCGATGAAGGTGACGACTGTTCCAATCATCAACCGTTGAAGAGATCGGCCAGTGCCGGGTCGGCTGTTCCGGTTTCGGGTCTCTATTTGAGTCCTAGTAGTCCTTCCGGATCCGACGTCAGCGATTCGAGCCTTCCTGTTATGTCTTCGTCTCATGTATACCGACCTGTAGCGAGAACAGGTGGCGTCTTGCCTCCCCAGGTTGAAACCACGTCGTTGAAGAACGATCCAACGACTTCTCTAAGCCTTTCGCTTCCCGGAGTCGATTCGTCTGATTCTTCGAATCGCGTGAACGAGGCGACTCAGTTACGACCACCTCCGCCGGCGGCGGCGTTGGCTTCAATGAATATAGAGTTCGCATCACCGTCGATGGCGGCGGCTCCGGCGATTGTAGTACCAGTTCAGCCGGTGAATCAAAGGAACAGTGAGTTCGGAGGGGTGTCATCGCCGGCGCCGGAGACGGCGTTCCCGCAGTTCAGTGCGGAGTTGTTGGGGGTGATGCAGGAGATGATAAGGAAGGAGGTGTGGAATTACATGGCGGGAATAGAACAAATACCAACACAACAGCAAGGTGGGTATTGTATGCCACAGGCTGCTGCAGATGGATTCATGAACGCAGTTGTGAAGCGCATCGGAATCAGCAAGATCGAGTAGTTGAAAGTAAGGCTGAGTTTGGATGGGAATGAAATGGATTCGAATCAAGTGAATTGGACCTCGTTTCTGTTTGGAAATGTACCAATAATAATTTAGGTCAGTGTACAGAGTGAGGGAGATAGACCGTGGAAGAGAACAAAATGGAATCGAGAGAGAGAGAGAGAGAGAGAGAGAGAGAGAGTTGAGAGCAGAAAAATGCAACTTTTTTTCCTTTTTTTTTTCGGTTTATTCTCTATATTTGGGACTTTTGTTCATCAGTTAATGAGAAAAAAACTAGCTGGAAATGAAGTTTAAAAAAAAAATTTAAAAAAATTAAAAAAAAAAACAATCTTTTGAATTTTCAATCCTCTGTGCTGTGAATTTTAAATTTATAATTATTACTTAATTTTGGCAGTGGGAGGATTTAAGACTTGATTTCCTGTTTGAATAGAAGGGCAATAATGCCAGGGAGGAAGGGGCTGGGCTGTTGCTTTGCTACTGCAGAATATGAGGTGGAAATAATGTTTAAATAATTTAAATTTTACTACTTGATTTTTTTAACAAAATTTTAAGATTTGGAATTATTTTATATATTTAAACTATTCTTACATATTTTCATATATCAACTATTAATGTTTTCTGGTATTAATAATATAATATATATCACATTTAGCCTCTTTTAAACTCTTATTTCCAATTTGGAACTTGGAAGTGGCATTGGATCAACGGTAAAAATTTGAAGATAATTCGTGTTCAAGTTACTTCAAAAGATTATTGAAAGGTTGCTTGGTTTTAATTATGAGATTTTAAAATAAAATAAAATAAAATAAAATAAAATATAACCTGAACAATAAATCATTAAAAAAATAAAATATATATATAACACATGATGTATATCACTCTAATAATTTCAAGATGTTAAAAGTAGAACAACAATTTGTGCAGCTGTTGCCAAGTCTTACAAGTTAAATCCAAAATATTGACAGCTTTGGTGTGTTACAGCTATACCATTAAGTGACAAAACATCAGAATTTTTAAGTTTTTATTAATTAGGTCAAAGTCAAGTTCTCATAACTTTTAGTGAATACTCTGAAAATTAAAGAATCACCAACTCAACTACTTGGCTATATTCAGAACATCAAAGAACCACAAATACTCATAAGCACTGGGTGCTACGGGGCACAGTATTTTATTTTAATAATTTAAATTGTTGATATGTTAAAATATATTAAGTAAAATACATTTATAAAAAATTAAGTTAATTAGATATCTTTAACTTTTTCAAACAATCATTCATATTTTGTGGGCTACTTTGTGTATTATAAGATGTGACCGATTTGGATTATTAAAATTTGTTCCCGAATAGGCTTATTTCGCTGCACAGCAACCACTCCACACCCATGCTTTGAGGGTGTTCGTTTGGAAGGATTAGGAAGACTAAACACTGTTTAGACTTGAATTCATTGGAGGGAGGATGCTCATTGTTTGGTGTAACTTTAGTCCGTTAGACATGGAATCCGATTTGATTCCATCTCTCTCATATGAGAGACTAATGTTAGGAAGGAAAGGAAAAAGGAAATGTAAATGTATATTTTTTGATAAATAATTCTTTTTTTGGGGGGGGGGAGGTGATTATTTATGGGATTGGTATCTCATAGAACTAACATGTGAAATGTCTATTTTACCTTCATGCTATTACTTAGTAAACAATTGGAGAAGGTAAATAGTCTTTTGAACATTTATAAATTATAAATTAAATTTAATTAAAAATAATAAATTAAAAATTATGGCCTTAAAAATTAAATTTTTGTAGTGTTGTTATTACATTTTTTCCTAATCTTTTGAACATTTATAAATTATAAATTAAAAACTTTAATTTATATATTAAATAAAAAATATAAATTATAAATTTAATTTAATTAAAAATAATAAATTAAAAATAATGCCTTAAAAATTAAAATTTTTTAGTGTTGTAAAATAATAGATTACAAATTTAAAATAATATATTAAATAAAAAAAATGAATTAAAAATAATAAATCACAATGATAAAATAGTCTTTTGAACATTTATCCTTATTCAGTTCATCCAATCAAACATTGGATTCAATAAAATAGTCAAATCTAAATATCTAATCCCATGACTAAACAAACATAGGATACAAATCCAATCCAATCAAATAATAAATTATAGATTACAAATTTAAAATTATATATTAAATAAAAAATATAAGTTATAAATTACAATGATAAAATAGTCTTTTAAACATTTATTCTTATCCAGTCCATCCAATCAAACATTGGATTCAATAAAATAGTCCAATCCAAACATCTAATCCCATGATTAAACAAACATAGGATACAAATCTAGTCCAACCAAATAGTCCGGGAACAATGTATTCCAAGACTAACATTTGAGTAAATTTCAATCTCCCCTTATCCAGTTCGTCCAAATAAACACACCCTAAATGAACCAAATTATTGGAGTACAATTTGGCTCATTAAAATCTTGTTTAAAATCAATTTATTAGGTATAAATAAATTAAATTTAAATACATTTTAAAATTTATTGAAACTTTAAATTAAATTTCAAAAACTTGTTACTTAGCTTGACTTCATTCGTTACAGCATTTGTGAGTACTCGTTTTCCTTTCTTTTAAATAAAAAAGAAGAAAAAGAAAAAAAGAAAACGTACTCATTTTAAAAAGAGACACCAACCAGAGTGTGATATTCAAAACAAAACGGTTTAAGATTTATGGTATCAATACATATATATACATACATTAACAATGTACATGGGCTAAGGAATTTTATCTTGCACCCTCCTATAACTTCTTTGGTGAGTGTGATACCTTCTGTAAATTTTACATGTTATGCTTTTAAGCATGTCAAATTTTGAGTTGATTGGGTAACAAAAGCTAATTGTATAGCTCTCATAATTTAGAATTGCATTATATATAAAAATGCAAGTATATCCCCTAATTATTTACTTCTAATTGATCTAAAATTGAATCAAAAATTGTCAGAGAAAGTAAATACGGAGTCACTACAACAAAAAACACCATTGGCGACTAAAAAAACGATTTTCGTCGCTGAAAGTTGTACAAATGGCGACTAAAATTGGTTTTGTCGCCAAACCTGATGACTTTTGCCGACTAAACTGCTTTGGTCGCCGAACATAGGGCTTTTAGCGACTAAAAGTCTGTTTAGTCGCCCAATATAGGGCTTTTACCGACTACAAAAATTTTAGTAGCTAAAAGGCACAGTTTTTGGCGACTAAAAGCATTTAGTCGCCAAAACTATAGGTTTTGGCGACCAAAAAATATTTTAGTCGCCGAATATAGGTGTTTTACCGACAAACAATTTTTTCGTAGCTAAACGTGGACAATTTGGCGACTAAGACAGAGTTTAGTCGGCAAAAGTGGAGCTTTTTGGCTACGAAAAATAAGTTTAGTCGCCGGAAGTAGTTTTCAAGCGTAAATTAATGTTTTTAGCGTAAAGCAAAGATTTAGTAGCCAATAGGCATAGAATTGGCGACTAAAATTCACATTTAGTCGCCAAAAGTGCTCTCATATTTTTTTTTAATATATACTTTATTTTTTACATAAAATACATTAAATAAAAATAATTATTTATATATATATCGTTTTGTATTAATACCGCCGAATATAGTCTATAAGTAATATATGTTGCCTTATTATTCGCGTGAGGTTATAGTGGCGTAGTGGGCGGAGACTGTGGGTAAAGGTTGAGAATGTTGGAAAGTTGTTGGTCATGGGTTCAAAACTTGGTAGCAGAGGGGAAAATTTTTTTTTTCGGAAAATGCTTTAAGCGACTAAACAGTTTTGTCGCCAAAGGTATAAATAATAAAAAAAAATTTAACTATTGGCGACTAACATTTTAGTCGCCAAAGGTATAATTTCTAAAAATGGAATTGAGCAATGGCGACAAAATCTGTAGTCGCTGAAGTTTTTTTTTTCGGAAAATGCTTTCAGCGACTAAACAGTTTTGTCGCCAAAGGTATAAATAATAAAAAAAAATTTAACTATTGGCGACTAACATTTTAGTCGCCAAAGGTATAATTTCTAAAAATGGAATTGAGCAATGGCGACAAAATCTGTAGTCGCTGAAGCCCTATCTATTGGCGACCAACACTTTTTTAGTCGCCAAAGGTATGCGCGACCACGTATAGGCGACAACACCGGCGACCAAAATTTTTAGTCGGGAAAACTGAAAATTCGACATTTGGCGACTAAAAAGAGACTTTTGGCGACTAAAAAATTAGTCGCCAAAAGCATATTTTCTTGTAGTGAGCAGGGAACCATTGTCGCTTTCAAATATGACGTGTGTTAAGCACAAACAAGGAAACAGATGGGTACAATTCATTGTCCTATCCCAAGCTTGCGCTCTCACGAACCCTTATTGATATATACTTAATATCACCTAACATCATTCTTTAGGCTTTTTAGGAACAATACAACCGTCTTCTCTCAAAACTTGCATACACAACGAAGATGCAAAATTATATCTATTTTTGTAGTAAATTCTCAAAATTATATGTATCGTCTATTTCCTAAAATTATCAAATAAATTTAATTTTTTTAAAGAATAATTTACGCGTAAGTTTAAAAGATGAAGGAACCTTGATAGGGCTGAAAAGCAACCGGAACAATAATTTCTTTAACACAATGGTTGCAAGTCATTGATCTTGGGCAAACATCCAACCAGGAAATCACCTTCATTAAAATAGATTGTGAAACTGAATCCATAAGAGAGAAGCCAAGTCCTTAGTGAGCACCAACTGATGACCATTACATAATTTTGCATCAAATTTTGGAGAAATTTATGATGGTTACTTGTAACAATGAGAAACAACATAAATGGTATTTGCCCTTGAAAGGGGAAAGGAGTGTCCTTTTAAACCTTAAATCGGTGTGTAGCAAAGTTCAAGTTGAGCTACCCACTCTACTCTCCCCACTCCATTTTAATACCCAAATGGCAAAAAAAATAATATCTTAAGCGTGTTTCGAGCTCATGTTTCAGGAATGTAAGTTGGTGCATTTGGTTTGGTGGACAAGACTTTTATACTGTCGTGGGTATTTTTTCTCTTCTACTCTAATTTTTAGCAGTGTTAAAAGTATAGCGGAGTTGGGTAACGTGGACGACGTCGATAGAAACGGCAAGTTTGGGGCAGATTTTGCTTGGTTGATGTAGATTTTATTTTCTCAAAAAATCACATTTATGTCAAAATCAATCAGTGCGTTATGTTTTAGCTTTTTAAATTCAGTTTTTTTTTAAAATTGAATTTTTTATTTTTTTGTTTTTAATGAATAATTTTAAAATTTAAGCAATTTTTTTACTTTTTTAGATGTATCTTACTTACATGTATCTGAATAGTAAAATATTTGTGAAAAAATATTTTAAAAAATTAGTAAATACACAAAAATATAAAAAATATATACTGAATTTTTATATTTTTTGGTATTTAGTGTATTTTTTGAAGATTTTTTTCATAAATATTATATTTTTAAGTGTATTTATGTTAGGTGTGTAAAAATTAGAAACAATTGCTTAAAATATTTTAAAAAATCATTGAAAACAGTAAAATACAGGAAATAAAAAAGTAAAATTTTCTGAAAACCAGAACCAAACAAAGTGAATAATTTTTTTTTGAATCGCTGTATTTTTTGCACCTTTGTATTTTGTTGTTTGTAATTTTTGTGAGATTGTTTGTTTGGTCCTTGGGGTCTTTTATTTTTTTTGTTTGGGGAAATTAAGTAAATGGTTCCTCTAGTTTATATGATATGTCAATTTCGTCTTTGTTTTAATTTGTTCAATTTAGCCCTTTAATTTAATTGATTATGTCATATTGGTCTAATAAATAACAGCTGATAGGTTAGGTGGACGAAAACTTAAACCATGTGTCAATTTGAAACTTGTAGTTTACACGCTATATCAATTTGGTCCCCGTTGTTTTAATTTGCTTGATTTTGATAGGGACCAAATTGACGTATCATGTAAATTACATAAACCAAATTGATACATTATTTGAGTTTCCATCCACCAAACCTAATGCCCGTTATTTATTTGATCAATATGATACAATCCATTAAATTAAAGGATAAAATCAATCAAAATTAAAACAAAAATGATCAAATTGACACATCGTGTAAACTATAGAAACCATCTACATAATTTACCTTTCTTTTTTCGATATGTACATTATTTATTTCTATTTTAATATAATTGCTTTATATGTTCTTTGAAAAAAAAAAGACGACTTTTATAGTAATATGCAAGTAGAAATTTTATACAAAATAACATGACACATTGGATCTTCAAAAAAAAATTATTTTAAAAATATCACTACCATATCATACTGATTAAATATTCTGCATAAATATTTTCTGATACATTAACATTTTAAACAGTTTTCAAGAGAAAAGAGTGGAAGAGGAATTGTAACCAAATAGGAAATTGGAACCCCCACACCGACGAATTCTTCACGGTTAAGGTTGTTATGGAAGTTGAGAAGAAACATACCTCCTGCATTACTTGGGCGGTTTCAATCTCTTAAATTTATTGGTATATTTTTTTGGACTTTTGGGGACACAATATGGTTGCCAATCACGTCTTCATTTTTTTCTTTTAAATTTTACGTATGATTCAAGCCTCAACGGCCCACCCAAATCTTCTGTTTCCCTAAATTTTTGGGAGGTTTATATGGTTAATTATTATTTAAATTTAGTATCTCTAAAATAAGTACATCACCCTATATATTAAGGGGTAGTTTGGGATGATATAAAAAGTGTATTTTTTTACTTTTTATGAAATATAAATTGAATTTGAAGTGATGTGGTAAAGAGGTGATGTGACTGAAATAGAATGATATGACTTAAATAGGATAATGACTTTTTGATTTTTTGACTTTTTTAAGGGATGCCAAACCAAAGTTTCGTTGGAGAAACTTTTTTAATTTGTTTTTAAGTTTGAATGTTGATGGTTGTGAAAGAAAAAATAAAATATTAACTTATTTAATTTATTTTGTTTTTTTATACTTATTTAGGCAAAAAAATTGATGCCAAATGATAACCAAGTCTTGGTTTGCTTTTTATCTCTGGTTATATAATCACAAAAAGACAAAAAAAAAAAATTACAAAATTACAAGAAGATAAAAAAGTTACAAAAATATCAAACTACCCCATATATAAACAAAAAGTCAAAAAAACATCATTCTATACTGAGGGCACTTTTGTCATTACAAAGTCAAAAAGTCAAACAAGAATACTAAACAACTAAAAAAAAGTTTAAAAAAACCAAAAAACTAACTAAAAAAATCATTGCCAAACGACCCCTAAATGGGTTTAGCTTCTCCCATATTCACAAGCCAACTTGAGAGAGCATTTGAGCTTAGTTGACCCATTGTAAATTCAATTTCAGTAATCCGAATTGTTCACTTTTTAGTACTTGTTAAGAAGAATATTCATGTAAAAAATTAAAATAATTAAATTTCGTTAGCTATATGATTGAATCACATTTATTTTTTAAAAAATGGACGAAAAATATAATTTCAAAAATAACCGTCTATTTTTTAAAGACATGTGATTCAAACATATAGCTATCGAATTTTAATCATCTTAATTTTGGATAAACTACCAATTGGTCATAATAGTTAGACTTAATTCTGATTATGTCCTATTTAAAGTTAGTTGTAATAAAATTATCTCTAAAAATAATTTTTTATCACGCTTTTTTGCATGTATTGTTAAAAATTGACAATTAGAGATTTTTTTTCATAATTATTATTAATTGTTGTTAAAACTTATAATTAGTGACATTTTCATGTGACTGACTTTTTCAAATTGTTGAAAGTTAAAAATTAGTAACTTTTTTTATAATAATTTCTTTAAACTATCGCTAAAACTTATAATTAATGACTTTTTTATGATAATTTTTTCAAACTGTAATTGAAAATTAATAATTAGTGACTTTTTTAATAATATTTTATGAAAAATGTTATTAATTATCATAAGACCTACACGTAAGTCTCCCCTTTAATTTTTTACATAAATATTCTTCTCAATAAGACCTAAAAAGTTAACAAGTTGGATCTTCAAGATGGAATACTGGATTTTTTACTTCAACCTTGTCAACTTGTTTACACAAACTCACTCTAATTTTTTTTTATTTTTTATTTTTTAAATTACTCTCTTCTACTAAGGCCCCGTTTGGGAATAGATTTTTTTGATAACTTTTGACTTTTTAGCTAAAATATAATGTAAAAAAAATAATATATTTGGAATGACTTTTTGACTTTCTACGAAAAAATGTGCAAAAAGTAAAGAGAAAATGAAATCTTTAACTTTTTAATATGGATTGTTAGCTTTTTAATTTTTTTAATAACTTTTTGACTAAACCGGTCTCTTTCCAAACGAGGCCTATAGCTCCTCATGCTTCTTTTAAATAAAAACGACAGAGTTTTAGAAGGGAAAAAAAAAAGAAAAAAGAAAAAAAGCAAACAACAGGAAGATCAAATTAGGGTGTTCCGTGTATAGATTAAACTACTGTGTTTCACATACCACACAAATCCTCCCAATTTCCCTCTGCCTTTCTGTACTTCCGTCTAGAAGTAGACTACCGTTTTTTGAAGCAATCAAAACGGAACTTAATCATTAAGATTAGCATAAGGGGTAATTCAAATTTTGCCCTACACGGTTTGTCCTAAAATTGGTTCAAAGGCCAGACATTTAAAACCCCCTGCAGTTGACTAAAGCAATCGTTGATAGTTTTTCCATTCAGAATTTTAATCAGGAAGTTGAGTTTTTAATACATTATAAATGAGACTAATCTCTGAAGTTTTCTCTCTCTCTCTCTCTCTCTCTCCCCTTCAGTTACACCCCAAAACCACCGTAGTCGAGCTGCCTCACGTCAAGAAACCACACTTTCAATTTCCATGGTTACAACTTACAAACACACTACCACCTTAATGTCCATTACTACCCATAATCTCAGTTTAAAATTTTAAAAAGAAAAAAGAAAAAAAGAACTACCCTTAATCCCCTTTAAACCACCAACCATCACCATCTTTGTCCTCTATGGCAACCCATTGCTGCCGCCACCTTAGCAAACAAAACAACACCACTCTCAAGCTACTCTCTCTCATCTGGTACCACTCTCAGCCTCTTTGCTCAACCACCTGTGGTGGTGTCCTATTTTCACTCCATTGATTCTCTAAAACCATCCGCACCTCAACCAAGCCTTCATCTCTTTCTCCTTCCTAATTCTCTCTAAAATCAAGACCTAATTTTTGGCACCCACACCACAGAATTACCATTGCCTTAACTGTATCTCCATGGCCAAAACTCAGCTCAACTATCCACATCCTCTCTCAAACCAGTTCATACAGCTTTTGCTAACAGATCAGCCCGCACGCAATTGAGCTCCATCTTGGACCATTTGCAATCAATGGTGCGGAAGCTATTGGTAGCATGTGGCCTCAATCACCAATCTCTCTCTCTCTCTCTCTCTCTCTCTCTCTCTCTCTCTCTCATAATGGTTGTGATTGTGAGTTTAGTTGTGACCTTCAGAGAGAGAAGAGAGAAAGAAGTGAAGAGAGTGGTGACTAGCCATGGGTGATGTGGTAAGGTGATTAACAATGTCGAAGAGATAACTGCCAAAAGAGGTGGGTATGCCAGTTTTGAGGTTTTAGATGGAGGAGAAATTCAAGAAAAAAGCAAAGGGCAGTTTAGATACCAGCAAACTAAATTTGAAACTGTAACCGTAATTATTAGGGAATGAAAATTAGATACCAAGGAAAAAACAAATATCAACAAAACTGTGTACTAAAATTACATTGAAATTCTCAAGTAAACTTTATGTGAGTCAAATAATATGATTATTCACGAAATACACTTCAAAACCTACACGGGATCTAAACATTTTCATCCTATTTACACTCTTACAGAATTAGAGCATTGTTTGAGCACAAAGAAATCACACCTTAAAAGGGCTACCATAGATGGTGTTAGCTACAGGGGTGCAGCCTCAATGGTACTGGGGCGGGTACTGTGCCTCCTTTGAAACATAATCACGGATTTGAATTTATCAACCATGTCCACAAGATTCTGCCTCCATGACCATGTTGGGTCATTTAGAGCACGGATAGAATTGAGACAAACAAGAAGAGTGCCACCTTCATGTAAAAGAACCTGTGCATATTCACCACAACAAATTGAGGGGCCAATTAGATTTCTATTACATGCTGAACACAAATTCAAAACAGTCAACAATAGCCCTGTTTGGTAGAGCTGTGGGAAAATACTTATAGCTTATGCCTAAACAGCTTATAGCTTATAACTTTCAGCTTAAGCTGATTTCCAACTTATTCTTAAAGCATCTCCTGCCCCACTCAAAGAATAAGCTGATTTCTGACTTCCAAAAAGCTATAAGCTATAAGCTATAAGCTAAACCAAACACATCAAAATAGCTTAAATTAAGCTGAAAGCTGAAATAAGCTGTAATTAAGCTCTGCCAAACAGGCGCAACGACAAAACATCAAACAATAACTTCTAGTAATCATAATGAAATATTATAAAGTTGATCATGTATCTACATAAAAAAAGTAAACATCCAAAACCAGTTACAAGTAAAATGACAAGCCAAAGTTAAACAATTATATATATATAGAAAGGGCATAATAATTAGCACCCAGAGTATTCCAACAGTTTCCCCATGTTGTTGGGTTCATTGGCTATAACAACCTTTGTGATGGAACTGACGGAAATTTTGACATTTATGTGACAGTAAGTTACAATTAGTTTACAATTGCGTAACCACGGTGACAAAGCCATCAAACAAAGGGGCAATGCTATATAATCAAAATTTACTAAAATCTCATAAAAATGGTGTGGCCCTTTGTGGTCATTACATACCATTGTGTCTCATAATTTTAAAAAATGGCACTGTCAAAACATTCTAGATAAATTATCTGTATTAAAAAGTCAATTTATGAATCATTTTCCAAATATTATTATCAAGCTTGATTAAAATTTCAAGGGGCCCAAGCCCCCCCTCTGGCCCTGCCCTCTCTTTGTCCATGCATGGGTACAAGTCACTTTAGTCATAAACATCCTTAGATGATGCATTTTAATATTTCTGAGGAAAAAATGTGGAAAAAGGTTAAAAATTTGTTGGGTATGAATGAATCTAATCAGATCCTATTAAATCTTCTAATCACCCAAATAACAAATCATGCACAAGTCAAAAAGGGTCTGAATCTATCAAAACCCGATAGTTTCACGAATCACATGAATTGTAAAACGTTAATTGAATTCTTAAAATAGATCCACCCATAGATTCACATTGATCTATGCATGAATCGCCAACAGAATCGTGAATCTGGTGTAATTCCCATCACAACACATGCATAACAAAAAAAAGGGTTTGGAAAATAAATTGTTAAATTATTCGTACCGTTAACCAGAGCGGAAGAAACCCCAAAACTGATGTAAGAGAGGCCAAAAAGATGCTAGATAAGGCAAGGGCGACATTTTGTTTGACCTGCAAATACAAAGGAATGTAAGACCAATAGCAAGACAGAAATGGATTGTGCAGAGGACAGTCCATGCATCAGAAAAACAAAGGAAAAGGATCGTAGAGGAGAATAAAGAGAATGAACTGAATACCAGGGAAGTTGTTTGATGAGATTTAGCAATACAAAATGGAACACCAGAAATATTGTCCTGCAGCAACAGCACATCTGCCACAGCTATAGCAGTTGCACTAGCACGTTGGGCCAGCACAATACCTACAGTAGCAGCAGCAAGTGCTGGAGCATCGTTGATACCGTCACCAACCATTATAAGCCCTCCCCCTGCAATAAAATTAAAAATTGGTTCATCTAATTGTGAGTTGCCTAGACCAAAAGTTTTCTTGCAATATTTTTACTCAATAAAGCAGCATTAGCATTTTTCAATAACACTTTCTATCACTCAATATTTCCATTGACAAATATCATTATTTTTCAAAAGCTTAATACTGTGATACATTGAGGTAAATATTCATCAATGTATCAGTATTTTCATGCTTGTGATATATCCTTTCATTGCCACTTTATTCCTTGTGCTCTATATATGAAAGATAATTCTTTACCAACTACGCATCAATGGGAGGTTGCTTTGACAAACTGCAATGATTGGATTCCAGAACTTCAGAAGAGTCAAATGTAACAACTTTACTAGACACTAAACTTTGTCAATCTAAAATAAATCAATATTTATACTGAAGAAGCTAAAAGCATAGCGCAAAACAACCACACAAAAAAAATTTGTGAGCCTGAACGTTTAGTAGTGTTGTATATCAGAAATCTTACCAGTATCTCTTGAGACACTAGTCACATGACTGAGCTTATCCTCAGGCTTCAAGTTGCAATAAACCTCCTTGATACCAACTGCATTTGCAACTCTCCATGCACTTGAATTATGATCACCCGTTAACATGATTACGTGGAGCTTTGCTTCACTTTGCAATGCCAGTATGACATCCATAGCCCCAGATCGAGGCTTATCCTCAAAGTGAAACAGTGTTACCTGCACACATTTTTTTTTTATGAAACTTTGTTATCTACTAAGATGGTCAAAATACCAAATTTATTACGTTGATGGGCATCATTTTAATGCCATGGAGACTGAAGTTAATCAGCTAATAGAAAATGCTCTTATTTTCTTCCATGTTTTACTTTTACATTTTTATTTGTATTTCTAATTTTGGTTTTGTGCTATTTATTTGCCATTGTTTGGAGCAAGGTTGATGGTAAATAACCATCTATGGGTGAGGACTGGCTCTAAAACTTTACATCCAGTGTGATGTAGGACTAGGACTGCTTAGGAAACTTAGAATTTAGGCATCCTACAAGGGGATCTAAAAGTTAGAAGAAAGTTTCTAGTGTTCGTAGACAAATATGTTGGAGATTTTTTGCCTGATTTCCAAAACAGCAGACGCAGGATTTTCAGAAAAAAGTGATTCCGGAAACTCTGGTTAGCAATGATTTATGGCTTTTGGTATTAATTTGAATGCTGAAGGCAAGGAAAGGGATTGGTGTTGATTTAGGCTTAAAAGGGAAGGGTTTAGAGGATGAAATTGAGACTGTTCTACTGCTGTGAACAATAACCCAAGTATAGTACTTTGCTTTCTCATGGAGAGAAGAAAGAGAAAGATCAAGGGTGTACTCTCACAAGGGAAGAGAAACACGTACAAAAGACAATCACAATTATCCAAATCCATAATTCAACTCTTGCTGCTTAGAAGATTACATATATAGGCCACCTAGGAAACATTGACCTAAAAGACTATCTTAGACTTTAATAAAACCCACATATAAAATGGAACCATTTAATAACTTGACCAAAAACACCATCCATAGATCCATATAACAACCCAAGTCCTGCAAATTCTAAAATTATAATATATATATATATATATATTTAACCCTTAAAAGAGAGAAAACACAAATAAAAAAAATTAGAATCATACTATTTAGCACAAATGGAAATAAATACCCTAAACACTACCATGGACGTTTTCATTTGAACCAAAAAGGCTTCTTGATGATTGTAGGACCCAAAGCCTTCGTTTTAGGCGAAGTTTGGCAAGTTGTCAAAAAATTAAAAAGTTACTCAAAAAATTAAAAAGTTATCACTATTTACCAAAAGTCAAAAATTACGACTGCACAACTACCAATCTTAATTTTCCCCTACACACTAATTTATACAATTTTTTAATTCACATTTTTCCATAAAAAGTCAAAAAATTAACCCAAACATCCATATTTTTTTCCTCAATTTTTTAGTCCAAAAAGGTAAAAAGTGCACTTATTTAGGACACCCCAAACAACCCCTTAAGTTTCCGAAGCCTACTATTTTTATTGAGCTATTCGTTACATCACAAAGGTTTGTAAAGTGGTCTGAGGTGAAATTTAGCAAAATATTTGTCACACACGCTACCATTCTTTTCACGCCTCAGGCCAACACAAACTGTGCACACTGTTCCTGTTATTTATTTATTTATATTTTTTTTTTTTTTGTGTGTTTGTAACTAGAAGGGTGGCTTTTAGAACATGAATGCACGTGTGGGAGAGAAAAATTGTATCATGGGCAAAGGGAAAGTGGGGAATAAGTAAAAATTCAGTCTTCAAACCTTAGTTGCACGAAACGGGAGCGGGGGCGGGGGCGGGGGCGGGAGCGGGAGCGGAGAAGCGTGAGCTGGTAGAAGTTTCTTAGGTTGGGAGCGTCTCGGGAAGCGTTAATATATATATATATATATTTTAATACACATTAGAAATTTTTTTATAAATATTTTTTATAATACACATTAATTATTTTATTTATTTATTATATTTTTTAAATAATATGTTATTGTTAATTTATTTTTTATTTTAAATTGATATATATATATATATATATATTATAAATAAAAAAATATAACAAATAAGGAATAATAAAATATATTAAAATAAATAATAAAAAATTAGATGATTTATTTTATAAATTTTATTAGATTTTTTTTTATTATATCTGATTTAATTAGATTTATTATATAACAAATTATATTATAATTATATTATTTAAATATAACAAATTCTATTATAATTATATAACAAATTATATTATAATTATATTATTATACTCATATGTTTCAGATCGAGGAAGGAGGCGAAAAGATGATCGAGGAAGGAGACGAAAGACAGATCGATGGAAGAGAGAGAGAGAGAGAGAGAAGACGAAGACGATGACAACGAAGAAGAAGAAGAAGAAGAAGAAGAAGACGATGGCGAGGAGATCGTGACCAGATCGAAGGCTATGTAACAGATCGACAGAAACCCATGCCCTAAACCAGTGAATCCATGTAACAGATCGACAGCGAGACAGGTTTCTCTCTCTCTCTCTCTCTCTCTCTCTCCTTTACGATCCCATCGCGATTCCTATGCGTTTCTTTCTAGGAAGCGCAGAATCGTGATTCTCACTGAGAATCGTCACCATGTTGCACGATTCCTGCAACTAAGCTTCAAACAATTGTCTTCACACGTTCATTTACAAGTTTGTCAACTAGTATTGATTAAGCACGTTAAATTGTGGGAATATGGAAAAGTATGGTCTCCAAACTGTCTTATAAAGTATATCCTAGAGTAAGACAATTGAGAAACATGCTTAAATCTCTAAAGAAGATGGATAAAGCATAATCCAACTTTTAGTTATCCATCTTCTAGTAAACTTTTTGCCTTTTACAAATGGAACTATGACTGAAACTCATATGAAAATCACATTCAAGTATAAGTCACAACATCCAGCATCATCTTATTCTCACACAACTAAGAATTTCACCTTTTTATTATTGACTGATAGAGCAGCCCGAACAAAATGAATTCCATAAGAAGAGGTGCTCACTGCTTCCATAATCTTTTTTGATTCGTCTTCAGAGCTAAAAAGTGAAGTGACGAACTCTACAGAACCAAGTGAAGCTTTCAATGGTTCACCTGCTCCAAGTCCTGCCTATAACAGAATAAAAATGAACGTTGACTTATATCCCCTGTTATGATGGGAAACCAGTATGAAACGTTAAGCAAACACATAACTTCCTGTAAAATCCACTCAAAGAAGCAAAGAAACAAGTACTACTAACAAACTTTTAAACAGGCTAATGTGATGGATAAAAATTGGTATGATTAGAGAAGCCTGCTTCACCAAGACCTACAGAACAATTTCAATATAACCAATTATGAAAAAGAAAAGAACATAATGCCAGTCACACCAAACCCATTGCATGGGACTCACAAGAACGTACTATGCAAGTGATTCATATTAGAGTCGATCAAAGTATCATCAATTTCTCTGAGACACTTGAGGAGACAACTATTCATTAAAATTGGACCGAGCGATATACCAATGTACTAGGCAAAGTGTCTTTGTATTGGCGTTTACTTGATCCATCATGGCATAACAAATTCCAACAAAGAGGCATGATTAAATAGAAACTCTACAGAAAATGAAAGAAATACAATAGCTAAAGCAAAATTATATTTGTTAAATAATGGAATAAGTTTAGCATAATCAGTGTAGCTGCACCATATAGGAACTCAGTATTATACTGGTATAGAAGAGACTACCTCAACACTAGATAATGTCGCAAAAAGACCTCTACCAGGTAAATTCTCAAAACTTTCAACAGAAACGGAAGGAAGGTCTTGCCCTACACTATGATCCACAACAGCTCTGCAACAACCAAAATAACAGGTGGTAAATACTCTCAAAAATAAAACTAAAGATCAAAAATATTGTGTCCAAGTCCAACCATGACATTAATACCGAATTAGCACCAAAAAACAAATATTTAACTGCATTAAAAAAGTTCATATATCCAAATAAAGCATACTTGCTGATTAATCAAGACAAAGGTTCTCGCCACATAGTTAGATTAGATCAAGTACTCTCTCTCTCTCTCTCTCCCCCATAGTAGACAAAACACAAAAATAAGTCAAGATCGATTTTTAAGGAATTATAGTATGATAAGTACAAAGAACAAGGGTGCATGATAAGGCTTCATGCACACAACTGTATGCAAATTATGCCTGGCAGGCAGCCCCGTGTAAAAGCTAGGCTAACCTCAAAACCATCCATTTTTTAGAATGAAAAGGATCCACTGTAGATATACAAAATGGCATGAATGGGTCAATAACCAATGACCATATTCAGATTAACTTTATCTGTAATTACAGATGGTGCCAAATTAGAAACAATGCTTGTTGAAATAGCATACATGAAGGTTTACCAGGTATAATGCATGGTTATTGTAGAACATGCATGTGATCAAATCTCACTAATTTCATGCATCAGAAAACCTTATTAGTTCTTCTAATTGAACTGTAGGGACTGCTGAGGCTTTGTCCTTCAAATATTCACCTATCCAAGATCGTCTTTTTGTTCTATAAATCGTACAATTATTGGATTGATGTCAATGCAGTTCCACTCACAGCCAAGAAAATTATAAAAATGTTTAATAAGTTCACTGAAAATTATAAATTCCATTCCCAAAAATTACAAAATTATAAAATTTCTTTGAAGCAGAAATTCTATTTAGTGTTGGTAGAGTTTTAGAATTATGATTTGAGAATAGAATTGTATTTTGAGTTTGTGAGTTTGGAATTATGATTTGAAAAGAGAAAATCTGTTTGGTTATGAGTTTTAAAAAGAGTTTTGAATTTTTGATGTGACATATGAAATGAGAAAAGTTGTTTGGTTATGAGTTTTGAAAAAAAATTCAAAACTTAATTCAAAAACTTATAACTCATAACCAAACACACAACTCAAAACTTTATTGAAATTCTATTCAAAGCTCATAACCAAACTCTTTTTAAAATTCAATTCAAAAAACATTTTGTCATTTTGGTCTAAAAAAATAATGTGTATTTAAAAAATATCAAAAACAAATATAAATTTTTTTTTTTTTTTCAAATAACAAGTAGCGATTGGCAATTGCAACAAAAAAAAAAAGTGTTGTTCCGGTCAACCGGCTGGACGTCGAAAAGGATGTCCAAGTAGACGACCAGGTAGACCAAAAATTGTCTAGTTTACCAAATATGTTTTCAAAATGTGTTCTGAAATTGATTTGGAATCATAATTTGAAAATTAAACCAAACATAGCATTCAAATATGAAACTCACACCAAACACAGCCCTAGTTTTCTCTTCCTTATTATTTCCCCCCTCCCCCCAGACACAAAATACCAACCACGGCAAATTTAACAATTTCAAAGGTGGTTTTTGATAGCTACCAAGTCCACTGAAAAGCCCCCAATAGTAGAAGAATAAAAGAATGGATAAACTTTTAGTCAAATAAAGAAAGCAGAAGTGGGATACATAGGGTTGGGAACACACCTAGAGGGTGTTTATGCTTACAAAGTAATATAATAAGTAGCTTTATGATTTAAGCCCTGTTTGTCAGCACTTATTTTCAGCTTTCAGCTTAATTTAAGCTGTTTTGATATGTTTGGTTTAGCTTATGCTTATAGCTTATAGCTTTGTGGAAGTCAGAAATCAGCTTGGAGTTGGATATGCTTTGAGAATAGAAATCAATTTGAAAGTTATAAGGTATAAGCTGTTTGGGCATAAGCTATAAGCAGTCTCCCACAGCTCTGCCAAACAGGGCTTTAATCATTTAAAACAATTTTCTAGCTAGTTCAGTATTTATTAACTAAATCAGAGACTCCGTGATGCACAAATAGGGACAACGCTGTACGGAAGGCTGCTTGAAAGTGCGGAAACCAAACCAAACCAAACCTCAAGCCCCATCAAATGGGGTCGAAAAGTGCTTTGAAACTTAAGGAGAACAAAAAAAAAAAAGAGAAGAAGAGGAAAATAGATCTAGGAATCACTTCTAGAATTCCTTAGGCATCACACCTAGGGTTTGATTGCATCACACAACCCATAAAGAAACTTTAAAACTGTCAACTTTTTACAAAATATCAGCTCTATTGAATTATAGGCATTACATGATTTTATATAGAATTAGGCTCCGTTTGGTAAGAGCTTTTGTGGCTATTTTAGCCAAAAGACAAAATAGGTTATTTTAGCCACAACAAACAAAACATCACATCCAACCCATAATCATTATACTATTCTCTCCCAAAAAAGAAAAAAAGTCAAAAAATCAAAAAATTCTTCCCAAATCAAGCTTTTTAGCCAGGCTAAAATAGCCAAAAAAGCCAAAAAGTCAAAAAGCCAACCCACTTTCCATACGGGAGGCTTAGGAGACTTCTTAAACCAACTATAATCAAAAAAGAAACTATTAGTCTATTATAATATCTTTCTTCTAAACTAATTTAAGACTAAATAAGAAACATAAAAAAACCTAATTAAATAACTTGACCCACAAGATGACCCATGGGCGGCTACAATCCATGACAACAAAACAAAAATTACCAAAATACCCTCGAACTAAAAATCCTACAAAATATAAAAATAATCATAAAATAATACTTTAATAATACTAGAAACATAATTACATAAAATTCAGTTTCTCTATGAAATCATGTCGATGTCCAAATATCATTACTTCTTTCAATTTAGTCTTTCCTTGAGCTTCTTATACTCTACATCACTCCGGCAGGATCATGCCAGACAAGGGCAATGTTAAATTGCAAATTAGAAAATTCAGCCACATCAATCACAGGTTTATCCAGAGGTCGCTTAGTGGTGGGAATCAAGCTCATAGGTCATCTTGAAACATTTTTCCCCAAAATATTGTAATATAATATATACAGTCAGATAAGAGAGAACATTAACTAGAAAGACGTATTTCTGTTTCACCAAAAATACCTTCCAATGGGGTGAGTGGTACCCTTCTCCATGGCAGCTGCCACAGCAAGAGCTTCCTTTTCACAACTTGGAACACAACAAGAACCAAACCTTTCTCCATTTTTCATGTGCCCATGGATTGGTTCAATTGCTTTGCACATAAACTCCCCTGTTGTCAACGTACCGGTTTTATCAAATGCAATAGTGTGGCAAGAAGCTAGTGCATCTAGTACATGTCCACCTTTCAGCAATATCCCCTACAAACAATCAGTTTGTTAATGGCTGTGAGCAAAAATGAACACTCAGCATGAGAAATGATTCTCCCTCCCTCTCTCTGACCATGCTGCCGGGTCATAAGAATCCAACAATAAAGAAGTTTCTATATGTCCAAGACTAAAAAGGAACCTTCTGGAGAATGGAGACAATACAACTGGAACTAAAAACATTAAAGGGACCAAGGGAGAGAAATAAGCTACTGAACAGAGGACTCAATTGTTTAATTCTTCAATTTTTAACTGCCCTAAGATATGAAGTTATTATGAAGAACAGTAAATGATATAAATATCATATTTCATTAGTGTTCTTAGAAAATTTAAAAGACAATGCTTTGGTGATGTCCTTTTATTTTTCCCCTCTCTAATATACAAAGAATAACTAAAGACACCATAGTAATAGTAGAAGACCCAAGTAGAAAATCAAAAACAAAAACAGAAGCAATACTCTTACAAGAAAAAAAAAAAAAAAAGACTCAGCCGTGCCTCCCAGCCACAGAGAGAGACATACAGAGACAGAAAGGAGACAATATTATTCATGAAGATCATGCTTTATTGCTTTATAATGGTTTATACCTTTCTTGCACAAGAGCTGATTGCAGTAGCATATGCCAGAGGAGCTACAGCCAATGCACAAGGTGATGCTGCCACCATGAGCCCCAGCGCTCTGTAAACTGATCCTCTGCAAACTACATGACTGAGTCATTACTAAATCAGTACAAAAAATTAAAGATAGCATGTCCTCAGAACTTTTTCTTTTTTCTTTTTTTTTCCCCTGAATAAGAATTTAGTAAAAGATTCATGCAAGACATTGATAACAGAACATGAAAGAAAGATGCTCACACAACATGCAATGCCAATACGTAATGATGGATAAATATATTCATCAATACATGTCACGCCAATGTGTAATGAATATAGACATCTAGATGTTAAATTGATTGAATAAATCTCACTCGTCTTTTTTTTTTTTTTTTTTTTGAGCAAGCAATTATCCCACTAAGTATTTCTCCCTACTGATACTTGGACAAAATAGACTTCAAATTTACAGTAACTTTTATGAGGATGCCATTAATAAAAATAGCAGAGATATAGCTATTTGAGCTTTCTTTGTATATAATGGGAGTTCAGTAAATGTGGGTTGAGTGAAACTGAGCAAGAGTGTGTGTTTTCTAATGTTTTATTTCTTGTGTAGCTCAGTGATTGCTGGAATGAAGATAAAGTATAACCAATGTGGGTTGAGGTATGTGAGCACATCTCTATTACCAACCTGTCACTGCCCTTACAGTTTATTTCTAACATACTACATATATAGCCATACTTTATCTATTTTGCAGGTACAGGAGGCTATGAAGGTATATGTTGAAAACATGCTGTGTGGGTTGAGTGATGGGAGCTTATATATTGTGTGCTTGTTTTTCCTTGCCGAGTACTGTGAGCTTCTAAATAGAGGGTTGAGTGATGTGAGCATGTATGTTACCTGTGTTGGTGATTGTGATTTGGAAAAACTGCATATGGTCATACAACCTGGTCTAAATGAGGTGTTCTTAGGTAATATTTTATATTGGACAGGTTTTATTAACATAAAGTGGAAGAAACCTGGGCACTGGGGCTGCTGGAATCAAAGGCAGCTGGGTGCTCCTTGCTGGAAGGAAGCTGCAAGTACAGATGGCTGCTGGGCCTAAAGTGTGAAGAAAGTTTTTCTCTAATTTGTATATATTTGTCTAGTGCTAGTTTATGTCCAGATAGGACTTCTCTTGTGCTGTGTTTATCTTTGTTTTGGGTGGTTGAGAACGTAAAATATGTTCATGTTCAACATACATTCTGTATGAGGTTCCTGAACATATTAAAATCTTTTAATCTGAACAAATGGTCATTTTTTGTTGATTGCCATGGCGGATATGAACATAGTCTGGTCTTTTAGTGGTGGCAGATTTTTGCTGTGTTGCCAGTGCTGAACAGGTGGGCTGTTTTGCTTCGTTTTGTATAGCTTCTGTTAGGGCCTGGGGCATGCCCCTTGTATTAGTGTATCCTCTTGTTTTTTTAATTTATGACTTATTCACCCAAAAAAAGCTTCTTTGTATGGTTTCCTTCAATCCTCTCTTGTTACCTTTTCCTTCTCCTGTTAATAAGATTTTTGGTTTCTTACTGAAGACAAAAAATAGAGCATTGTATCAATGATGCATTATGCATGGCCACTATTTAGTATTTAGTACTCCTGTGAAATACCCACAAGTGTGCATTTGAAACTAGGCCAAAAAATTACAATTGTTTAAAAAGCATTATAGTTTTCTGGATATTCGTGGTTAAGAAAAAATCTAATATTGCCTTCTTTACGATTTACACACATCCAAGGAAAAAACTCTCCTTTTAGTATATTTACACTGCTTAAATACCAGGGCTAATGGATGATTGCACATTGATCTAATTGTCAAACAATGATGAACACTAGTAACTAATAACCAATATGATTATTGCATATGTCGTCAAAGATCCTCTTTTAGCCAAATAATGTGAACACCAGCTAAGGCAACTGACATTATACAAAAAAGGCAATGCAGCAGAAACAGTGATAGGAATTCTGGAGAACATACATAGAAAGACCCTCTAAAATTACCTGGTGTACTAATGAATGGCCACTTGAAAAGCAATGGCCCAAGGAAGGCAACAGCAACTGATAGAACTACAACCACTTTACTGTAGTGCTCACCAAATTTATCCAGCCACCTCTGAAGCTTTGGTTTACTTAGTTGCGCTTTTTCGGTCAATTGCACAATCCTGCTCAGCATTGATTCTTTCCATGTCTTTTTTGCCTGAGTGATGTGAAGCCATATCATCGTCATGAATAGTATACAAGAATGTTGGAAACAATCATTTTTTCCTCACTTGTATGTGGAAGCAAGGGAGAAAATAACCAATAAAAGATAAAGAAAAGGAAATCCCAACAATATTCATTGCAAAGGTCCTAGGTGCAGCTTATCCAATTGCAAAAATCTTGATTTGCTCTTTTCTTATTTGCAAGATCCGCAACTGTGCTAGTTAATTTCCATCTTCACCACATAGTCATATTTTCTAGCAACCACCTTCATCACCATCACTGCAAAAAGTCTGCAAGTTGAAAATTTCATCTCCACCATGGCCACTGTAACCATCATTAGCACCAGCTTTTATGATCTGACAACCACTGCCCATATGTCATATTGTCACTGTCAATGACTCCTCCCACTACTACAGCCCGTAACACCCAATTGCCACCTTCAGAGAGAATAACATGCGTGAATGTAGGTAGAGTTCTGAAACCAAAACAGGTGGATAGGTACAGAGTATCTACAGCCATGAGACAATAAAAACTCAGAAGAGCAACCTGTAACGTTGCAAGAAGAGGTGCCCCTTACAAAAGAATTTTTACACTGCCATCTTTTAATAAAAATTCACCTTAGCACTAAAACTTTGTAACTACCATTTATCATAAAGACATAGATGTTCAATAATTTATCAGACACATATCACCCTATTCAATATCAAAGAGACTGCCAAGACCACCATGCCACCAGTTCCAACAGCAAGCAGACCATTGCTTGCACTTCTTCAACACTAACTTATCACCACCTTGGGCAATCCATCACCACTACCATATCTTGATTCACAGCACTCCCAATGATGGCCACTACCACTAGCAACTTAATACAACATATTACACCAAACTGGAATTACCCCACCGAATAACTCATCAATATGAATTGATAACAAACAAACATCCATCGTTTATCTTTGTTGAGGATACAAATAATAAAGTTAACCATCTCTCTAACAACTTTAGCTTTTAGATGAGATGGTGGTTAACAAATTCATTATGGTTTCAGAGCAAACAATAAATCATGTGTTCAAACCTCACCACCTACCCAATAACAATAACAATAATAATAATGCTCACGCATGTTTAGCCCACATATGGAGGAGAGTCTAGCCATGATGAGTATATAATAATAAAGTCACCCCCCTCTCTAACAAATGAGACAGTAGTTAACAATTCATCAATCTTCCATCAAATTCCATGAAGAAAAGAACTTTTATGGCTCATCCAAACAATAAGAAGAGAGGATACATTTGGGTGTCAGGAATTGAGAGGTGGAATGGATATACGGTTTATATTTTGTTCCATTATTTGGGTGCATTAAAGAGATGAAAAGTCATTCCAAGTTACCTTTCTGAGATTGAATTTGATTTCCAAATTAGTGGGCATCTCATCCAAAAACTTAAGATGTTAAAATGGCTAAATGGTTAGAAAGAGGGGAGGCTTAAAAAAGCTAAAGGGGTCCATTTAGCCAGGCTGTTGGCGATGCCCTAAATATTCGGAAACATAAGGATTGTCAGATTATTTGAACCATGTACAGCTTGTTAAACTTTGGAATTCCCTTTTCTATATTCTAAGAAAAAAACTTGAGAATGAAGAAAATTAAGGGGGGGCATTCAAGTTAATAACAAACATTGAAAAGTTATTGGCTCAATATAAAAAGCAAGCAAAACAAGCTAAGAAAACTTCTGTCATCTATGTTTCCAGAAATTTCAGAAGAAACTAATTTGGACCATACCGTTCTGCATATTCAGGTCCATGTGAGGAAATCTCACTTCAAATTTTTTATATTTCATCAATATCATGAGATCTTTGAATAGTCTAGTCGAGGTTTCAAACAAGTTAAAGCATATACCTTCACTACCATCATGCCATCCAGGTTCCTTGCACCACCAGGAATAGAATCCCCAACTTTCCTCTCCATTGGTTTGACTTCTCCAGTCAAGTGCTCGATGGTAATTGTTGATCTACCTTGGAAAACTTCACAATCTACAGGTACGGACTGAACAAAACACCATCTAGCATTACAACACATCTAGGTACAAATTTAAGAGAGAATTTTCAAACCAAAACAAACTATTTTAGACTGTTATCTAATTGTCACAAAATGGGATGTCATATTTATGATGATCAAACCACAAGGAAATTTAATTTAGAATGTAGAGAGAAACATTAACTCTGATGTGTATAACAGCTTGGAAGAGTTTAAAACTTCCAGTTCCAGTTCCCCCTTTGGGTCAACAACCTAAGTGGAGAAATCCAGTTGTTTACCTGATGCATATCAGCAGGTGCCTCTCATGTGTCCACCACCCCCAAAAAGACAAAGAAAAAGTAGGGAAGCAATCTATATTGATAACCCTAACCCCACCCCACCCCCACCCCCCAAATAAATTTGAAAAGAGAATAGAAAAGAAAGAAAAAAGCATTCTTATGTTCATGCCTATCACATAATCACACATTTTGTTACTTCTTGTGTGTTATTATTACTCCATTTCTGGCACATTCTCAAGCTCATCCTATCTAACAACCAAACATGGTGGTGCTACTAACAACAGCATGCAGGTCTCAACAGCTTAAAATGCATAGGCTCACAGAAACAGAACAATGATAGTGCTGTGCTTTAACCAATATTGACTTTAATATTACGGTCTTTGCAAAAAGCTAAAACACATAACATGGCAAGGTCAACAAGGTTTATAACAATAAAGTTTGATATAAAATATTAAAAACAAAGAAATTGCAAGTACAAACCTCACCAGCTTTGACCAATATATATGAGCCCACTTTTAAGTTATTTACAGGGACTTTTTTGTATGACAAATCAGAGAAATTAGGCAATTTCTCATTGCTCACTTCCAGCACAAGAGCAAAATCTGGATAATTTTCTTTCAACTCCTTAACATCAATCTTTGAGCGGCTGGTGAAATACTCTTCAGCTGCAGCCATAGTAAAATATTACATGACAAAAGTTTATTTACTCCTTTTAAATAAATCGAAATAAAAATAAAAAGATGCCATAGAACTGGTTTCATATTTACCAATATGAGCCAGATTAAACATTGCAAGAAGCAAGCCTCCTTCCAATGGGTTTCCCATAAACATGGATGCAAAGGCTGCAAGAGCCATCAGTACATGAATGTTTATTTTTCCACCAGTAATATCAATGAGAGAATCCAGTGATGCAGAGACCTGACATCAATAAGATATTATTTCAAAGTTTACTTAATAAAGCAACAGGATAATTCGATCACAAAATTACACAAGCTTGAACTTCTATTTAGCCTGATTTTAAGAAATAAAACATGGGAGAGGGAATCTCTAAGATAATTAGATAAGCTCACAAGAAAATCTCGTGTTTTAAGGATGTATGTCTGAAAGACCAGCAAAGAGACCCAAAAAGATGCAATGAAAAAATACACAGCCCAAGATCAATAACACCATAGTCCAGATGGCAATAGAAGTAAATATAAGGGCTATCAAACTCACACTTAAAAAGCACTGAAAATTTCAACATAAAATTTCCTCTAGTTTTTTTTTTTTTCTTTTTTTTTTTTTTTTTTGTGTGTGCAGAAAGTTAATAACTCATAAAGAAAGACAATATGTACAGCACAAATAGGGGAAAGGGGGGGGGACCCATACCCTTCTTATATCCAAAGCTGCAGCATATACACATCTCCTATGGTTATGTTAGCTCTTTTAAAAATTATTTAAAAGTTATTCGGTTGAGTTTAGGGCAATCATGTCCTTTCTTATGACCTTTAACTCATACCCTCCTAAGCCTATCTCCATTTCTTTCAAAGGCCTTAACATTGGTCAAATCATTGCTGATAGCGATGTTAGTTGGTCTATTCACACATGGCCATACCATGTCAATCAATTTTTATTTTTTTTTCATTTTATCTGCAATTGGTAATTTCCGCCAGTGAACTCATTTTTTAGTCTGTCTTTTCTAATAACACCACCCATTCATCTCAACATTCTCATTTTAGTTTCAATCATCATTTGAACATATAGCTTCTTAGCTGCCTAAGGCCCTATAGCTTTATAAAATAAACTAATAAAAAAATTATTCACTCCCTCTTGATCTATTCCTCCATTACATTCATACTAGTCCAATTTCATGGGCAAATCTGACCCAAAATAACAAAATTGTCACCTTACCCATCAAATTTTGCTCTTTATCTTCATTCCTATTTAGTTTCACTACAATTACACCATATATATATATATATATAGATATTCTATCTTAGTCCTACTTAGCCTAAGACCTTTAACAATACATCAATACTGGCCAATTGAGTTTGAAATTATATCAGTTTATCAATCCAAAATCAAAATTAGGCAAAATTGGGAGAGAATACTCCTACCCCAACGAGAGGGAAAGCAATGAGAATGAAAACACGCTGCAGAGGCTTCACAGCCGGCTTCGGAAGCAAGTAGGGACAAGCTGCGGCAGCGATAAACAGAGCCATGGCACAGCAGCACAGCTCCAAGTGTTCCCGCAAGAAGTCCGCTAAATCGGTCCACCTAATCGTTTCGGCGAATCGAAGAAACGCTTCCTGTGCCGTAGTCAGCTTGGCATGGCCACCGTGATCGTGCTCGTGCTCGTGCTGGTGATGGTGATGGTGGTTGTGACCGTGGTGGTGATCATGATGGTGGTGGTGAGGATCGGTGGCTTTGGCGAGACAATGGAAGTGGCGGAGATGAGTGAGAGAATGAGGAGAGAGGGGTTTGGAGAAGAGGGTTTGGGTGGGAAAGAAGGGTTTGAGACGGAGTGAATCGGCTTCTTTGCAAGTTCTACTTCTGCGATTCAGTGATCGGAAATTAGTGATTCCGACCTGGAGACGAATAGTTTCCATGGATGACTGGAAATTGTTGGGAAGAATTTTTTACGAGCTGGTTCGGTTCATTTGAGTTAGCTTCAACCTCTGGTTTCTCTCTATTCTCTTTCCCTATCGGGACTATCCGAAACAGACCGAAATATAGTGGGACCTTAATATTTTGTTATGGACTTGTAGTTTGGTGTTGTCATATTTACACCATCGGCACCACATAATGTGCTCATTTTTGCTTCTCGTCAATAATTGAAAGTTCGCTGCTCCAAACCAGACCCGAATACCGTGGAAAATAGGCTTCCCTCTAGCAAAAGGATCCGGTTGAGACATTGTCGGCACATTTTCGATTAAATAAGATATAATAAAGCCAAATTTAACAACCTAAAAATAATTCATCTTTTTTTCCTTTATTCATCACATCACCTCTCTATTATTCTACACATCTTTTCGTAAAAAGATAAAAAATATACTTATTTAGATCATCCAAACAATCTCTAAATTAAAACTTTTATACAATTTGATTATATGATTATTGTTATTTAATACACAAATAACTTATTCAAAAAATATTAAACGATTCAAATCATCAAATTGTACCTAATGTGAACCCAACACCAATTAACTAAATCCTCAGTCCAATTATTAGACACCCTCTTAGGAAGAACTCTACCAAATTATAAACAATCCTATACAAATACTCCATTTTCTATTAAACAGTCCTCACTCTCATTGTGAATATGATATAGAAAATAAATCTCTAATTTTATTCTATTATAAAGAATAAAAATTACAGATTGTGCAGGCCTCACTCTCAAATCGTCTCATTTCTTGCATCAGGAACACAAATCATCACTCAACTCAACTTAACTTAATTAAATATAAGGTAAATTATACTTCCAATCCATGCACTCTACCTCCAATCAATCTCACCTTGATTCTGTGATTCAATTTCAACAATCAAAACATTGCAAGTTGAAGCATTTTGTTAACCTTCTGTTTGGATAATTTTTCTTCATGATGTATTGGACGCATAACAAACAACTCACCAAATGTTTACAGACAAGTATAGAACACTTAGCTAATACACCAAGTAGTTCTCTTCATTCTACAAAGCGCTGAATCAATGTCAGCTAAAACAAATTATAAAGCAAAAAGAATGAACTAATGTTACAACAACAAATGAAGTATTTATCTTGTTGGATCATCAAAACAGAATTAGACAAGCCAGTAGCACCGTCAAGCAATTCTACAAAATGCTTTTGCCTTGAGACAGTAGCAAGTATGATCGCGTTGTTGGTGGAACAAAATGAGTTGCTGCTCAATTATCTTTCCCCTTGCCACTCCCTTCGGAAACTTTAGAGGCATCATAAGCAGAAAGGAAGAAAGTGCCCTGATTCTTCTGCAGAAACCTGCATAAAAGCAAAGAGCGTTGTTAAGCATTATGAAATATTTAAATGAAACTACCCACTTCCATATGTATATTCTGCATTACTGTCAAACTCACCAATTTGTAGACTAAAGAAAATAGAAATGGCATCTTTTTTTCATTTTTTGACATGACAAACACAAACATTTTTGTTAAATGGCCTTGGAATGATTCATCTGTTTGTGTTTGTCATCTTAAAACAAGAAAAAAAAAAAAAATCAAATTAAAATGGGAATAAGTGTTTCCTTCTCTTACAAATTAAAATCATTTCATGATGTAACAGAGAAGGAAAACAATTCAAGCCCATTTAATCCAATAACATCATCGACTTGTAGTTCATTAAGCACATAAGTTCACATCTTCAAGCAGTCAACCCGAAAACAATAAATATTTACGAGTGGCTATTAGTAGGAAAAGGCAGGAACTTGTGGCATTGGTTCATTCTGTAAACATAAGATGAAACAGATAAGGAGGGGTTTGATTAAAAAGCAGTAAACAAAGAAACACAATTGTGCAAGGCAGAATGCCTACTTATGATCAATTTGAGCAATATTAATATTGTGTTTGGAACTTAGATTTTTAGAAGGAAAAGAAAATCAAGTCAAAGAAGCTAAATTCTCCCTATTTTCTGGTTGGGTGAGGAAAATGAGTACATATTAGACTTTACTAGTAAAAAATCAATATACTTTTTTTTTTTGTTTAATTACCCATAAAAAATAAATGTTCAAGTAATTGCATTTCCCATTTATTTTCTTCTCCTTGACAAATCCAAGATCCAAACATAGCCTAAATGAATAGTTTTACTAATCATCTTCCTATGAACATAGAATGAGACTGAAAATTATACTTTAGCTATCCAACTTCAATTCCATAGCTCTTTTCAGATCAAGTTCACTTTAAAACCTATGAATTGCATTGTAAATGACAAATTTGTATACAATGCTCTCATACTGAAGTTTCTTCTGGATGCAGCAAAGTCACTTTGCCTAATATATAATGTTTAATGCATTCTTTTAGATTAAAGAAACACGAAAATTCATGTCAACAAACAACATCATCATCAACAATAGAAAAAAACAGAGCAACAAAATTATTATTATTATTAACTTCCAGAACTCAGAACATTAAATTTTCTTAAGAGCATTCAGTATAATGTGAAGGATAGAGTATATACTTGAGAAAGTCAAGTAATTTCTGCTGCAAGCGGACCAACCTCTCCTCTTCAATGTTTACATATGCCATCAACTCAGGCAACTTAACTGCAAACACCAGTAAAATACAAAACCATGGAGACATTTGAGAAGCAAAAATCTAAGAGGAAAAAAAGGGTTTTCTGACTTCAAAACAAAACCAAGCAATTCAATTCAACTCAAGTTGCTATAAATGTGAAGAGAAATCCTATAAGATGTCACATAAACACATGAACTTGAAATCTGCGCACATTGAAATCCACATTTATGGATGAGCATACCGAAGAGACGGAGTAGATGTTCAGCACCATATATACTTGACGGAGAGACATCATCTGCAACTGCTTCATGATACTGTTGCCGCTCCTTTTTGTATAGAAGAATAACTGGCAATGCTTTGTCGAAGTAACACCGTAATCCATTCAATATTTCCCCTACTGAATCAGTCATCCTACATCCACGCAAAACATGGTAAAAACAAAGGTGCCATAAGACCTAGCTAGTCCAAGGTTAGCTCAACTATAAGAAAAATACTGTAAAGGCAATTCATCATCACCATGAACTAAGATACTCTATAAATCAAACTCATTCAAAGACCTACAGAATGGTGATTTCTATTATTTTACCACCTCCATAAGGTTTGGTTATGCAAAATTAACTCAAAACAACACTACCATAAAACCCACATCTAAAAAGAACTTATGGTTTTTGTTAACACATTCCACATCTATGCATTCAAGAGAAAGACACAAGCAATCAATTTAGTTATATATTTCTGAATTTTTTTTTCAATATATATTTATGTATGTTTGAAAACGTAGTTAAAAGACCCCGATAGCTGTACGTCAAGTCAAACCATTATGGTTATTTACAAGGCATAGATATAACAAAGTGACATGTCTCATATTGTAAATGCAAAAAACATACAACTCAGTCCAAACATTTACATATGGAGTAAAGATAGAAAACAATGTTCTAGTGGAAATAACTAGAACAACAGGAATTCAAATTTTCAAGCACAAGCAAGAAAAGACAAAAGATCATATCAATCAGGTTAACAATGATTTTATGCAATTCAAACGGGGCATTAATACACTTACTTGCCATCCTTCTTTGACCTGTATTCAAGGTACTTCGTCAATATATCATCAACATTAGGAGAACGCGGAAGTTTAACGAGCTGCACAAAAAATCACCAATAAACAGTGTTTATGTAATCAACTGGATGTTATGTAGTTCTGAACTAATTCTGCAAATGAGCACGAAACAATTAATCTATCAAAAACGGAGAACCATATATCAGAGGGTGATCCGATTACAATATTAGTATGGAATGCAGTCCATATTCTAGTTCACAAACAGAAGAAGAAAAAAAAAAACTAATGACTCTACAAATAAAACAATGCTAATTTTATTGTACTACTACTACTGCTTCCAAATTAACTCCATCAGAACAAAATTTATATTCAAGCATCATGAATTGGAATAGCAATAAGGAAGAAATGAAAACCTTATCCTTCTGCGTAATGAATTCCCAGTCATCAACTAGTTGTTTCTTCAAAGTTGATGGAATCTGGACCTTGACAAGCTTTTCCACAGATGCACTATCCTTCTAACAACAATCAACAATGAACCCACACTTTGCCCATCAATATCAAAAGAAAGCTTAGTCAACAAACATGGGAAAAGAAGAAAAATTCCAACATAGGTACTATATATTTGAGCATAATTGTCAAATCGGGATTCGTATCGTGAATTGAAACGGCCTCGTACTGAATCGCGAATTGAATTGAATCGAACGGTGAATAGTAAAGATTCGGTCACTTTTTCTAAATTACTTAAAAACATATATCTACACATTTAGATATTAAATATATCTTATAAATATGAAATATTTAGACTTAAATCAATAAAAATATCATTTTGAATGATAATCACGTAGTTTAATAGGTAAGAAGTTAACAAAAATTTATGTAAGATTATCACCTTACTTTTTTTTCTTTTTTTTTAGATATTTCTTATTAATCATTCTTAATAAAGATAATAACTAAATAGACAAACTACCAATTTCCAAAGTAACAATAATTATTAACGATATTGATATTTGGACAACAAGCATATATACTTTTCTAAGTAACAGTGAGCAAATAATAAGAAAGAATTATTTCAAATCCTTTATTTTAAAGCCTAAAACATTTTAAAAGGTATAACTGACCTTACACATGTAATATTGAATTATATTTAATTTAATAAAATAGCAATAGATAATTCATAGTGTAACTTTAATCTTAAACATCTTTAGAAGATATATCATGCTTTTTTAAAGGGAAAAAAAATGAGAAGAAAGGTTAAAAATATGTTAGATCTGACTAAATCTGATTGGATCCTATTAAAAATTCCATGATCACTAAAATAATAACAAATCATGTATATATGTTAGTTATTTTGGTATTAAACGCTATTAAAAACTATATTATGTCATTTTCACTAAAAAGATTGAGAAAAAAAGAGTCGAAAATATGTAAAATACAATAATTTTAAAAATTGCATGAATCGTAAAAAATGAATAGAATCGTGAATCGATTGTGAATCATGCAATTCACTAGAGATTCACTTCCAAAATAGATTCACCCATAAATTTGTATCAATTTTGTAAAAATCGTGAATCGAATCGCGAATCGTAAGATTCTGATAACAGAGTATTTGAGAGAGAGAGAGAGAGAGAGAGAGAGAGAGAGCATGTCTGTGTGTGTGTGTGTGTGTGTGTGTGTACATTTTGAAGAATAAAAATTCAGAGAAAAAAAGTGATTACAGAAGCAAGACTTGCTCATTTTCAAAATGGTAACAATACTGCAAACACAATCCATTGAATCTCCACACGTTAACTTTCTACTTCAAAAATATTTCTAGAAAGCCTAAGAGAGCACTTGGATTTATTCACCACCTTCCCATTCAATGAACAAATAACAGTTCAAAGCTAAGGTACATTGGCTGGAATAGCATTAGCTGCCAAGCATCCATATTCCATGAGTTTTACCAAAAATTTGCATACAATTTCCCTTAAACTAGTAAAAGATGAAAAGCAAAGCATAAATATTCAAGTAAAGTACAGATGTACAATATGCAATAACATATCGAAGCAGACCTCAACGCCTGAGTCAATCTTTCGCTTCTTCCCTTTAGCTACTGCAATAATATCCAAATATCCAAATAACTTACCTCTCCCAAAATATATATATATATATCCAAATAAAAACTAAATTTAGTTAAAGCATGTCTTTCTAGAATAACCACTTGGAAAGATAGACTCCAAAAAAGCAATGGCAGCCACAACATTCAAACTTACATATATGTAATGTGAGTGCATGAAATTAAGGGGCAACATCCAATGCTTGCATAAAAATAAATTTAACAGCAGTATGGAAAATAACAAAGGATGTCAATAAGGTAAAGCCAAGAACAACCAAAGTAACCAAAAAGATTTCCATAGGAAAAAGAAAAGAAAAATGGAAATGTAACCATGTTTGAATGGATGATACTTAAGTTGTTTACCAACATAGAAGTGTTTCACAATGTGAATGCGAAAAGTGAATCAATAGGCCCAAAAACTTGAGCCGTTATGAAAGTGAGGGACGTACCACAGCCTGATATATCGAGTTGGGCCTATGCTATACCGTACCTACTACCTACACAACCACTCTACTGCAAAACTTGTTGGTGAATGGGCCAAACAATGTATATCAAGCACTCAACTGTTTTTGCACCTCGGACTGTATAGCTTGGGCATTTACTCCCTCACTTCCAACTTCTAATAACTAGTAGCAGATAATAGAATAATATATGAAGAGTACAATAATTCCTTTTCAAGGCAATATACTGCACTTTGGGGTGATTCTCAAAGGTTAGATGCCTCAGATACAAGGGATTCTCAGAACTGAAAAGTGTGGAGCCATGGACCCTCAGATTTGGGGATATGACCACATGAACACAGGGATTTAAGACTGGCTCAAGTATAAACACTTCTTTTAGGCTTATAACAGGAAAGGGTCCTAATAATGACAGCCCTAAGGGCTGTCTTTAAAAAACACAAAATGTCAAAATATTTATAATCCCAATACACTTTTCACATATCCCAAAATAATTTTACATATTTTTATACATTTTTTACACATTTTCCAACACTAACAACAACCCTACGGATTGTTTTTAGCATTTTCCAACAAGAAATTATGCCTCACTTTCCTCCTGTACATTCTACTGTTTACATATGTACAATCTGCAAATTCAACTTTCACATCTACAGAGATGTTTTAATGTGCTTCAATCCTTCTTCCATATCTTATTCACTAAAAGCAGTCTTCTAATCAGAGTAGAGGCCTCCTGATAATAACAAATATTTTAAGGAGAATACAATTTCACTCAAATACAAATAGTTTCTTAACAAGAAAAATATAGCCCAACTGACATCTGCTAGGCTCAACATTTTGTCTCTATATCATCTTCTTTTGAGGTTGAGTTTATTAAATCAGTAAATAAAATTTGCCTGGACTAAGTAAATATGCAGAAACAGTGAAGCACACATTCCCTCATTTCAGAACTATTCTCTGTGACTTATAAATATGCATGCACAAATAGCACCATAAGGAGACTGATGTAGAAGACCGAACAGACAAATACCACAATCATTTAACTTCAACCAAAACACACTAACGGTATTAGAAGAAAACAAGTATCATTTATTATCATGGATAACTTACATGAAGAATTCCCAAAAATATATCTCCAGGTCTTGTACGATTTAATATTTATGTAAAGTGCAATTTTAAAAAGTACAAAAATAGAACAACTGTAATGGTATTAATCCAAGTTTAACACACTTTTGAAATTATATGCTTCCACATTATCAACAACATATTGTATGCAAACTACTTTCATTTAACTTGGTAAATAATTACACATGACTATTAGGTACAACTACAATACTATGCCATTATAAACATCATAAGGGTATAAATCACAGCAGAGATAATCAACTGAGCCAATTAAATGTTAGCAGTTAGCTTACTCTATTTCCAGAAAAAAAAAAAATGCAAACTATTCAACAATTACATTTTATCTAAAACAAATGAAATTTTTTTTTCTAAGTTTCACCAAGAGAGAATAGGCATCGGCATCAATAGTGGGAGTTTGTATCGACCCCTTCTTGAGAATATAGCCTGAAAACAAAGTAATTAATGTCTAAAGAAAAGGAACAGCTGCAAATAATGCTTATCAAAACCTGACCCTAGGCTGTCTACTTGGGCCAGTGAACCAGCAATCCAACCAGTCAAACCAGTCGTGTAACTTATTTGCACCAGACTTACCTGCTTTACATCCAAAACTATAAAATAAAAACATAGCAGATATCTTCAAGTAGCATTATATAATTTTCAATATATCAGTCATTCATACACTGGACTGGTCAGCCAACTCAACCAGCATTTGAAGTGGTTAGACCATCACTAAGTTGAAACGGAGGTCAATGCAGGTCCAATTCCCATAACCACAATGATGATGACAACAAGGATGATAATCATGAAGGTTGTGGCAGACAATAAAGCATGATAACACAACTATTGAGGAAAACAATAATTAGTTGAAGTTTAAACAAAACAAACTGAAGAAAATTTCCCTACCATTGTTCTTCGTATCCTCTTTATCCACTTTTGCCTCTGCAAATTCATTTAAAAGATCGATGATATCAACAGATAAAATGATAAGAAAATGCTGAATATAAAAGTCAGATTTGCTACATGCCACTTCAGAATGAAGAAAAGGGAATTAGGAACTGAGTGACAAGATGGTTTCTGGATGAATGCTGATTAAACATCCATTCATCCTACTAGTGATACAATGAAAAGGCACAAATCCACAAGTTTCCTATACAACTAACATATTTGACTTTGCAGAAGTGCAATTTGCGGAATTCAAGTTAGATAACGGGAAAGCTCCAAATTCAATGGTGTCATGATGATGGTCATCCAAGGGTGTCAATATATCATTGGAACAACTTATCCAATGAGAAAATTCACAACATAATTCTTTTTCTATAAGCAAAATTCACAACATAAAAAATCACTAGTGTAATTAAAACTTTTAGTAATACCACACTAGATTCTAGATGGCCATCTTAATACGGAGACTCTTTGAAATCATACCTTACGTCATAGCCAGTTTGTCTAAGCTAATCGTTAGAACTCTATCTATCTCCATTGGTGCCTCTGCTTGCACAAGCATGTTGGTACTCAACTCCACCGAGCTTCACCCCCAACAATTTATGATCAACTACATGAAACCTGTCTAGCCACTATGCTAACATATTATCTAAGCCCTCATTGGTTTATGTCTTCCCCGGTTGCATTACACTCAATATGGAGTGCATCCATTTCCTTATGGTGCATTTTATGGTTTTGTTGCACATATCCAAACCACATTTGCTAGTTTGATCATATTTTATCTCCAATCGATGCAACTTCTACCATTTCATGAATCCAAGCATTCTATTTTTATCCTTATCATATCACACCATTGATGTAGAATGGCCTCCCATAGATTCCATCAAACACATGGTGGCCAAACAAAACTTCTTGATCCATTCTTTTATATGTTGATGAAATGATATACAGACAGGAAAAAAAAAAAAAAAAGAACAAAAATTAATAACAAAAGAAAGGTAAAGAGGGCAGAAAAGGTCCAATATGACAGTACCACAAAAGTTATTTTATAGGTTATACTGGAGGAAAAAAATCTTTTATAGTCAACACTATGGGTAGATGGGCTATACACAAACACAGATAGATATGCACACTCACACACAGGCACACAGAAAAATCAAATGCAAATAAGCAATGTAAGAACTGCAATTTGAGCTCCTAAGCAACCATTGTTACGTCAAAGAAGAATAGAACTACCAGATGAGGCCTTTGGCTTAGTTTGTGCCAAACGCCCTGATTTTGAATTCTTGTCTACACCCTGCTTTTTGTCAAGGGCTTGCTGCTTCAAGACATTATCTTCAGTAAGTTCCATCAGCCGGTCCATGCCTACCCATTCATCCCAACTGTTGGCAAGATATCCAAGCTTTAGTAACTATTTCTCTTCACCTTTTGAAGATTGACAAAATTCAAATACAAACTTTACATCAGCATCTTTTTGATGAAGTCAAATGGATTATATGTCATTATTGAACCAATATAGTATACAACCACTCACTCTTTCTATCATAATTTCAACTGTTAGTTCAGTGTTCAGAAAAATATGGCATATTAATCCCAAATCATGCATAACTAATACAGTATTGTTGGCCTGTTAGGAATTAGGATTTCTATGGAAAGTTGAAGAGAAAGGTGGTGTCCAACCAGCAAATAATAAAAATACATAAACAAAAAGGTAAAATAGAAGACCTAAGAAGATGATGAAAAGAAAGAAGAGGACCAGTTTTAGAACCCTAAGATTGGGACAAGGAAAACCAACTGGGAAGGTGGGAAGAGAATGCATACTCACTTTTTACTCCAGCCCTGCAAAACATAAAAGTGTATTATCAATAGATGTTAATACACAAAAAGTACGTTATTTATCCTACCATATTAACCAAATTTGTGAAGCTAAAAATCCATGAGGTTAATAGCATTTAGTTACTGAAAGAAATATCTTACACAAATACCATGCATTGGTAATGGAAGTAAAGGGTAAAAGAAAAACCAATAACCAAACTTACAAGATAATGAACAAAGTATCTCCATTCCTTCTTTCGAAACTCGGCTTTTTGAACCTTCCCAAAAAAAAAATTGCAGTGGATTTAGTTATGGCCATTACCAAAAAATATGCTATGTCATGATATTAAACAAGGTTTTTTTCCTTTTTTTATGAGCATTAAAAAGTACATTTGGTAGAATGGAGTTTATACAAGCACTTCAAATTGGAGCAGAAGGTAAATATAAGGTATGATTAGTATGGCAATTCTATTGCACTGATGCAAGACAAAATCCTGTTTTCAGCAACCTCAAAACTGAATCCACAACCCACGGGCATGCAAACACCTTCCTCTCATTAAGCATCATACAGAAACTGATAAAAGAATGGGCAGGCCAAAAAATGAAGTTCATCAATGCATGTTCACATCCTAATGGATAAAATCCAAATGTAACTTACTAGTCCTAATTACAAGTATGTTGATTACATTGAAAATAAAATGACAATTTAGAAAGCAAGGTTGTTAAAATCAGGATTCTAGGTAGGATCAGTCAGAAGGTACTTTCTATTAAAAATAAGAGAAAAATACAAATTAGAATGATACATACTTAAAATAAGATGAAAAATCACAAAATCTACAATTCTACCTACGAAGAGAAAAATACAAATTAGAATGATACATATTAAAAATAAGATGAAAAATCACAAAATCTACAATCCTACACAATACTACTTGCAATCCTATTATTACACCAATCCTACAACGATCTGGATCGTTTTAGCAATGTAGGATCGTACGATCCTACAATCCGGATTGCGATTTTAATAACCATGTTAGAAAAACATTATACTGGCCTGACAAACTAAAAAATACACAAAGTAGCATTTTTAAACTATTAATTCAAAGGAAACCTTCGGGTATATTTCAGCAGTGTATTAAATGCAAAATATTTTATTTTCACTAGACAGGTGAAAACATGATTTATAGTCGAGAGTCAAAAATCACTCTAGAAAAGTAGTTAGATACAACTAATCACAATAGGAGAAGGGGGAATACAAAAACTGTCCAACTTTTGGGAACAGAAACAAAATCATTAAGTGGTATCCGCAATCAAGTTAAAGCCTTACTTTTTGATCAGCCAAGTCGAAGCCTTGTTACAGATATCACTAGGTGAAAGTCCATTTCCTAGTACCCAAGAAACTATGCTGAATTTATCTTCTTCAATTCAGGATTCACAATCAATTATATTCAGGATGGGACGAAACCCATGAACCAAACAGAGTAGTATTAATAACAAACACATGCTACCTTGCAATGGGTAAGACAGTGAATTCAAGGATCTTAACAACTGATTAAACAGAACTGAGTTTAATAATCTTAAAAACTAAGACAATGACACAATATACCACAGGATTTCAACTTTATACAACGAAAGAAAACAGGAGGGAAAAAATCAGGAGAGCGAATGAAAGTGCGTTAAAAAAAGGATGGTGTTTCCCTTCCAAGTTGATTGGTTAAGTGGAAAGGAAAGGAAAAAGTAGGAGAATGATTTAAATTTCCCTTATTTGTAAAATAAGTAAAACAAACCTAATACCATCTCCAAACCTTGACTCAAACCTATATTAAATTTAAATTTGGATAAAAATACTCAAAAACCTCTCCACTCCTTCACACAACACAAGCTTATATCAAAGTTTTATCCCTTTTTACACTCAAACTTTTCAAGACCATTTAGCAGATTTCAAATTTACAACTTTGCCAACGCTAAAGCTTTTACTCAAATTTATGCTTAAATCTGAGTTTGTCCAATGGACTGCTTCATATCAAATAAAGTTTTTACTAAATAAAAATTAAGAGCTGGAGATGAACCTCAAACCCTTAATTGACTTGACGATAATTGATGATACAAATCGCTGCGCAATTTTCCCCAATCAACAATTCCATGAAAACACACAAAGTAAAATTGCAAAGGAAAAGAAAATCGAACAGAAAATGGATACCTTGGCTTCGTAGATGCGAGGGCCATGATAAGCGAGGACTTTCTCGCCTTCGGAGAAGATGCTGGAATTGGAGGCAGGGAGGTTGCCGCCGGAGTTGTCGGCGTCGGTGGCCGAGTCGTCCTTCGAGCTCCCCATTTTCTTGTGTTCCAGATTCTGTGAAATCGTTGGAGGGAGGGTTTCGGGGATGGTGAGACAAAATTGGCCCTACTTCTTTCGTCTGTTCACTGGTACTGCACTGAACTTGAAGAAGGTGTGTATCAGAGAGAGAGCGCGTCTTCGTCGTGGTGGTGGAGGGTGTGTTTCTCACTTTGCGCCTGGTCCAAATGAAAGGCCCCCGATGGGATTTGAACTTTGGTCTCTGTGCTGTTGTGCCCCTCTTCTTAGAGTTCTTTTCAACTTCACCCCTTCTTCCTCCGTTAATCCCTCTTCTTTTTTTTTCTTTTTTTTTTTATAGATAAAATACGATTTGGATAATTTTCGAGTGTGAAAGTCCTATGGTATGTTATTTATTTATATATTTTTATAATAATTTACAACATATTTTATGGGTTAATTTATATATATATTTGTGTTAAGTTACGCGATTTTATGAGATAATTTACGTATATTTATGAAATTTTACGTTAAATTATAATTTTTAAAATTTTTATAAATTAACTTTCATGAATTTGTGCTTAAGTTACACAATTTTGTGAAGTGACTTACATATGTTTGTGAAAATTTATACTAAATTATAATTTTTAAAATTTTTATATATTAACTTATGTGAATTTGTGTTTAAGTTTCTTGATTTTGTAAGATAATTTATGTATTTTTATAAGAACTAATGCAAGTTTGCATACCCCTTGCACTTGATTTTTTAGCTATATTAGCCTTTTTAAAAAAAATCAGTTTGAGATAAATTTTTAATTTTTTTAGTAATTTTTTTAACGATATTTTTTTTTAGTTGATTTGATAGTTGTAATAAAAAAATAAAATAATTATGGTTTGATTATAACATTTTATATCATTGACTAAGTTAAGGTGTCTCTATTTACACACTACGTTTTATCTCAAAGCACACATTAATTGGTTATTTTTTATTACAATAATGACCTTATCTAAAATGACCAAAATGACCACAAAATAATATCAATATACACCTTAGTTGAATACACAACATCCAAACCCTAACCCTAGCCACCATTGTTGCAGTCGCCGCCATTTCACCACCGTTGCCTATTCGCCCCTCTCCAGAGCGAATCCTCACCCCCACAAACCCTCGCCGGCGATCTTTCTCTCTTTCTCTCAATCTCTTCACTATTAGCCTCTCTTTTGGGTTGTTTTGCTGCTATGGCTGCTCGCACTCTCGACAACGAAGAGTTTTGGCTTCCCTTGAAGTTCCTCACTGACGACGACATACTCATGGATAAAGAAAACTTCAACAAAGATGGCCTTAACTTTGTTTTTGGCCCTAACTTTGTATTTCCCTACGATTTTGGCTCTTACTCGCCTGTTGAATTTGTCTTGGGTTCAATCGAGACTGAAAGCGATGAGGAGGACCTACTCGCTAGGTTGACTTGCTGGTTGGCTTGTTTCACTCTGCAAGAAAAGAGCATAGAAAATGGCCTCTGCTTCTCAAAATCTCGAGGTATGCTTTTGATTTCTTTTGGGTTTAGGTGTTGATTCTGTAAAAATGAGTTGTGATTTTGTAATATGTGTTGATTCAGAAGTCCTAGGTTTTGTCCGGTTCGCCTCAATCAACGTTGAGCACATTTGAAAGCCCCAACAGCCCTTCGCCGCCGACTACACCGCCGTGAAAAAAAAGTTGAAGTTTCTTATGTGTTTTTTTTTGTTTTTTTTTTTTTTGGTGTGAATTTGATGTGTGTACTAAGTGGTGTGGAACTAATAGCAAAAATTGAACATTGTGGTGTCTGTTGAAAAAAATTATGTTTTTTTTAAATTATGAAAGGTGTGAACTGGGTAGTGGTATGCTTTAACATAAAATGTGGTGTGTAAGTGGTGTTTTGGGAAATTAGTAAAAAATTGGTTTTTTGGTTTTTTTGGCAAAAAGCTGGGTTATTTTAGATTAAAAAAAAAATTAACTCTTTTGGAAAATTCTATTTTCACACACCTAATTACCTTAGTATACACACTTAATGAAATATTATTTTAATAACAATTATACCCTAAAGTAAAATGACTATAATGAACATCCACTAACACTCATAATATTATATGAAAATATTCTCTGTATACATCTTTTAAAAATTAAAAAAAAAATCTCAATGTATTAAACCCTAGTTTTTCTATTGTTATTACTTTGCTTGTTACAATTTCTATACTCCTCTATTGCTTAAAAGCAATACTCTTATAACAAATCTCATATTACTTTCGTTTCTAAATTTATAGTCTATTAGTGTATCATGGAGTTGTTCGTCATGGCTTCCCAATCGTGATTTTGCTACTCACATTCGTGTTGTTCATCAACATTCTAATTTGTATTTGATCTGTTTGTGGTGAGTTTGTGTCAGATAATTCTGAAGGAAAACACAGTGGAGTTAGAAAGGAAAGGACAACTCTTGTATAGCGATCCCGGTTTTCTCTCATTTGGTTGTTGTATTCCAGACTAGGTTTCGTGGATGTCTGTTGTTGTATATGTTTCTTTTCCGTCCTTTAATTCCTTATATTTGAGTTTTAGGATGTGTTTGGCATGTTTGTAACAGGTTGGTTGTGTTTGGGAACAAATGGTTTCTACCCAGATTTTGGTGTCTTCGCTAAAGCGAGACTTTTGTCGCTCAAGTGAGCTCTTTGTTTTAGTTCCTTCGCTCGAGCCAGGTTTCTTTCGCTTGAGCGAGAGTTGAGTGGTGTATCTGGTGGCTCGAGCGAGGAGTCTTACGCTCGAGCGTGCATCTACGTCTGGTTCTGAACCTGAAGGTTGTGTTTCTTGGCTCGAGAGAGCTTTCCTTCGCTCGAGCGAGCGAGGACTATGTTTTGAGTTTCTTCGCTCAAACGTACTTCTGGGTTGCAGACCTGAAGCTTCAAATTGTTGGCTCGAGCGAGGTTTCTTTGTGTCTGGTCGCTCGAGCGAGCCTCAAGTATATCAGTTGGCAGCAGCAGTCCCCTTCATCACTTTTTGTTACACTTTACATCTCAAACCCTAGATCCGGCTCGCTCTCTCTCTACACACACCTTCTCTCTAGGTTTTCATCTACTTCTAGAGTATTTCTACCATAATCTCTTTTTAAGAAAGATAGAGGATCGTGTGGGCTTCACTTTAATCTGAAAATTGTGGATTTGGAGCACTTTGAGTTTCACCTCTCTCCTCTTTTAAGCTCCGAAAATTAATGTAGGGATATCCTACTCCATTTTATGAGTTTTGTCGTAAATTTTAGTCATTTTGATTAAATGGTGTTGTTTGGTAATTTTGGGAAAAGTTAGAATTTGATTTGTAATTATATAAAGAGGGGTTTTGTGTTTTGAAGCTCCATGTGCATATAAGACTTTGGGAATTTGAGTTTGTGAGTCAAATTGGTGGATTTTGGTCTTAAGATCAATATTTGAGAAAATTGAGAAAATGCCCTAATCGTGTTGAATAATTAATTTGTAGAAATATGAAATTTAGTTGAAATTCATGAAATTGGAGAATTATGAGATTGAAAGGTGTAGTTTAATTAATTAATCACTCACCTATGAGAATGTTGATATTATATCTGTTTGATGCATTTATTATCTGTTTAGAAATAACTGCTTTGAGCTATCGGTGGAGGATAGTCTTGATTGTTGTAGACACTGTATGTTGATTAGGGAAAACTGAAACTAATCATCTAGAATATGTCATTGAATATGACGATTGGAATAATACATCGAATATGTGTATTGATTGATCATTGTATATGATAAGTGTTTAAATACATTGTATATGTATATTGTTTGGGATGAGATAAAGGATGTACTCCATGGTTTGAGAGGAGATAGGGGATGGACTCTTAAACTTGTTTAGGAGGAGATAGGGGATGGACTCCATTAATACAGCAAACATGTGTATTAATTGAAGTATAGAAGTGTTTTTATATGAGCCATAGTCTCATTGAATTGTGGTTATTGGAAGTGTTGTTATATGAGTTGTTATCTCATCTAATTGTTTGGCCAGGTTCTGAGCCACGTTTATGAATTGAATTGGTTAAGTAAATGATAGTGGACTGAAACATGTACCTAATTGTCTTGGAACTGTATTGGGTTGTAAGTTGGTTCCAAAGTGTTGATCATTTATCGAATGCTAATATTTTAGTCATTTCTCATAATTGGTTTAGTATATCTCTACTGGGCATTAGCTTACCCTATATGGGACACCATTTTCAGGTACAGGTGATATGCCACTTCTAAGGACGTAGCTTAGGAGGCTTAGAGGTGGAAGAACTTTTGCTGTTATATTTTGTGTATTACATGTAGATTCAAGCCAAGGACTTATTTGTATAAAGAGTTAGAACTCTTCTTTTGTTGAACTCAAGTGTTGACTTGGAAAGTTGTAAGCCCGTAGGGCATTTACTTTTGTTGTCAACATGTAATACTTTTGTACTAAATACTCTGATGAATGGAAATATGCTTTATTCTCTTATGTCTATGCATGTCGAGAATGTGGGTTATATGTGTTATTTTGAGGGCGTTACAACTTGATATCAAAGCGTACCGGGTTTGAATACTTTGGGTATGTGGGAAGTGGTTAGTACCACAATGGGTTTGTCTCGCTTGTTAGAGACTTAAGTGTAATGTTATGTACTTATGTGATAACATGTTTATGTGGCTATATGGGTATGAGATGTAGTTTCTAGGATACTGATTGGATCCTTGGGTTTCTGGGAGTCCTGTTGGAAAAGCATTTGATCAATGTTGTTTCTAATCGGAACTCTAGTAACGCCTCGAGACTGTCATTATCCGGAAATGAAATTCGTAAGTGCTTATGTGATTATGTGCTTACGTGGATTGAATTACTGTTGTCCAATATTTTAGGACGCGAGTGAAATAGTTTCGGCACATTTGTGAATATGCTAATGTTCTTCGTTACCTTTATTAGGATGTCAGCACGAGGACGTGGTGGTAGGCGGGGTAGGCCTAGGAGGCAGGAGATGCCAATACCAGATGAGATTCCGGCGCAGTAGGAGGGGGTTGGGCAAGCCAATGTGGCCGAGCCAGTAGGTCAGCAGGCCATGGGCGCCTTAGCCCGTAAGATAGCAAGAGCATTAGAGGAATCCATAGACATTCTCAGAGCTGAGAATCAAATCCAGGCCCATGTTACTGAGGCAGGGCCTTCTTTTCTGAAGATGGAGTTTTTTCGGTCGAATCCGGATGAGTTTCTAGAGGATCTGAAAGAGCCACTGAAGGCTGATGAGTGGCTTGAGCAGATGACGAAAACATTTGAGATGCTTGGCATCGGAGACGGGGCTTTGAAGGTGACCTTGGCATCTTTCCAGCTGAAGGGAGACGCGGGTCAATGGTGGAAGTTTGTGCGAGGTCGTATTGGAGGGACTTGGGAGGCTTTCGTTGGTGCCTTTGAGGAGAAATTTCTGTCTCCCGTTGTCAGGGAGAAATTAAGGGATCAGTTCTGCCAGCTCAAGCAGCTGAATACACCAGTGGCCGAGTTTGAGGCCGCATTTACCAGCTTATCTAGGTTTACATCTGAGCTAGTGGCGTCTGAGGAACGCCGTTATCTTGAGTTTGAGAAGAAGTTGAGACAGGAGCTCAAGACTAGAGTTGCGGGGTCTATAACTCGGGAGTATGGACACTTTATGGATGCTGCAGCGCATCTTGAGATTATTATGCATGAGGAGGACAAGAGGATGAGGGGCTCCAAGAGGAGTCAGGATGGCTAGGGGGATGGTAGGAGGCAGAGGGGTTCTAACCCTCAGCAATCCTAGAATGCTTTTGCGAGATCTACCTTTCCAGTGCCGAGTTCAGGCTCCAGGAGAGGCAGTTAGGGAGACTTTACTTGTTACAAGTGTGGTCAGCTGGGCCATAAGTCTCCAACTTGCCCGCAGAGTGAGGAGGAGAAGGCAGAGCTTCATCTTCACTCGACCTTAGAGCGAGAATCGAGCAGGCCGCCTCTCTTGTTACAGCAGTGGTCGGCAAGGGCACCTAAAGAGGTTTTGCCCGTAGTTGAGTGGCACATCTGGTGCATCTGGTTCAAGGCAGACTCAGAGCTTTCAGCCAGCTCAGTCAGTTTAGGCCTCGAGGGCCAATCAGGGTGCCTCATCATCTCAGTCTATACTAGGGGTGCAACTTGGACGGGCTTAACCCAAGCAACCCAAACCCAGCCCAATTTTTTTTAGGACTTGGACAAAATATTTTCAAATTCGGTACGGGCTTGGGCAAAAATTTCAAAAGTCCAAATTAAATTTGGACGGGCTTGGACAAAGACATCAAACAACCCGAGCAACCCGAAGCCCGAATTATACATATATAGATATATAAAAATATTAAATATATATAAAAATTATTATTCGTTACATGATATTAAAGTAATTTAGATTATTAAATCATATTAAATATATATTATATATACAAATAACATAAAATCTTACTTTTTTTTTTTATATTTTTACTCATAAATTGTAAAGACTATTATAGCGGCATCTCTCTTACATTATATAAATTATTTGTTTTGATGGTATTAATGATTTTCTATATATCAAAAAAATGTAAATATAGTCAAATTTTAATAATTTAATAATGTAGCTGCAAAAAAAAATAATAATAATTCGGACAATTCAGGCAATTCGGGTTTAACTCGGGTTGGGCTTGGGCAGGCAAACTCGGGTTACAATTCGGGCTTGGGTGGGCCTGGGCAGATCTCAGCACAACTTGGGTTGGGCTTGGACAACCTCCCAACCCGATCGAACCCGCCCGAGTTGCACCCCTAGTCTGTACAGCAGTCTTATGCTCCGAGGGGTAAGCAGGTAGATCAGAGACCTTCTAGGTGTGTGTATGTTATTACCGCGCAAGATCTTGTACTGGCTCCATCTGTTGTGAGAGGTACCTTTTTGTTTTGTAACTCGGTTGCTAATGTGTTGATTGATACGGGTGCATCCCATTTCTTTATATCTGCTGCATTTGCATTTGTTTTGGGGTTTGATTTGGCGCAGTTAGCATCTCCTATTTGTGTTGTATCACCTGTTGGGGGGAGAGTTGGTTTTGAAACAAGGGTGTTGGGGTTGTGATATAGAGGTCGCCGACCGCCGACTTCCATTTTCATTTGTAGTTATGGCTATGTCGGGTTTCGATGTGATTTTGGGTATGGACTGGTTATCGTCATACCGGGCTGCTATTGATTGTTACCACCAGAGGGTCACTGTTTGTACTTTGAGCGGGGATTGTTTCCATTTCTTGGGAGATTGGGTTGGTAGTGTTTTGCCACCAGTGTATGATCTGCGTGGGCGGAGTGAGCTTAGTTGTCTTCTCGCTAGCTGTATAAGTAGTGAGTGTGATGAGACCCAGACTGTATTGCTGAGAGTGATTTGTGAGTACTCGAACGTCTTTCCCGAGGATCTTGTTAACTTGTCACCCCATCAAGAGGTGGAGTTTTCTATTGATTTAGTGCCTGGTACAGCGCTGATTTCCATGGCATCTTACCGTTTTGCCCCAGCCGAGTTGAGTGAGTTGAAGATTCAACTCCAGGAATTGCTAGATAAGGGCTTCATTTGCCCTAGTACTTCGCCGTGGGGAGCACCAGCCCTCTTTTTTAAAAAAAAAGAAGAGGCTTTGAGACTTTGTATCGATTACCGGAAATTGAATCGGGCTACGGTTAAGAACAAGTACCCTATGCCTCGTATTGATGATTTGTTTGACCAGTTGAAAGGGTTTCATTGTTTCTCTAAGATAGACTTGAGATCGGGTTACTATCAGTTGAGGGTCAGAGAAGAAAATATCCTAAAGACGACATTCCGTAAGCGGTATGGCCACTATGAGTTTTTGGTGATGCCATTTGGGCTCACCAATGCACTAGCAGTGTTTATGAATTTGATAAACCAGATATTCCGAGAATTCTTAGATCGTTTTGTAGTCGTGTTCGTGGACGACATCCTGATTTATTCACCTTCTGAGAAGGAGCACGGGAAACACTTGAGAGTGGTCCTTGAGTTACTTAGAGCCCATAAGTTGTATGCTAAGTTTGGAAAGTGTGAGTTCTGGCTAAGAGAGGTGAAATTCTTAGGCTATGTGGTCTCTAGGGAAGGGGTGTCTATTGATACATCCAAGATAGAGGCAGTGCAGGATTGGGCACAGCCTAAGAGTGTTTTTGAGATCCACAGTTTTCTGGGATTAATTGGGTATTACCGCCGGTTTGTGAAAGATTTCTCCAAGCTAGCTTCACCATTGACTAGATTGACGTGGAAAGGGGTTAAGTTTGCGTGGAGTAAGACTTGTGAAAAGTAGTTTCAAGAGTTGAAAGTCAGACTTACCACCACTCCGGTTTTGATTATTCCGGAGGGAGGCTTGGGTTATGCGGTTTATTGTGATGTTTCACGAGAGGGTTTGGATTGTGTGTTAATGCAAGAGGGGAAAGTGGTAGCCTATGGCTTGCGGCAGTTGAAAATACACGAGAGGAATTACCCTACACATGACCTAGAGTTAGCAGCTGTGATTTTTGCCTTGAAAATTTGGAGGCATTGCTTGTATGGTGAAAGGTTCGAGGTGTTCTTGGATCAGAAGAGTCTGAAGTATCTGTTTACACAAAAAGACTTGAACTTGAGGCAACGGAGGTGGATGAAATTTATTGAGGATTACGACTTCGAGTTGCATTATCATCTAGGGAAGGCCAATGTTGTGGCCGATGCCCTTAGCAGGAAATCCATTAGTGATGTAGCTTGTATAGCCATCCGGGAATGGGAGATGTTGGGTGCACTTGGTTAGTTTGATTTGCTTCTGGGCAAATCTGTTGAGTCTGCGGCTTTGTTTTCAGTAGTTACGCAGCCTACACTTGTGAATCGAGTGTTAGAGGCATAGAGAGGTGATCTTAAGGTAGAATTCCTTCGGGAGAAGATCTCTAGTAGGAAGGTTGAGAAGGGTTTGACTGTGTATCCTGACCTAAGTGTGAGATACCGAGACCGTTTGTTTGTGTCGGAGTCTTGCCGAGAGGAGGTACTCCAAGAGTTTCACCATTCACACCTTGCGGTGCATCCGGGAGGCACTAAGATGTATCGTAATTTGGGTCGTCAGTTTTGGTGGCGGGGTATGAAGAAAGATGTGGCAGTTTTTGTATCTAAGTGCCTTACTTGTCAGCAAGTAAAGGTCGAGCATCAGAGGCCAGCGGGTTTGTTGCAACCCTTGCCTATAGCCGAGTAGAAGTGGGAGCATGTCACTATGGACTTTGTTATAGGTCTTTCGAGGACTCAACGGAGTAGTGATGCTATTTGGGTGGTAGTTGATCGGTTGACTAAGTCGGCGCACTTTATTTCTATGCGCGTGAGAGATTCGGTTGATCATCTTGCTGACTTGTATATTCGGGACATAATGAGGTTGCACGGGGTCCCAGTGTCGATCGTCTTAGATAGAGATCCACGTTTTACTGCTAGGTTGTGGCAGAGTTTGTAGAGTGCCTTGGGCACTAAATTGACCTTTAGCACGGCTTATCATCCTCAGACTGACGGGCAGTTCGAGCGTACTATTCAAATCCTTGAGGATATGTTTCGAGGTTGTGTCCTTGACTTTAGTGAGTTGTGGGAGAGACACTTGCCCTTAGTGGAGTTTACCTACAACAATAGTTTCCAATCGAGTATTGGTATGGCACCATTAGAGGCCTTATATGGCCGACTGTGTAGGTCTCCAGTTTGTTGGGCCGAAGTGGGTGATGCACCTTTGTTGGGCCCGAAGTTGGTTCGGGAGACGACGAAGAAAATTGAGCTTATCCGTAAGAGGCTTGTTATAGCCCAAAGTTGTCAAAAGAGTTATGTCGACCGTAGGAGGAGGCCTTTGGCGTTTAAGGTGGGCGATCATGTCTTTTTGAAGATATCACCTAGGCGGGATTTGATTAAGTTTGGTAAGAGTGAGAAGTTGTCCCCTCAATTTATTGGCCCTTTCGAGATCCTTGAGAGAATTAGCGAGATTGCCTACTGTTTAGCTTTGTCGCCGCAGTTGTCCAGAGTGCATGACGTGTTTCATGTTAGTATGCTTCGGAAATACGAGCCGGATCCATCGCATGTATTGGATTGGACCGACTTAGAGGTAGATGAGGATACCTCGTATGAGGAGATACTAGTTCGGGTCTTGGATAGGCTCAAGTCTTGCGAGGCAAGACGATACCCTTGGTAAAAGTTTTGTGAAAACATCACGGGGTTGAGGAAGTCACTTGGGAACGTGAGTTGGATGTCCGCGAGAAATATCCGGACTTGTTTGTTAATGTTTAACCATGTATTGGAAATTTTGTTGTATTGATAAACTTTAAGAGGGCTTTTTTGGCTATTTTAGCCACAAAAAACAAAATAGGCTATTTTAGCCACAAAAAACAAAACATCACATCCAACCCGTAATCATTACACTCTTCTCTCACAAAAAAAGTCAAAAAAGCCAAAAAACCCTTCCCAAACCAAGCTTTTTAGCCCAGGCTAAAATAGCCAAAAAAGCCAAAAAGCCAACCCACTTCCGAAACGGAGGTTGAATATGTCTTAAGTTGTAAAACATTGTATATGTTTTGGTTTATCGAAATGTTGTAATGGTTGAATATGCCTTGAAAATGGAAGTTTAATTTAACATCGTACATGTTGAATGTGTTGTAGAAATGCAATTATATCATTAACATTGAATATATTATAGAATTGTGAGGCATGTATATTGAGACTTGTTGGATTTCGAAGGAATGCATGTTGTAACATACGTTGTAATTTACCTCTTGAATATAGATGAGATGACCGGTAATGGGTCAAGATGTTAAATATTGAATTGTATTGTTGTTGAGAGTTGAAAAAAAAATAATGTTTTTGAAACTTGTATCTAATTTCAGGGACGAAATTCTTTAAGGGAGGGAGATTATAGCGATTTCGGTTTTCTCTCTTTTGGTTGTTGTATTCCGGACTAAGTTCCGTGGATGTCTATTGTTGTATGTTCTTTTTTTTCGTCCTTTAATTCCTTATATTTGAGTTTTAGGATGTGTTGGGCAGGTTTTGTAACAGGTTGGTTGTGCTTGGGAACAAATGGTTACTGCCCAGATTTTGGTGTCTTCACTCGAGCGAGTTCTTTGTTTTAATTCCTTCGCTCGAGCCAAGATTCCTTCGCTCGAGCGAGAGTTGAGTGGTGTGACTGGTGGCTCGAGCGAGGAGTCTTGCGCTCGAGCGTGCATTTGCGTCTGGTTCTAGACTTGAAGGTTGTGTTTCTTGGCTCGAGCAAGCTTTCCTTCGCTCGAGCCAGCGAGGACTATGTTTTGAGTTTCTTCACTCGAGCCTGCTCCTAGGTTGCAAACCTGAAGCTTCGAATTGTTGGCTTGAGCGAGGCTTTCTACGCTCGAGCGAGATTTTTTTGTGTCTGGTCACTCGAGCGACCACTCTTTCGCTCGAGCGAGCCTCGAGTATATCAGTTGACAGTAGCAGTCTCCTTCATCACTTTTTGTTACACTTTACATCTCAAACCCTAGATCTGGCTCCCCCTCTCTCTACACACACCTTATCTCTAGGGTTTCATCTACTTCTAGAGTGTTTCTACCCTAATCTCTTTGTAAAAAAGATAGAGGGTCGTGTGGGCTTCACTTTAATCTGAAAAATTGTGGATTTGGAGCACTTTGAGTTTCACCTCTCTCCTCCTTTGAGCTCCGAAAATTAAGGTAGGGATATCGTACTCCATCTTATGAGTTTTAGTCATTTTGATTAAATAGTGTTGTTTGGTAATTTTGAGAAATGTTAGGGTTTGATTTGTAATTATATAAAGAGGGGTTTTGTGTTTTGAAGCTACATGTGCATATAAGACTTTGAGAATTTGAGTTTGTGAGTCAAATTGGTGGATTTTGGTCTTAGGATCAATATTTGAAAAAAGGGGGAAAATGTCCTAATTGTGTTGAAAAATTAATTTGTGGAAATATGAAATTTAGTTGAAATTCGTGAAATTGGGGAATTATGAGATTGAATGGCGTAGTTTGATTAATTAATCACTTACCTATGAGAATGTTGATATTATATCTGTTTGATGCATTTATTATATGTTTAGAAATAACTACTTTGGGCTATCGGTGGAAGATAGTTTTGATTGTTGTAGACATTGTATGTTGATTAGGGAAAACTGAAATTAATCATCTGGAATATGTCATTGAATATGACGGTTGGAATAATACATCGAATATGTGTATTGATTAATCATTGTATATGATAAGTGTTTAAATACATTGTATATGTCTATTGTTTTGGAAGAGATAGAGGATGTACTCCGTGGTTTGAGAGGAGATAGAGGATGGACTCTCAAACCTGTTTAGGAGGAGATAGGGGATGGACTCCATTAATACAGCAAACATGTGTATTAATTGAAGTATTGAAGTGTTTTTATATGAGCCGTAGTCTCGTTGAATTGTGGTTATTGGAAGTGTTGTTATATGAGTTGCTATCTCATCTAATTGTTTGGCCAGGTTCTGAGCCATGTTTATGAATTGAATTGGTTAAGTAAATGATAGTGTACTAAAACATGTACCTAATTGTCTTGGAACTGTATTGGGTTGTAAGTTGGTTTCAAAGTGTTGATCATTTATCGAATGCTAATATTTTAGTCGTTTCTCATAATTGGTTTAGTATATCTCTACTGGGCATTGGCTTACCCTATATGGGACACCATTTTCAGGTACAGGTGATATGCCACTTCTAAGGACATAGTTTAGGAGGCTTAGAGGAGGAAGAACTTTTGTTGTTATATTTTGTTATAAATTTGGCCAAATATTTTTTTACCACCCAACACTAGTCACTACCTGCCACCATTTTCCACTACTATCTTTCGCCACCACCACCCACCCCCTACCACCACCTACCACCACCACTCACCGCCCACCTACCACCACCACCCACCACCCACCAGTCACTTGCCACCCACTCGCCACTACCATCACCACCACCCACCACCCACCTACCATCCACTCGTCACCACCCACCACCTGCTACCACCATCCACCGCCCGCCACCTACTTGCCACGACCAATCACCACCCACCACCTACCATCACCACTACCTACCACCCGCCACCATCACCCATCCACCCGCTACCACCACTACCACCCGCCACCTACCTGCCACCATCCACCACCACCCGCCATCCGCCACCCACCTGCTATCACCACCCACTACCCGCCATCACCACCACCACCACCCACTCACTACCACTGTCACGACCCAAACCCGCCTCTATGGGTTTGATCAGAATCGCCAAGAATCCGAGATTACCAAGGCCCATCAACAAGAATACAAGAAAACAGAGTACAGGGGCATGGCCAATACAGTAAATAAACTATGTCCAATGAGTTGTGACAGTCTGTATGCCAAAAAGATTTTTCATACATTATGCAGAACAATATACAAAACATTTACAAACATTCAGGATAGAGATCGAATCCCTATTAACCAAGATGCAGTACAAAAGATTGCTAAACAAAGACAGACGGGGAAATAAAAACACCTCTAAGCCAAAGCTTGACAGGCTCGGAACCTCACAGCGAGGCACGGTGGTTGGCTTGACAAAACTGGAGTTACCCCGACGCTCCTAGCTGCGGTCTGGTGCCTGTACACCTACATATATATATGAGCAGTGAGCTAAAACCCAGTGAATAACACAATGCGTAAAGGGGTTAAGAAAGAATGTCCTTTCAGTATTTTAAACAGTCGTTTGCCTCGGTAGATCAGTTATACAGTCGGTGGCTTATACTTCATGTCATATCAGTCATTTAGAAATCATAGTAATCGTACGTACAAGATAGCAAAAGCGATAGCAAGAATTCAGTCTGATGGTAATGACAAGATAAAGAATACTTGATAATCTGATAGCAATAACGATACTTGATATGATAAAGAATAAAGATGATAGCGATGGCGATAGCGATGTGATGTGAATAATATAATAACAAGATAGCGGTAATAATAACGATAAAGAATATTACAATTCTTATGGACTCAAGAGATGTCTTGCACAGATTCTAGAGGTGGCTCACACTGTAGCACTTAGGTTCGTGCAGCACTTTGCCCTAGATTTCACATATTGGCTTAAAGCCCAGTATGGACTCAAGAGGTGTCTCGCACAGATTCTAGAGGTGGCTCACACCGTAGCACTTAGGTCTGTGCAGCACTTTGCTCCAGAGATATTCGTGATGACAAGATGCGATGAGGTCTTAAAAGATCGAACAGTCGATTGATGGCCATCAATCAGTAAACAGTAGTGGTTCCAACGAGGGAACCGACAGAGGTCTCTGTAACAGTAGCAGTAATAGTAAACAGTAGTTACTAAAGATGCCACAATACAGTTCAGAATATAGGACATACATTCATTCAGTTAACAGTAAACAGTTCATAAAACAGTTCAACTTGGTAAACAATTCAGTTCAGTAAACAGTTCAGAAGATAATCATTTTTGAACATATCTTTACACAATTGTTACTCACACAGTTCTGGACTACGGTAAGCTAGAGCGTCTCCTCGGTAAGCCAACTCTACACAGTTAACAAATTGAACACACACTAAGCTACACAGTTGAGAAAGATAATAACTTAATTTCTAATTTGCCTCGGTGTGTTCTACATCTATATCCTCATTAAGATGTCTTAAACTAGGCCTAAGAATGCCTAGGATGGGATGAGGATGCAAAGATGCATTGAAGCGATTTAATTTAAACAGTTCCCTTTCGGCGCGAGTTTCCTTTCGGCGGACATCTAACAAGGTCCTTCGCCGAAAGCACTTCCTTGCTCGGCGTGACGACCAAAATCTGAAATTCAGATTTGAACTCCAAGATCAAAATCAAGTTTCATAGCATCAAAATCGATCCTCTTGGCTGAATTTACGGAAAACTCTTGTAAACTCATAATATTACATGATTCCAAGCTCAATTTATAAAATCAAAGCCCAAGGGTAGTTCAATTAAACTCATTTTCAAAACAATTTTCATAAACATGAAGAACATGCAATATCCATGAATTCAATCAATTCAAAGCCTCAAATGTTAGCTCCACTGAGCTCTTTTCTTCAAGAACAAAATGAAATCATGGTCTTAAACATAAATATGAGCATACATGTAACATTTGCCATGAAAACAACTTTAAATTCCTCAATACAAGCTTGCATGCAAGAGATGAGCTTCAATTCAACATTATAAGCCATATCTTGGCTCTAATCTTTAATAATCCTCTAAACCATGCATGGAGTGATTCAATTCATAAACAAGAAGGTAATTACTCTACCTTAGATCCTCAATCACAAGACTAGAAGCTCAATTTAGCAATTATCCTTCAATTTCTTCAATTCTCCAAGCAAAACTCAAGAAGGAACTCAATTCTCTCACTTCCTCTCTCTTTTGGTCGGTTGGGAGTAAGAAATAGCTGAGCAAAATGTTTTGTTTGGATGAAAAAGGCTCAAGAATGTTTTATATGAAAAGGGCCACTAGGTGGCAAAACGGTAAATAAGGCCAACTCTTTGATTTAGCTTATTTTATCTAATTTAATCATATCAAATCGATTTTCAATTAAATATACCATAAAATCACATAAATTATGATGATTACAGAACATCAATAAATTTTCGATTTGGCCGTCGATAAGGCCTTCAATTTGCAGTTTAATGCATAAGACAAGAACAGATAATTTGGCAGTCAAACAGATAGATTATGCATTTAAACGGTCACAGTCAAGCAATCAGTCTCGAATCTCAGTCAGTCAGTTCAGTATTTTAATCAATTAAATTATCAATCATAATCGGTCTCGGTTTAGCAGTAATCAGTAAGTAATCAGTAAACAGTGATGAGGGTTGTTACAACCACCCACCACCCGCCACCGTCACCCACCTACCCACCCACCATTACCAACCAGCCGCCATCCGCCATCCGCCATCCACCTGCCACCAGCACTCGCCACCACCACCACCACCTACTCGCTACCACCCGCCACCGTCACCCATCCACCCGCCGCCACCACCCGCCACTCTCCATCCGCCACCTACCTGCCACCACCACCACCTACCACCACCACCACCACCACCACCATTACTACCCACTCGCTACCACCCGCCATCGTCACCCACCCATCCACCCGCTACCACCCACTACCACTAGCTGCCCACCACCCACCGTCACCACTTTCCACCACCGTCTTCCGCCGCCACTTGCCATTGCTCACTCTTTTTTATATTTTTAAAATTTTTAAAACATTTTGTCAATTACCAAACGCGTTTATAGTTTATGTTTTTCTAAAAATAAACAACAAATAAACAAAAATCAGTTTATAAAATTTTTATAAATATAAACTGAAAACGTAAACGTTACCAAACACACCTTTTATATTTTTAAATTTTTATTGATTGCAAATTTTATGAAAGATTTGATAAATTTTCAATTTAATGAAAAAAATGTATATGTAAATTTTCAATTTAATGAAAAAAATGTATATGTATCCCTTAATTTAATGAATATTTGATAAAATGATTGGATATCATTTTTAATACTTTTTTTTATCAAATAAAAAAATAGTAAAAGATTGAAGATGGTCTAATATGCATAAATATGAACAAAACTTGTAGAAAAATACGTTTTACCTACAACACACGTAGATCGTGGACTTAAGCATTAGACATTTTTAATAGACCATCTTTAATTGATTTTTTACAATTTATTTTGTAAGCTCATTTTTAACAGTTCATTCATCATTAAATTTGAATTTGATGAAAAATAAATTTTTTTTTTTCTCTCAAATGGTTTCATCAAAATGATATCAAATTGAGAACGGTTCAAAATTTTTACTAAACTGAGAAGCTGGGGCAGATTTCACCATTTTACTGTATGTCTATTGAAAATGTGTCCTACCGGACGTCTAGCTAGTTGTCCTCTTGATCGTTCGGTTTACACAAAAAATGCAGAGCAGCAGCCATGGTTTGGACTGCGAACTGGCTTGAAAAGTTGGTTATTAAACGTAACATTTTAAAAAGGTTTCTTAGTATACTTTTCTCAAACGTAACACTCTAATGTAATACACTAAAAAAAGCTCCTTTAGTATATTTTTTTCAAGCGTAACACTCCAATTAATGTAACACTAAAAAATTTCTTAGTGTATTTTTTTCAAACGTAAGACTTTAATCAATATAACATACAAAAATTTTATAGTGTAATTTTTCTAAATGTAACACTTAAATATAATACATTAAAAAATTCTTTAATGTACTTTTTTCAAACTTAACAACGTAGCATTCCTAGCATACTTTTTTCAAATGTAATACTAAAAAATTTCTTAGTGTACTTTTTTCAAACGTAACACTCTAATGTAACACAAAAAAAAAACTCCTTAGTATACTTTTTAAATGTAACAACGTAGCATTAAAAAAAAACTCTTTAGTGTATTTTTTTTCCTAACGTAACACTCCAATTAATATAACATAGAAAAACTTTTTAGTGTATTTTTTTTTTTTCAAATGTAGTACTCATTTGTAGCACTCCAATATAACATCAAAAAATCACACTAAAAGAAATATAAATTTTCACGCTCGACAACCAACATTGTAGTCACCAATCCTCCCAAAAAGAATCTTCTATACCTCACATTTCCATTTTCATCCCAAAAACAAATTAGAAAATTAAAAAAAATGAATTACAAAAGAATATTCACTTAAACTCAAATGGCACCAAATCAAATAAATACAACTTTTAAAAATAAAAATGGCTAATAGGTTCATAAGAAAACTCTTGAAACTAAATAGATCAATATTCTTACATATGAGATTTATGGATAAATTTTTTTTGTTCAGACTTATTTTTATTTTTGATAATTGTTTTTATTTTTTAAATTACACTGGCGAATCCTACACTTTTAAAATCCTTTGAGGCTTAAAATTGTATCAGGGAAATCATTCAATGGTTGCCGCAAACAAAGACAATCAGGGAATTACAAAAAAAAATAAAATAAAATAAAAAAAAAATTCAGACTTTAACCCTTAAAACATAATATTAATTTGAATTTATGATTTTGTTAATTTAAATTGTAATGTTTTGATTTATTTTAATCTAAACAATCACCTTATTTCTATTAAATAAAATGGAGAAAAAAATAATAATATTTTAGTCTCTAAACAAAATGTAAGTGTAAAATGTCTAAAATACCATTTTTTGTTAAATTTAATAACTTAAATACATTTTTTTCAATCAATTTTACTTAATGTAAATAGACACATTATTTAAATTGAAAAAAAAATCAAAAATTTAAAATTTAAATTAATAGAATTAAAAACTTATAATTTATTTTGTTATAATGATAAAAGATATAATTTGTCTATCAAGTTCTTCTGTTATTTATTTACGAATTTTCTATGTAATTCAATACTTAGAGAGCATGTTTGTTTGGAGGGATAAGGGTGTGAGATTGGACAATTAGTCCTACAAATATGGGATTATCCTATCCCATGGGAGAGGGTGGGATAGAAACCATTGGATTGGTATCCTATGGGATTATTTTGTAAAATGTCTATTTTACCCTCCATGTTATTACTTAGTAAACAATTAGAAAATGATAAAATAGTCTTTTGAACATTTATAAATTATTTTTTTAATGTTGTTAATTTAAAATTATATATTAAATAAAAAATTTAAATTATAAATTATAAATTTAATTTAATTAAAAATAATAAATTAAAAATTATGGCCTTATAAATTGAATTTTTTTAGTGTTGTTAAAAAATTAAATTTACATATTAAATAAAATTATTTTTTTAGTGTTGTTAATTTAAAATTATATATTAAATAAAAAATTTAAATTATAAATTATAAATTAAATTTAATTAAAAATAATAAATTAAAAATTATGGCCTTATAAATTAATTTTTTTTAGTGTTGTTAAAAAATTAAATTTATATATTAAATAAAATTATTTTTTTAGTGTTGTTAATTTAAAATTATATATTAAATAAAAAATATAAATTATAAATTAAATTTATTTAAAAATAATAAATTATAAATTATGGCTTTATAAATTAAATTTTTTTAGTGTTGTTGAAAATTTATATATTAAATAAAATTATTTTTTTATTTTCGTTAATTTAAAATTATATATTAAATAAAAAATATAAATTATAAATTATAAATTTAATTTATAATAAATTAAAAATTATGGCCTTATAAATTAAATTTTTTTAGTATTGTTAAATTATAAATTATAGATTATAAATTTAAAATTATATATTAAATAAAAATTATAAATTACAAGGATAAAATAGTCTTTTGAACATTTATTTTTCTCTATAATATCCCAAATAAACATGGGATTTAATAGAATAGTCTAATCCAGACCTCTAATCCCATGACTAAACAAACATATGATACAAATTTAGTCCAACTAAATAGTTCCAGGATAATATATCTCAGAACTAATAGTCTGATAAATTATAATCCTCCCTTATCCAGTCCGTCCAAACAAACGCACCCAGAAAAAAAACTAGAATACAGAAGATTTGTCGGGCCATGGGCAACAGTGGTCATTGGGTCCTCCTGAAGCAGGACATGGGGTTACTATTTATTTATTTATTTATTTTTTGAGGACGTATGGGGGTACTATTGTGTTCACAGCATAACAGTGACCGTTGTGTTCCTCATATGGTTCATTTTGAGTTTTATTTTGATGATTTAAAATATTTATTTTTTAAAAAATATTGAATAGAATATAATTGTAAAAAAATTAAATTGATTAGATATTAACAACACCTTCATCAAACCATATTTGTAGGGGTAATGCTATAGTGTGCAACTTACACCTTACATCTTTTTGTGTTCACTTACACCTTACATCTTTTTGTGTTCACTTACACCTTACACTTACACCTTTTTTACCTTGCACTTACACCTTTTGTGTAAGTGGCACATGGTGTGCAACTTATACATTTCATTTATATCTTCCACTTACACTTACACCTTACACTTACACCTTTTGTGTGAGTGGCACATGGTGTGCAACCCACTTACACCTTTTGTGGGTTGCACACCCAAGAAAACTCCTATTTGTAGATACAAAAATAAATTGTAAATATGATTGCATGTGTAAAACTAAAAAAAATGAATTGTAAAACTAATTGTAAGTGTAAAATTGAAAACAAATGTGATTTGATGAAGATACTATTAATATTCAATCATTTTATTGTTTACAAGTTTGTTTCATTTGATTTTTTTTTTTATTTAACGATTCGGATTATCAAAATAGAACCTAAAATAAGTCCCATGAGGCATACAATAGTGGGCACAACAATGACCCCATATTGTTTGGAGTATGGCTGCGTAGTGCTTCAAGGTGTTGTAATTGATGAAGAAAGTAGTGCTCGTAATTTTGTATCGAGTGATTGAGGAATATGAAAAAATATGAAATATGATGATTGGTGAAAGAGTATAAACAGAGCATTGAGGTTTGTTTGGGAATAACTTTTTTAGCTTGATTTTTGATTTTTTAACTAATGTAGCCTAGTGAAATTAGTTGCGTTTGAGATGAATTTTTTAGTTTTTTTAAGATAATAAATGAAATAATTATAATTTATTTGTGATATTTTATTTTATTTTATTAATTAATTAATTTTATTTTATTCTTTTATAATATACCCAACTCACGTGTCAAACAGGGCCGAATAGTTTTTCTTGGACAATGGGTTTAGACTTTCTTGACCATTGAAACATCGTTCTTTACATATTTTGTCAAAAGCACACTTCACCTAGGGTTCTAGTTTTGACTTTGAAATCATCATTCTTCGAAGAGTGAAGATATATATATAGGAAAATGAAAAATCCCCTTAAAAAAATTCCCTCTAATCCTCCTAATTTTTATTTTTGGCAAACTATTTTTTTTTTTCCTGTTTTTTTTTTTTTTTTTTTTTTTTAACTTGAAATGAAAATTCGGGGGATTCGGGACCCCCTTTCGGGGGATGAATCAAAGCCCATATATATATATATATATAATTCAATTTTTTATTTTATTTTTTCACTCTAAAATAAACCTAATCCAATAAATATTCGCTCACTTGTGTCTAGAAGTAGTAAAATATTTAAAAAAATCATGTATAGCATTTTTCTTGTTCAAATTAAACAAAATTTCATTTTGATCCTAAATTAAATTAAACAAATTTTGTAGTAGTTATAATTTTTATTGCAGATTAAAGGAGCAATACTACTCGAAGTTATTTGCAGACATAAATTGTCTATTATTATTATTGGTATATATTTAAGCTAATTTTATTGTATACATCTTTTAAAAATTACAGGGCTCACTTAGGTCTCGTTTCGAAATAGACTAATTTAGTAACTTTTTAGTTATTTGGCTAAAATATGAACTAAAAAAAACTAGTATGTTTGAAATGATTTTTTGACTTTTTACGAAAAGATGTACAAAAAGTAGAGAAGAAAGAGAATCTTTGACTTTTTGGTATGAATTATTGACTTTTTAATTTTTTTAATGACTTTTTGACTTTTTAACTAAAAAAATCACTTGTCAAACGTGACTTAAATATGTGCTTCGGTGAATTTGTTTTGGTCAACTTTTCGTTATTTGCATTTCATACATGTCAATCGGTGTTGCCGGCACATCATTCGGCTTCCATATCATTTTTTTTTGTTAGACATGATACCAGGTAGGTAGTGTTAATTATAAGATTGAGGTAGTATTTTTTTAGTTACGGCAAAGGCCTGTTTTGAGAAGGTAAAAACAATTTATTCATTAATTTATTAGCTTATTTTGGTCAAATTATCTTTATATTTTTTTGTATATTTTTTTATAATAAGCCAATAAATCAAAATAGGCTTAAAATAATAATTTTAATTACAAGACAAGATGATAATAGTTAATGTTCATGACCGATTATTCATCAAACGGTTAAATCCATGATCTATAAGAAAGCATTCTTCTGATATTACATGATACGTATTGAAAAAAATAATTCATAACATGACAATATATTATTCTTTCAAAAGATTACAAATTATCACCTGTAACTAAAATTACATGAATTTGCCCAATAAAAACTAAAGAATTGATAATAATCAAATGTCAAAAGAAAAAATGAAAGAACGCGATAATATATATATATATATATAATATAGTTGCCAGTTGCTTTTTTTTTTAAAGATTTATATAGTTGCTACTCATGATGTGTGCCGGTAACAAGCTTGTTAATTTCCTTGGCCAGGGCTCGGACCCGATTCCTTATACCCGAGTGTCTGACTAGCGGCAGAGCCATTTCCACAGCAGGGGCTCGGCCCTGAATCCTTGACCGCACCAAGAAACAACCCCTCAAGAATGCCTCCTCCACTGACTGAACTATGAGAACTCTTCAATACATTTAAAGGCCGAGCTTGGCTTGGATAGAAAATTGAGGCAAGCAATAGAATGAAAAAACAGAAACTGAGGGACTTGATCAATAATCTAGCCATGTTAAGAGAGAGGAAGAGAAAGAGAGTTGTAATAGAAAAACTTGAACTTGAGTAAGAATTGAATTGAGTAGTGTGTGTGAGCATGGGAGATCTGGTGCCTATTTATAGAGTGTTGGAGAGGAGCATTGAAATATAGGTTTGCACAACCCGTTCAAAAAAAGAAAAAAAGAACAAAAAAAAAGATAAGTTTGTCCAATAAAATTTTGTACAAATACAGAAATCAATTATAAAATCAGACACCAAATATATATAGACGAACACTATTTTTTTCAAAAATGAACGTCACGAACAAATTCTATAAAATCTTATTCATGTATATCTTTTATATATTTAATTTCTGTGTTGGTAGCAAAATTATTTTACGAAAATAGAGGGGATAGTACACTATTCAAACAAACGTGAGAATGTTGGAGTTGGACTAACATATGCTTTTCATGGTTAAGGAAGCAACCAGGGAGGTTCTTGCTTGCAGAAAATAAGCACAATATTGGATGGCAAAGAAAAAATAGGAGATTGCGAGTCTAAGTTGCATTGTTTGTTAGAGAAAAAATATTATGTAGAAAAAATGGTGTATCATTTTGAAGGTTGATTCTGAGGCGGCTTGCGTTATTGGACAATGCTTTTACTAACGCTCGGGAACCAAAGACCAACTAACCTTTGAATCTTTGAATTCCACGCACGGAATGTTGTGACTTGTGTTGTGAGAGAGGAACTTTTTCTACCATCATTATTATTACAAAATTATTATGAATTATGAAAATATATTTTAAATTTTATTCTAAAAAGTAAGGGTGTGTTTGTTTTGAAGGATTAGGGTATGAGATTGGATTATTAGTCTCACCGGACTAATAGTTTATTGTTTATTTTATTTTTTTTGCTCTGGACTAATAGTCCTCCTAGACTATTAGTCCCATATTTGTGGGACTATTCTATCCCATGGGGGGTGGAATTGTTTCCATGGGATTGGTATCCAATGCGATTAGGCCCTAAAATGTCCATTTTACCCCATGCTATTACTTAGCAAACAATTAGAAAAGAGTAAAATAGTCTTTTGAATATTTATAAATTATTTTTTTAGGCCAAGTTTGGCATGTGGCCAAAAAGTCAAAAAGTTAAAAAATTACTCAAAAAGTTAAAAAGTTATCACTATTCACCAAAAGTCAAAAATTACAGCTGCACAATTCCCAATCCTAATTTTTTCCTGCACACTAATTTATACAATTTTTTAATACACATTTTTTCATAAAAAGTCAAAAAGTTAACCCAAACAACCATATTTTTTTCCTCAACTTTTTAGTCCAAAAAGTCAAAAAGTACACTTATTTAGGACATCCCAAACAACCAGTGGCGGAGCCAGAAAATCAAATTAGAGGGGGCACTTATTAATTATATTATTGAAAAATTTTACAAAAATATTTAACGCAAGTTTTTACGATTGATTTTGAGGAACATAAAAAAAAAAATAATGTTATTTATAACTAGTGTATCATGGATAATATAAAAAAATATGGATACAAGTCTTAAAATAAATTATATAATGATAAAAAAAAAATTATACAAAATTTGATTAAAAATTCAATATAATGGTAATACCACATCATCATTAGTATGCGATATCACCAACTAATAGTAAATAAACATATAGAGAGTGAAACTCACATATCAGATGTAACTAACAATCTAATAAATTTCATATCTTTATAGTGAGATTAGTTATACTTGCATGTCAATAATAATGACATCACCATTACATTCAAAAAAATTTATAAAATTTTCATAGATGATATGGTTTATAAAAGTCTCTTCATTTTCATTCAAAATAACCATTATTGTTCTCATAATTTTTGAAATGTCATTGACATTTCATTCTAATAATATTTTTGTAATTTTTTTTTATTTAAAATATTTTCTTTGTATTTGCAACAAAACAACAACAACAACAACAACAACGCACAATTAATACACATTAATATGTATTTGGGAGGAGAAAAAATGAATACACACCTAACTTTTGACATAATACACAAAGTAGTGGTCCCAAGACTTAAACCCATAACCTTAAGGTTATTAGATCAAGTCTTAACCATTAAATCAATAATCACCCTCTTTCTTTATATTTGCAAAAAAAAAAAAAAAAAAAATATCCCAAAATTCAAGGGGCACGTGACCCCCCCAGTCCTTGGCTGCCTCCGCCACTGCAAACAAACCCTTAGTGTTGTTACTTTAAAATTATATATTAAATAAAAAATTTAAATTATAAATTTAATTTAATTAAAAATTTAATAAATTATAAATTTTGGCCTTATAAATTAAATTTTTTTAGTGTTGTTAAAAAATTAAATTTACATATTAAATTAAATTATTTTTTCAGTGTTATTAATTATAAATTATATATTAAATAAAAAATATAAATTATAAATTAAATTTATTTAAAAATAATAAATTATAAATTATGGTCTTATAAATTAAATTTTTTTGGTGTTGTTGAAAATTTAATTTATATATTAAATAAAATTATTTTTTATTGTTGTTAATTTAAAATTATATATTAAATAAAAAATATAAATTATAAATTTAATTTAATTTAATTGAAAATAATAAATTAAAAATTATGGCCTTATAAATTAAATTTTTTTAGTGTTGTTAAATTATAAATTATAAATTATAGATTACAAATTTAAAATTATATATTAAATAAAAATTATAAATTGCAAGGGTAAAATAGTTTTTTGAACATTTATTCTTATACAGTCCATCTAATCAAACAATGGATTCACCAAAAATAGTTCAATCCAGACATCTAATCCTATGACTAAACAAACATATGATACAAATTCAATTCAACCAAATAGTCCGGGAACAATGTATCCCGGGACTAACAGTCCGATGGATTACAATCTCCCCTTATCCAGTCCGTCCAAACAAACACACCCTAAGGGGGGATTATTTACTGTGCGGATTGTAATCCGCACAGTAAATCCAATCCGATGTTTGTTTTTTTTTTTAATCCGCCGGATTCCTTATCCCCCATATGGGGGATTATACTATCCTGGGGGAGGGGAGTGAGACAATTTTGGAGGGATTATTTACTGTTGGATTAGGTGGTGAAATGACCATTTTGACCCTCTACTATTTAATTATGTATTATATTTAGTAGAATTTAATAAAATTTAATTGTCTCAATTTAAAAATAAAATAATTTTATTTAACTTTTTATTGATGTTTTTTTAATTTTTTTAAAAATAAATTTTTATAGATATTTTTATTGATGTTTTATTTTAAAATTTTGTTTATATTTTATTTAATTTTATTATTTAAATGTTAATAGATGTTTTATTTAATTTCATTGTTTAATTATTATTATTTTTAAAAACAAATTTATTTAAAATTTTAATTAAAAAAATAATATAAATTTTTATTGATATTTTATTTATTTATTTATTTATTTTTTAAAAAATAAATTTATTTAATTGTGTAAAAAATAAAATAAAATAAATTTTTATTTAATCTAGCTAAAAATAATTAAAATATTAAAGATATGTTTAATATTACTATTACTTAGTACACAATTGAAAAATGATAAAATAGTCTTTTGTTCATTCATGTTATCCAGTCCATCCAACCAAACGTTGGATTCACTAAAAATAGTTATTTCCAGACATCTAATCCCATGAAAAAACAAACACAGGATACATATCCAATCCAACCAAATAGTTCGGGGGATTCACAGTCCCAAGACTCAAGTCCGATGGATTCTAATCCCCGCTTATCTAGTCCGTCCAATCAAACACACCTAAAGGGAGGGGATAAAGGGTGTGTTTGATTGGGGGATAAAGGGGGGACTATTTACTGTGCGGATTGTAATCCGGAGGAAGCATCCAATCCGTCGTTTGTTTTTTTTTTTAGTCCGTCGGATATGGATTCGGCCGGACTCTTTATCCCCCATATGGTGGACTATTGTGTCTTGGGAGGGGTGTGGGACAATTTTGGGAGGACAATCCACTGTTGAGATTAGGTGGTAAAACGATCATTTTGACCCTCTATTATTTAATTATGTATTATATTTAGTAAAATTCAATAAAATTTAAATGTCTTAATTTAAAAATAAAATAATTTTATTTAACTTTTTATTGATATTTTATTTATTTAATTTTTTAAAAATAATTTTTTATAGATATTTTGTTGATGTTTTATTTTAAAATTTTGTTTATATTTTATTTAATTTCATTATTTAAATTTTAATAGATGTTTTATTTAATTTCATTGTTTAATTATTATTATTTTTAAAAACAAATTTATTTAAAATTTTAATTAAAAAATAACATATATTTTTATTGATATTTTATTTATTTAATTTATTTAATTTTTTAAAAATAAATTTATTTGATTGTGTAAAAAATAAAATAAAATTTTATTTAATCTAGATAAAAATAATTAAAATATTAAAAATATGTTTAATATTGCTATTATTTAATAAACTATTGAAAAAGGGTAAAATAGTCTTTTGGTCATTTATCCTATCCAGTCTGTCTAACTAAACGTTAGATTTATTAAAAATAGTCCTTTCCAGACATCTAATCCCATGAAAAAATAAACACAAGATACATATCCAATCCAACCAAATAGTCCGGGGGATTTATAGTCCTATGACTCAAATCCTATGGATTCTAATCCCCTCATATCCAGTCCGTCCAATCAAACGTACCCAAGTGTATGGTATAGATTTAAGATTTGTAAGACGTGAGTTATATCTACAATGAATATAATTTATTGATATAATTTTCTAGATAAATTTTTTTGGTTCATAACATTATTGTTACTATTATATATTCATAATTTCATCTATAAATGTATTATCGAATTTATAAGACACCAATTAAGGGGTTGTTTGGGATGTCCTAAATAAGTGTACTTTTTGACCTTTTAGACTAAAAAATTGAGGAAAAAAATATGATTGTTTTGGTTAACTTTTTGACTTTTATGAAAAAATATGTATTAAAAAATTGTATAAATTAATGTGTATGGGAAAATTTGGATTGAGAGTTGTGTAGCCGTACTTTTTGACTTTTGGTGAATAGTGATAACTTTTTAACTTTTTGAGTAACTTTTTAACTTTTTAACTTTTTTGGCGAATGCCAAACTTGGCCTAAATTTCAATGTTTCTCATTTTGGATAAATTTCCTTACAGATTTTCAAAATGAGTAAAGTTTTCTTTTTAGGACATTTTTGAAGAAATCAATTAAATTAGGGAAAATTAGTCTAAAGTCCTTTTCCCATTTTTAGTAATGGAAGACATCTACAATATTATTTTTTGATGTCTAAGGTCCCTTCCATCTATCATAGAGAAATTCAACCCCGTTGATTATTGTTTCTCTTCTTAAGCTTATTTGCTTTTGTTATTCCAATCACACCACTCTTTCTTTCTCTCTCTCTCTCTCTCTCTCTCTCTCTCTCTCTCTCTCTCTCTCTCTCATGGCCAATTTCAAACCCTAATCTCTTTTTTCTGTATCCCTTCGATCATGAGACTCATTGGCCGCCTCTACTACCCAGACTTCGACGACGGGGATCCCAATAAGAGTTACTAAGTCCCCATCGCCATCACCTCCGCCATGGTCGTCATCGCACTCTTAGGGACCGTCATTGGTCAGCTAATCTTTGGATACCTCGGCGATCGTATGGGCCGACAGCGTGTCTACGGCCTGGCACTCATGTGCATGGTGCTCAGCTCTATTGGGTGCGAATTCTCTATCTGCACTTCAAGTGGCATGTCGATGTGTTATGGTGGTATTTCTACGACAGCACTTCAATGATTTAAAGCATACTTCCATCAGCACTCTCCCTACTTCAATCTGGAATATGGAACTACTGCGACACTTATACTTGGATGAGAGTTATCGATGTAGATTTGTTCCTCGACTAAAAAGCTACTCTCTGACAAACCTCCAAACATTTATGGAGTGTTTTCATTGACGAAGACAGTCTAGTGAAGAATGGGCTGGACAGGTTGATCAATCTGAAGAGATTAGGAGTGACAAGTTGGATAATGTCATCTCGGTAAGAGGCAATGTTGTCACAACTAGAAGCAGTGGTTGATTGGGTTCAAAAACTAACACAGCTTCAATATTTAAGGCTGAAATCGTTTGATAAACATGGTCAACCTTGGTTTTTACCCTTAAAGCCTTTGTCTGCTCACACAAATCTGTCTAGTATATATTTGCTTGGTTTGATAAAGGAAAAATTTCTTGTGTATGGATTACCTTGGGCCTTAACTGACCTTACCTTCTCAGCATCAAGATTAAACGAAAACCCAATGCAGACATTGAAAAACCTTCCAAACCTGAGAATTCTTAGGTTATTATCAAAATCTTTCATAGGAAAGCATATGCTTTGCACTTTAGGAGGCTTTCCTCAGCTTTGAGTCCTTGCACTCTGGAAATTGGAACAGTTGGAGGAATGGAAAGGCTAGGGAGGCCAGAGAAATTTCTCTGGAGAGGTAATTTTGTGGGAAGGCCTGTGAAGTTAGAGAAATTTTCAAATTTCTCTGGAGTATTGAGTCTAGAAGAGGCAGGGAGGGCAGAGAATTTCTCTGGAGATGTAATTTTGTGGAAAGGCAGAGAAATTTGGAGAATGGGAGGGCAGAGAAATTTACAGTGTTAACAGAAGTGTTGACTCAAGGCATTGGTGAGCTATCAATATCAAGATGCACACTCTTTAATTCCATGTATTGCATTGTGTCTCGTATTGGTTATATTCTTGAACCCTTCTATCAAACTGCAGACAACAAGTGAATTTCTCTGGTTTGAGGGAATTTTCTCTGAGAATGAGTAAATTTCTCTGGAGTGGAGAGGGAAATTTCTCTGGGTTGAATCAAGAGAAATTCTCTGGATCGAATTTTCTCTGGATTGAATTTTCTCTGGATTGATGTTGAGGGACCTTAGACATCATGAAAATATTGAGTGTCCTTTATGCTATACAATTATAATACCAGGGACCTTTAAAAAAAAACCCCATTAAATTATACGTAACAATTATGAAAAAAAAATTAATTTTTTAATGCAAGTAAGATATTTATCATGTAACACTTAACTTTAATTGATTAGGTTTACATGACCTATTTTGGAAAGTGGTTTTTTTTTTTTGGGTGAAAAAATGAGCAAAAAAAAGTAGAGAAATGATATAACTCAAATAAGCTTATAATAAGCCAATAAACTCCATTTTCTCTTAGTTGTCAAAATAGACCTATCATTTTTATGTTGATGTTTTACTCAATAACATAGATACGATAATTAGTGTTTCACACGAAAGAATACACATCATGGTATTCTTAAAAAAAAAATAAAAATCAATACTTAAATTGTGCAACTAGAATTTTGTACTGTAGTTATTTTTATTAGTGATATTACATACATCAATTGGTATATTAATTAGTGTATTATCATTTATTATGATATTATCACTTCAAAATTATAGATCACATATATTATACAAACTACAAAGAGTTAAAATCTCTAAAATTATATCATATTATCCGCTAGTAGACTAATTATATATCAATTGGTATGTATAGCTTTATTATATTTTTATACACACATATATACAATTATATTTATTAGGGATGGGTGCAAACATTGTGTTTGTAATTTCGTACTTAAAATTTTGAATTGTTCGATGATTGAGGAGTAATTTGATAAATGATAAAATCTTTTTAACAATTTAATAAAACGGTTATGGTATGTGATAGTTATTTGAACTGAAGGGCATTATTGAAAAATCAAATTTAGACTAAGAGATATAGGTTTCATATAGAAGAGTAGATTATAAATTGGACACTTAGGCTGTAAGTCAATTTCTTAATTTTTTGGGTCATTAGGCCAAAACTCTAATTTCTTTGGATTAAAAGGACACAATTTGTCTAAAATGACAACTATCTGTTGAAATCAATTTATCTATCTATTGAAATCATTCAATTTGTCTATCTGTTAAAATTCATCAAACTATCTATTTGTTGAAATGTAACACATGTCACTCATTCAATATCATATCTGTTGAATATTACACATTTCTCTACTTTACCACCACCACCATTTGTAGCTGCAAATTGTTAGTCACCGTTGTTGACGACTTTTCTGGCACTAGTAAATTTTTTTAGCATGTCCTTATTACCAAATAAGATTTTACTTTTAATTTAATATCTTATACCCTTTTTAAATTTGATTTTTTTTACCAATTTTCTCTTATAAATTATCTAATAGAAATCATATACTAATGCTAGAAATACTATTTACCATTTACAAAAAATCTTATTAGTACACTTTCAAGTTTTAATAAAATTTACCATCACTTGATATGGGACTCACGTTAACTTATGAATGTGTTAATAAAATTGTTAGTAAATGTGTTAGCATCCTTAACATTTTTCACTTATATAATGCCATAATGTTAAGTTATTTTTGATTGTCCCATATAATGGTAAGTTAGGGATGTAAAACTAGTCGGAGCCCTGTCTAGGATTGGGCCAGGCCAGGCTCGGACCTAAGCTTGGGCGACAGTCTTTCAACCACTACCCAACTAAAGTATGGCATCAGGCCCGTTAAATTCTGGCCCTATAAGGGCAGTTTAAGAATTTGGTCCGACCGTACTTGGCTGGGGATTTTGATGGGGTGCCCACTTTATTTTCCTTCATTTTTTTTTAATCCTTTCCTTTTGTTTCAAACATACATTACACTATATAAGAATTTTAAAGATCAATTTTTTTGGTCTTTAAAAATGAAAATTTTGTTGCAAAAGACATTAAAGGATCAATTTCTATTGTTGTGAGAATAGTCACTAAAAAGTTGTTCTGAAAAGTAAAAAATAAGGCTTTTAGTGACAAAATTTTAAAAATGTCACTGATAAATACGCTTTTAGGAACAAAATAATTTGGTCTCAAAAAGATAATAATTTATCACTAGTGTCCAATTTTAACTGTTAAAAATATAATGACACTTTTCTCAACAAATATATTTGGTTCCTAAAAAATTATTTTGTCCCTAAATTTTAGTATCCAAAACCTTAATTTTTTTGTAGTGATAGGTTTTTTTTTTAAGTCTTTAGTAAATTTTTATAAAAATTTCAAAATTTGTTAAGCTTTTAAATTCCACTCAACTATACCAGAAAAATAAAAAGAAAAAAGAAAAAAAAGTGATTGTCTACACAAGGTGGGGCAAGAAAAAAAATTTTGACATAATTTTGAGAAAGGATCATTAAAGATGAAAAAAAAAAAGAAGAAAAAAAAGTGATTTTTTAGGTGTATGCCAAACACCCACATAATATAAGGTAATGCTTGATCTAATTCAACATTTAAAATTTAAAAAATTCAATGAAAATAAATGAAGTGTGTTTGATAATTATAATTTTATTACTAAAAATTTTAAGCACCTATTAGAAAAGATTAAAATTCAATGAAAATAAATGAAGTGTGTTTTATAATTATAATTTTATTACTAAAAATTTTAAGCACCTATTAGAAAAGATTAAACCTTAAGGTCACAGAAATATGATACATAATATATATATATATATATAAACCAGAAAAAGGAGACTCATAAAAAGTTATGGGGTACCACCAAACATTGAAATTGATGAATGAGCAGAGAGGGAGAGTCAGATGCACTTTTGACGCTACTATATTTGAATGCAAAATGATAAAGCCAAAAAACAAGCCCATACTGTTGAAATTGTGCTAAGTATTTTCTCTTATAGAAATTTTTTATTAAGTCCGTCTTATATTTTAGGAAAATGTCTCGTAATTCAAATTTTGTGGCTTAAAAGTAGCTCAAATAGCCAAAACGACGTCATTTTGGCCATTTTTATGTTGTTTTGTACTCAAAACGACGTCGTTTTGGCCATTTAAGTCACTTTTGAGCCACAAAATTTGAATTACGTAGCATTGTCGTATATTTTATGTGTTATATCTTTTCAATTGTAAACAAAATAATTACGTGTTTTCTTATTTTGATTAGGCACTCAATCATGTGATAATATTAGATAACTTCTCCTTCATCTTCAGATTCAACTGTGTTATGTGAACAGAATTTTTTTTTGCTAAATGGGAGAGACAGATTTGAAGTGTTGAATTTGTAACAATGGCATGGAAGTGAGCTGTTTGAAAGTGCCCTTTTGTGTGCATGTTTTTAAGCATGTTTGTCGCTCTTTACCTTACACACATTGCACACACATTCCCAAAAGCTTGTTTTGTCATCCTCTACCCAAAGTCAAATGGTACTCCCCTCAAAACCAGCGTTTGATTTTATTTTGAAATTATGATTATAATAAAAAAATTTTAAAACTCTTTTAAAAATTCATAATCAAATAATAAATTTAATTTTTTTTTTAAATTCATAACCAAACTCTTTTCAAAATTTTATTTTTAAAATAAAAAATAATCAAAAAAATATTTTTTTATTTTGTTCTTTAAAATTATTTTTTATTTTTTTATAAAATATATATATATATATATGTTTTTAATTTTTGAAGAATTTATTTTTATTTTTTTTGGAAAAATAATTTTTTATGATTTAGATATACATGGGTGATCCAAAATTTTTTAAATTTAAAAAAAATTTAAATATTTTTAAAAATATTTAAATATTTAAAAAATAAAATAAAATAAAATAAAACATTTAAAATAAAAAGAAGATATTTAAAATAAAAATTATATATTTAAAATAAAAAATGTTTTAAAAAATATAGCACACAAATGAAGTAAATATAATGCACATTAAAAAAATAAATAAATATTTACGATAAAAAATATTTTCCCTAAAAAAAAAAATTAAGAAAATTTTTAAATATTTAAAAAAAACTCCAAAACAATTTCAAAATACAACTTACAACTCAAAACTCATAACAAAACAAGTTTTTTCTTTTCAAAACTCATTTCAAAAATACAATTTCATATTCAAATCATAATTTTAAAACTAACCAAACAGAAACTTTGGTTCCTTATTTCATATTATTTGTCTTTAAAAAAATAAATATGATGAAAAATAGATCGTTAATTTTTAAAATAGATCATCAATTGTTTTTAAGATAAATATGATGAAATCACGTGATCTATAATTTTCATATCAATTTGATATTTTTAAAATAATAATCTACACACAAAAACTTAAAAGACAAATAATGATTATCAAACTGCGGCGAGTGATAGATCATCAAAATGAGCAAGTAGATTGCAATTAATGAACTTGAGACAAGTCATTCTCCTGTTAATTGTGTTTTAAGAGAACTTAAAAAAAAAAAAATTTGTTTAATTACACTGAAAATCTCTCAATGATAATTGATTATCATTTTCCTTTCTCAACTTTAAAATTGTAAATATTGACCTCTCAACTAAAAAAAAAAGAAAAAGAAAAAATTATACGGCTGCCTCCCTTTTGAATGAACAAAAGTGATAGGTATATTCATGTAGTATCTTTTACTATTATAATTGGTGGAATGTAATGGAATATGGATCATGTTGTTAGGTGTTTGAAAAATATTATAGGACATATATATTTGTGATTGGTGGAAGGATAGTGTCACTTGGTATTTTATTAGTATATAAAACTTTTTCCCAACTATAAAGGTCTAAATATACATATTAATTACGAGTTTAAAATTATGTAAAATTAATTTTTAGTGACAGTTGAAAGGTGTGTTTATGTAATTAATCAAAAAAAAAAAAAAAAAAATCAATAAAAAGGAGTCATCTATCTTGTATATCCTCCATTTTGTTGCATAGAGGATTGTTTGAAGGAAGAAAGCAATAAAATTACAAACTTCAGCTTCATAACATGAAATATGTTCATTACAACTTTGAAAAATGAACACTCTAATCTAACCAACCGGCCACATATATCATATATGGGAGTACGAGAAGCAATGAATGGGGCAGTACCAAGTTTGGCAGTCCATGATTCTCATTCACATATAATCAAACACTTATGTCTGACATTGCTTGAAAATAAATTAATGCCGTGTTTGGTTGGGGGATTTGGGGAGGGATTTGGAAAGGGAAAGAGAAAAGGTGTGTGAAACTAAGTGAAATGTAGGTATATTTTATTCACATTTCACCTAATTTTTCTCTTTCCTTTTCCAAATCCCTCCTCAAATCCTCCAACCAAACACAGCGTAAAAATGTGATGTTTTGCATGGTCGGTCATACGAGTATTGGATACATACATATAGGAGGAAGGAACTGCAACATATGTTTGAACGAATTGAAATGGTTTCCTGAAACAGAAAAGATTGAAATACCCAACACAACACAACACATGCAATGATGTATATAATTGACTATTGACCAAATCACTCTACACAATCACATATTTTCAAAGCTATGACATATAATATAATTGGCTCCTGAGTAATTTTTTCATGGATCAGGATTCCCGTGTATGATTATAAAATGTACACAACACGCATGTAAAAAAGTCAGAATTAGAGCATACATACTGAAAAGGTCACGTGCAGGTTGTCAAACCCTCCCATGCATCAGGGGCTGATTTTAAAAAATCTAACTTTTAACTAACTTTCTAAATTGCCCCTGCATAGGTTTATTTTGAGAAGATGGTAAAAAGTAATTTTTTTGCTTTTAACCAAGTTTTTGGCTTTTTTAGACAAATGATTTGGAAAGTTGGTAAAAAGTGACTTTTGGCTTTTTTGATTAATATTTGATTATGATGTCAAATCATAATCAAATGACCAAACTACCCCTATTTAGTTTAAAATATTACAACTTCACCCATGTAGCATATTTTGACTCATGAGGAGTAAAATTGTAATTTCACCCTTGTCTAAAAACTACCTTTCCAAATGAATTTTTTTTTAAAAAAGCTAACTTTTAACTTTTGTTACAAATCAAAAAAAGTGACTAAAAGCCAACTTTCCAAAATAAGCCATATTACTACTGTCATCCTAGATTGTGTAGGTTAGTTAAAAAAAATAAAAAATAAAAAAATCCTAGTTTGTGTAAGTGTGAAACAACGCTCATATATGCAACTTCATTTGTTTAAGGTCTCATTTTCAAAGGAACATTTTCCTTTAAAAACTGTTTTTAACCAAAAACAAATAGAAGCTAGAATTTTTAGATTATGATATAGGATTCATGTTTATCCGTATTGTAATTGGTGGTGTGGCTTTGTTGTTGTTGTTGTTTTTTTTTTTAAAACTTTTTGTCCATCTAAACAGAACTCAAGTATCGAAATATTTTTGACATGTAAAATATTTTTAGGATGATTTACTTTAAGATCTCTAAACTATTGAAAAGTATTAATTTGGCTATCTAAATTATACAAACGTATAAATCGACCTCTTAAACCATTGAGAAGTATCACTTTGCCCCCCTAAACTACTTAAACTATTGACTTGTTTTATTTTGAACCCCCGTTAACAGTCTAATTTGTTCATTTTTATAATTTAGAGACATTTGTACATTTTTATGGTTTATGAGGTAAAATAATACTTCTCAATAGTTTAAGGTTCATTTGTATGCTTTTAATTTAAAGTTTAGAGGGCTCACAATGATACTATTCAATAATTTTGGAAGTCTCTATTTAAATAATCCATATTTTTACTTGTATATTTTTTTTAACGTTTTGTTCACTCAAACAGCAAAAAATGTAAATAATATTTTTTGAAAATATTTTACGAGATGAAACAGTGGGACAGAAAAACGCTAAAAATATATTACTTACCATGGTGAAAACAAAAGCCTTGTTTGCTAATACTTTTGTTTTTGTTTTAGAAAAAAATGAAATTAACTCTAAAATTTTCAAAATTTTTGGGAAAAAAAAAGGGAAGTATTTTCACATATTTTTAAAATAAGTTTTTATTTTATCTTCCCTCCCTTACCATCCACTTACTGCCAACGACCTTTTGGTGGATGACGAAACTGCAGCCGCTGTGACCTTCTTCGACATTTCATTCACCAATTCCAACAGTCACTTCTAGCCATTCCCATTGTCGGCCACCCACACAATCAGTCCACAACTTCTATTCCATGACGAATGTACTCTTTGTCATTGCCATTAACAAGTTTAAATCTCATTTTCTTTAGCATCAGAAACTTGTTAGACTGGTCAAAATTAACAATTCAAGTCTCAGAATTACCTTCACCAACTCCAGTAAAACTCTCCACCAACCACTACCTCTAGCAACTAACAAAATATTTGTGTACACTTTTGTTGTAAAAAAACTTATTTATTATTTTTTTTTATAAATTGGAAATAAATATGTTTACACAAACAGCAGCAATTGTGCGTGAGAACCAATATGGGCGTGTGAGGAGGAACAAAACGAGTGCCAAATGTGGAAGCCATCAAATCAAGAAAATGCACTTTGACCTCCACACCTTTAAACACCGGACTAACATATTTGCCTTTTGACATCTTCTAATTACTTCTTTTAGCAAAAGAAAAATTGGCTAAAGGATTCTCCATATATAAAAATAGAGTAAGTTATATTGATCTCTTAAAATTTAAAGAAAATCCTGTAAGTTTTATAATTTAACATAATTATACAGTATTCTCTTTGAATAAGATTAAATAAATTAAAATTAATACAGATAGTATGAAAACACAAAGATATACAAGGTAAAATATACATTTTAATATAAAGGAGATGCTAACATTATTTCTTCGTTCATACAATTAAGAAATTTTGATAAAAATGGAGCCAAGTGTTACATGAACTAAAACCTTAAAAAAGTTTAGTATAATGATGTTAAATTTATAGGAGATTGTATATTTTTAAAACTTAAAAAAAATCAATGTAATTTACTTACAAAAACATTAAGACATAATTCAAGAAGTAAAAAATACATTACCATTGACAACGTATAAATTTTAAGATACCATGCCAAAGGACACTTGCAACAATCTTGCAAGAACTTTGATCCTAGGCTCCTCTAAATGGAGAATAAAAGATCATTTTTTTTTGTGTGTACTTCTTTTTTCGTTTTCTTGAAAAGTATTCTATATTCCAACATTCTCTCACTCTTTTCCTATACAAGTGGAATTCAGTCAGGTTAGATTGGCACCGTTCTTTGGTACTTACAAATTAGAGGAAGAGAAACAAAGTGAAAAAAAGAGAGACAAAAAGTGAACACTTTCTACATTATTAATTTTGTTTCTCATTTTAAGCCAGTAGTAGTAGTAAACACCTTTGCCCAAGAACGCAGAATATGGAATATATTAGACCAAAACAATTATAGATAAGTGTGAAGGATAAAAGGACTTTATTTAACCAAAAGAGTGATCATCTTGGTTTGCCATTTGATTCAATAATCAGATGGTAACGATGCCGTTTAATGTGGTGGTGCTTAAGGCCATACACCATTTCACACGGTTCATACTTATCGTGATGCCTTTTCTTTTTCCTCCAAGAAAAAAGATTCATAAAAAAAATGTACATTTAATCGATCAAAAAATGAAGAATATGTACATTTAAAAAAATTTGCCTTTTTTAACTCCTATTACTTGAACATGAAGAAAAATCACATTATCCAAAAAAATTTATACCATCTAATCAATCAAAATGAATTGTAAGCGACATTTTTCAAATAATAGGCCTTTTGTTTAGAAATAATAATACCCAAATTTTGGTTAAGTTGTATACTTTTTTTCATTGTATATCATCACACAATTTAAAATTACAGTTCAAATTCATTATGAGTAATAGCATTAATTTAATTGAATTTGCAAATAGTGATAGCAAAGTGAAATTGTCATTGTGAAATGGAAAACTTGTTGGAGAGGTCAAGAACCGTGGTCTAAAGAAAGCTCAAATGTGAAAGTGTAAAACACAGATACCTATCTGTCTCACCTTCTAATCACCTACCCAACTAAACAGAGAATTCTCATCAGTCAAACTCGACCAAAAAAAAACAGAGGCCCCACTTTGAAAAAGCACTTCACCGTCCTCCTTTACCCAACCCTCCCTCCCATTCTATAAATTCAAGTAGCTTAGTCCATGGAGATTCTGCAACCAACTCTCCCATTTCCATCTCTTTGTTGTTGCAGAGCACATTGGAAGAGTAACAAAAGTCTGATCAAAAGCAGAGATGGGTTTGAAGGGAACCACTCTTTCAAGATCAACGATGTGTCGAGCTCTAATGGTTGTCATCATAATGCTGTCGTTGCTTACACTGCTAACTCCGGTTGATTGTAGAGTCCTCCTTCCTACAACTTCAACAGAAAAGGGTGAGATGATGATCACCGGTTCTGAAACCGTTCGTGGGTTTGAATCATCTGGACTGTCTTCATCCTCTGATTCATTCGACACCAAGAAAAGCAGGGTTTTGGTGGGAAACCAACAAGTGTATCTGATGGCTTCTGGACCTAGCAAGAAAGGCCCCGGCCACTAGTAAAATTCAACATATGGTGTGCGCTTTTTTCAATATGGCAAGGGAGCACATGTTGCTAGACTATCAGATAACTTCTCAAGTTCCACGCTTCTTTTCTCTGTTTCACTATTTATTTGTTGGGAGACATAAGGGTACATGCAACTTGTGATTATCTAGGAGTTATAGAATAGGCAGTTTACATTGTAAAGAAATTCTTTGATTTTTGCCTGAGGCTGGCTTTGTTGGGTTAGGTTGTCTTTTAGTTGAATTAAACAGTAATACAGATGAATCAATCAAGAAAGTTGATGCAAGAAATTAATATGGCCTCTTGTTTTCAGTAACTCTTGCTAAAATTCAAAGCTGTTTTTGTTTTTGGTTTTTTTTTGTTTGTTTTGTTTTTTTTTGTTAAATGTGGATGTGTGTTCATTGGCCCTCTGCTAACATCTCGGGGTTTCAAAGGCAAGAGACTACTCTCATAGGATACAGACAAATCACTTATATCCCCGAGTTTTGTCACTAGTGAGAGTTGTACGTGTTAGGAATTACCCGTTGTTTGGCACAAAGTAGTGTTGTACTCTAATAATAAAAACTTCAGCAGCCAACATGTTGCAATTTGTTGAAGCAGTTCAGTAATTCATGATGATAAAAATTTCCACCTCATCCTACTACCCGAAGTTGGCTTGTTTGTAGCCATTTTCTTGCATACATTTTCTCCACTGTATCTCCGAATTTTATTGACGATAAGTGACAATTGATCTTGTTTATTAAAAAGTTCAAAACTGTGAATTATATATTCGAGCAACCATTTCCTCTGCCAGAGGCCAGGCCAGATCTAATTTACTTGTCAACAGTTTAACATGATATTTGTACAGGAAAGAAATACACCTTCTCGTATAATCCTGTTGATCAAGTCTGCACTCCTCCGTACGACGTCGTTCTACTACCTGAAAACACAAACGTGAGCTAGCTGGCGGGTGTGTGCCGGAAACCTCTCCGATGCCTAAATCAGTCAACAAGACAAATAGGCAAAAGCTCTATGTATTCAGGGAGCAAAGTTGCATTACCTCTCCATAAGTGATGTTGGTGAGCCTTTATAGGTTTCGCGCGGCACAATCTTAGTAGGACTCTTACTCTTCCATGTAGAGTCCTCCTAGGATTCATACTCCTGAAAGATAATGCTTATCCTTCAACACCCCCCTTACTGCTTAAACCAAGTGAGATGGTTTTTCCCATGGCCGAACTACCACAGGACCGAAATAACATTGCCATGTTGGACTAACTAGAGTGACCGATCTAACGGTTATCTCGGCTCTTCTATTCCTTTCTCTTACTTCGGCCTCATATGCAAAGGTCGAGCTATACATAGAAGAACTAAGCCGAGCTAACCTTTACTCAGGTCCTAAAGCAGGCCCAACATACCTCGGTTCCGAATAGCATGACCGAGCTATCCATGCCCATGGCGACCGAACTAATTCCACTTACTTAATCCGGCGGCGAACCTCTTATCTTGGACCGGACTACCGCTTGTCTGAGGCCCAACTTCCAAGCTTCTTTATTCACGGCCCACAGATCGGTCCACAATCCTAGCTCGGCCCAATTTATGCATAAATTACCCTCTCAATTGCCCCTTAATTCCATCTGCATAGCATGATAGGGATTACCGATTTATCAGCCGAGCTAAACCATCTCTTAGCCTCTCCAGCCGAGCTACAACCATTTAGAATATGCAGCCGAGCTAAGCTCAAGCCGAGCCGTTCTTATCCGGTCACAATGTCTTTTCAATCACCAAAAACTGAATCGCTTCCTATTTCGTATACACGTGGCACGTTCCCATTGGTTGAAGGCAGCTGTCAACGCCGTTTTCGTATTTCACAATTTTTGAACAGTCCCGCCTTTTTTTGGCTTATTACACAAAAAAAAAACCCTTCATTTGGATCAAAGTAACCACACTATTCATCCTCTCTTCCAACTCTCTGTGCCTCTGCCTTTCCAACTCCTAAGCTCGTGCCTTTCATTGCTGCTGCTGCTGCTGCTTCAATCTTCCAGTTTTTCTCCTCTTCCTTTGGTAAGTACCATAAATCCTCCTTCCTTGTTCCGCTTTTGCTTTCGTTGAATCCATAGCAGACTGCTCATGTGTTTTTACAAAACACTTTTTATGCTTAGCTTTCACTGTTCTTGCACTTTCTGGGAAAAATCGTCATAAGAACACTATGAATATTATGAAGCAACCTGTAGAATGTAGTTTTGATCCATAAACTGGTCCCAACCGAACTAGGACACTGTTTTTGCTGGATAGAAGTCTAGTTAGATTATTAGCCGAACTAACACTTTACGTGAGTAGTTTCAATAAGTCAAACCACTTCTGATTCCCCTTAGCCGAAATGAACAAACCGAACTAAGTTTTGAACCTTAGTGAACTTGAAACCTTGGCCTCCAACCGAGCTAAGCACTCGGGGCTAAGCCAGCTTTCTTAGTTCATAAACCGAACTCAGAAAGCTGCCCCTAGAGGCTTAACCGGAGTAACAAACCCGCAGATCAAACCGAGATAACCAACAACTTGCTCAAACCGAGCTATCGATCCTTCAGCTTGACCGTGCTACTAAGCATTTTTGTTAGAACCGAGATAAAACCTGTAGCATCCTCCAGGCCGAAGTAGGACTTCTTTCTGTTTGTTTTGATTTTGTAGCACGGTCCAATGATTTGTGCTTAACCCCTTTGTTTTCCACTTTGCAGACTTAGGTCGCCCAGGCACTCCACTTCGTGCTCAACCGATCTACTGAGCACAATTTTCAAACCGAGATAATTTATTTGTAATTTATACAATAAATGGGGAAGTATAGGTTTTTGGTAGAAACCCCAGGAGGCCTAGCCGAATTCCGAAGGGAGTACAACATCCCTGACGACGTCCAACTTATCTTGGCCGAAAAAGATATAACTCCATGGGGAAATGAAGGCTTCGTCCCCTTTACCCTTCTCTCAATAATCGAGACCGGACTAAGATTTCCAGTCCAACCATTAATTTGTGAGTTTCTTAGGCAAACCAGACTATGCCCAACTCAGCTTTCCACCAACTCCTACCGAATCATAATGGGAATAGCCGCACTAAACCACTAAGAAGGACTTAACCTCGGTCTAGCCGAAATATTCCACCAATACTCCATAGGCTCCAAAGAAGAGGGTTGGGTTTATTATTTAAGAATACGCCGCAACCGAGAAAAAATAATAAAAGACACGTCGGACAAAAACTTGAATGACGATGATTTCTTCTGGGTGTCTGGGAATTATGAAGATCACCAGGCCCAAATTCCTGGCCGAAGAATAAACTGGGAACAAGGAGTACCCGGTATAACTACTTCGGTTTTCTCTTGTGCCTTTCTTTGATTTCGGCTTATATTCTAAACCGAGCTAACAGTTGAATTTTTCCTTGCAGACTTAGCTTACCTGCATTCATTGTACAGCTACCCCAACCTCAATACCCTCCGCGCCGCACTATGGGTTAAAGAAAGAGGTTGGGCCAAACTTCTAAATTTCGAGCCGACCTACAGATACAGCGGTCGCCGAAAAGCGAGAGTGACCGACTTTCTCCTAGAAGACGCACCAGAACCGGACCCATCCTTGCCCCAGATCAACCTCGTGCCTCTCACCGCCGAACAAGACATGGCAAAAAGGAGCAGGCTGAAGGCCTTGTTAACCGCAACAACTCCAGCCGATGTACAACCAACCAGTCAAACCATTGAGACCGTGGTGGCCCTCCCATCTCAACGGCCGTCGTCATCTCGCCCAAGCAAACGTGCCCAGACTAGCCAAGCCGAGCAACGACTTGTGGATGAGACCGTTCTACCACCAAGCCCTCCTCCAAGCCCCCAACAAAGCCCTCAACCGGAGAACTCAGACCGAGCCGGCTCCTCAAAATGGGTTCCCAATCTCACCTTCAACAACCGAGATATACTGGCTCGGATTCGGTTGTCGCTGAGAAGGACCACTTAATGGCTTTCAATCTAGCCAAGAGTGTGTGCCTTCCAAAAGACATGGAGCACCACTATAAACAACTGAATACCGAGCTGAAGTCCATCCGGTCTTCAACTAAGTCAATGATCCTGGTAAATAGCTATCTTTTTTCTTTGTAATTTTCCCAACTTTCAGTCTGGCTAAAGGAAAACTAACCACTCCTTTGCAAGCCATCCAGAAAAACAATGTTACACACAGGAGAGTGATAGAGCTCAGGAGAAACACCAGGGAGGCCATGGCAGAGGCCGAAACAAAAACAGCTGAATTGGAGGAGGCAAGAAAACAAATTGCCGAATGGCCGAGAACGGCCGATCGACCGGTTGGATTCGGTAAAGCCGAAAGGTTGCCACTAAGGCAAAAGACAAGTACCTGCGCCTGCTGGCAAAAATTGAAAAGAAGAAAGACGCCTGCTGCCAACTGAAGGCGGGCATGAAGAAAGCCGAAAAGCGAGGCTTTAAGAAGGCAGAGGACACATACACCCTGCAATGCGACGCAGCCAAGGACCTGTTTTTCAAATGTGGCTGGAGGAGTGCTGTGGAGCAGCTCGGTTGTTCACCCGACACCGAGGTCTACAATGCTCCACAGTATTCCATTCCGGCTTCACTGGCGCAGTATGCTGTCGATCTTCAGAGGCAGTTTCTTGAAGGGGTCTGATGAGGAAGAAGATGATGATGAAGATGATGAGGATGAGCCAACTGATACTCCGGCCGTTGATGAGCAACCTCACGATCAAACAGTTCGGTTGGAGCCGGTAGTTGAAGACCTAACTGATGAGCTGCTGATTGACAACATTCAGCCGATTGATACCGAGGTTCATGTAGAAACCGAGCTCCCACCTCAAACCGTGCTCCCGTCTGAAACCGGACTTCGGGCAAATACAGATGCAGGATTCGATGCCGAAATCGATGAACTTTTTAGTTGATGGTCTTTTTTCTTTCTTTTGTTTTGAATTTGTAACCGGGCTGCGGCCCCTCAGCTGTATATGTTTTTTCTCTTTAATAAATGAAAAAATCTTCTGAGCTATCTTTTATTCCGGTCTCTTTAATGCTTGCACTCTAACTGCTACTTGAAATATTTCTGGGCCGATATACCGTATTCCGGTTTTAGCTATCTAATTTACTAGCCAACCACTCTATAACCGATATAATTACATCGGCTGAAGAGTAACTAGGGTTGGTTTAATCCAGCCAATCACTCTTCAGCCATGAACTTACTTTGGCTGAAGAGTAACAAGAGTTGGTTTAATCCAGCCAACCACCAGCCATAAACTTACTTCGGCTGGAGAGTAACAAGAGTTGGTTTAATCTAGCCAACCACTCTTTAGCCTTAAACTTACTTCGGCTGAAGAGTAACAAGAGTTGGTCTAATCCAGCCAACCACTCTTCAGCCTTAAACTTACTTCGGCTGGAGAGTAACAAGAGTTGGTTTAATCTAGCCAACCACTGTTCAGCCTTAAACTTACTTTGATTGAAGAATAACAAGAGTTGGTTTAATCTAGCCAAGCACTCTTCAGCCATAAACTTACTTCGGCTGAAGAGTAACAGGAGTTGGTTTAATCCAGCCAACCTCTAAGTTGGTTTTTCCAGCCAACTTAGAATAAAGTGTTTGGTTATTCCTGACCAAACGTCCTGTAGCCTGGATCATTATCCGGGGCTTAGGAAGGTTCATAGTTGGTTATTCCGGCCAACTATGTTTACAATGTTCCTAACTCACTAAAGTTGCTAGCTATTGAAAATAATTGTGCTAAAAAAGAATCGATTTGTTTTATTGAGAAAGTAAAAAATTACACATACTTAAAAGGAAAAAAACTAAAAATAAAACAACTTGAGATTGGCAGTGTTCCATGGCCTGGGAATTGCTTTGCCGTCCTCATCTTCCAAGTGGTATGCCCCTTTGCCTGCTAATCTAACCATTTTGTAAGGTCCTTCCCAATTTGGCCCCAACTTGCCATCTCCTGGAACCAAGGTGTTTCCCATTACTTTGCGAAATACCCAATCGCCGATCTTGAACTGTCTTGGATGTACTGTTTTGTTATACTTTCTAGACAACTCTTGTTGGTAGGAGGCGATGTGAACCAATGCTCTGTCTTTTCTTTCTTTCGCAAGGTCGAGCTCTAACGCTATGACCTCGCTATTTAAGTTTGGATCAAAGTTTTCGCTCCGAATTGTGGGGAGGCCAACTTCTAATGGGATGACTGCTTCCATGCCATAAGCTAAGGAGAATGGTGTTTCTCCTGTTGATCGACGAGGCGTGGTGCGGTAAGCCCATAAAACATGAGGGAGCTCTTCTGCCTACTTGCCTTTGGCTTTCTCTAACCTTTTCTTCAATCCATCCAGGACTACCTTGTTTGATGCCTCCGCCTGACCATTTGTTTGGGGATATGCCGGCGTAGAATTGTAGAACTCTATCTTGTATTCTTCACAAAAGCCTCTGAAAATTCTGCCGTCGAATTGAGTGCCGTTGTCTGAGATCAGTGCTTTTGGTATGTCAAAGCGAGTGATGATGTTCTGCCAAACAAACTTCTTCACATCTTTTTCCTTGATTGATGCCAAGGCTTCTGCTTCCACCCACTTTGTGAAGTAGTTGGTTGCCGCAAGGAAGAACTTCCTGTTGCCTGGTGCTGTTGGAAGTGGCCCTACTATGTCTAAGCCCCACATTGCGAAGGGCCATGGGCTAGTGAGAGGTAAGAGTTCTCTGGCAAGTTGGTGTATTTGGTGCGCAAACTTCTGACACTTCTCGCACTTTTTGACATACTTTTCTGAGTCTGCTTGCATGTATGGCCACCAATATCCTTGTGAAATTGCTCGGTATGCCAATGATCTTCCTCCTTGATGGCTGCCGCATACACCCTCATGTATTTCGAACAAGAACGTTTCCACTTTGCTGGGGTGCACACACTTTAGGTAAGGTTCTGTGAACGACTTCTTGTATAATGCCAAGGATGGGGAGAGCCAAAATCGCTGCGACTTTGCTCTTACTCTGTTGGCTTCTTTCTTTTCTTCCGGTAAGGTGCCGTCTTTCAGGAACAATATGATGGGATCCATCCAAGAAAGGCCTAACTCTGCACAACATACTTCTTCTGCTTCTGGGTCTTCAATGCTTGGTCTAGACAGGTAGTCGATCAGTAGTGGATGAGGGATGGAGGTATCTGCCATCGAGGCGAAGCCTGCTAGTTCGTCCGCTCTGCTGTTTTCCTCCCTACCGATCTGTTCTATCCTCACTACTTCAAATTTCTTTATCTCTGTTCTAACCAATTCTTGGTACTTAGCCATCCTGTCATCCTTTGCTTCGTAGTTGCCAGATATTTGGTTTACCACTAACTGTGAGTCGCTATAAACCATTAGCTCGGTGGCCTTCATGTAGAATGCTGATTTAAGTCCTGCAAGAAGCGCTTCATACTCCGCTTTGTTGTTTGATGCAGGGAAGCCAAGGTTATTGCTGCTTCCACCACCGGGCCGTGCGAGAGATGAGGACTATGCCAAGTCCTGCTCCATGCCGGTTGGATGCTCCATCCACGAAGAGCTTCCACATCTCTCCAATGAACAACTTCCAGCAAGTGGAGGGATCAGATGATGCCTTGGGATCTTCCATGTTGCTGGTGTCTTCTACAAGGTCCATGCTTGCTGTTTGCCCCTTGCTTTCTGTTTGTACCAAGTCTTTATTTGTTGGTGAGTCTCGCCTTGGTGTAGCATGGTCTCCGCTTCTTGTTCCTTGGCGTCTGGCTGAGTATCTTGTACTAGGGGTTGTTATTCAAGGCCAACTTCTCTCCCTAGTTAATTACTGTTTGACCAGTTGACTAGGCAGATGTGATGACTTCCTGGTGTAAATTTTGGGACAAAATCTGCCAATGCTTGAGCTTTTATTGCGGTCCTCGGTTGGAACTTGATGTCGTATTGTCCCAACTCTACTGCCCATTTCAGAATTCGCCCAGAAAAGTTCGCCCTTTCAAATAAAGCTTTTAATGGGAAGGCTGTGAGAACAACTATGGTGTGGGCGTGAAAGTAATGCGACAACTTCCTTGAGGCCATAATCAGGGCCAATGCTAGTTTCTCCAGTGGTAAGTACCTTGTTTCGGCTCCTAGTAATGTCTTGCTGACATAGTAGATGGGCAGGTGTTGGATTCCTTCTGCGTGGACTAATACCGCGCTAATTGCGTGCTGTGAAACTGCCAGGTACAAGAATAGTTCTTTTCCAGGAATTGGGGTTACAAGTAGTGGTGGAGAAGACATGTATTCCTTCAAGCTTTCCAGAGCTCGGTCACATTCGTCGTCCCACTCAAACTTGGCCTTCAGAGCATGGAAGAATGGTCGTAGTCTGTCTGATGACCGTCTTATGAACCGATTGAGCGCAGCGGCCATGCCGGTGAGATGTTGTACTTCTTTTACTGAGTTTGGTCTCTCCAGATCCTGAATTGCTTTGATCTGGGAGGGGTCTGCCTCTATACCCCGGTTGGTCACCAGGAAGCCCAGGAATTTGCCAGATCCTACTCCGAATGCACACTTCGACGCGTTGAGGCGTAACTTATGCTTCTTTAGGATCTCAAACATCTCTCCTAGGTCCTTAAGATGGTCATTCTCATCCTTGCTTTTGACCACCATATCGTCGATGTAAGCCTTCATTGTTTTGCCTAACAATGGTTCAAATATCTTGGTGACCATTCTCTGGAATGTCGCCCCTGCATTCTTTAGGCCAAAGGGCATGACCTTGTAGCAGTATAGTCCTCTTGGCGTGGTGAAAGATGTTACTTCCTGGTCTGGTTCATGCATTGCGATCTGGTGGTAGCCTCTGTATGCATTCAGAAAGCTAAGTTGGTTATGCCCCGCCGTTAAGTCTACCAGCTGATCTATCCGTGGTAAGGGAAAGCTATCTTTAGGGCATGCCTTGTTGACTGTTTTGTAGTCGACACAGACACGCCACTTCCCATTCTTCTTTGGCACCACCACCGTGTTAGAAATCCATCTGGGGTAGTGCACCTCTCTGATTGCTCCTGCTTCCAACAGGTTTCCCACTTCTTCTGCCACTATCTCGGCGTGGTGGAGTGCTGATCTGCGGGTGCGCTGAATGATTGGTCTGGCGGATGGGTGGACATTGAGTTGATGGCAGATGAAACTTGGATCAATGCCTGGCATGTCGTATGGTGTCCAGGCGAACACTTCAATGTTAGAGGTCAAGAATTCCAAGACCTCTAACCTTCCAGCGCTGGACAACGACGAACCGAGCAAAAAGAACTTGTCCGGGTTCTTTTCGTCTATTCTTACCTCTACCAGGTCTTCCACCGCTTTCTGGCTAGCCGCTTTGCCAACATCTGCAAACAGTTCATTACTCTCAGGTTCTTCCACCGAATGAACGTATCCTTTAGCAGCGCGGCTGCCATTCACCGTGACAAAGCATTGCTTCGACATGATCTGGTCTCCATAGACTTCTTCTATTACTCCGGTGTCGTTGGGGAACCGCATTACTTGGTGGTAGGACGACGCCACCAAGCGCATGGCATCTTGACCATGTTACGCCTAAGATGATGTTGTAAGTGGAGGGGACCTTCAACACCCAGAACTCCACTTGTTTCGTCACACTCCCTGCTCTGACTGGGAGGATTATTTTGCCGACGGGCCATTCTGACATGGAGTTGAATCCAATCAGGGGAGATACGGCAGGCGCCAAGTCTTTATCTTGCAACTTCAATTGTTTAAATGTTTCGTAGTACATTATTTCACATGAACTACCCTGGTCAATCAGAATCTGCTTGACGTGAAAATCCTTGACTCGGAGAGTGACAACCAGAGCATCATTGTGAGGGCAATATATCTTGTCCAAGTCTTTATCTGAAAAAGACATGACGTTTGTGGCCTCTGTCTTCCCCTTCTTGACTGCAGGTTGGGCACTTAGTACCTCTCTTAAGTGCTCAGCCTTTTTGATTGATCCTCTGAGCTCGCATGCACGCTCAGGTTCAAAGACTCCATGTATCACGTTGATAATGCCTTGAGGCGGGGCGTCGATCGGCATTCCGTTGTGGTTATTGTGGTCCTGGGGAGCTGGTTGCGCCCCTCCTTCAATATATTTGTCCAAGTGACCTGCTGCCACCAACTCTTCCAAGTGCTGTCTTAATGGTGTGCAATTCTCAGTGCGGTGCCCCTTCTCTTTGTGGTAGGTGCATCGCGATCTTTCGTCATAGTCCTTCTGTGCTTCGCCTAGCTTGGCTGGCCACTTGACGAAAGGCTCGTCTCGAATCTCGCTAAGTATTCGGTAGATCGGTTTCTTGAAGACCGTGGTTATGGCAGTGCGGACTCTCAACCATCTTTTGTCATGGTCTTCTTCGTTGTCTCGTCTACCACGTCCGTTTCTGCTCGGACGGTCTACCGCATTGACCTTTGCTGAGGCCTTCTTTTCTGGTACTGCGGTCGCGCCAAATTTTGTTTTGGCACGGGCGCCGTCCTCTTCCACCCTGATGTGCTGGTGCACTCTTTCCATTAGGGCTTCCATGGTGAGAGGTGGCGTCATGGTTATTGAGTCCCTCAGTCTATTTCCGACTGGAAGGCCTCTTTTGTACTGTGCAATGGCGAGATTGGTGGGGCAATCCCCAATCTGGTTGAATGTCTCCCAATAACGACTGTTGTAGGATCTTAGGGTCTCCTTGTCACCCATGTCGATGGAGAGTAACTGGTCGATCTCCACCGGGGTCTTTGTGTTTGTTTGGAACCTTGTTACAAATGCTTCTAATTGCGCCCAGGAGGCTATGCTGCCTTCTGGAAGCTTTTCAAACCAAGTCAAGCCTAGATCGCCAAGGCTTGATGGGAAGAGGATGCACATCAGAGCCTCATTTCTCCGGTATACAGCCATGACCTGGCGAAAGTGGCTCAAGTGTGAGTAAGGGTCCGTCTTCCCCTCGTATGTAGTGAATTTGGGCTGAAGGAAGCCTGATGGTAGGGGCGCGTTCTCAATTGCTAGAATAAACGGCGAAGTCTGCAGCCTTGCTAGTGCCTTGTCCATTGGTTCGTAGGCAGGGCGCGGTACTGGCATTCCAACCTCGACGCTTCCATGCGTCCGAGGAGCCAACTGCTGTAAGGCAGAAACTCTATGTGGATTACGTGCCCTGGCGTCTTCCCTCCATCGTGCCTTCTCTTCTAACACAGTTCGTAGGTCGGACGATCTGGGTAACTCCGTCTGTCTGGACCTTGTTTGGTGTGTATGTGAAGGCCAATAAGTGCTTCCTTCTGTGTACGACCTTTCAGATCTCGTCCTCTTAGACTTGGAGTGACGAGTTCTGGAAGATCTGGATTGCGTATCGCCTGTCCTGAGGCTTTTACTTTCTGCTTGTGAAGGTGTGGTGTTCCTACTACGACCTTCCGAGTGACGAGGGGGCGTCTTGTTTGTGCGCCCCTCTCCTGTCGCCACTTCTTTTCCCTTCACCTGACGCTTTAGAGATTCCATGTCCGCTGCCATTTGTCGTATTAATTCGTCTTGTTCCCTGACGCGATCCTCCAAAGTTTGAGGATTAATCCTTCGCCTTTGTTTTTCTGGGCTTTGCGAGCGAGAGTGACGAGGGCTGTTAGTCCGCCTTCTACCCCTTGCATCCCTCCTGGAATTTTGTCTTTCTGGTTCCAGGTTCGCCATGGGAGTGACCAAGGGTAGACCTTCGCGCCTCGCACCTCCTTCCGGAGTTAGTCCGTCAATGGCAGATTGAGGTATTTCTTCGTTGTTTGCCATCGATTTTTGGGAGAAAAAGCTTGATCAAGAGGTTGTTCTTGTCTGAGTTCCCACAGACGGCGCCAATTGTACGGGAAAGAAATACACATTCTCGTATAATCCTGTTGATCAAGTCTGCACTCCTCTGTACGACGTCATTCTACTACCTGAAAATACAAACGTGAGCTAGCCGGCGGGTGTGTGCCGGAAACTTCACTGATGCCTAAATCAGTCAACAAGACAAATAGGCAAAAGCTCTATGTATTCAGGGAGCAAAGTTACATTACCTCTCCATAGGTGATGTTGGTGGGCCTTTATAGGTTTCGCGCGGCACAATCCTAGTAGGACTCTTACTCTTCCATGTAGAGTCCTCCTAGGATTCATACTCCTGAAAGATAATACTTATCCTTCAACACCCCCCTTACTGCTTAAACCAAGTGAGATGGTTTTTCCCATGGTCGAACTACCACAGGACCGAAATAACATTGCCATGTTGGACTAACTAGCGTGACCGATCTAACGGTTATCTCGGCTCTTCCATTCCTTTCTCCTACCTCGGCCTCATATGCAAAGGCCGAGCTATACATAGAAGAACTAAGCCGAGCTAACCTTTACTCAGGTCCTAAAGCAGGCCCAACATACCTCGGTTCCGAATAGCATGACCGAGCTATCCATGCCCATGGCGACCGAACTAATTCCACTTACTTAATCTGGCAGCGAACCTCTTATCTTAGACCGGACTACCGCTTGTCTGAGGCCCAACTTCCAAGCTTCTTTATTCACGGCCCACAGATCGGTCCACAATCCTAGCTCGGCCCAATTTATGCATAAATTACCCTCTCAATATTATACAAGATTCTGTTTTCAAGTCTCATTGTCTATCCATTAAAATGCCGCTCAAATTGGCTATGGCTTAGCAGAAAATTCATTAAGCACATATATGGAAATTAGACAGCTTAAAAAGAAAACAACAACAACAACAAACAAACAAACAAAACTCAATGGGGATCAGTAAGTCGGGTAGGCAGCACATGCATAGATGCAGACTACATAGCCAAAGTCGTCAAGATGGGTTTTGAGTTGACTTGTATAACTTGCAGGAGAGAGATTTATTCTGAATCAATCATTGATTCATCTCCATACCTATTGTCGTTTATTATGACCTAGGGGTGGGCATTGTTCTGACTGGGTATCCACTACTCTTCCTAAGAAATTTTTTATCTGATCGAGCACGGGTGGGCCCAACCATCAGGTTTATATGATCATCCCCAGCCCAACCTTAGAGAAAATACATTTCCCAATCCACCGGGCCTATATATATATGGGAAGTTATTGGCAAAATGTAAGTGGCAACATTGTGCTGGAATTCTTTGTATTGTAATCATCTCGTGTGGCAGCATTGTCTCCAGTCCAATGTGCTATGTACTTGCCCGAGCCCACAAATGTTAACTAATACCTACCAAGGATAAATGGGGTGGGAGGGGATGAGATGAAATTCGAGATCTTATTCATGTCAATCCAGAGGCCATCAATGGAGAGAAGATCTTGGAATATTGACTACTTCAGCCCAAAAAAAATAAACCCTATAAGCTGGAAGGACTTAATATATTTTTAATATATTATGTAAATAAATAATAATAAAATAAAATAAATATTCAAATATATTAACTATGGGCTGGTCTAGGCCAGGTGCACTACACACCTAAATCCCAAGCCCAATCCATTTATTAAAGGGGGAACGGGCCAAAAATATTGCCCAACCTGACTCTACAAGCCAAAATATCCTTCTCAAGCCCGAAATGGCCCCCACTGATTTCCAACCTGACTCTACAGGCCGGTTGATTTCCACTCCCGACCAGGGCCCCCACTACAATTGCCAAGACAATGTGATTGTGTAAACCCAATATTGCCATTATCTCTGTATGAAACTGACACTTTTGAACGTCTCAAAAAAGTACTTTAGATATATATATATATGTGAGTCCCAGAATAGTCTCTCACATGGACTGTTGTTGAGATTCAACTGGCTCACTTTTGGACGTCTCAAAAAAGTTCTTTATATATATATATATGTGTGTGTGTGTGAGTCCCAAAATAATCCCTCACATAGACTCTTGTTGAGATTCAACTGGCTCACTTTTGGACATCTCAAAAAAGTTCTTTAGATATATATACATATATGTGAGTCCCAGAATAATCCATCCAGAATAATCCCTCACATGGACTGTTGTTGAGATTCAACTGGCTCCCACAATATTCAATGTTGGGGTGATTAAATCAGAATGCTGCACGACAAATAGGTCTTGAATATCTAGGAGCATCTATAACTGTCCAAAACAATCGAGTGTCCTCTTGTTCTTGGAAGAGAATGTTATATATACCAATTGTCCAGTAAAGGACAATAATTCTATTCTACACTATACCATTAAGTAGCTTCAAGTACTATTGTCTCATCTCGTCATGATTTCTAAATGCTAGCACTTGTAACTGTTATTTGCATGATTGACGCGACTCTGCACAGTGCCATTAGGAATAGAGATACAATATAATGCAGTAAAAGAAAAAGAACTCCCTTAAATGATAATCAAATATATCATCATTCTAATCAAATACATCTCTTGATTAAAACATTAAGACCGTCCAACATCAAATCTAGAATTCAAACATTAATTATACTGAAAGTCGAACAATACTTCAATTTGCTATGCTGATTTTTACACAATTATCATTTGAAACATTCACCTAATTTGCAACCTTAAATTTATAAAGCAAAGCAACCCAACAAAGGAAATATGCCCGATTTTCTTCAGCATTATTCTTGTAAGCATATTAGAACCAAACATAGGAAGATCAAAAATTGTACCTCAAACTGCAAGATCATCTGCCATCATCAATGTTCAACATGGAGAACACTCCGTGAGCATTTGAATGACTTGTATCTGTAAAATCATCCATGGGAATGTCATATTCATCAATTGGGATGCTATGAGAAGGTAACCGCTGAACGGCAGGCACCGGCAGCACCCACGAAGCGTCTGTTGTGCTGTCCTCATGAGGTTCTCTGTGCCTTGCAGTTTGTTGAAGCTGCAGTGCATATTCCAAGTCCCACAACACATCCTGCATGTTGGGCCTTTGAACACCATAATCTTTCAAACACTTCTCCACTGTTTCACCAAACTTTCTCAACGAATTGGGATTGATCTTGCCCACAAGCAGGGGATCAACAATATTTTCAAGCTGCCCTTTCTTTTGCCAAAACAACCCCCATTCAGCCAAGTTTACTTCCTTCCCAGGAAGCGAGTTATTGATGGCTGGTCTTGCACAAAGCACTTCTAGGAGAACTACCCCAAATGAGTAAACATCGGATTTCTGCGTTAACTGTAGGCATCTAAAATATTCAGGATCAAGGTAACCAAAACTACCTTTTACGCCTGTGCTGACATGGGTTTGATCAAGATCACCCAATCTTGAGAGACCAAAATCAGCAACTTTAGCTACATAATCCTCATCAAGTAAGATGTTTGTTGACTTAACATCACGGTGAATGATGCCTCTTCCTGAACTATTATGAAGATAATCTAGACCCTTTGCAGCACCAATGCAAATTTCAAGCCTTTGGTTCCAAGACAATTCAGACTGTGACGATGATTTCCGAGACTCTGCATTCAAAATGTATAGATGATCCCTCAGAGTCCCCTTCTCCATGAACTCGTAAACAAGTATCATCTCAGACCTTTCATCACAATACCCAATCAAGGAAACAAGATGGCGATGGCGAATTGAGGACAAGACTATTATCTCTGTCTGGAATTCTGGACGGCCCTGGCCATTTCCTGGCTCACTTCGTTTGACAGCCACTTTCATGCCATTCCGAAGAGTTGCTTTGTAGACTTTTCCAAACCCACCCTCACCAATCATCAACCTAGTGTCAAAATTATTAGTTGCATACTGAATTTCTTGAAAAGATAGCCTCAACCCAAGATTTAGATTATCAAGAGGGAAGCCATTGACCGTTCTTTCAGTAGTACTAACATAAGAACTCCCTCCTCCATAATCAGGGATTGCCTGCCAAACTGAAGTTGCAACAGGCTTTGCTCTCTTGCAATTCAAACACACCACCACCACTACTACCAACATTAACAGAGACGTCACACTTCCAACAACCGAACCAACTACAACAAACAGATGTTTCTTCGATGGCTTCTTCACCTCAGTTACCAAACCTGATCCCGTTATTATCTCCATGATCTCTACCCCATTCAAAAAGGCTTTTTTATCATTCCCAGGGCCAATACTGATATCCATAAATCCAGAATTATCAGAATCAACCACGAAATCTTTGTAAAATGGAACTGCCAACTGGCCAACAACATCATATGGATAAATGTTCTGACTAAACTTGCTATACAGATACAGATTGAACTGAAGAACATCATTTATGGATTTGCTAACTATGTCGCAAAAATGTACTCGAACGAAGTGTGGAGCATTCTTACTGACATTGAACCGCCACGTTATATTGAAGAAATTCGAACCCCCACTAGAGTTTACATTCAATTCTTTTGCTGTTTGGTAGACAGGATCAGGGGCAGAGTACTTAGTAGCTCCTCCAGGCTGGTAGAAAATATCACTTTGAAATGCACTGGTCTTCGCCGCATTGGGGGTAACTAAATAACCATCATCAGATACCCAATTCCTCCATAGTGTATCGTAAGTTGGTGTGATCGGAGAACCACCCACATTAGCCCTATAAACTGTGTGCAGGGCTTGAGAAAGCAAGCCATCGTAGGTACCGCGAGCTCCTGAAGGAGTCACATAAATGGGCGGAGTCGAAACATCTGTGATGTTAGGGGCAAGAAAAACCTCAATCGCATTTGCAAAGGCAAAAGACGATTTCTGGGTAGGTGTGAAAGAGATTATAAATTCGGATACATTGATGGTGAGCATGAATTCATTGATTATAAGGTTTTGAACACTGAAATTCGACAACAGAGAAAACCCAGAAGCCGAAACGTTGAATTGGGCATTTGAGAGAATTTTCTTGGAAGAAGAGAAAGCATAAAAATGGAGGCGTACCATGTAAGTCCCACTCTGGTCGATTTGGAGCACATAAGAAGACGGGTTTGTGAAGATTCTTGCGGTTTGATACAGAGGAGAGGAGTTTGATGTGTTGGTGTCTGAGACGGAGCTGGTTTCTCCGAAGAGGGAAAAGGAGCCGGAATTCTCGTCGGAGATGAAGTTCCGGGTGGGCGCGCCGGTGACTGAGACGTCGGAGTTTGAGCCGCAGTTGATGAAGTACTTGTTTGGTAAAGTGTAGGCTAATGAGAGAAGAGAGAGAGATGAGAATTGAAGAAGATGGAGGAAGAGGAGAGAGAGAAGAGGATTGTGGGAGCGAAGAGTTTCCATGGAATTGTAGTTGTTGTTGTTAAGGTAAGTTTGTTTCTGTTTATGAATGGAGTGACTGAATGAATAAAAGTGAACTAGAAAACCTAATCGTGTAATGTATGGACGACGAAGAAAGTGGAGAACATTCAAACTGACAAATACGCTGGCGAAGTCAGTCAATGCGTGGGTCAACAAAGAACACCTGTTGTCAAGTGTCAATACGTGGGTCAACAAAGAACACCTGTTGTCAAGTGACATAATTTATGGTGAACTTGCAATTTTTTTTTTTTTTTTTAATGATAAACCTGCAAACAAAAATTAATTATTTTGAGTTTTTTTTTTTTAAAAAAGAATTATATGTTAATTTATTTTTTTATTTTTTTAACGTACTAAATTTTAGATGCACTTAATAATTATAATTTTTTTTAAAAAAAAATTCGATAAGATACTAATTTTTTATATTTATTGATTTTTTAACAAAAATTCATAAATATTTACTTTTAAAGTGTATTTAAAAGTTAAAATAATTAATTAAAATATTTAAAAAATCACTAAAGACAAAAAAAATAAAAAACTATAATTGAAAACTCAAACCAAATAGCGTGATATTTTTGAAATTATAAATTACGTGGCTTGTTTTTAAATGGATAGATTATAAGATGTTACAATATTTTATATAAAATTTATTTTTATATTATTACTTTTGTATTTTTATTTTAGTGGGAACAAATAAAAAGTTATTATGAAAAATCACAAATCTGGGAATAGTGAAAATAGTACCAACGTATATGAAAAATATAATTTAAAAATATGTAAATGATTTTTTTTTGAGCAAAATCAAAATTGAAATTAATCGACATAACAATGTAACAAAACTTACAGTACATAAATATATAAAACCTGATCGAGTAAAGTGTGTGACATTCTTTCTTTAAGACAGATTCGTCCTCCCACCGATGCTCTGAATTCAATGGACGTTTATCTCCTAAGATACAACGATCAATGTCTTGCACTAGCAACACTACTATTGCAAGCCTAGCGAATTTCGCTGTGCATGCACTCTCTTTATAGAAAAATTAGACTCAAGAAAATATGAGGAATAAATGCAAATATGAGGAAATGACAAATTCTCTATCCAAAGTGAAGTGAGGGAGATGGGGTATATAGATTCTTTCGTGACTCTTCAGAAAGGTTATGATCCTTCAAAAGGACACACTCTTTCATCTCAAGAGACACAACCATTGGCGTAAATTTTAATTCAAATTTTCTAACAATCCCTCACACGAATGAAATTTACAAAAAGGACATGCAACAACATACAGACAAAGAGAGAGTACATTAAGGAAATACCCTGCATCGGGATATATAGCTTTTGGCTTTGAACATTCCCTAGTGAAAGCCTATCGGACTTACTAGCTAATCAGTAGACGTGATGTCTTGAACTGTTCAGCCGTTTGTGTAAGCCAAGACAATAGAATTCATATAGAATATCTTCAGACACAGTTTAGTTATCACGGCTGTGTCCATTTTGGCCTTAGGCATCTCCTGGTGTTTCATGAGTGCTTTAGAAAATTTATCCTTATCAATTCTCATAGAAGCGGCCCCTTCACACTCATATAGGTGATCCTTATTTCGAGTTTTTTAAATACTTCTCTTGAAAGATACTCCTCTAGGGTTTTCAAGATATAAATAATCATTAAAAGCATAGCTGATCCTAAATCCCCTACATACAACACATGTTGCAGGTATCACTCTCATCATAGGAATGGATAGGAGATAGACTCCTTTAGTAATTTCTAGCGAGCCACACATAACTTAGTTGTCCCTTTGAACTTAGTTCTTGGGATATTCAGTCAGCTAAGTAGGGTTACTATTATGATGACGCTGATGTAATAGGCTTTAATCACATTCTTCTCAATGGACTTTCCCTTATTTGCTTTTTGGTCAAACTCTTTGTTTAGCGGCCGCTATTTTTTGTTTGACCTTCTTAGTTATATATCATTGAGTAGTTAATGGATCCATTATATTATCCTTAGACAATATTCACAACTGAAAGCAAATGTCTTACGGTATTAAGTCTTAGATTATATCGAAACTTACCGTTACTCTATGTCGCTCCCATTTTCAAATTTAAATAATAAACATAAAGTTGTTCCTTAGGAGTTAATGAAACCATTTTTACTTCTGCTCCAACTTTGTTCTATAGAAAGAATTGAGATTCTTTATGGACCTATTATCGGAATCGTTACTTTGGTAAAATCCTCCAAGCACCTCCACATTTTAAGCATTCTAAGGAAACTTAATTTCTCTTACTGATGTATAATTACACAAAAATATTAATACACCCCCACAATTCTGAGGTAAATCACAATATATCATTAATTGGCATGCTTGAACTAAATAACAAGATGTAAATTGCTATGTGAATATAATCACAATACTAATTTGTCTAAAATACAATTAGATTTCATAACTTTCTGTTGTAGTATAAAGAAAAAATGGTTAATATCGATTGTGGTTACAACACTTTGTCAAATAATATTTTTTTAGCCATGCATTTTTTTTTTTTGTTTACTGCAACCCTTAATTCCAATCTCAACATGGAATATAAATATTACTGTATAATTACATTTACATCTTATTTGTCTTATCCAGTATTGATGACTATGTCGACAATTGTCAAAGCGTCTTTCACCCATGATGTAATGCCCCCAAAATAATATAATAAATACATTATAACCATATGTAATTAACTGCTTGAATCAGAGTAATTAACCATTGCATTACATAAAAGTTAATGATTACAAGAGTTCAACAAAAGAGATGCCCTTAAGGCTTACATCTTTCCAAGTCTTAACTTGGTTACAACAAAAGTGAGTTTTGCTCAATACATATTAAGCCCTTGGCTTTACAAAAGAAATAATCAAAAGTAATGAAACTCTTGCTTCCAAAAGTTCATCTAACTACTGCCTTGGTAGAGGCATGCCATCATTACCTGAAAATTTTATTCCCAAATAGAGTGAGCCACAGTCCAGTAGAAATCATCTAGCATAATATATGAAACTTAGCAAAGGTATATGTACACTATACATATACAACATCAGTGATAGGGACATCCACAGTTTATATAATCAAAAGTACCAATTTCCATTTATTTCATTACATGGACCAGTTTCATTATCTTTTTAACAATCCAAATGAGACTTCAACTCATTAGTTTTACAATCACATCAACAATGCATGAACAGTTCAAGCTTTTTTTTCACGAAAATTTTGTCCACGGGCAACCTTCAAATGGGACCCATGTAAACGGAGGCTATACAAGCACTACAATTGCCATTTTACGGATATTTCGTCCACGGGCTAGCCACCCATGTATAATTTCGAGACTTTTACCCAGGACACTCCGGCCAACTTAATTATAATGGAGTTCAACCCCTTTCTCCTTCTAAACAATCATTCATACATATGCAATGTATTTAAACACAACATCAAACAATGGAGCACATCTCCTTTCCACTCCCATATAATCATACATGTACAATGTATATTAACATAGTCATATTCAATAACAAACCACAAGAGATTAGTTTAAATCCACCTAATCCTCATGCAATTTCTACAACACTCGTAGCTATTCTCCATCGATAGCCCAATACAGTTATTTCTAAACAGATGTCCAATCTCATGACAGATAATTTATTCAAATTTCCAAAGAATGAGTTAACACATGACTTATTCTACCATTCATATCAATACTTTCTCAATTTCACATTCTAAATGACAATTTCAATAATCTCTATAAAATAGTCATGATAGTCATTTTAGGGCAAAACTTCCCCTTTTCTAATTATCAACCCAAATATCATTTCCAATCATTATGACCCAATATCATTTCATTTTCAAAACCCAAATTCATGTATTTCATGTTTAACAACAATCCTTTTTTCTACATATACCCAAACTCTAGGTTTGCTTATAACACCCTCAACTCACATCATTGTTACGTAAGATACAAATAATTAAGCTAAATAATATATGAAGGTATAGAAAAGATCCCTACCTCAAAGGAAGAAGATGAGTCAAACAAGAGAGAAATTTCAAAAACGCCGAAACCCACTTCTATTCGGATCAAAATGTAGATTTTGACGAGCTCTACCTTTTTCTCAAAGGCACTAGGGTGAAAAGATTAATGGATCTAGATGAAATCTTAGAGAGAAGGTTAATTATAGAGAGAGAGGCTCAAGAACAAGCTTTTTGAAAAGTTTAGAGAGAAAGAAAGATATGAAAAAGTGATTCAAAATGTCATCTTTTCGGATTGAAATACACGCATTCTGCTCGAGTATGGAAAGTCCCGTTCGAGCGTCAGACACAAAGGTCTGCTTGAGCCTGAAAAGCGTCGCTCGAGCATGAAATGCACACTTCTAGAAGTTCTGAAGACAAAGGTCCCCACTCGAGCGTGAGACTGGACGCTCGAGCGTCCAACTCTGCAAAAAAATACTGAGAGTAGACAAATCCTGCTCGAGCGCAAGAATGGACACTCGAGCGAATGAGTAAAATTTGTGAAGCCAACTCGAGCGGATATGCAAAAATCTGGGCAACACAGGTTTTGAAATACAAACAACCAACCTGTTCCAAACGCACAATTACAACTTCATAACCAAAATAAAAGGGGAAGACAAGGGAAAGAGATAAGAATAACTATTTAAACCATACCAACCCGAGTCCAAAATGCAATAGGTAACGGGTCAAAACCAGAATCGTTATAACCTCCCCCCTTAAGGAATTTCGTTCCCGAAATTACAAATCAAGTTTCAGAAAATCGAGCTATACCATTCACAACAACGTTATTCTTACAATTTCGACACTATGACCCATTCTTCGGTCATCCATCCTCATTGACTCGATACACAAGTCCTATATAAAATGAATTTTACAATTTCCCAAGTCATATGCAATGTTTAGACCAGGGTCCAAGTTCTCAAAATTTCACATGGCATATACAATGCTTTCCAAAAGTGACATAATATCCACAATATTCCATATTCTCAAACATATACAATGTTTAAATTGAATTCACAATTTCAAAACATATACAATGTTCTCATAATCTAATACATATGCAATGCTTACACTTTTCATCATTATAATCAAAATCTCAATACATGTTTAGATATTAGCAAACAAGTCTGGATATTTCTCTCGAACTTCCAATTTACGCTCCCAAGTTGCTTCCTCGACCCCGTGATGTTTCCACAATACCTTTACTAAGGGAATTGTCTTGCCTCACAAGACTTGGTCCCGTCTGTCTAAGACTCCCACCGGCTTCTCTTCATACGAGGCATCCTCATCTACCTCTAAGTCGGTCCAATTTAGGACATGCGATGGATCTGGCTCGTATTTTTGAAGCATGTTAATGTGAAACACGTCATGAACCTGGAAAGTTGTGGTGGTAATGCCAAACGATAGGAAACCTCCTTAATCCGCTCAAGGATCTCAAAAGGGCCAATAAATCGATGGGATAACTTCCCACTCTTTCCAAATCTCATCAAACCTCGCCTAAGTGATATCTTTAGAAAGACATGATCTACTTACTCAAAAGATAAAGGTCTCCTTCTATGGTCGACATAACTCTTTTGACGACTCTGAGCTGTAACCAACCTCTTACGAATAAGTGCTACATTCTCTGTCGTTTCCCGAACTAACTCTGGGCCCAACAAAGGTGTATCACCCACCTCGGCCCAATATACAAGGGATCTACACGGTCGGCTATACAAGGCCTCAAATGGTGCCATGCCAATACTCGATTGAAAGCTGTTATTGTAGGCAAACTCCACTAAGGGCAGGTGTCTCTCCCACAACCCCTTAAAATCAAGCACACAACCTCGAAGCATATCTTCAAGGATCTGAATAGTGCGTTCAGACTGCCCGTCAGTCTGAGGATGATACGCAATACTAAAGGGCAATTTAGTGCAGGATAAGAAAAATAGTTTGAAAACCAACTCTGTCCAGGATCGTTAAAAAAAAAAAAAGCAGTATTAAATAAAATTTTCCAGCACAATTTATATAAACAAAACAATTTTTAAATAAAACAAAAAACTATTTACAAATTGTTCCGAGTTAACCAAAAAACCAACTCTCTAATAATTAAATTAAAATAAAAAAACTTCTATATGATATATTTTTTTTTATATTTATATAGACCATCATTGCCATCATGGCAAACAAATACCCACTTGGCTCAATTCCTTGATTGCACATTTGGGGAAACAAATTAAATGCATCTAGGTATAAACCCACTCCAACATACCTGGATGCCATGGTGTTCTAAGAAACTCCATTCCTTTCGGGCATTCTATTTAACAAGTACTATGCAGGTTTGATTTTTCCAAACTTACAATACATGTTGTTCAATGTATTCATATAAAAAGTGCCTAAATGGGTCGAACCCTTTACCCAGCCAACACCTCTCTCCCTGACTGTGATACCGCTCCACCAATGGCGCACGACGACACCGCTCCAGAAGAGATTAGCAGTTTAAAATGGAAGAGGACAAAGAAGAAGTCAAGTCGTTCAAAGATTTGGGTAAAGAAACAAAAGAAATTTGCTTTTACAAAGACGAACAAGACAATTCTCAAATGAGCAGAATAAATCTATTGATTTAATATTTGATAACAAAATCAACCACTTATCAAAAACAACGCCTGCGTTTGGTTGTGTTTTGTAAATGTGATTTGAGAGTATGAGTTGTATTTTGAGTTTGTGTGTTGTAGAATTATGATTTGAGTGTAGAAAATTTGTTTGATAAAGAGTTTTGAAAATAGTTTTTGAAAAGAGGTTTGATTTGAGTGGGGAATTGTTAATGTGATATTTGATATGTGATACAAAAATTTACAACTCATAACTAAACATACAACTCAAAATTATTTTAAAGCACATTAAAAATAAAAAAAATTTCAAAAAATATTTTCCCAATTATATAAATCAATTGCAAAAAAAAAAAAGAAAAATTCAGACAATGAGAGGACATCCGGTGGATGTCCTGGACGACGGTCTTCTTCCTAGCCAAAATTTTCACAAAAAACACGGTTGAGATACAGAGCTCTATGCAGAGGTTTTGAAAGTTGATTCCAAACACACAACCAAACATCATACTAAAACACACCTGTAGAAATACGTTTTGAATTCACAACCAAACACATTTTTTCCTGATCCAAAAAGAAATAAAAAAAACCCATATTCCGAAAGACACATTCAGTTTCTCACAATCTGAATAACTTCATATTTGTTTTGTTGTGTCTAAACAATTATGTATGGTATACAAACCTTCAATAATAATCGGATCCTGTTTAATAACAGTTTCAATAATAACATTTTTGGATTCTATTACTAATGAATAATAACAGTAAACTATACTAAGAGTGTTACCGTAACAAGAAACACAATATGCAGGAAAACGAATTGCAAAAAATTAATTTTTAACCAAAAAATACTAAATCTGTATCACAGAATCTATACACATAGAAACTATAAACAGATTAAATAATAAATCAATTATATTTTTCCAAAAAAGCATAAACAGAACCGAATTTGCCTTAAGAATGTTAGAAAAATAGTACCAACGTTTATGGAAAATAGAATTTAAAAATATGTAAACGATTTTTTGTGGGCAAAACCAAAACTGAAATTAATCGACATATAATAATGTAACAAAACTTACATTACATAAATAGATAAAACCTGATTGAGTCAAGTGTGTGACACTCTTTCCTTAAGACAAATTCTTCCTCCCACCGATGCTCAGGATTCAATGGACGTCTATCTCTCAGGATACAACGATCAATGTCTTGCACTAGCAGCACTATTATTGCGAGCCTAGCGAACTTCGCCGTGCATGCACTCTTTTTATAGAAAAATTAGACTCAGGAAAATATGAAGAATAAATGCAAAGATGAGAAAATGATGAATTTTCTATCCAAATTGAAGTGAGGGAGATGAGATATATAGATTCCTCTGTGACTCTTCAGAAAGATTGTGACCCTTTAAAAGAACACACTTTTCCATCTCAAGAGACACAATCATTGGAGTAAATTTTAATTCAAATTTTCCAACAAGATTTATGTAAATTTGGGCTTCATATTAGATTTACGCCAACTTATCCTTCACCTAATCATTAAAAATTGTCTTGGCCCAACTTATATGAATCATTTGACCTATCTATATATTAAATTAGTAAATAGATATTTGTAATTATTTTTTATAATAAAAATAAGAAATATGGACATTTTTTATGCATACTTATTAAAAAATTTGAACTTAGTTTAAAAAAAACTATATATATTTATGTTTAAAACAATTAAATGAATAGTTATATACATTTATGTATGACAATATTATCTAAGATAGAGCCACCTTAAATTGTAGATCATATTCTAGTTCTAATAAATTTAAATTTTATCATAGTTTATCAGTTCGTGACTAATATGAGCTACTTTGGGGGTTTTAATATTGGATTAGTTGATTTTTTTGCTAATAATTCTTGATTTAAGCCTAATCCTTAGAGAATCGTCTAATTCATGTCCAATCCATGAGTTAGTAGAGCCACCTATTTATTTAATTTTTAATTAGTAAATATATTTTTAAAAAATTTATAACAAAAATAGGAAATATGTAGATATTTGTTTGGTATATTTATTAACAATTTTAAAATTAATTAAGAAATTATGTAATTATTCTTAAAAGAATAAATTACATTGGTTGTCCCTATATTTAAACTCTTGTGTTATTTTTGTCCTTACAATTTTAATTTTGCTCGATTTTGATCATGAATTTATAATTTTGTTTCAATTTGGTTCAATTGTTATAATTGCTATTTTTTTTTTTGAGTAATGCTAGAGATACAAAATTTTCTACCAAATATCTCACATGGGTGTGGGGTCCACAAAAAAAGGACCCCCACACTCATGTGAGACATTTAGTCATTCATTTAGTAGAAAATTTGGGACGTATGTGTTACCAAACAGCATCATAGTATTTTCATTTTTTTTTTTATATTGAAAATATACACATGAGTAGCATCTGTTATAATTTTATAGACAAAATTATAAATTTGTTTGATTCAGTAAGTTAATTTTAACCAACTCAATAACTATTTTCTTGTAAAAACCTTAACCGACGTTATCAATGGGACCAGATTGACACAAAATCTAAAATTAATGGTCAAAATTACAGAGATCAAATTGACACAAGAAACAAAATGCGGGGACTATCGATATAATTTACCCTTCTTAAGATATGTCTAATATTGATTATATCGATATTAAAATATATTTATATATGAAAAACTATTTAAGACCAAATTAGGTTAGAACCTGAATAAAAAATTGATGATTTAGTAAAAATATTTAATAATCATAAATTTAAATTTGATCAATTTTTCATTAAATTATTTTCATAATATAATTTATAGTTCCAATTTTTCTTTGTATTTTTTTAAAATATTTTAAAATTATATATAATTATCATTTCTTTTGAACTTTCCTTTTCAATCTCAAATTAGTTATAACTTGAATTATAATTTATTTTTGACTCCTCATCTACAAAAACTAACAATGAACATAAATTATTTTTTGAACATTGTAAAAAATAAATAAAGAAATATATTATCAATAATAATAATAACAAAACATATTTTTATTTATCATGTGATGTCTCATCTCTACATTGATAAGAGACATTAATAATAAAGCTTATTACAACAATACAACAATAATATATCAGATGATAAGTAACATGTGATTACAGTAATTTTTTTTATAGTGATACAAAAGTATCCAAAATGATATATAAAAAAACAATATATGATCCATATTCAATTTTTATATAATAAAATTCACACTTAATCTCAACCATACATTAGTTTTCTAAATCAATTCATCACTCAAAATATCTACTATTTTTTTTAAGTAAAATTCATATTTTCAAAACCCATCCAAACAATACTCTGAGCGAACTCATCATCATCATCCTTGTTGTTGTCATGCTCACCAACTCCATTGAACACTATGAAACTCCGGTCTAGTTTTTAATCTTTACAAATTTTGAAAAGACAATGTTGGGAAAATAAAAAGATACCGTTAGAGTTTTAAAGAGTTAAAAATAAAAAATGAAAAAAATGTGTGGTTTTGGTTTTTCTTATTCCATATATGGGCGATAAATTTTTTTATTTTTATTTTTAAAATCCATATATTATGGAACAATGTTCATTATTAAAAATTTTATTTATTGATAGGCAAGTCAATTAAACGTTTTTAATTTTTTACAAATAAAAAAATTAAAAAATTTTGTTTAAGAAATTTAAAAAAATATAGTCAAATCATAAAGAACAATATAAGACGCTCTATTTAAAAAAAAATAAAATAAAAAATTGATAACTGTATTATCAATTTACATATATCAAAAAAAATAATAACAACAATATAAAAAATACACAAACATCCACAAAAAAAAAAAAAAAAAAAAAAAATTCAAATTAACTATCAAAACAAAGATACTTAAACAAATATGTATTTATTATCAATTTAGTTGGAAAAAAAAAGTCAAATAGAGAAGAAAAAAAAATACTCACACGAAAATAGAAGTTTACAAAAAAAATAAAAATAAAAATAACAAACAAACAAACTTGAAATAAGTTTGGACAATTGACAAAGAGAGACGAACCTTTGCATCATTACATTTGGAAAGGAGTTGGCCGGGCTAAAAAAATGATCAAATATTGGGTATTCTAAAGAGAGAATCGTATTGAGTTTTTAATTTGATTGGATTTTTAAAATTTTAAGATTTATATTATTTTCGAAAAGAATCAGGATGGCTTACCATATTATTTTGAATTTTGAAATTCAAAATCATAGATAATTAGTGCCTTTATTGTTTCTTTATTTAAATTATTTTGATCAGCATTATTTTTGAAAAAAGTGAAGATGACTTATCATATTGTTTTGAATTTTAAAATTTAAAATCATAGATAATTAGAGCTTTTTTTTGTTTTTAGTTTTTTGACTTAAGGAACAAACCAAAAGATTCTTTTTTTTTTTTTTTTTTTTTCTTTGAGAATTAAGAGATTAACAAAATTAGTTTGGGAGTTTGGGGCTCCTACAATATTCTTAAAAACTCCATTTTCCTTATATAATATATAGATAGATGTTGGGGGTGATTAAATCAGATGCTGTTATGTAAATTGTTTAATTAAATAAAATAAATAAATAGATTTATATTTAATAAATTATAATACAGAACATGAAATCAAGAGAAATTACAACTAGATTGAATAGAAATACATAACAAAATAAAACCAAGAAAAGATGGCAAATCGAAACCTGTGTGGTATCACAGTCTTCTTAAAACAGATTCGCTGCCTCACCGTGGGTACTAGTGGTGTATTGGCGTCTGTCTCCCAAGATACAACAGTATAGACCCGCTAATGCAGAAACACCTTTTGTTTAACTCTAGCGAACTGACAACGACAGTACTCTCTGACACATGAAGAAAAATATATGGCAGACTGACTGTATAATATAGAGGCAAAAAATTATGTGTCAAAACCAAGGAAGATGACCTCTTTTTATAAACAATGGGGAAGAGGAGAAGAGAGGAAAAGCCTCCAGCCATGAAGGCTGGCAACAAATGCAACCCATTACTTCTGCGAAACTGATGGAGTAATACACAAAATTGATGGGGAATACACTATACATACACGTGTGTATATTTGCAGCCATAAAAAAAACCTGGCCCAAAAAGATTAGGTTGGTAGACTAGCAATCCGGCCCAGCCCAGCCCAAACCTTAGCCCAAGGCCATAGATCACGGACCTAGACTCGACCGGGTCTGGTCTAGGTGGGTGGTGCGCATGTGACAATTTTTGCATAACCAACTTTGACCATAGTTTTGGTCCAACCCCATCCTTAAAGCATCCATAACTTCCTTCTTTCGAAAAATTTTGATGCCCCAAAGGGCTCATGTCCTTATCAAAATCTTGAAGTTTAAATATCCATCAATACTTTTCTCTACAATCAATATATGATTGGTAGTTATACACAATTCTCAATACCTCATACATGAGGCTTATTTTATGAGATAATTTTTCATTCAATTCTTAATGATTTTTGGTTATTCTTTTTGTGGTGTAAAGATTTTGTTACAAAAAATCTAAACCTATTTAATCCCACCCCAACCAATAGTTAGGACCTTTTTTAGCCTTCGTTTGGGAAGTGCTAAAATAGCCTAGCTTTGTGACTTTTTAGCTATTTTAGCCTGACTTTTTTAGCCTCGTTTCGTTTATTTGTTTTTGGCTTTTTTGACTTTTATGAGAGAAAAAGTATATTGATTATAGTTTAAATGTGACATTTTGTCTTATTAGCTTATGTAGCCAATTTTAACTTTTGTGCTTTTTTTTTTATCAAAAAGCCAAAACAAAACATAATTTTAATTTCATATTAAAGTCACCATAAAATCATATTTCCAACAAATGCTGCACGACAAATAGAACTTGAATATTTAGGAGCATCTATAACTGTCCAAAACAATCGAGTGTCCTCTTTTCTTGAGTGTCCTCTTTTCTTGGAAGAGAAGGTTAAATATACCAATTGTCCAGCAAGGACAATAATTCTATTCTACACTATACCATTAAGTAGCTTCAAGTCCTATTGTCTCATATCGTCATGATTTCTAAATGCTAGCACTTGTAACTGTTATATGCATGATTGACGCAACTAAAATAATGCAATAAAAGAAAAAGAACTCCCTTAAATGATAATCAAATATATAGCATTATTCTAATCACATACATCTCTTGATTAAAACATTAAGACCGTCCAACATCAAATCTAGAAGTCAAACATTAATTATACTGAAAGTCGAACAATACTTCAACTTGCTATGCTGATTTTTACACAATTATCATTTGAAACGTTCACCTAATTTGCAACCTTAAATTTATAAAGCAAAGCAACCCAACAAAGGAAATATGGCCGATTTTCTTCAGCGTTATTCCAGTAAGCATATTAGAACCAAACATAGGAAGACCAAAAATTGTACCTCAAACTGCAAGATCATCTGCCATCATCAATGTTCAACATGGAGAACACTCCGTGCGCATATAAACGACTTGTATCTGTAAAATCATCCATGGGAATGTCATATTCATCAATTGGGATGCTATGAGAAGGTAACTGCTGAATGGCAGGCACCGGCAGCACCCACGACGCGTCTGTTGTGCTGTCCTCATGAGGTTCTCTGTGCCTTGCAGTTTGTTGAAGCTGCAGTGCATATTCCAAGTCCCACACAACATCATTCATGTTGGGCCTTTGAACACCATATTCTTTCAAACACTTCTCCACCGTTTCACCAAACTTTCTCAACGAATTGGGATTGATCTTGCCCACAAGCAAAGGATCAACAATATTTTCAAGCTGCCCTTTCTTTTGCCAAAACAACCCCCATTCAGCCAAGTTTACTTCCTTCCCAGGAAGCGAGTTATTGATGGCTGGTCTTGCACAAAGCACTTCTAGGAGAACTACCCCAAATGAGTAAACATCGGATTTCTGCGTTAACTGTAGGCATCTAAAATATTCAGGATCAAGGTAACCAAAACTACCTTTTACACCTGTGCTGACATGGGTTTGATCAAGATCACCTAATCTTGAGAGACCAAAATCAGCAACTTTAGCCACATAATCCTCATCAAGTAAGATGTTCGTTGACTTAACATCACGGTGAATGATGCCTCTTCCTGAACTATTATGAAGATAATCTAGACCCTTTGCAGCACCAATGCAAAGTTGAAGCCTTTGGTTCCAAGACAATTCAGATTGTGATGATGATTTCTGAGACTCTCCATTCAAAATGTATAGATGATCCCTCAGAGTCCCCTTCTCCATGAACTCGTAAACAAGTATCATCTCAGACCTTTCATCACAATACCCAATCAAGGAAACAAGATGGCGATGGCGAATTGAGGACAAGACTATGATCTCTGTATGGAATTCTGGACGGCCCTGGCCATTTCCTGGCTCACTTCGTTTGACAGCCACCTTCATGCCATTCCGAAGAGTTGCTTTGTAGACTTTTCCAAACCCACCCGCACCAATCATCAACTTAGTGTCAAAATTATTAGTTGCAAACAGAATTTCTTGAAAAGATAGCTTCAACCCAAGATTTAGATTATCAAGAGGGAAGCCATTGACCGTTCTTTCAGTAGTACTAACATAAGAACTCCCTCCTCCATAATCAGGGATTGCCTGCCAAACTGAAGTTTCAACAGGCTTTGCTCTCTTGCAATTCAAACACACCACCACCACTACTACCAACATTAACAGAGACGCCACACTTCCAACAACTGAACCAATTACAACAAACAGATGTTTCTTCGATGGCTTCTTCACCTCAGTTACCAAACCTGATCCCGTTATTACCTCCATGATCTCTACCCCATTCAGAAAGGCTGTTTTAATTATTGAATCATTCCGAGGGCCAATACTGATATCCATAAAGCCAGAATTATCAGAATCAACCATGAAATCTTGGTAAAATGGAACTGCCAACTGGCCAACAGCATTATATGGATAAATGTTCTGACTAAACTTGCTATACAGATACAGATTGAACTGAAGAACATCATTTATGGATGTGCTAACTATGTCGCAAAAATGTACTCGAACGAAGTGTGGAGCATTCTTACTCACATTGAACCGCCACGTTATATTGAAGAAATTCGAACCCCCACTAGAGTTTACGTTCAATTCTTTTGCTGTTTGGTAGACAAGATCAGGGGCAGAGTACTCAGTAGCTCCTCCAGTCGGGTACACAGGCCTATCACTATGAAATTCACTCTTCTTCGCCGCATTGGGGGTAACTAAATAATCATCATCAGATACCCAATTCCTCCATAGTGTATCTTTAGCTGGTGTGATCGGAGGACCACCCACATTAGCCCTATAAACTGTGTGCAGGGCTTGAGAAAGCAAGCCATCGTAGGTACCGCGAGCTCCCGAAGGAGTCACATAAATGGGCGGAGTCGAAACATCTGTGATGGTAGGGGCAAGAAAAACCTCAATCGCATTTGCAAAGGCAAAAGACGATTTCTGGGTAGGTGTGAAAGAGATTATAAATTCGGATACATTGATGGTGAGCATGAATTCATTGATTATAAGGTTTTGAACACTGAAATTCGACAACAGAGAAAACCCAGAAGCCGAAACGTTGAATTGGGCATTTGAGAGATTTTTCTTCGAAGAAGAGAAAGCATAAAAATGGAGGCGTACCATGTAAGTCCCACTCTGGTCGATTTGGAGCACATATGAAGATGGGTTTGTGAAGATTCTTGCGGTTTGATACAGAGGAGAGGAGTTTGATGTGTTGGTGTCTGAGACGGAGCTGGTTTTTCTGTCGAGGTAAAAGGAGCCGGAATTCTCGTCGGAGATGAAGTTCCGGGTGGGCGCGCCGGTGACTGAGACGTCGGAGTTTGAGCCGCAGTTGATGAAGTACTTGTTTGGTAAAGTGTAGGCTGATGAGAGAAGAGAGAGAGATGAGAATTGAAGAAGATAGAGGAAGAGGAGAGAGAGAAGAGGATTGTGGGAGCGAAGAGTTTCCATGGAATTGTAGTTGTAGTTGTAGTTGTTAAGGTAAGTTTGCTTCTGTTTATGAATGAATAAAAGTGAACTGGAAAACCTAATCGTGTAATGTATGGACGACGAAGAAAGTGGAACATTCAAACTGACAAATCCGTTGACCAAGTCAGTCAATTGTCACATGAATTGTCACATGAATTTTTCTTTACATTAAATTGTCACATGAATTTTTTTTACATTAAAAAAATATTTTTCTAATAAATTTTCAAATACATTAGCTTCTAAAAAAACCAAAAAATACTAAAAATAAAGGACACCCACTTGAAAGATAAACCTTTTTTTTTTTTTTTTTTTTTTTTTTTTTTTTTCAGGTAAAGAAATTCTTGAAGTTGGAGTTGTTGCCATAGAAATTGCATTTCTATAAAACTCCCTAAAATCAATTCTCACTCACGGCGTGTTGTTTAGGTCTTGTTTGGAGTGCCTTAAAAAAATCAAAAAGTTAAAAAATAATTATCCTATTTAAATCACATCATCTTATTTAAGTCATATCACCTTTCTACCACATCACTTCAAACCCAACTCATATTTTATAAAAAGTTAAAAAATACACTTATTTAGAACATCCCAAGCAATCCCTTAGTATTAGGCAACTGTAATAAGTCAACTATTCACCTCGTGAAGCTTTTCTCAAAAAAGAAATATTATATAGAGGATATAATAAATCTAAGGATAGAATTGGATTTATGACACCTTCTATCCTTATATTATTGACAAAATTATTTATAAGTCGTATTTACAAGACTTATTTAATGTGAAATCTTATAAACGTTCTTTTAGAATTTGAAATTCTATTTAAATAGGAATGTATTTCATAAGGTCCTATGAGTTGTAAATGAATGATATTAGTGTACTATTATACCACTAATTTGTTTTCATATTGTACTTTATTTTTTCATTCATCATATCACATTTGAAAAGGTTTTTAGGAAAGACAAGTCTTACAGGCAACGACCATGTGAATTTTTTTGGCCTTGATCGCAGGATTTAAGTGTATTTTCCAAATATTGCTTAAATGGATGTGGATATGGTCGATGATATGATGAAGTTTGAGGGTTTTGTGTTGATTCCTTTGACAAATTTTGGCTTCAATCGGTTGAGGGGAAGATGTATGTTTTTTTTTTCTTTTTTTTTTTTTTTGGGTTAAAGTGTGTTGCTATTTGTTGAAGTGCAGATTGTTCATCTTTAATAAGGCATTGACAATCTATTATACTCATTGATAGGCATACATCAACCAATGCTCTGATTGAATGTGTGTATTTGACATTGTGATGGTTGATGCGTTTTGATATGTTCGACATGTGGGGTGGTGTGTATGGGTTCAAGGGTTGGGTTGAGGGTATTTGGTTAATTGGATGTCGAATGTAAACCAACATATGAGAATGTCACATTTTATAGAAATGCAATTTCTATGGCAACAACTTCAAGAATTTCTTTACCTAAAAAGAAACCTCTTCAAGAATTGCTCGAATGTGTTCAGCATCACGATGCGTTCCGCATAAACCATGCTGTAGGATGACAATTGTACATTGGGACTTATATGATCGTATTACGATGCATGTTACATTTAGTGTATAACGTTAACTCATACACACCATATAGTAGATGACATTTGTATGTTTGTTCGATTGTATATGTGTTTGAATATGTATTGTATCTTTGTTGTAATCGGTGTTTACATACATATCACAGTACATTGAGCAAAATTATTAGGGATCTGGGTTTGTAATTGAATTTGAATATCATCCCATCGCTCGATGTTGAAATTATGCTGGGTTAGGGATGATGGTGGTTCAATACATGGGTTAGGTTAGGATGTTACATGTTACATTTAGGAGGTTACAATATTCATAATTCAACAGTGGAGTATTGGAATGTCACGTTGGGTTTCGAATGAGATGCATATGGGAATGTCACGGTGGCTTTGGGATGTTACATGTTACATTTACGTTGGGTTTGGGATGAAAAGCATATGAGAATGTAACGTTGGGTTTATGAATGTCACATTGGATTTGGAATGTTACATGTTATATTTATATTTTGAATTTCAAAATCCTAATCATATAGATACGATCACAATCTATGGTAACATTGGATTTCCCATCTATGGTATTGCCATTAATCAAGTTATTTTGAATTTCAATGTCACGTTGGGTTTAGAATGTCATATTGAGTTTGGGATGTTACATATTATATATACGTTTTAAATTTTAAATTTCTAATCATATAGATAAGATCACAATTTATGGTAATATTTGATTTCTCATATACGGTATTGTCATTAATAAGGTTATTTTGAATTTTAAATTTCTAACCATATATGATCACAACTTATGGTAACATTGGATTTCCCATATGTAGTATTATTATTAATGAGGTAATTAATTAATTAAGATTGGAGATAGATGTATCCACAATAAAATCACAGGACCCATTAGGTTATAAGTTTTTTCATAGGACCATATTTTGTATAAGTCTTCCAAATAGGACTTATAAATAATTTACCTTAAATTATTATCAAATTATCTATTTAGTTTCTAAATTATCCATTGAATTTACTTAGTCCATAAAATATATAAATTAATTTATTTAGTCTCTAAACTATTGATTGAATTTATTAAGTCCCTAAACTAATTAAATTTATATATATTTAATCCCTGAAAGGATTACAAAAACAAAATATAAGTTCGTAAGTGTTATAAATTAGTAAAATACTTTATCTAGTTGGGGGTGTTTGGTGCAGCTTTTTTGAGCCAACTTATGGCTTTTGGCTTTTAAAAAGTTATTTTGGACTGTTTGGTTAAACTTATTTCAAACAGCTTATGATTCTAACAACTTATTTTAAGTCAAAAAAGCTGATTCTGAGAAGCTGCTCACCCCTTGCTTCTGATTATCAGCTTCTGCTGTGGACATGTTAATTCACGGTTATACTCTTAGATTTTTTTATTTTTTATTTTTTTAAAAATAGAAAAAGACCCAATTGGACTATAAAATATTATTATTATTTTTTATGAAAAATGTAGATAAATAGTGAATAATAAAAAATAAAAATTAATTGAAAAAGCTACTTCACAGCTTATTTAACAAACACTACTCAGCAACTTAAATCTATAATCCAACAGCTATACCAAACAGATTAACAGCTTCTGATTAAAGTTATAATCTATAATCTGTTAAGCTATAATCTATAATCTGTTTTAACAAGCATTTTATCTAGTACTATATACCAAATTTGATTTACAATTTCTTATTGTTTGTTTTTAAATTTTTCGCTAAATTCTTTTTACAACTTAATTAATATATTATTTTATTCTATTATAATTCGTGGCAAAGTGTTATTATTCAAATTATCTAGTTATATTTTTTCAGTATGTTTAATACTTATATAATTTTATTAGCAAGACTAAGAACTAGACTTTGATACTAATTTAAACGCATAGTGAAAAGAAATACTTTTCAAAGACAATAAAAATTTAAATTTTTTTTGAAATAAAATATTAACTTGATAGGGTCATTTACTAATTTATAATACTTATGATCTTATATTTTATTTTTATAAACTTTCATGGACTAAATAGGTTTGAATTAAATAGTTTAGGGCTTTAATAGATATAATCGATAGTTTAGGGACAAAATAAATTTTAATTTATATATAATTTATATATTAAATAGACTCAATCGATAGTTTTAAGGACTAAATAGATAATTTAGCTATAATTTAGGGTAAAAAGTATAATAAACCCTAAATCTAATAATACGAAAATTGCACATAAAACTAAATATAAAAAATTTACTGATAGATATTATTTTGGGAAATAACAAATAAATATTAATTTTATATATTCTTTAGCTTTTTTATTTTTCTAATAATTTTGTGACTTTTTAAAAAATATTTCCAAATCAAGCGGAATAAATTTTATAAAATCATGTTGATGATGCATCATAATATCTTATTTAAGAGGTGTCTGATAATTTGATTCAATACTTAAAATTGAATGTATTAAGTGATAATAAATTGAAGGGCCTGGCTTTGGTCCAGTCCTTAATCGGACTGGACGGTGCTGTTGGGCCCGTGGGGGCCCGCCACGGGTTCTGTTTTGAAAATCTGAACCGTTGAATGTGTAGAACTCGTCGAGTACTATATGGCTATAAAAAATCATGTTGATCGGATATCGATAGCTATGTGATCAAATCAGTTTTGTATTAAAAAAAATGGACGGTGAATAAATTAACAGTTGATAAAAAACTGATTTGATCACATAGCTATCGATATCCGATCAATGTGATTTTTCACAGGCATATGGTACTTGACGAGTTCTACGTATTGAACGGTTCAGATTTTCAAAACGGGACCCGTGGTGGGCCCCCACGGGCCCAACAGCACCGTCCAGTCCGATTAAGGACTGGACCAAAGCCAGAGCCTAAATTAAATTCATTTGATAATTACAATTAATATCACTTAAAAAAGTAAGCGACTCTTAAAATTTAAGAAAATTGTAAATCATATAAAACTTAGAGCATCTCCAATGGTTTGCCATTGGAGCTGCTAAAGCTATATTATAGCAGCCTTGAGAAAAAACGTTCTCCAATGGTCACAAATAGCAGCTCTTAAAAATGGCAAATGCCAAAGCTGTTGCCAAGTTTGATAATAACTTTGGCAAATAGCGAATCTGCTAACTCACCCAAAACTAACTGATTTTCTTCATTCCCTCCCTCCATTTCTCATCATTTTCTAGAAAAAAAACTCAAACAAAAACAGATCAATAATTTCATTTTGCAAAATTCAAATTTTTTTTTTAAAAACAAAACTCACCAATTTGTTTAAACAGTGTTGGCAATTGACATTTGAAAAAAAAAAATCAATAATTTATTTTTGAACAGAATTTCAAGCAATCTCAACATATTCAATTTTTATTTTTTTTATTTTTAAAACTCTAAATTGAAACAGTGAATTAGCATAACCAATTGAACAAACCTTCAGCGAAGAGAACCCTTTGGTCGTCTCTGGTGAGGCAATCGACTCCTATTTCATAGGAAAGCAGTTGTAACGCCCTCAAATTAATACATATAACTCAATCATTTATGACATGCATAGATATATGAAAGTAAAACATATTCATCCATCAGAGTATTTTTTACAAAAAGTATTACATGTTGACAACAAAAGTAAGTGCCCTACAGGCTTACAACTTTCCAAGTTAACACTTGGTTACAACAAAAGAGAGTTCTAACTCTTAACATATTAAGCCCTTGGCTTGAATTACATGTGATACAGAAGATAACTACACCAAAAAAAATAAGCCTTTAACTTCTAAACCACCCAAGCTACATCCTTGGAGGCGTCATATCACCTGTACCTGAAAATGATGTCCCATATAGGGTGAGCCAAATCCCAGTAGAGATATACTAAACCAGATATGAGAAGTAACTAAAACATTAACATTTGATAAATGTTCAACACATACATATCGGTTTACACCATTTCTATAATCCATCAACATTGATATTCATCTTTCAAACCGGTTTCATTTCTATTTCCAATCCATCTTATTGACATGGTTCGTTTATTCAAATAATTCAAATGAGTCTGCAACTCATATTATCAACACTTCGATTCATCTACAATTCAAAAATGAGACTACAACTCAAATTATCAACGCTTCAATTCATTAACATCATTCAGATATATAAAAGGTTTCGGGTCTTTCACCTTAGACACTCCGGCCAACTTAATTATCAATGGAGTTCATCCCCTATCTCCTTCTAAATCATGGAGTACATCCCCTATCTTCTTCCAAACTGTGGAGTACATCCCCTTTTTTCTCCCAAACAAAATATATATGCAATGTATTTAAACATTTAATCATATACAATGATCAATCAAAGCACATATTCAATGTGTTAATTCAACCGTCATAAACAATGACATAATTCAATTGATTAGTTTTAATTTACCTAATCATCATGCAGTGTCTACAACAATCAAGACTATCTTCCACTGATAGTCCAAAACAGTTATTTCTAAACAGATAAATAAATCCATCAAACAGATAATTTATTTCATTTCCCATTGATGAGTGATTCATTGATCCAACTACACCCTTTTACCATAATTCCATCTAATTTCATGATTTCCAAATCAATTTCATGTTCCCACAGTTTACCACATTAATTATACAAATTAACTATTCAAACTTAATTAAGGCATTTTCTCCATTTTCTCCAACATCAACCCTAAGGTTCAATTTCATCAATTCTACACCAATAAACCCATTTTTCAAGGTCTCATATACATATGGAACTCCACATTAACAAACCCCTCTTTTATAATTTTAATTTCAAAACCCTAACTCCCCAAAATTTCCAAATCAACATCATCTATACAAAATACCCAATATTATGTCAAAACTCATAGAAAGGAGTAGGTTATCCCTACCTTGAATTTCAGAGGTTATCCCTACCTTGAATTTCAGAGCTCAAATGAGAAGATGAACCAAGCAAGTGGTGAACTCCAAAGATGATGAAACCAACTTCTATTCGGATGAAAATGGAGGTCTTGAGAAGCTCCAACACTTTAATGAAGACACAAAGGTTGGGTCTCACTAAATTAAGATCAAAATATAGAGAGAGAGTGTATTATAGAGTGAGAAGCTCTCAACCTAGGGTTTTACAATGCTTTAGAGAGAGATAGGGCCGAAAAAGTGATTCAAAATGGCTTCTCCTCAGACTAAAATACATTACAGTATGCTCGAGCGTGGGACGCCCCGCTCGAGCGTCAGACACAGACTCCCACTCGAGCATGAAAAGCGTCGCTTGAGTGTGGAATGCACACTTCCAGAAGTTCTGCAGACGAAGGTCCCCGTTCGAGCGTGAAAGTGAACGCTCGAGCGTCCGATAACTTGCAGGAAAAAAAAAACTGAAGGCTGAAAAATCCCGTTCGAGCGTCAGACTGGCCGCTTGAGCGAATGAGCAAATGCAAAAAGGCCCGCTCGAGCGTGAAAAGTCCTGCTCGAGCGGGGAGACCAAAATCTGGGTAGTAGCTATTTGTTTCTAAACACAACCAACTTGTTTCAAACCTGCCCAACACATTCTAAAACTCAAATACAAAGAATTAAAGGACGGAAATACGATACAGACAACAACAATAAACTACAGAACCGAGTCCAGAATACAATAAACAATGGAGGGAAAACCGGGATTGTTATAGCAGTTCAAGTAGTGCCATTTGGTCATGTCGAACCCTCACTTGTCTCTGCTCACTGAACCCAACCTCAAAGAAAACTCCAATCAATAAAAAAATAAAGCAAGAGAGAGGAAGAGAAAGAGTTTCTTTTTTATCATCATCAAGTCACAGAGCAACAAGATCTCTGTCTTCATATAGAGTTTCCAAGTACCCATGGGAAGAGGAACAACAGCTTTAGTCATAGTGGATAAAGATCCTCTGAAGAAATACATAACTTTGGTCATGGAAAAGCAGACTGACCTGACTTTGCATACTCCGTTACGACCTTCAATGACGCCATTGAAGAAAACTCCAATCGGATTATGAACCTTGGGTTTTTCAGGACGACAAATAGGGTTGAAATGATGGAGCTACGGTGGTACGTATGGAGATTAGAGATGATTAGCATGAGCGATTCATCTCTCTTATCTCCTCTCTATCTCTATCCCTCTCATATCTGTAAACCTTCCTTTTTCTTCCCTTTCTCTCACTTCCTCCCTCTCATATCCTTCTCACGGCCACCGCACTTCCATCTTCTATCACCAATTCTCTCTCTCTCTCTCTCTCTCTCTCTCTCTCTCCTCCACACCACTACACCACCACTACCATTGTTGTATTTTTCATAATCAGAATCAGACCTGTTGTATCCTCTTCCAAATTTGGAACGCTCACGCATGACGAAGTTGCGTGAGTCTCTTCTTTTTCTTTGTTGTTGTTGTTGTTGTTGTTGTTGTTGTTGTTGGGTTTGCTTTTATCGAAAAAGACTCTATTTTCTGGTTCATCAATGACATTGATGGAGGGATTTCATCGCTAAGATTATTGAATGAGAGATCGATTGAAGAATTCGCCGGTCCATGAACATGGAGTGTCGTTGGTGTAGTCCTAGTTGTTAAGAAAAAAGAGTGGGTCGTTGAGAGTAGAGTGCTTGAAAGAGAGCAAGAGAGACCCATCTGAGTTTAGAGCTAAAGAGTGACTCAAGAGAAGAAGAAACAGAGTAGAGGACCCCCAAAAGTGGAGACTTTCACTTGTGGTGGTGTTTAAGGCCATGATTTGCTTGACATAAGAGGCTTTGTTCTTGGTGGATTTTGGGTTTATATGATCTCTCTTTCTCTTTCTCTGTGTGTGTGTGTGTGTGTGTGATGTGTTGAAGAAATTATGTTTGTGAAAGAACAATGGAAGGTGAAGAGAGCTTTGAAGGTTGGGATTAATGGTGGATTTTAGAGCAAACAAACCCAACACCACCCTCTTCCTCCTCTCTCTCTCTCTCTCTCTCTCTGTTTGTGTCCTCTCATCTGGATTAATTGTGGGTTGAATTTTAGAGAGAGAAAGTGGGTTTGCTTCAAATTTGCTGCCTTCTCTCTTTAAAAACTACCAAACCCACTCCGACGGCTTCCCATTCAGCCGACGAAGCCATCTCTGGCGTCCTCTCTTCCTTTTCCTACTGTGTTCCTCATTCTTCTCTCTTTCTCTCGCCGCCGCCTGGGTTTGGTTCTCAAACTAATTTGAGAGAGAAAAGAGAGGGGGAAGGAAAAAGAGAAAAAAAAAAATTGTCAAAACGACGTCGTTTTGACACTTCGAGCTACCCAGTAGAATTGTTTATTTATTTATTTTTTTAATGATCAACATTCCGACAAAAATTAATTATTTTGAGTTTTTTATTTTTTAAAATGAATTATATGTTAATTTATTTTTTATATTTTTTTAACGTACTAAATTTTAGATGCATTTAATAATTATAATTTTTTTTTAAAAAATTCAATAATATACTGATTTTTTATATTTATTAAATTTTAACAAAAATTCATAAATATTTACTTTTTAAGTGCATTTAAAAGTTCAAATAATTAATTAAAATATTAAAAAAATCAATAGAGACAAAAAAAAAAAAAAAAAAAAAAAAAAATCAAAAACTGCATTTGAAAACTCAAACCAAATAGAGTGATGTTTTTTAAATTATAAATTATGTGTTTTGTTTGTAAATGGATGGATTATAAAATGTTACAATATTTTATATAAAATTTATATGTATATTATTACTTTTGTATTTTTTATTTTAGTGGGAACAAATAAAAAGTTATTAGGAAAAATCACAAATCAGGGAACAGTGAAAAAAATATTTCATTCATGGGTTACAATGTGTATAGTGAAAGTCATTTTATCTTTATGGTACCAGTCTTTTTTTTTTTTTCTTTTTTGCGTGTGTGTGAAATTTACACACAAAAAAAGTTTCAGATGTGGTGCGATTATTTTTAAACTCACTAATTCGCAATTGCTCCAAATAATTACTTCCCCGACCTATTTTGTTTTTAACTATTTTAATTTTTTAAAAATTATTAGATATTCTCAAAATATCACATAATATTATTTATAAATTACTCTCGACAAAGCTCCTCTCTCACCACTCCACCTCTCTGAACAAGAGAGAATCAGAGAAGGAAGAGATATAAAAAAACGGGAGAACATAGAAATAACAATTATTTATTTATTTATTATGTAAAACAATATAAGATTTCGATATATTTATCATTAGTTTGAGAAGTTTTAAATATGTTTACAAAATTTCTTTTCACAACTACATATACAACTGTTACTATATAACTAGTTGTGAAAGGAAATTAAGTAGTTGTATTGAGAAACTCCCTATTAATTTTTCCAATTTTATGTGGGCGGATATTTTAAAAATATATATCTACTAATTTATAATAAAATTTATTTCTTATTTATTTATAATATTCTCTTTAACTTATATGAAAAATCAATCTCACGTACAATATATATATTTGAACTTATTGTGACAACCCTCACCACTGATTATTACTAAACGAAGACTGAATATGATGAGTGACTATTTAAACTGAAATTCTGAACTAATTGATTGAGTGTACTAGTTTAAACGCATTTCTATCTGTTTGACTGGTAAATTATCTGTTTATGTTCTGTGTTTAAACTGCGAATTGAAGGCCTTATCGTGTTAATCGTAAATTGATTAATGTTTTATGATCATTAGAAATTATGTGATTTTATGGTATATTTAATTAAAATGTGATTCTGTATGATTAAATTAGATTAAATAAGCTAATTTACAAGAGTTGGCCTTAATTACCATTTTGCCACCTAGTGGCCCATTTCATACAAGGCACATTTGAGCCTTCTTGCATTCAAACAAAACATTTCATCAGCCTTTGGAGAGCAAAACCGACTATGGAGAGAGAGAGACCTAGAAGAGTTGGTTTTCATCTTGTTTTGCTTGGAAATTGAAGGAATTGAAGAGAGATTCTTGCATATTTGTGCTTCTACACTTGAATTGAAGACATAAGGTAGAGGAATCACTCTCTTAATTGTGTATCTAAGTTGTATCTAGCATGGGTCATGGTAGTTAGAGAGCTAAGTCTAGAATTGGCTCTAGTATGTTGTATTGTAGCTCAAATCATGTATGCATGTTTACATTGTTGAGTTTGGAGGTTGGATTTCATGGGAATCTTGCATGCATGTTCATGTTTGTGTTAAAATCCATGAATTCATCTTGTCTTTGAAGAAATTGACTCACTTGAGCATGTATTTGAAGCTTTAAAGTTGATTTTACTCATGTATGTTGCATTGAGGCCATGTTCTTGGAATTTGGTTTAATTGAACTACCTTTGGGCTTTGATTTCTCAAATTAACCTTTGAAACATGTTGTTCTATGAGTTTACAAATGTTTTCCAGAAAATTAGCCCAAAATGATCGAATTTGGTGCTTTGAAATTGAGTTTTGAGCTTGAGGTTCAAATCTGGAAATTCCAGATTTTGGACTCACGCTCGAGCGGGGTGATTGGCGCTCGAGCGTGAAAATCGTACTCCCAGCATTTTGTTGTGTTTTGCAGTCTGCTTGAGCGGGATAATTTACGCTCGAGCGGGACATTGTGCCTTACGCTCAAGCAGGTATTGAGCGCCCATCGAGCGTGATTTTCGCACATCTAGTACTTTTGACTGTTTTGCAGTACGCTTGAGCGGGTAAGTCTACGCTCGAGCGAAAACCTTTTGTTGCATGTTCGCTTGAGCGGAGATAGTCACGCTCGAGCGAGACCTCTATTTTCTGAAAATTCTGAAAATGTTTTCAAAGTGCATCTTTGCATCCTCATTCCATTCTAGGCATTCTTAGGCCTAGTTTAAGGCATCTTAATGAGGATATTGATGTAGAACCACACCGAGTCAAGTTAGGGATTAAGTTATTATTTCTTAACTGTGTAGCTTAGTGTGTGTTCATTCTGTAACTGTGTGGGGTTGGCATCCGTAAACGCTCTAGCTTATCTATAGCCCAGAACTCTGTGAGTAACAATATTGTAAAGATATGTTCAATAATGATTATCTTCTGAACAATTGAACTGTACTGTTTTTGAAATGATACTGTTACTGAATGAATGATGTCCTATTTATGAATTGTATTTGTGGCATCCATAGCATTTCTTTATTCGCATCACATTCTTTATTCGCATAGAGATCTCTGTCGGTTCCTATGTTGGAACCACTCATCGCTTCTTCGATATGATGGCCATCAATCGATCGCTTCTGCTAAGACCCATCGCTTTTGCTATTGGATGTACCACATATGACTATTATAGTTTCGAATGATCGCTATATGAAATATGAGCCATAAACTGAATGACCGATATCTTGTTTAATTGATGTTTTTCATCGAAAGGACATTTATTCTTAACCTCTTTACGCATATGTTATTCACTGGGCTTTAGCTCACTGCTCATATATATATGTAGGTGTTCAGGCACCGGACCGTTGCTAGGGGCATCAGGCAAGCTTTTGTTTTGTCAGCCAACCATTGTGCTTCACTGCGAGGTTCTAGATCCGTTCAAGCTTAGGCTGCTTTTGGGGTGTCTCAGATTCACCCTATCTGTCTTTTTTCTGTCATACTGTATAGACTGTTACCGTACTGTTTGAATAGGGATTTAGTCCCTGTCCTGAATGATTGTAAATACTGTGTATTGTTTGCACAAACTGTATAAATGTTATGAAAAGTCTTTTTGCATACAGACTGTCACAGCTCATTGGACATTATCTGTTTACTATTTTGCTTTCCGCCATGCCTCTGTACTTTGTATTACTATTTTACTGTTAAGTAGGCCTTTGGTAATCTCGGATTACTGGCCGATTACGGTGCTAAACCCATAGGGGCGGGTTTGGGTCGTGACACTTATATAAACCACAAACATCATAAATAAAAAAACAAAACAAAATAGAAAATAACAAAATAAAAAATAGCACAATGTACCAATTAAGGTACCATGACACATGAGAACTTATCAACATAATTTTCACAAAAATGCTCAAGCATTGTTTGCGGCTTAAGAGAGAAAATTGTTCATGATTATGTCAAGCGCTTTGCACATGGCTTCCAATGACTCAACTTTGACCGTAGTAAGCCCTATCCATTCCATTAGATCAACTACCTTCTCAGTGACCCTCTCCCATTCAAAGCATTGAATTAATGACCCCAAAGCCAAACCCACAACACGTTGTGCTAGACCAACCCCGGGGCAGGCCCTCATTCCCATCTCAAATGGCATCAACTTGTGTCCTTCTACTTCCCCACCTGCGAACCTCTTAGGTTTAAAAGCTTGTAGGATCATTCCAAACCTTAGCGTCTCGGTGAATGGCCCATGCATTAACCAACAATATTGTGCCACGTGGCACGTTGAATCCCCCCTATAGTGCAATCATCCAATGATACATGTGGTAACAACAACAGTGCTGCTGGAAACAATAAGAAAGTTTCAAAGATGATAGCTTGAAAGTAATGTAGCTTTGAGATATCAGGTTCATCAATCAAGCGATCTTGGCCTACATGAGCGTCTATCTCGGCTCTTGCCTTCTTCAATACCTCTGGGTGGTTGACTAGAAGGGAAATTCTCATTCTATTGTCACTGATGATGTATCTGTACCTGCTAGTATCATGATCTGGACATTAAAGTTAATAAATGAAAATGAAAAAATAAATTATATTTTTACAAAATCGATTTTATATTTGTAACAAAAAGATGTTATGTTTTAAAGTATTAGACCTCAATTCTACTACATTATTTGCATGTAATTTATGTGTATATATATATTACACATCATTAATCACAAAAGTAAGAGCTTTGCTTTGGCTTTAAATGGGTCCCCCGCTAGTGGACGGTGGGATTGGTTCTCCAGGGATTAGTCCTTCAGAAATTAGTCGAGATGCGCGCAAGGTGGTCCGGACACCCTGAATTATCAAAAAAATTCACAAAAGTAAGAGACGATAGGCAGATGAATTTTCCATATTTTAGCCTATTATATTTATCAACATAATAAATATTATATGTGTATGAAAAATATTTCATATCTAAAAAGTAATAAAATTCATTCTTGTTTTAATATAATGAGTTCTACATGCAAACATATTTTTGTAGTGTGAATCTACCTTAGAAATGAAAAAAAAAAAAAAAAAAAAAGCAACGAAAGTCATCCCCCAACATATATCGTTTTTTCAATTATTATTTAGGAGTTTTAATTGCTATATAAATTAAAAAAATATTTTAGTTTGTTATTAAATACTTTTTTTTAAAAAATTTAATCACAAGTTAATGCCACTAAACACTGATGCAACATTCAAGTGGATATAAATTCAATTGTTGTACGTAGGGATATAATTGGTTCAATAGCCTCGCTTGGTAGAGCTGTGAGAAAGTGATTATAAATTATAATTTAACAGATTATAACTTTTAGCTGTAAATATAAGCTGTTAGTCTATTTGGTGTAGTTGTGAGATTATGGATTTAAACAGCACAGTAGTGTTTGGTAAGTTGTAAAATAGTTTTTTTTGTATAATTGTCCTCTTTGCCCTTATATGATATAAAAATGATAATTTTGTCATTTTTGTTTTCAATTAACATAATTAGTATTAATTAGTATCAATTTATATAAAAATTGATACATTTGATAAAAATGTAATGGCTTAATTAGTCTCAATTAATACTAAAATTATTAATTAGTATAAATTAATATTAATAATTTTCTTCCTTGTTTCTTTTATTTATTTTTTTCTTTTCTTAATTGATACATTTTTTTTCCTTGTTTCTTTCTTTTCTTAATTAATATTAATAATTAGTATCAATTAATATTAATATTAATATATATTATTTTTTTTCTTTTCTTAATTAGTCTCAATGATATAAAAATATAATTTTTTTTCAATTAAAAATTGATACATTTTGTTTTCTTTTATTATTAATGGCTTAATTTTTTTTCTTAATAATTTTCTTTTCTTCAAAATTGATACATTTCCTTGTTTCTTTTAATAATACTAAAAATGTAATGGCTTAATTAGTCTCAATTAATACTAAAATGTAATGGCTTAATTAGTTTCAAAATTGTTATTACAAAATTGTTTCTTTTAATTTATTATTACAAAATTGTTACAAAATATACCAATTTAGTATCAATTTAGTATTACACAATATACAAAATATGTTATTATTACAAATTGTAATGGCTTAATTTAATTTATTATTATTATTATTATTAGTAAAAAAATACTAACAACCCTTCTTCTCTGGCAGCCCCGGCAATGGGCACAGTGGCGACGGGGCGCTAGGGTTTGAGATTGTGACGGCGGAAGGGAGATCGTGATGGCATGGAAGGGATCTGCTGTGATCGATCGCGATAGAGGAAGGGGAGCTAGGGTTTCAGATCGCGACGCCAGAAAGAGAGATCTGCTTCGATCGTGATGGGTGTGGTTAGGGTTGTCGATCGCGAGCTCTGATTCGTCACCATTCGATCGTCACGCCGTCGATGGCGAGCTCTGGTTCATCAACGGCGAGCTAGGAATTTGCCTTTTTGGTTCGTGAGAGAGAGAGAGAGAGAGAGAGAGAGAGAGAGAGAGAGAGAGAGAAAACCAAAACCCGTCGCCGAAAATCGCCTCTATCCGCCAGAAATCGCCTCATTGGCTCGTGTGAGAGACAAAAATGAGTGTATTTTGGTTTATATACGTGGCACAGTTGTAATAATTTGAAATTGTGAGGGGTATTTTAGTCATTTTACCCCTCACATCTCAGCTGCACGCTTAAACTGATTTTTGTCTTATAAATTAAGTTTCTCCTCCCCCACTCAAAGAATAAGTTGATTTTTGATTTATAAAAAGGTATAATCTGTATTGTTAAGTTGAACTAAACATATCAAAATAACTTAAATTAAGATAAAAGCTGAAATAAGTCCTATCAAACAGGGCTAATATGGTCAATATTCAAGTAAAATTTGTCACTAAATTGATAATGTTGATTTTATTATTTTAAGTACTTATACAAACCGCTTATTCTATTAAACCGTATCGGGATTTTAAAAATGAATAAAAGTGAGTTGGAAAATCTAATCGTGTAATGTATGGACGACTAAGCAAGTGGAACATTCAAACTGACAAATACGTTGACCAAGTCAGTCAATAAGTGGGTCCACGAAGAATAACTGTTGTCAAGTGACATAATTTAACGGTGAAAGTGCAACTTTTTTTTTCAATCGCGATTGGGAGCTCGAATTTGAGCTCCCCCGAATGCCCCGAATTCCATTTTTTTTTTTTTAGAGCAGAAGAAGGAAGAAGAGGGAGGGAGGAAGGAGGAGGAGGAGGAGGAGGAGAAGGCGGAAGGACTGGAGGGGGCCTACTCACAGGGGGAGGAGAGGCGGAGGCGGGGCCGAAGGCGGCGGTCGGAGGCTGCGACGAGCTCGGGTCATGAGCTCAGAGAGGCACAAGCTCGGAGGCGGCGGTCGAGGTCGCGACGACCTACCGGGCCGACGACCTTGGTCTCTTCTCTCTCTCTCTCTCTCTCTCTTTCTCTCTTCTTTTCTCTCCCTCTCCCATCTGGTTCAGTCCAAAAATGGAGGAAGAAGAAGAAAGAAAAAAAAAAAAAAATTCAAATATGAAACGACATCGTTTCATATTTTCGGGGCTTTCGGGGGACAGATTTTTGAGTCACAAATCTTTTTCCTTTTTTTTTTCTAACAAAAATGTTAAAATTTTTATCAAAAATTTTATGAAATGTCTCACATGAGACCCATATTAGGTAGTCCCACATATAAAACATTTGATAAAAATTTTAATAGAATTTTTAAAATTTCTAGCATTACTTTTTTTTTAAATGATCTGCAACTAAAAATTAATTATTTTGAGTTTTTTATTCTTTAAAATGAATTATATGTTAATTTATTTTTTTATTTTTTAAACGTATTAAATTTTAGATGCATTTAATAATTATAAATTTTTTTAAAAAATCCATAATATACTGATTTTTTTATATTTATTGAATTTTTAACAAAAATTCATAATATTTACTTTTTAAGTACATTTAAAAGTTAAAATAATTAATTAAAATATTAAAAAAAATCACTAAAGACACAAAAAAAAAATCAAAAACTACATTTGAAAACTCAAATCAAATAGAGTGATATTTTTTAGAGATTATAAATTATGTGTTTTGTTTTTAAATGGATGGATTATAAGATGTTACAATATTTTATATAAAATTTATTTGTATATTATTACTTTTGTAACACACCTCAAACAAGAGTTCAGATTTACACTCAAAAAAATTTCATATATAGTGCAATTATTTTTAAACTCACTAATTCTCAATTGCTCCAAATAATTACTTCCTGACCTATTTTGTTTTTAACTATTTTTTTTTAAATTATTAGATATTTCTAAAATATCACATAATATTATTTAAATGTTACTTCGGGCAAAATTCCTCATATGTTCCTTTTTAGTCATTTTGCTTACCCCCTCCCCTTATCAGGGGAGCATCTATTTGCACACACTCAATCCTTTATTTGCACATCCTTCTTAATTCATACACTTAAAAAAATGAAAAATAAAATATTTACTCATTACGCACATTTTTATTCCAATTATATCCCTCATAAATACAACTTTCCAACCCTTCCAATCCACACACCTTCTAGACTGGCGACCACCTCGCCGGCGGAGACGCAACACCATCGTTACCACCTCTCTTTCAATCGCCATTCCCACCCGTTCCTCCACCCACCGGCGACACTACCGCGACGCCCACTCCATTCCCTCGATCTCTCTCTCTTTCTCCCCTCTCAGTTGCGAAAAGGGGGCTTCGGATGTTGATTCTTTCCAGATCTAGGTTCTCCTCTGTGTGTGTGTGTGTGTGTGTGTGTGTGCAGAATTGAGGGTCGCGAAGGGATAGAAGCTGCGGCGGCGGTGGTGTTGTGTCCCAAAGTGAGGGGTTACGGGGGTAGTGGAGAGGGTGAGTGATCGACGAACGATGGGGTGAGGTGGGGCTTCAATTCGAGAAGAGGGAGGCTGGAGGGAGGTGACGGAGGGAGGAAGGAGATGATCGGAGGGGGAGGCACTGTGTTGGGTATTAGGGTTAGGGTTAGGGTTTTGGTTGAAGAAGAAAGGGATAATTTGGTAATTTTATTGTAGGATAAAAATGTAATAAAAAAAATATCATTAAGTGTGTGAGGAGAGGGGAAGTAGTGTGTGCAAATAGAGGCTCCCCTTATCAAGGTGTCTCTATTTACACACCACCTTTCATCTCAAGGCACATCATTAATTAATTAATTTTTTATTATAATATTAACCTCATGTAAAATGACCATAAAGGACAAAGGGTTATGATATACACTTTATATAAAATTACCATAATGGATAATAATAAATATAATACAAACCTCTCTTTTGAAACGTTACTTACGTATCTTCTCTCTCAAGAATCCAAAAACCCAAAAACAAAAACTAAAACCCTTAAAGAAACAATAAAAAATATAGGTATTATTGAAGATTTTGATTAGATTGAATGATGGATGCATTTGGCAATATTGGTTTGGAACAATGGAGCAAGGAAAATGTTAGCTTTTCATTTTTTTTTGTTCGTTTTCATGTACTTGTTGAGTGGTAAACCGTTTGTATTCGTTCGGATACCCAGATTCGAACAATGTACTCATGTTCGACTATCTACAACCGAACAAGTTCTAATTGTTCGATTTTCTAGTGTCGAACATAGTCCACATGTTCGGTTAATAAGTTCCGAACTGATAGCATTTGTTCGGTTTTCAACAGTCGAACTTTTGAACTTAGCTCGACTTTGTATTTCCGAATACTTATAACAATTTTTTTTTTTTTTTTTGGTTTTTCCAGAACTGTGCATCCATGGAGGGAGTCGTGAACCAGAGGAGAATGAAGTGAAGTCGTCTTCAGCATGAATGGAGATCGGTTTAGACTGGTTCCTAAACCTCTGGGATGGCAATGAAATAGAGAATGCAGGGACAGACGTAGGATTCTAATGTTGAGGAGGCGAGTTTATATGCAATCAAAAAATTTGTAATGAGCATGTGATATACAATATCAATTTCTACCCAAATATCACAAAAATATATAATTAGATGTTTTCATTCATCGTATATAATTACAAAATATAATCAAAATACAATTGATATGTTCTAGTAACTCCATATTAATTTTCAAAAAAGCAATTATTTGCTTTACATATCTACTTAGGCATCTAAAGTTGTGCTCGATAGTTGACAATAGAAATGTAATACAAAAGTATAAATAGTTGACTGAGAATTACACAAATGGTTCCATTACCAACATTACCAAGTTCATAGTCCAATCTTTTTTCCCCAAATAATAAACCCTAACTCTTCTTCAAGAGAGAGAAAGAGATAGAGAGACGAAGATCATGGAGAGGAAGAGAGAGAGTGTGTGTGTATCGGAGTACTGCAGGAGGAATCACGATCTTGAACGTCAGAAGACTCCCGACGCATGAGAGAGAGATTGTGTTTTGGGTCACTGGCTCTGATGATTTGGGTTCACTGGTTGTGAAATAAGAGAAAGAAGAAAAGTTTCTTTGTTTTGAATATATGATGACTGCTCTAGGTAGGCTACTGCTTCCTACATATGATTGAGAGTTGTATCGTCTTGACTAATCATTTTTTTTTAATTTTTTTATTTAGTTATAAGCAAACAACTAAAAAATTTGGGCCCTAATCAGACGAAAAGGACTTTAACATATTAACAAATAAATTCTCAATTATTTTAACATTACTAAATTTAAGATAAAAAAGTAATCATACTTAAAAAATAAATTATTATAATTATTATTAGTATTAGTATTTATCAAATAAATAAATAAAATTTTAAATTTTAAAGTATAAAATTTAGGGGGTGGCGGTTTTTAAATTTTGTGCAAAAACTTTGGGGTGCCGAACCTATATAATTTAAAAATATTTATAATTTTATTACTATATCTAGGGAGTTTTTTCAAAACTTTGAGGGCCGGTCGCCCCTGCCAACTCCCCCTCGGTCCATCCCTGAGAGAATGGAGGGGGACGTTGTGTGTGTTTTTGAAGTGGAAGTGTAGAATATGGAAGATAAAAGATTGTGGATGGGGTGTGTGAGTGAGTGAGGATAAAGATGGAAGATTGTGGATAGGATGTGTGAATAAGGGTAAAAATGGAAGATTATGGTGTGTCTTGAGATGAAAGGTGGTGTGTAAATAGAGGCACTCCCACTCCACCCCTTTGAAAAAGACAGAATCAGAAAATGAAGAGATATAAAAAAGGGGAGAACAAGGAAATAATAATATTTTTTTAATGTAAAAAATATATGATTTCAATATATTTAGCATTAGTTTGAGAGGTTTTAAATATGTTTACAAAATTTCTTTTCACAGCTACATATACAACTGTTTATATATAAGTAGTTGTGGAAGGAAATTAAGTAGTTGTATTGAGAAACTCTCTATTAATCTTTCCAATTTTATGTGGGCAGATATTTTTAAAACATATATATACTAATTTATAATAAAATTTATTTTTCATTTATTTATAATTTTCTCTTTAACTTATTTGAAAAATCAATCTCACGTGCAATATATAATTTGAACTTATACATCATAAATAAAAAACAAAACAAAAACGAAAATAACAAAATAAAAAATAGCACAATGTACCAACTAAGGTACCATGACACATGAGAACATATCGACATAATTTTCACAAAAATGCTCAAGCATTGTTTGCGGCTTAAGAGAGAACGTTGTTCATGATTATATCACGTGCTTTGCACAAGACTTCCAACGATTCAACTTTGGGCATAGTAAGCCCTATCCTTTCCGTTAGATCAACTACCTCCTTAGTGACCCTCTCCCATTCAAAGCACTGAATCAATGAGCCCAAAGCCAAACCCACAACACGTTGTGCCAGACTAGCCCCAGGGCAGGCCCTCATTTCCATCCCAAATGGCATCAACTTGTGTCCTTCCACTTCCCCACCTTCGAACCTCTCAGGCTTAAAGCTTGTAGGATCATTCCAAACCTCAGCGTCTTGGTGAATGGCCTATGCATTAGCCAACAACATTGTGCCACGTGGAACGTTGAATCCCTCTATAGTCAGGGACGGATCCAGGATTATGTCTTTGGGGGGGCTACTCTATAGTTTAAAAAATTTGAGGGGTTACTCTATATAATTTTGAAATTATCTACAAAAAATTTGGGGGTGTAAACTCCTATAATTTTAAGTTATTTTAAAATTTCTAATATAATATATGATATTTTAAAATTTTTTGGGGGTACGGCCACCCTCCCTAAATCCATCATTGCCTATAGTGCAATCATTAGATGATACATGTGGTAACAACAACGGTGTTGCTAGAAACAATCGAAAAGTCTCAGAGATGATAACTTGAAGGTAATGTAACTTTGAGATATCAGGTTCATCAATCAAACGATCTTGGCCTACATAAGCATCTATCTCAGCTCTTGCCTCCTTTAATACCTTTGGGTGGTTGACTAGAAGGGACATTACCCATTCTATTGTCACTGATGATGTATTTGTACTCGCTAGTATCATGATCTGGACATTAAAGTTAATAAATGAAAATGAAAAAATAAATTATATCAATATTATATTTGTAACAAAAGATATTTTGTTTTAAAGTATTAGATCTCAATTCTACTACATTATTTGCATGTAATTTATGTATATATATACATATATATTTTTACACATCATTAATCACAGAAGTAAGAGACGATAGGGAGATGAATTTACCATTTTTTAGCCTATTATATTTATCTACATAACAAATATTGTGTATGAAAAATATTTCATATCTAAAAAATAATAAAATACATTATTATTTTAATATAATGAGTTCTACATGCAAACTGTGTGTGTTGATTTGACCACCGCCAAGCAGTACTCACCGGAGAACACGTGAGAATAGATTGCCGAAACGACTGTTACAGAAAGATGAGACTTCGGCAGTGGTTCGTCCACCCGGGGACACTCCGACGATTAAGTCAGTACTCAATTATCTCTCAAAGACAACAAATAGTGCTTTTACTCACTAGTCAGAATACAAAAAACGTAGCTTAGACCCACGAGGGTGCCTTACTTTTATAGCCAGCACTGACTTGATCCCTGTAGAAGCCTAACTTCAATGGTCTTTGACTCAATGCTAATCTTGGACTCCCAGTTAGATTGGGATAAACTTCCTAAGAGTTTTATCTTTATCCAAACTGAAGTCTTCCCTCATTCTAGGACTCCGATCCCTTATTCGTTCATTTCGAATTTCGGTATCTTCGCAGATAACCTCGGCCCATCCGAGATTACCGGCGCCATGACTAGGACACGTGGCACCTTGGCTACGTATTGTCATTCACAAAAATATGCCCCTACACAAACATATTTTTGTAGTGTGAATCTACCTCAGAAATGAAAAAAAAAAAAAAAAAAAAAAAAATCAACGAAAGTCATCCCCTAACATATATATTTTTTTAATGATTATTTAGGAGTTTTAATTGCTATATAAATTAAAAAAATATTTTAGTCTGTTTTTAAATACTTTCTTTTTAATTTAATCACAAGTTAATGCCACTGAACACTGATGCAACATTCAAGTGGATATATAGCGTTCTCCTTTGTCCGCTAGTTCACAAAATTGAGTTAGAATAAAGATTTGGAGGAAGATTTTGTGGATGGAAAAGAAAATAAATATGAAAATGGATAAATTTATGAGCTAATTTTTTATTATTATAAAAGATTATGGTATAAATTTAATTGTTGTATGTAGGGATATATTGATACGGTCAATATTTGAGTAAAATTTTTCACTAAATTGATAATGTCGGTTTTATTATTTTAAGTATCAATATAGACCGCTTCTCATATGAAACTGCATTGAATTGAACTTTTTGAAACGGTTCGGTTTGGTATAGTTTAATTGATATAGGACCTTTCAAATTTGACTCACTTTTTAGTATAATTACTCATTTATATAAAAATATTAAATTAGTTATTTTTCCACCATTTCAAACATATCTAATCTATCTATTTAATAAATATTTTTTAATTCCTAAATTAAGAAAAATACAAACCGAAAAAAGTTAAAGAATAGTAAGGCTTAAAAAATAATGAGTTGAAGTTTAAATTATGTAATAACAGTTTACAAATTTAGGTTATAGAGATAATAATTTTAATTAATTAATGTTAATAATTTATTATACTTAATAATATAATTATGATATTAGATTATATATATTATAAATACAATATATGTTACCGTCCATATCGGTTTAAATATTTTGTGCATCGAACTAGTTGTATGGTTTCAATTTAGTTCAATGCACAAAATGTTTAAACTGATATCGAATTAAAAATCGAAAAAAATTAAATTAAAAAATTACACAAATCAATTCTTGTTAAAAAAAATTCAAATATAACCGGTCAATCCAATTCAATCAATTTGATTGATTTTTTCGATTTTTGCCACTTCCTAGTTGCATGGTTAGTTTTGTATTTAGATTAAATCTAAATCATATTTTTAGTTTTTTTGAATAAAATTTTAAAATTTGCAGCATTGCTACATAAAAATTGTATGATGGCTAGCTAGATAGAGCCGGAGAGTCCACAAACCTCGATTAGTCCTTTGATGATTTCATCCGTATAATATTCTGGCTGTGATTCTTGCAAGGAAATCAAATGATCGATCATGGTGTTCTTACTCTTGTCACAACTGCGCTCATCGATCAGACCTTGCAGGAAGTCATCCATTTTCTTATGAAGTCTCCTCAAATTCTTCTCAAAACTCTGTTCACTACAAGAAATAACATCTTTGCCAACCAAAAAATTGGTTGCTAAAAGCTCATTTTTAGTCGGCAAAAGTTATCCGCGACCAATTTTTTTGGTCGCTACTTTGATCGCCAATTGAGGGTCAGCAAAAGTAATTTGTGATAAAAATTTTTGTTAGTCGGGAAAAGTTGGATTTGCCGACTAAATTTTTGATCGCTAAATATATCATTACTGCGACTAATCCATTTTGTCGCTAAAACAGTTTGGTCGTGAAAAGTGATATTTTCCTAACCAAATATATTAGTCGCCAATTGTCACATTCCACGACCAAATACATTTACTGGTCTCCCACCATACCACTGGCTTTGTTTCAGTGTGGAGACCACCAATTACCCTTGGAGACCAACTTTCTCCTTGGAGACCACTTTTCTCTCTCCTCCAACCACTTTTCTCTCTCCTGGGGTAAAATTGGGGGCAGAGCCTCTTTGGAATGTCATGCCTTCACGGACATTTGGCGTCTCCCAGTCTTTGGAGCTCCCTCGGGGAGGAACTTGTTGTGAAGCAGACGCCGCTTTCTTCTTTATTCGGCTTTGGTGATGAGCTCGGCTTTCTTGAGCCATGATTGCTTTGCTTGGAGAATTCGCTTGGCGGACAGCGTCTTCTTTGCATGAGTTTCATAGTTTCTGCATCGACGCATCATTGCCTCCACCCCGACGTGATTCTGTTGATCCATCATTATCGGGTATATCTATCTCGTGGAGAAAAAAAAAAAAGCGAGGCCTCACCGATTGTTCACCGGTGGGGTGGATAAGGGTTCTTGATCCGTAGCCTTTGAACCGGTGACCGTGCTGACCGCCCTTTTACTCGCCTTTTGGCAAATCAATCTTCAATCTCGACCGACAAAGTCTATCAACACGAGTCCAATGTACCCGGGGGATAGTAGAGCCTTCTGAAGCTATAGTTCCAGGACTACCTAGCAAAAGAGAAAACCGACAGCATCTTAGCTCAATTTCACTGGAACGGATATAAGCATAGCGAGCAGTATGCTCATTCTTGTCCTTTGTTCCCCAAATCAACGCCCCAAATCTGAATCGATGCAGTAGATATAAGCGATTCTCAAAAGCGATCTTGGTGCCCTTAGGCCTGATACCCAGACTTGTAAACTAGTATATGCACTCCCTGTAGAGATACACTCTAAAAGCACATAGCAAGTAAATGAGAGCCAATACACCCCTATGTTGGGGTAGGGTTTCCCTGTCCTATTTTGTCAGGAGCTAGGGTTTCACTACGCGCAATGGTTTCAAACAACCTATATCGGGTAAGCAACTTTGTCCTAGTTTGGAATGGTCACTATGGATTCGAATATGCACTAGGTCGAATGGTCCAAAAAGGGTGCCGGTAAAACCGGGGTTTGTGTTCCCATCTTGGCGAGAGCCATAACCGGTCAGCCTTATGGACATGCCTTGACAAGACAAGCCTCCGGAAAACCGCTCAGGAATAGCAGATGGCCAACACGGTGTCCTAGGCGCACCAATGCACATGCAATGCAAAGAAACACATAAATGAAATCAAAATAGGATATCACGAGTTCGAGTCAAACTCTCTAAAATCCCCAGCGGAGTCGCCAGAAACTGTAGACGTCCCCGAACGCCCCGGGAGGGTTAAGTCCCGTTCCGTTCATATCGGGGTCACTACAGTTCGAACTCAAAATGTCACGGTTCTACATCTGAACCAAAGAGTCCAAATCCGGCAAATCGTTTGAGAAAACAGATTTTTGAAAAGTAGTGCCAAACATGGACTGCTTTGCCAGATTACAAAGTCGCCACCTAAATATTTAAAAATGGGGAATTTAGGAAACCACGACTCGGTCTTAGAATACATGTCTCATCACCAAAGTGGTCTTGGCTCGGGAGCTTGGGTACGATCGGGAAGGTCACTATGAGCACCCCTTTACTTCGCCGGCCTCTACTAACCGTGATATCCGTTTTTGAAAACATTACATGCTCTTATTCCAATTATTAACCTAGAATTACTATGTTATGCGCGCAGCAAACAAGTATAGACTAGATTGCCTAATTTGGAAATAAACATTGCATATCTGTTTGTTTTGAAAACAGCTTGAATTTGCCACTCGCAAATAGGCTAAAATACGGATTTCAACAAGTTATTCCAATTCAAGCAATCTAACCTCCACCCACAGGCATTCAAGCAGTTTATCAGATAAGCACTTAGCCGCATGGCAGGCATACTGTCATGTTAACATTCACACGCATGCGACATGCTAAAGCATAAAAGCTTACCTAGTACTCCAAGCCAAAACAGAAACCAGTTAGTAATCATATGCATGATCCTAGTTCATGTTAAGTGGCTAATGCAACACAAGCAATGGTGTAATCTAAACAGGCTCGGCTGTCCTAAGCATGGCATATGGAATGCTACAAATAGCACGTATTCGATTTGGAAATTGGAATACAATGCAGTTAGCATGATGTACCGAGCCCGATGCATGTAAACAAATGCATGGATGCACGCATGCATTGCATAAGGTATGCTAAAATAAACGTGTCCTAATCTACCATCATAAGCAGGTAATAAAAGGGAAGAAAGAAGTGGGGGTTGGAAGACATGCACACACCCACACACACTTATTACAAATACGCCCTCACTCGGAGGGACCAAAAGAATAATACAGTCCAAAGAATAAATGAATAAATTATTACAAAATTCTAATTACTAAAATTAAATCAAGTAAATAAGAGAAAGGGGGCCTCAGCCCTGCCTCGGGGTGCGCGAATGATGCATGCTCGTCGCGACTCGCTCGGAAAACCCACACCGCACCACTGCTGACTCTGTTTTTACTGCCCTGCTTCTCCAAAATTTTCCAAGGTCCCAGGAAACCTTCCTTGTGTCTTCTTGAGTGCCACCGTGGAAATTACCATCTTGCTTGTGGTGGCCACCAGCTGCAAAATAGTCTGTCGGCAATCTGATCTTGTCGGCACTCTTTCCGGCCGGTCGGCACAAAATTCCTGCAGAAGACAGTTTGACAGCAACAGCAGGCAGCAGTGCATGGCATTGGATTTTTGAGCATATTTATGCATGGCCAATGCTTCCTATCATGAATGGGACTCAAAGAGACATGGCTCTTGGTTCTAGGGCTATCAATTGTGCATCTTGGTGCATGATAGCCTAAGAACCAAGGTTGCACTTTAATGTAAAAATGCATGCAACACAACAATGATAACTAAGTCCCCATCATGCCAAAGTCAAAGGCCTTAGTGACATGGGAATTAAGGTGTGTTTTGTCACTTGGAGTACAAACACCCTCACTTCCCACACTTGGTTTGACACCCCAAACCAAGTAATGAAATGTAATCCATGCAAACATGCATGAATAATGCAACATGACACAAAAGTATAAGGCATGCCGAATGCTATGTAACACATCATGGGAAGTATACAATATGCACAAAGCAAAGTGTGATACAAACATGAGCACCTAAGGCCATAGGATTGTCTTATTTCAAGACCATGTTGATTAAGCATACAACACACATATACTAAACATGCAATGGTAGACTAAGCTACAATGGGACAACCCTCAATCCTCCCTAAAACAGTGGCAAAACATGCTCAAAATGATGACCAAAACTCATGCAAGCATGCAAGACATTAAGCCCAAAACCAAAAGCACCAAAGAGAGCAACTTACCACCATTATCAAGGCCACTCATGACATGCATCCAACAACCCAAAATAGACTTCTATCATGCATAATGACACCCAAAACCCACATATGGCAGCCCCAAAATGTGCTAATCATGCAAGCATACACAATGCCAATTCCTAGACATAAAAGGGGACACCCTTGAGGCATGAAAATGGACACACATGTAAACATACACACATGATTTATGGACTGAAATAGGGTCACAAATGATGCCAAATCATGAAGATGATCAATGTTGAACATGCTTAGGAACCAAGATGCATAAGGCTTACAAGCCTAGAATACAAAACAACCATGTCAAGCACATTATATATGGCCAAATCAGTGGCTCACAGCCCTAATACATGGTAATATGATGCTAATACCCTCATGGAACCAAGCTAAAACATGCAAAGAACATGGCCTAGATGTATGGCATGCTTTTAGGTATAAGAGAGCATTTCAAAGCAAGTATAAGCTACATATTAAAGGCTACAAATCTGACCAAAAACAGAGGTTAAACATGCTCCAAAACACTCAAAAAAATTCTGAAATGAAGCCTAATGCAAGTATGCATGCATGCTACTCTTTAGGCCAAATACAAAGGCAAGCAAAGGACAAGGGGGAGAGGGGTGTCCCTCCCCTATTTGAGACTTGGAAGTAACTTCCTCACCACTGAAAACTCACTGGTTTTCAGTGGTGAGAAGACCAAGAACACCAAGCAAGCAAAGCTTCAAGAAAAGACACCCAAAATGGCCAAAACAAGGCCTAAGAGGGTGAGACTCTACCCAAACCACAAAATGACCTTAATGAATGTTCAAGAGCAGGTAAAAACAAGAGTTTTTCATGTTAAACACAAATCCAAAAACACAAAGCAAGAGGGGTAGAAATTAGTTCCAAGAATGGGGAAACTAAAGCAAAAAGTTTACCCTTGAAGATCCAATGAAGAACAGGTGGAGCAGCCCTCCTCTAATGATCAAAACCAGTCCAAGATCACACAAAACAACCTTCCAAGTCCCTCAATCTCGGAGCTAAGTGTAATGGTATGTGTACAAGGGCAAAAGTAAGGTAAAAACACACTTTTTAGGCCTAAAACACACACAAGAGAGGAGAGAGAGGGAAAATATAGAGAGAGAAAGTATATCACACAGATATATAGATATAAGCTCTGGTTTTTGACCTAAAATGGCTAACCCCTCTCAAAGGGAGATGGGTGGTGTTTATATAGGCAACAAAAGGGTCTAAGCTTAATGGCTAAGCAAGAGGAAAGGGGTCAAGGGACCAAGGGGGTGCAAGGCTTCTTGGAGAAGCTAAAACAGCTGGCCAAGCTTCTCCAAGAAGCTTGGCCAAAAGTCAAGCTTCTAGAAGCTTAAGGGGTCAAAGGGTCAAAGGTGCAAGCCGGACATGGGAGTGGTGATGGTGCATTCCGGTATCACGGTGGCATGCACTATCCTGGGTGCAAAGGGTCACACGACCGGCCGGAAGCGATCACCGACACAAAACACTGCCGGTCGGCAACATATAGTGCCGACCGGCCAAGGATTTGGGTGAAATAGTGCCGATGGACACTAGGAAGTGCCGGTGGATGTGTGGGGAAGCCGGTGGGCTTCAGGAATGGCTAATAAGCCTTCCCCTACCCTCAGATGCAAAACACACAAGTCTTGGTACAAAACCAAGCACAAAACAAATCAGTTGAGAGGTCCTGAGGCACGGCGCGCAGCCGGGACCTTCGGGAACTCAAAACAAACACAAACATGGATGATCACCAAGTGTTCCAGCGGTGACGTCCAAGTCTTGAGGACGGTCAAAAATAAGGTGTCTACAGGGGTCATCTACCTCCTTGCATGCTTCATTTCTCTTTGTTTTGAGCCATGCATTAGGGCCTTTGTGTTGGGATTTGTTGACCCTTTTGACCACTGAAATCTAGTGGATTTTCAGTAGTTATTATGTGTTTTTGAGCATCAAAATCAGAGAGGGGTGACCCTCTCACCCCTTGTCTTGTTTTTTAGCATTATTGGCCTTACAAAGAAGCCCATATTTGCACACTTCTTGAGCATGTTTCAGGTGATTATTTGTGAAGTTTATGACTTGAATGAACTCTTTCCAGAGTTGTTTTTTCCATGTTAGGTGTCTATCTTGCATGTGTAGAGTAATCCTCTTCATGGCCTTTCAAAGGAACCTTCATTTATATGCTTCCTAGCCTCATTTCAGGCCCTTTTTAGTGAGTTTAGGGCCCTCATAACCTTTGTCAAAAGATGGTTTTGCCATTTTGTATGTCCATTATACATGTGTAGAGTAACCCTCTTATTGGCCTTTCAAAGGGACATATCATTCTTGCATGCATTGACTGAGATTCAGTGGGATTTTGGTCATATTTTGGCATGGCATACTTCTGTTTTTGGTTGGTTTGGTGACCTCTCATGTGCATCATATAGTTGTAGTGCAAATCATGGTTCACAAGCTTGTTTTGCATGATGTTTTGGCCGCCTTTCCTAGCATATTTTGGCCATGCCTTAAACTAATTTTGTGCATGTTTTGGACTACCTTAGCTCTATTTTGGGGTCTCATGGTTGAATGATGTTTGTTTTGCATGCTTGTAGTTCAATATCCATGCTTAACTTTGAGTTTTGAGGTCCATCGCATGCATATACTGAGGTGTTTTCATGTTTTGGGGCCATTGCACATCATATTTTAGAGCTTATATGCATGCCATATTCCCATGATTTCCACTCTTTAAGTGCATTAGAGAGTCGGGCTTGTATGCCTCACTTATCGATCATTGCATGGGCTTCGTTTGAATGCATTCCGAGCCATCATTTTAGACCAATTTCCCACTGTCTTGGACCTGCCTAGGGTCTGTTTGGGGTTGGTTTTGCCATTTGTGCATTGCTTTGTGTACCTCTAGTGTAATGCACTTCACTAGTTTCGGTATTCGGGCCATTTAACATGCATCATATGAAGTGTTTGCATGATTCGGGACCATTGTGTATCATATTTCAGAGTTGGAACGTGTGCCATTCTATGCCATATTTCATCCTTTGCCATGCTTTGTTAGAGTTGCATGTTGTGCCTTAGGATCGGTCCTTTGCATCCGTGCATGCTTGCATATATCTTGTTGCCTCATTTTCATCATATGGCCACTGATTTGAGTGTGGCTGAGGTCCACTCATATTAGTTTAAGTCCACCTTGCATTGTGTATGCCATTTGGTTCATGTTGTTGCATATTTGACCATTGCATTGTGTATGCTTTGATTATGCCTTTGTGTATGTCCATCTTCGTATGTGTGCATTGTGTATGCCATATAGCTCATGTGCATTGTGTATGCCATTTTAGTCCATAGCATTGCGTATGCTAGGTTGCATGTGTGCATATCATCCCTCGCATGCTAGCATGATTAAGTTGCATTGCATTTAGGGTTGCATGTTAGTCGCATTGTGTATGCCATCTCATTGCATTGTGTTTGGAGTAGGGTTAGTCCAAACACGGGAAACGAGGGGTGTTTCGTACTCAAAGTGACGAAACGTGTCTCAATTTCCAGTTGCCGACCCTCTTGACTAACACATGATGGAGTTTAGGCATTTATGTGTTCATATGTGCATTCATTCCATATCAAGTCATGCAATTCGACTCCTCGGCCATCATGCATCAAGATGCGTGATTGGTGGCCCGAGGGTCGAGAACGACACTCCCTTGAGCTTGTGCAATGATGGGAGAGTGGTCGTGCACACATTTGTTGAAAATACCTTGCCATGCTTCCCTATTGCTCTGTGTTGCAGAAAACCAGAATCCAGGGGCAGAAAGTGGTCGGCCGACCAGGTTTTCTGGTAGGCTGACCACCCTTTTTGGTCTCCACCACAAAGGGGTGGTCGGCAGGTGGTCTCCATAGCCAAGGGCTGGTCGACAGCCTTCCCACAACCTTCCAGAGTGGAGTTTCAGCCTCTTGGAGCTCTGTGCAAGTTTTTGAAATTATTTGCAAACAAAGGCGAGTCGGGGGACATTGCGATGGATTTCCTAACAAAGGTGATTCGAGCATGCATGCATCCATTGTCCTCTAAAACAGAGCCGAGGCAATCACATTCATTTAGTTTACATGCTTACTTAGCTAGTTTGTTAATTAGTTAATGTCGTGTAATAATTAGCTGTAGTTCGTTATTCATTCGGTTGTGTATTATTTATTCGGACCCTCCGCGAGAGGGCGAACTTTGTAATAAGTGTGTGTGTATGTGATGTATGTCTTCCAACCCCACGTCTTTCACCTTTTATTTACCAGCTTATGATGGTTAGTTTTAGGGCATGTTTCAATTAGCATCTATATGTTCGCATGTTTGCATCCATTTATCCGTCTTGCATGCACCGGGCTCGGCGCATCATACTAACTGCATTGTATTTTAATTCCGAGTTGAATACGTGTATCAGTTGTTGTATCTCATATGCCATCTTAGAATAGTCGAGCCTATTGTAGTTGCATTTTTGCATGTGTTGCATTAGGCATCCTTAGCATAGTTAGGATTCATGCATGACTTCTAATTAGCTTCTGCTTTGGCTCGGAGTACTCGGTAAGTGTTTATGCTTTAACATCCTTGCATGCGTGTGAGTGACTGCCATGATAGCATGCTTACCATGAGGCTATGTGCTTATGTGATATAACTGCCTGAATGCCTGTGGGTGAAGGTTGGGTTGCTTGAGTTGGAATAATTCGTGAAAACCCATGTTTTAGCCTACTTGCGAGTAGCAAACTTCAATCCATTTTCAAAACAAACGGATATGCAATGCTTTGTTCCAACTTAGGCAATCCAATCTATACTTGTTTTGCTGTGCGCATCACATAGTAATTCTAGGCTAATAAACCGGAATAAGAGCACATATGTTTTCAAAAACTTGATATCATGGTTAGTAGAGGCCGATCTTTGATCGGGTGAGCGGGGGTGCTCACGAAGTGACCTTCCCCAATCGTACCCAAGTTCCCGAGTCGAGGCAACTTTGGTGATGATGGACACGTGGCCTTAGGCACGAGTCATGGTTTTCTAAATTCCCTCAAAATAAAATATTTAGGTGACGACTCTGTATCTGACAAAGCAGTCCATGTTTGGCACTTCTTTCTAAAAATCAGTTTTTCAAAACGATTTGTCGGATTTGGACTCTTTGATAATTCATCGGTCTTGTATTGCAATCTGCGAGATTAGATACAGGACCGTGACATATTGAGTCTGAACTGTAGTGAGCCCCAAATGAACAAAACAGGATTCCCTCCCGGGATGTTCGGGGACGTCTACAGTTTCTGGCGACTCTGCTGGGGAGTTAGAGAATTTGACTCGAACTCATGATATCTTGTTTTGATTACACTTATGTGTTTCTTTGCATTGCATGTGCATTGGTGTGCCTAGGACACTGTGTTTGCCGTATGCTATTCCTGAACGATTTGCCAGAGGCTCGCTTCGAGAAACGTGCCATAAGGCTGACCGGTTGCAGGCTCTGCCATGACGGGAACACAAACCCCAGTTTTACTGGGACACCCTTTTTGACCATTCAACCTAGTGCATATTCGGAATCCATAGTGACCATTCCAAGCTAGGATAGGTTGCTTACCCAAGTTTAGGTTGTTTGAAACCGCTGTGTGCGTAGTGAAACCCTAGCTCCTGACAAACTAGGACAGGGAAACCCTACCCCACCATAGGGGTGTTTGGGCTCTCATTTTCTTGCTATGCGCTTTTAGAGTGCGTCTCTACAGGAATGCATGTATCAGTTTGCGAGTCCGGGCATCAGGCCTGCGGGCATCACTATTTGGGGAATCAGTTTTACCCGAGGGTATCAGATTTGAGGTAGAATTTTGGGGCAGAAATCAGTAACAAGTGCAGTCATTTAGCTATGCTCAAATCTGTTATGGTGAAATTAGGCTGAGATGCTGTCTGTTTTCTCTTTTGCTAGGGTAGTCTTGGAACCATAGCATCAGAAGGCTCTGAGATTCCCCAGATTCATTGGACTTGTGTTGATAGACTTTGTCGGGTCAGAGATTCAATTCAAGGGCAATCAGTGTTCCTTTGCCAGTGGCAGGGTAAAAGGGCACGATCACCGCCTGAATCACCGATTCAGCGATTACGATCGATGGCCCTTATCCATCCCACCGATGAACGGAATCGGTGAGGCCTCAGTTTTTATCACAGAGATAGATATACGGTCGATCGGCGAGCAATGAGAACATGGCAGGGATGGAGGAAATGATGCGTCAACTCCAAGAAAGTATGAAACTCATGCAGCAAGACGCTGCCCGCCAGACGGAATTTGCTAAACAGCAGGCTGCGATCATGGCCCAGCAGGCTGAGCTAATCACTAAGCTGCAACAGCAAAACAGAGCATCTACTTCGCATCAAGCTCCTCTCCCACCAGGAGCTCCAGCACCTGGGCAGACACCAAATGTCTAGGAAGGTACAGACATTAGGCCGAATCGTACAATTAAAGCTCATTCGATTAAGAGGTAACGGAATGTCGATTCGAACAGGTTGTGTGAATTGCAAATAGTTATGAATCGTAGGTGAATCAGTGAATCGGTGAATCGGTGAATCGAATTGGTGAATCGTGAATCAATTCAATTTGCTAAAATCGATATTTGGCTTTCTTTTTTGAGTTTTTATTGTTGGAAAAGGGTTCATACAACCTTTTAAGGTCTCTAAGATTACTATATGTCATCTTTTGACTTTCTCTTCCTCCCTATTTACTCTCAAATACACAAACTTTAGCGGGGAAAAAAAAAAAAAACTTTCTCTCTCTACAATATTCTAGGTTTACATATTCAATTTTATCTAAATATTTGCATTTACAAAATGAATTTTTTGAAGGCATCAAGTGAGATTTTTGAAAAAGTTTGAAGATTTTGGTTTTTTAACCTTGTAAAAAGTTAAAAACATTGTTTTTGAGTTATTGTTACTTGAAAATTGAAAGTTTGTCTTTGTTTGCTTTCTTCATTAAGAACAGTTGATAATAAATAGTATCTAAAAGGGAAAAAGGTGAAGTGGTAAACATTGGAATCAATGTTAACTTCTTACTTAGACCACATGATCATCATTTAAAACAATATTTTTAGTAATTTGTGTCTAAATATTTCATATTTATTAGATATATTTAATATCTAAGTGTGTAGATATATTTTCTATATAATTAAAAAAAGGTGACCAAATCTTTACGATTCACGATTCGATTTGATTCGCGATTCGGTACAATACCATTTCGATTCACGATTCGAATCCCGATTTGACAACTATGGTCTAAAGCACCAATTAACCTACCAGACTCTCCCTTTGAGTTCAAGATAGACCATACAGCGTTGAAGTTGAGCAAGCTTGAAAAGATGTTCAAGAAATCTCAGGGAGTAAAGTCCATCCCGGACATCGAGGATGGGTATACCGATGCAGCTGTGACGCTGCCAGACAGATTCAAAATGCTACATATCGTTCACTTTGACGGCTCTGGAGACCCAAGGGTGCACCTCCACCTGTTTTCTGATATCTTGAGGCCAATGGGTTTGACCACAGCTCAGAAGTTGTCTCTCTTTGGCCGAACCATGTTTGGGATAACCACAATCTGGTATTCAAAATTGGAGGACTCTGTAAAACAGAATTGGGAAGAGCTGGCTGAGGCCTTTATTGCTCAATACTCCTACAACACACAGATCGAGGTCACAACTCGTGATCTCGAAGTCACCCGCCAAGAACCAAAGGAGGGTTTCTCAGAGTTCATGACGAGATGGAGAGCAAAGGCCTCAATGATGACTACAAGGCCTTTCGACAAAGATCAGATCAGGATGATTGTTTAGAAGTTACATGGCATGTTGTTGCAGAAAATGATCGTACTACCACTGTTTACCTTTCCAGACCTTCATGGAATGGGGATTCAAATTGAGGATGCCATCCGACAAGGGATCTTTGCAGAAAATAATGAGCCGTTGAAGAGAAATGTTGCTCGCAGTTCCAATGCTACTACTGATGGTAGTGCAGCTGTGAAATGCTTAGAAGTAGACTCTATCACCACTTCCCTCAATGGCTAAAAAACCGCCACTTCAAATCGGCCCCAAGCCCGAAAATTCCATCATCTTTACATGAGTCTTTCTCAAGCTTTGAAAAAGCTGCGAGAAAAAGGGCACCTAGAACTCCTAGAACCCCAACCCCTTTCAAATCCTCTTCTACCAAGATACGACCCAGCTAAATACTGTGCCTATCATCAACAACACGATCATGATACGAACCGTTGCATCCGCCTCTGTTATAAGATTCAGGATCTTATTGATGAAGAGACCTTAGCTCCACCCAAAGGACCTCAGGTTAGTACTGACTCGTCACCTCCCCACCTCAACCTCAACCTCATCCATACACTACCATCCACCTTCGACCCCAGCATATACATCACCTCGGCCCATCTACCCAAGCCTAAGGTGTTCATTCCAGAAAGCATGGACTTATGCATGATGGATGCACCTGGACCCCAATCATCTCAAACCCGTGAGCCCACTACTTCTGAGTTGATGAGAATGATTGAAGATCTTCAAAGAACTATGACAGATCTGGTCTCCGGGACATTGGCTCGCTCATCGACCACATCACATACCGGGAATTTCATGACAAAAGGCTCCCCAATCTTGGGACTGGCTGCATTTGAAGAAAGCCAAACCCTTGGCAAAGGGGAAGCAGGTGGTAAGAACAAGGTAGGGGCAAGCATTGGTCCCCATGAACACCTTCAATGGGCTGTTGAGGCTTTGAAGGCCGAAGGACTAAACAAACAGCAAGTGCTTGCAGTGGTTGCAAAAACTGTGGATTATACTTTTGCCACTCAAGTTGGGGGCAGTCTGAATCAAGGGACAAGCCGAGACAAGAGATGTTATACCAGAAACACCCTTTTCAGCTCCAATCCTACACTCGGAAGAGATCATCAAAAGTCAGCACCTACCGACCCCTTCGCCGGTACATCCAACACAACTAGCTCACAACCTGCCAAATACCCACCTCGGGGCCCAAGGATGTTCACCCCACTGGACATGTCTCTGTCAACGGCCCTGAGGGTCCTGATCGAAAAGGGGCATCTGAAGCCCCTGGAGCCACGGCCATTACTGAATAAACTTCATCTTTCCCACAACCCGGCGAAGTACTGTGTCTTTCATCAACAAGCTAGCCATGACACTGACATGTGTCTTCGTCTTTACCATGAAATACAAGATCTGATTGATAAAAAGGTCATCGTCGCATCAGGTCCTGCAAAGTCTATCGGCGTTGGATCTGTGAACTTGGGGGATAACGTGACCATGTGATCGGGGGATGAACCAGCTACGGGTGGCACTCGATTTACTCCAGACGTGGGAATGGCACGCATTGTTTTGAGCATTTGCGAGTGCTAGCTTTTGTGCTTTCTGACTTGGGTATTGGGTCAGTCTTTTCATTTTGTATTGAGTCAGTCTTTTCATGTTAAGTCAGTAGGGTCTGTCTGGTTGTACCGAGTCAGTCCTGTTTTGTTGAAGTCGGGTGATTTCGGGGGTGTTACCTTGGACATCACTTGCTTGTTTTGTGTTTGTCTTTTCGTTTTCTTTTGAGTCTGTTTCTACCTTGGAGCCAGTAATGCCAACAGATTTGAATGAACAACAGTGGTCTTTCATGCTTTTGTGCTTGCTTCTGCCTTGTGCTAGTTGTGCCAGAAAGTTTGAATGAAACAGCAGTACTTTTCGCCTACTTTTCTGGTCCTTGAACTCATTATAGTGACCTAAGTTTTTCAAAACTTTTTGAACATTGTGATGAAAATGAAGAGGAAGGAATTCCTTGGGATTTGCAAAATTTGATCAAACTGAGAGAAAGAGAAGCGTGCTAAGCCCTTAATGATTGAAATCATGTTTGTTAATGTGAGTACTTAGAAGGACTCTGGCTTGATCCAGATTGGTTCCACACTATCTTTAGCGCCAGCGATTAGTCGCTTTCTTAAAAAATTTGAAAAAATGTTTTGCGCAGTCCTGCGAAGACTTGTGTGGAATCGCTCTTGAGATTGTACAGCTTAGGATCGCTCTCAGCCTCGAGACTCGACCCCTCACTTTCAAACCTTGAACTTGAAATTCAGAATGTTCAACGGTCAACTACAATGTGAGACCTGTGTGGCCAGATTTGAAGTAGCCCATGAACTAGGGGCAAGGAGGTCAGAAATAATCAAAAGGAAGCTTGCGAAGCTAGATCAAAAGCCCTCGAACTAGGGGCAAAGATGTCAGATGTGCTCGAAGAGTCAAAAAAATTGGGATATTTTTCAAGCTAACAAAGATCGGCAAGAATGCCAAATCCCAGAAGGGAGGATAGAAGAAAGTATTGGTGAAGGATAACTGAGTTCCTTTCCACAACACTAGGGGCAGATTCAACCCCCCTTTGGATGGACTCCTGCATCGTTAGCAAACAGCAGCCATTCTCCTGGATTCAGATGACTTTAGGATCTCAAAACCATTTGACATGGACAAAGCTACACTTTTACCTTTGAGAGGCTCGCTGGGCCGAAAACCTAGAAGGGCGACCCAGGCAAAAATTAGAACAAGAAAAAGAAGAAAAAGAACAAAAAAAAAAAAAGAAAAAAAGAAAAATGCAAAGAATGAAGAAAAGTGAAGAAAATAAAAAGAAAAGATGAAAAAAGAAGAAAAGAAATGAAAAAAAAAGAAGAACAGAGCTCGCAAGATTGAAAACCTGGAAGGGCAGCTTTGGCAAAAGTTAGAGCTCAAAAAGAGAGGTTAAATACACGAGTGTACCTTAACCCCGAACTACGTAAGGCTTGATTCCCATCTTTGGGATACGTAGGCAACTTCACTCTAAAGTCCAACCGTAAAACACTTCAAATCCGACTGTGTCCATGTGATGGTTCTGGTCATTTTTGTCTTCTCTGTATCCGAGAATTTGGTAGTAATTGTCACTGTGAGGACTGGTTGCCATGTGCTGCGGCGCTATTCAGACTAGGGGCAACTTTCCGTCGCCATACAGTGTGCCGTGGTGCTATTCAAACAAGGGGCGACTTTCCGTTGCCATGCAGTGTCCTTCAAGCAAGGGGCAATTTTCCTTCGGATCTAAGGTTGTGTATCTGAAGAGTAGGTTCCGTGCTTGTTGAGCAGTGGTAGTTTGCAAAAATAGTTTTTGACAATTTTTACTGAGGTTGACTGATTTTCTCGAAAAGTATTCCATTTTTCAAAACTGGACCATTTCTTGGACCCAAAAAAGAAAAATTTTCAGTGCTTATAGCTTGACTTGCATGATTTTAAATCAGAAAATTGAACAAGCATGTTAATCTAACTCTCATTTTGGTCAAAATTGTTTTAGTAGAAAGCCAAAAAACAAAAAATGGTCAAAATGATGAACTAGGGGCACAGTTGAGCCAAGTGTCATGTCTTTTCCCCGTTGTCAATGCATTTGCCAGAAAGGGCACCATACTTGCCAAGAAGGGCACTCTACCTGCCAGAAAGGGGCGCAACTGAAGCTAACAATAAAGGACCGAAAAGCTCTCTCATCCTCCAAGCAGCGGGGTATCATATCAAGTGTGAAGCACGAACTGGAATGGATCAAGATATTCCACTCCCTCATCTGGACAGATCTGATCACGTCCAAACTCCCCAGCAGAGCATCGTTAACCAATGTCAGCTGCAAATTTGCTACATACCCAGTCTTAGCGCAACCCCTCTGTGGGAGGAACTCACTGGCTGTGAGCAGAAGAAAGAGAATCTAGTAGCATGCTAGGGGCAAGAGCCTGCAACTTCATGCTTACCCATCAACCACCCAGGGGAGGGATGAAAAATGAGAGATTGAAGAATAGAGAGATGTACGCTGAAAGAAAAAGTGAGAAAAAGGGTTTTTTCAGAAAAACAAAGCTTGAGGACCGAGTGATATGAGAATCACAAATGAGAAAGGGTGGGTAACAATACCTGGAGAAACTGGCTCCTCGTGCACCAAGAGGTCTCTTGCCTTTGTAACACAGCTGAGTGTGGTGTTTGGGTGTTTTTGTTTGTCTCGATTCTTGTTTTGAGTCGTTTGAGTGTCAATAGATGTGTTGAGGTTGTTTTTCCTTTGTTGAGTGGTGTTTAGGTTGTTCCACCTTTATTTTCCGTTGTTGAGTCGTTGTGGCTGTGGTCAGTTGTAGGCTCAATACCCGGTTGAGAACCCTTTTCTCATTTCAATTTCAAAAATGAATCGTTTTGTGCTCAGAGTGCCGTGCCGTTCTCCACATTTGTGCAAAACAAGATTTTGTTCTTTCAAAAATCGCAGGGTTCAACCCGGGTCATGTGGGAACAGTAAAACCAGGACCTATCTGAAGCTATGAAAGTTCCGGGCTGCAAAGCAAAAGAAAAGAGGGAAAATGTCAGGCATCTGAGTTTGTTTCAGCTTTTGCAAGTTCCGTCATTGCACCCCGTGTACTCAGAATGAGCAGTGTCTTGTATAAGCCGTGTGTTCAGAATAAACAGAATACTGTGTTATGAGCTACGTGTTCAGAATAAGCAGTGTGCTAATACGAGCTGTGTGTTCAAAGTGAACAGAATACTGTGTTGACTGTTTCACTGTTACAAGCCAGAATGGCGATCAGAAGTGCTCTCCCTGAGTACCATTCCCCGTCAGAGTAAAGCGGTTTGCCGCCACTCACTCTATGAGGTGTTTTCTAGAGTGCCGCTTTGTCTGTTTATTGCATTCCCTTAGCATCATGCTCCACATTACTTGTAACATGTACTGTATCATCGCACTTATTGCATTTATTTGCATCTTGTGTTATCTTGTATCATTTATCCTTTTACGCCGAGCTGCGTTTAGGATCGTTGTTCTTTGGGACTTTCTCAGGTGGCGCCGAGCACGTGCCTGATAGTTTGTTGGACCTCCTCTAACGATTTCAGCATGGTTTGAGTGTCCCGTTCCTTACGCGATTTCAGCGTGTTTGGAATTTATCTCAGGATGCTTGATGTGCGGGCCTGGGCGGGTTTTATCTCAGGTTGCGTCGTGTACGCACCTGGGCGGTTTGTTGTTGGACCTTCTCTCACGATTTCAACGTGGTTTGAGTGTCCCGTTCCTTACGCGATTTCAGCGTGTTTGGAATTTATCTCAGGTTGCGTCGTGTACGCACCTGAGCGGTTAGTTTGTTGGACCTCCTCTCATGATTTTAGCGTGGTTTGAGTGTCCTGTTCCTTACTCGATTTCAGCGTGTTTGGAATTTATCTCAGGATGCCTGATGTGCGGGCCTGGGCGGGTTTTATCTCAGGTTGTGTTGTGTACGCACCTGGGCGGTTTGTTGTTGGACTTCCTCTCACGATTTCAGCGTGGTTTGAGTGTCCCGTTCCTTACGCGATTTTAGTGTGTTTGGAATTTATCTCAGGTTGCGTCATGTACGCACCTGGGCGGTTTGTTGTCGGACCTCCTCTCATGATTTTAGCATGGTTTGAGTTTCCCTTCCTCACACGATTTCAGCGTGTTTGGAATTTATCTCAGGTTGCGTCATGTACGCACTTGGGCGGTTTGTTGTTGGACCTCTTCTCACGATTTCAGTGTGGTTTGAGTGTCCCGTTCCTTACGCGATTTCAGCGTGTTTGAAATTTATCTCAGGACGCCTGATGTGCGGGTCTGGGCGGGTTTTATCTCAGGTTGCGTCGTGTACGCACCTGGGTGGTTTGTTGTTGGACCTCCTCTCACGATTTCAGCGTGGTTTGAGTGTCCTGTTCCTTACGTGATTTCAGCGTGTTTGGAATTTATCCCAGGTTGCGTTGTAGACGCGCTGGGTGAATTGTTGGACCCCCTCTCACAATTTCAGCATGGTTTGAGTGTCCCGTTTCTTATGTGATTTCAGCGTGTTTGGAATTTATCTCAAGACGCCTGATATGCGGGCCTGGGCGGGTTTTATCTCAGGTTGCGTCGTGTATGCACCTGGGCGGTTTGTTGTCGGACCTCCTCTCGCGATTTCAGCGTGGTTTAAGTGTCCTGTTCCTTACGCGATTTCAGCGTGTTTGGAATTTATCTCAGGACGCCTGATGTGCGGGCCTGGGCGGGTTTTATCTCAGGTTGCGTTGTGTACGTACCTGGGCGGTTTGTTGTCAGACCTCCTCTTACGATTTCAGCGTGGTTTGAGTGTCCCGTTCCTTACGCGATTTTAGCGTGTTTGGAATTTATCTCAGGTTGCGTTGTGTACGCACCTGGGCGGTTTGTTGTCGGACCTCCTTTCATGTTTTCAGTGTGGTTTAAGTGTCCCTTTCCTCACACGATTTCAGCGTGTTTGGAATTTATCTCAGGTTGCGTCGTGTACGCACCTGGGCAGTTTGTTGTTGGACCTCCTCTCACGATTTCAGCGTGGTTTGAGTGCCCCGTTCCTTACACGATTTCAGCATGTTTGGAATTTATCTCAGGACGCCTGATGTGCGGGTTTTATCTCAGGTTGCGTCATGTACGCACCTAGGCGGTTTGTTATTGGACCTCCTCTCACGATTTCAGCGTGGTTTGAGTGTCCCGTTCCTTACGCGATTTCAGTGTGTTTGGAATTTATCCCAGGTTGCGTTGTAGACGCACTGGGCGGATTGTTGGACTTCCTTTCACGTTTTCAGCGTGGTTTGAGTGTTCGTTTCCTCACACGATTTCAGTGTGTTTGGAATTTGACTTAGGTTGCGTCGTATGTGCGCCTGATTGATTGTTTTTCCTCCTCTCATGATTCCAGCATGGTTGGAGTATTTTCCCCTTTGCATTTACCATTGCATTTTGCACGCATTGCGTTGCACTATCTTGCGCACCTTACCTATATCGCACTATTTTGTGCATTCACCCTACTCGCACTGTTTTGTACACCTTTAGCTTGCACTGTCTTGTGCACTCCCTAGTATGGGAGACCTTAAATCGTCAAGTCTAGGAGACCTTAAATCCTGCATCTTTATTCGCACTGTCTTGTGCACTCTTTGGTCTAGGAGACCTTAAATCCTCTAAAGGTGCAATTCCTTTGGTGTTTGTCATGCTCGAACGACTTCTGGTGGTCTGGTATAGCCACCTGTCTGTGTTTGCAGTGAGTTCCTAGGAGACCAACTGAGACAGTGGAAACTAGAGTTCGAATGGCTCATACCTAGAACGCAAAGGTTCGGGATTTCCGAGACTAAAGTCTGGTTTAAATACCTAGGGGTCTATCGTCGGCTTGAAATCTGTATGGCAGCCCCATAGATTGAGATAGCATGTGTATGCGCCTCAATTCTGGATACCGAATAAACCTAGTTTGTCACCTTGTTGGAGAATAGGGAAAGCTGCGACCATAGTCAGGGAGAAAAATAGTACTTGCGGTTTAACTGAGAAGAAAGGGAAGATTCCCACATCAGCATGAGGTAGGACATTGCTGAGGTAGGTCATTGCTAAATGCCCCTGTAAGGTACCTTCGCTTCCTAACTACTACATCGTCTAGTATGTCCATTGCATTGCATATAGAATACATTGCATTATAGTTTGCATGCATTTACTGCATTATCCATCTATGGCTTGCGTCTTTCTATGTTGAGCTTGGTCTGGTATGTGTTCATACTTTTTACGTCGAAGCATGGTTATGAGATTTTGTGTACGCACCTATTCCACTAATGGGATTGTGGTTTGAGGGTGACGACACCATTTCCGTGTTAGATATGGTTTGTTTGTGTCCATGCCTTTCCTAGGCAAGATATGGTTTGGCCGCGCGCCTTATCCATTGCATTCATTGCATTGTAGTGTAGTGTGTTGCATCTAGCATTTAGGATCACGATCTTTCCTCAGCAGATCATTCCTTACTTATATCATGCCACCCAATTACTTGTATCTTGTGTTCTGTCTACACACACATAGTTCTGCATGTGTACGAGCCTATTCCACTGATGTGATTGTGGTTTGAGGGTGTCGGCACCTTTTCTATGGTAGATGGATTTTGCATCTCCATCATCTTTATGATATTTATGTGGTTTTATACTGCTTGTGGTTTGATCATCTCAAATGCATTGCATATCATTTGCATTGTTTCATTACATTGCATTGCATAAATTCTAAATTTTCAAACCGGCTTCGCGTAGCGTATAAGTCCAATTTCCAAACCGGCTTCGCGAAAGCGTATAAGTTCAATTATCAAACCGGCTTCGCGCAGCGTATAAGTCCAATTTTCAAATCGGCTTCACGTAGCGTATAAGTCCAATTGTCAAAATCTTCTTGCATATCATTTTGCATTTTGCCCCCTGCCTGCGGGCATGCCTGCGGGCACATCTTTGTTTATCTCGCCTGTTTGTCTAAGTCTTCGGCCTTGTCAAAAATGGATCGTCTCTGGGCTTTGACATTCACTCTCGTCACTTATGACTTCCGAGTTCTGTCAAAGAGGGACAACTGTAGACACCCTATTTTTGACTGACCTTAAGACTCGGACGTCATCGAGTGAGTGCTCGGTGATGGTGCATATTGTGCTCGTTCTGAGGTTACAAAGTCTTGACTGAGAGCCTTGCCTCCGGACTTTGGGACTCTTTTGTGCTTCACCTCGGTTTGCGAACCAGGTTCTGTTTTCTCTTCTCGAAAGGAGGGAGAGGTCTCGTAGACCATCTCTCAATGGCCGTAGGCTATGTTTCGTGGTCGTAAGCTATTGTTCCCGTTTGGAGACCAATTTCCGGTTTTCGGAGCCGTTGGCCGTGCGCCTCGGTTCGGGACCGCTTAACTTTCTCTGTTTGCTTTGATTTTTGGCACACACCTTGTTTCCTCTCCCTAAAGGGACACTGTGGCTCGGGAAACCACCTTTGTGGTCGCACGCCACTTCCGGTGCTTGATAGTCAGTTTTCGGGTACTCGACTGCGCATTTTGACCCCCGAACCCTCGTTTTGCATCGGTGTGGGTTCATTTTTGGCATGGACCCTATTTTCATTGTTAGGAAGGTGGTACAAGGGTGAGAGACCACCTTTTCTTCTTAAAGAGCACCTTTCTCTTCCCCTCCCGATTTTCTTGTTAGAGAGCTGGTCTCCCTCACTTTTGAGCCACATTTACTGGTCCCCCACCATACCACTGGCTTTGTTTCAGTGTGGAGACCACCAATTACCCTTGGAGACCAACTTTCTCCTTGGAGACCACTTTTCTCTCTCCTCCAGCCAGTTTTCTTGTCGGGAAACTGGTCTCCCTTACTTTTGGGCCACAATTACTAGTCTCCCATATCACCACTGAGTTGTATTCACATGGGAGACCACCAATATGGGTTGCCGACCACCTAGTTTTGAGTTGGACCTTTTGACCTGGCTAGCCGACCACAAAAAGTGGCTGGCCGACCACCTGGCCTGGTCGGCCTACTCCCTCCTGTTTTGTCTTCCTGAGTTGCTTCCAATTGGGAGGCATTTGCTGCATCCTCCATACACGTGTATGGAGGATGTTTAATCTTGCTTCCAAGCTTCCAAGAGAAGCTTTAGATCTTTTTGGCTATAAGAGAGACCCTCCTCTCCACTTGCAAGGGTTGAGAAATTTTGGCTAAGGCATATACATACACCTCTTTCTATCTCTCTACATCCAAGCTCCAAAGCTCCATTGTTCTTGCACCATTGCACTACACCTCCTATCCTAACACCTCCACCATCATCCTAAGCACCTTGGAGCTGGTTTTCAGAGGTTGAAGGTTTACTATTTTGGTCCAGAAGCTACTGGCTCTTTTGACTACAAGGGTAACTCTCATTTCCCCCCCTTTTTAGCATTGTTTTGCTTCATATCTTAGCCTAGTTTGCAAGCATATTTGGGCTTTGTCATAAACTGAAAAAAGTCTTGTTTTAAGCTTCTTAACACATTTGTTTAAGACCTCTTTTCTATTGGGGGTCATCTACCCCCTTGCATGCTTCATTTCTCTTTGTTTTGAGCCATGCATTAGGGCCTTTGTGTTGAGCTTTGTTAGCCCTTTTGACCACTGAAATCCAATGGATTTTCAGTGGTTATTATGTGTTTTTGAGCATCAAAATCAGAGAGGGGTGACCCTCTCACCCCTTGTCTTGTTTTCTAGCATTATTGGCCTTACAAAGGAGCCCATATTTGCGCATTTCTTGAGCATGTTTCAGGTGATTATTTATGAGTTTTATGACCTGCATGAACTCTTTCCAGAGTTGTTTTTTCCATGTTAGGTGTCTATCTTGCATGTGTAGAATAATCCTCTTCATGGCCTTTCAAAGGAGCCTTCATTTGCATGCTTCCTAGCCTCATTTCAGGCCCTTTTAGTGAGTTTTAGGTCCCTCATTACCTTTGTCTAGAGGTGGTTTTGCCATTTTGTATGTCCATTATACATGTGTAGAATAACCCTTTTATTGGCCTTTCAAAGGGACATATCATTCTTGCATGCATTGACTGAGTTTCAGTGGGTTTTTGGTCATATTTTGGCATGGCATACTTTTGTTTTTGGTTGGTTTGGTGACCTCTCATGTGCTTCATATAGTTGCAGTGCAAATCATGGTTCACTAGCTTGTTTTGCATGATGTTTTGGCCGCCTTTCCTATCATATTTTGGCCATGCCTTAAACTGATTTTGTGCATGTTTTGGACTACCTTAGCTCTGTTTTTGGGTCTCATGGTCGAATGATGTTTGTTTTGCATGCCTGTAGTTCAATATCCATGCTTAACTTTGAGTTTTGAGGTCCATCGCATGCATATACTGAGGTGTTTTCATGTTTTGGGGTCATTGTACATCATATTTCAGAGCTTTTATGCATGCCATATTCTCATGATTTCCACTCTTTAAGTGCATTAGAGAGTCAGGCTTGTATGCCTCATTTATCGATCATTGCATGGGCTTCGTTTGAATGCATTCCGAGCCATCATTTTAGACCAATTTCCCACTGTCTTGGACCTGCCTAGGGTCTGTTTGGGGTTGGTTTTTCCATTTGTGCATTGCTTTGTGTACCTCTAGTGTAACGAACTTCACTAGTTTCGGTATTCGGGCCATTTAGCATGCATCGTGTGAAGTGTTTGCATGATTCGGGACCATTGTGTATCATATTTCAGAGCTGGATCATGTGCCATTCTATGCCATATTTCATCATTTGCCATGCTTTGTTAGAGTTGCATGTTGTGCCTTAGGATCGGTCCTTTGCATCCGTGCATGTTTGCATGTTTCTTGTTGCCTCATTTTCATGGCCACTGATTTGAGTGTGGCTGAGGTCCACTCATATTGGTTTAAGTTCACCTTGCATTGTGTATGCCATTTGGTTCATGTTGTTGTATATTTGACCATCGCATTGTGTATGCTTTGATTATGCCTTTGTGTATGTCCATCTTCGTATGTGTGCATTGTGTATGCCATATAGCTCATGTGCATTGTGTATGCCCTTTTAGTCCATAGTATTGCATATGCTAGGTTGCATGTGTGCATATCATCCCTCGCATGCTAGCATGATTAAGTTGCATTGCATTTAGGGTTGCATGTTAGTCGCATTGTGTATGCCATCTCATTGCATTGTGTTTGGAGTAGGGTTAGTCAAAACACGGGAAACTAGGGGCGTTTCATACTCAAAGTGACGAAATGTGTCTCAATTTTCAGTCGCCGACCCTCTTGACTAACACATGATGGAGTTTAGGCATTTATGTGTTCATATGTGCATTCATTTCATATCAAGTTGTGCAATTCGATTCCTCGGCCATCATGCATTGAGATGCGTGATTGGTAGCCCGAGGGTCGAAAACGACACTCCCTTGAGCTTGTGCAATGATGGGAGAGTGGTCGTGCACACATTTGTTGAAAATACCTTGCCATGCTTCCCTATTGCTTTGTGTTGCAGAAAACCAGAATCTAGGGGTAGAAAGTGGTCGGCCGACCAGGTTTTTTGGCAGGCCGACCACCCTTTTTGGTCTCTACCACAAAGGGGTGGTCGGCAGTTGGTCTCCATAGCCAAGGGCTGGTCGACAGCCTTCCCACAACCTTCTAGAGTGGAGTTTCAGCCTCTTGGAGCTCTGTGCAAGTTTCTGAAATTAATTGCAAACAAAGGCGAGTCGGGGGGCATTGCGATGGATTTCCCGACAAAGGCGATTCGAGCATGCATGCATCCATTGTCCTCTAAAACAGAGCCGAGGCAGTCACATTCATTTAGTTTACATGCTTACTTAGCTAGTTTGTTAATTAGTTAATGTCGTGTAATAATTAGCTGTAGTTCATTATTCATTCAGTTGTGTATTATTTATTCGGACCCTCCGCGAGAGGGCGAACTTTGTACTAAGTGTGTGTGTGTGTGTGATGTATGTCTTCCAACCCCACGTCTTTCTCCCTTTTATTTACCAGCTTATGATGGTTAGTTTTAGGGCATGTTTCAATTAGCATCTATATGTTCGCATGTTTGCATCCATTTATCCGTCTTGCATGCACCGGGCTCGGTGTATCATACTAACTGCATTGTATTTCAATTCCGAGTCGAATACGTGTATCAGTTGTTGCATCTCATATGCCATCTTAGAATAGCCGAGCCTATTGTAGTTGCATTTTTGCATGTATTGCATTAGGCATCCTTAGCATAGTTAGGATTCATGCATGACTTCTAATTAGCTTCTGCTTTGGCTCGGAGTACTCGTTAAGTGTTTATGCTTTAGCATCCTTGCATACGTGTGAGTGATTGCCATGATAGCATGCTTGCCATAAGGATATGTGCTAATTTGATATAACTACCTGAATGCCTGTGGGTGAAGGTTGGGTTGCTTGAGTTGGAATAATTCGTCAAAACCCGTGTTTTAGCCTACTTGCGAGTAGCAAACTTCAATCCATTTTCAAAACAAACGGATATGAGATGCTTTGTTCCAACTTAAGCAATCCAGTCTATACTTGTTTTGCTGTGCGCATCACATAGTAATTCTAAGCTAATAAACCGGAATAAGAGCACATGTGTTTTCAAAAACTTGATATCATGGTTAGTAGAGGCCGATCTTTGATCAGGAAAGCGGGGGTGCTCACGAAGTGACCTTCCCCAATCGTACCCAAGTTCCCGAGCCGAGGCAACTTTGGTGATGACGGACACGTGGCCTTAGGCACGAGTCAGGGTTTTCTAAATTCTCCCAAAATAAAATATTTAGGTGGTGACTCTGTATCTGGCAAAGCAGTCCATGTTTGGCACTTCTTTCTAAAAATCAGTTTTTCAAAACGATTTGCCGGATTTGGACTCTTTGATGATTCATCGGTCTTGTATTGCACTCTACGAGATTAGATACAGGACTGTGACACATTGAGTTCGAACCGTAGTGAGCCCCAAATGAACAAAACGGGATTCCCTCATGGGACGTTCGGGGACGTCTACAACACCGCACAGAGAATTGCACGCCGTGGAGATAGCATTTGGAGGAGTTAGTGGCAGATGGGCACCTGGACCAGTACATAGAAGGAAGGACACAACCGACCCCCCAGAACAACGACAACCCAAACGGAATGCCGATCAACGCCCACCTCAAGGCGTGATTAACTGAGTGGGTGTGTGAGCTCAGGGGAATGATAAAAAAGGCTGAGCACTTAAGGGAGGTATTAAGTGCACAACCTACCATCAAAAAGGGGAGAACAAAGGCCACAAATGTCATATCTTTTTCAGACAAAGATTTAGCAAGGATATACTGCCTTCACAATGATGCATTGGTTGTCACTCTACGCGTCAAAAATTTCGATATCAAACGGATTTTGATCAACCAAGGAAGCTCGTGTGAGATAATGTATTACGAAACCTTCAAACAATTGAAATTGGAGGACAAAGACTTGGCGCCTAGAAGATCTCCCCTAATCGGATTCAACTCAATGCCAGAGTGGCCAGTGGGCAAGATAATCCTCCTAGTCAGAGCAGGCAACATGACGAAACAAGTGAAATTCTAGATATTGAAAGTCCCTTCCACTTACAACATAATCTTGGGAAGGACATGGCTGCATGCCATGCGATCGGTAGCATCAACCTACCATCAAGTATTGCGGTTCCCTAACGAAGTCGGAGTAATTGAAGAGATCTTTGGAGACCAAATTATGTCCAAACAATGCTTCGTCACAGTAAATGGCAGCCGCGCTGCCAAAGGATATGTACAGATGGTGGAAGAACCTAAGAGCAATGAACTGTTTGTGGATGTTGGCAAGGCAGCTGAACAGAAGGCGGTGGAAGACTTGGTATAGGTAAGGATAGATGAAAAAGACCCAGAAAAGTTCTTTTTGCTTAGCTCGCCTTTGTCCAGCACTGGAAGGATAGAGGTCATGGAATTCTTAACCTCTAACATCGAAGTGTTTGCCTGGACACCGTATGACATGCCTGGCATTGACCCAAACTTCATCTGTCACCAACTGAACGTCCACTCAACTGCCAGACCAATTATACAGCGCACTTGCAGATTAGCACTCCACCATGCCGAGATAGTGGCGGAAGAAGTGGGAAACTTACTGGAGGCAAGAGCTATCAGAGAAGTGCACTATCCCAGGTGGATCTCCAATACCGTAGTAGTGCCAAAGAAGAATGGAAAATGGCATGTCCGCGTGGATTACAAAACAGTCAACAAGGCATGCCCAAAGGATAGCTTTCTCGTCCCACAAATAGACCAACTGGTAGATCTAACGGCAGGACACAACCAGCTTAGTTTTCTTGATGCGTATAGAGGTTACCATCAGATCGCTATGTATGAGCCAGACCAGGAGGTCACATCTTTTACAACTCCTAGAGGGTTGTATTGTTACATGGTCATGCCCTTTGGCCTAAAAAACGTAGGGGCAACATTCCAACGGATGGTCACCAAGATGTTTGAACTATTGTTAGGCAGAACAATAGAGGCTTACATCAACGACATGGTGTTCTAGAGCAAGGATGAGAAGGACCATCTCAGGGACTTAGATGAAATGTTCGAGATTCTGAAGAAGAACAAATTGCGCCTAAATGCATCCAAGTGTGCGTTTGGCGTAGGATCGAGCAAATTCCTAGGCTTCCTGGTGACTAACCGGGGTATAAAGGCAGACCCCTCTCAGATCAAAGCAATCCAGGATCTAGAGAGGCCCAACTCAGTAAAAGAAGTGCAAAGATCTCATCGCATGGTAGTGCGGCCAACCGGTTCATATAAGTCGTTAGACAGATGTCGACCATTTTTTCAAGCATTAAAGGCCAAGTTTGAGTGGGACGAAGAATGCGACCGCACCCTAAAAAGCTTGAAAGTGTACATGTCTTCTCCACCGTTGCTAGTAACCCCAATACCAGGAGAAGAGCTCTTTTTGTACCTGGCAGTCTCACAGTACGCAATCAGTGCAATGTTGGTCAGAGCGGACGGAATCCAACACCTGCCCATCTTTTGTGTTAGCAAGACTTTGCTGGGCACAGAAACCAGGTACTTACCATTGGAAAAATTGGCCTTAGCTTTAATGATGGCCTCAAGGAAGCTATCGCATTACTTTCACGCCCACACCATAATTGTTTGAGAGGGCAAACTTTTTTGGGCGAATCTTGAAGTGGGCGATGGAATTGGGACATTTTGATATCAAGTTGCAGCCTAGAACCGCTATAAAATCCTAAGCTTTGGCAGACTTTGTGGCAGAGTTCACACCAGGAAGTCATCACATCTGCCCAGTTGACTTGACGGGCACAACCGAAATGGGGATGGAAAGTGCCGCAGGAAATACACAACCTTTGATACAGGATGCCCAGCCACATCCCAAAACAGACTGGAGCGAAGAAAGAGAGGAAGAAGCAAACCATGCTACACCAAGCAAAGACTCATCAACAAGTAAAAACTTGGTACAATCAGATAGTGAGGGGCAAACGGTAAGTGTGGACTTTGAAGAAAATACCAACAATACTCATGACCCCAAGGCATCATCCGATCCCTCCACTTGCTGGAAGCTGTTCGTTGGAGAGATGTAGAAGCTCTTCGTGGATAGAGCGTCCAACAGGCACGGTGCAGGACTTGGCATAATCCTTATCTCACCGGATGGCCTAATAGTGGAACAAGCAATCAACCTTGGCTTCCCAGCATCAAACAACGAAGCGGAGTATGAAGCGCTTCTGGCAAGACTAAAATCAACACTCTACATGAAGGCCACCGAGCTAATGGTTTACAGTGACTCACAGCTGGTGGTAAACCAAATTTCAGGTGACTTCGAGGCAAAGGATGAAAGGATGGCTAAGTACTAAGAGTTAGTCAGAAAAGAGATCGTGAAATTTGAAGTAATACGGATAGAGTAGATCGGCAGGGAAGAAAACAGTAGAGCAGACGAACTAGCAGGCTTTGCTTCAATGGCAGATACATCCATCCCACATCCGTTATTGATTGACTACTTACCAAAACCAAGCATTGAAGAACCCGAAGCAGCTGAGGTATGTTGCACCAAATTAGGCCTTTCATAGATGGATCCCATTATAATGTTCTTAAAAGACGGCGTCTTACCCGAAGAGAAGAAAGAAGCCAACAAGATTAGAGCAAAGTCGTAGCGATTTTGGCTCTCCCCATCAATGGCCTTGTACAAAAAATCCTTCACAGGACCTTATCTAAAATGTGTTCATCCGAACAAGGTCGAAGCATTTTTGTTCAAGATACATGAAGGCGTATGCCTAAGTCACTAAGGAGGAAGATCATTGGTTTACAGAGCAATTTCGCAAAGATATTGGTGGCCATACGTGCAAGCAGATTCAGAGAAGTATGTCAAGAAGTGCGAGAAATGTCAGAATTTCACACACTAAATACATCAACCAGCCAGAGAGCTTCTACCATTAACTAGGCCATGGCCCTTCGCAATGTGGGGCTTGAACATAGTAGGACCACTTCCAACAGCACCCAGCAACAGAAAGTTCTTTCTTGCAGCAACAGACTACTTCACAAAGTGGGTGGAGGCAGAAGCACTCGCATCAATAAAAGAGAAAGATGTGAAGAAGTTCGTCTGGCAGAATATCATCACTCGATTTAGCATATCCAAGGCTCTAATATCAGACAATGGCACTCAGTTCGATGACAAAATTTTTAGAGGCTTTTGTGAAGAGTACAAGATAGAATTCTACAATTTTACACCAGCATACCCCCAAGCAAATGGCCAAGCGGAAGCATCAAACAAAGTCGTCTTGCATGGATTGAAGAAAAGGTTGGAGAAAGCAAAAGGCAAGTGGGCTGAGGAACTCCCTCACGTTTTATGGGCTTATCGTACCACAACTCGGCGGTCAACTGGAGAAACACCTTTTTCCTTCGCTTATGGCATGGAAGCAGTAATCCCACTGGAAGTCGGCCTCCCCACAATCAGAAGTGAAAATTTTGATCCAGACTTAAATGAAGAAGCCATAGCATTGGAGCTCGACCTTGTAGAAGAAAGAAGAGAAAGAGCACTGGTCTACATCGCTTCATATCAGCAAGAGTTATCCATAAAATATAACAAGACAGTACATCCAAGGCAATTCAAAATTGGAGATTGGGTACTGCGCAAAGTAATGGGAAATACTCTAGTACCCGGAGACGGCAAGTTAGGGCCTAATTGGGAAGGACCATACAAAGTGGTTGGATTAGTAGGAAAAGGGGCATACCACTTGGAAGATGGAGACAACAAGGCCATTCCCAGGCCATGGAACATGGCCAATCTCAAATTATTTTATTTTTAGATTTCCTTTAAACGTACTTGTAGTTTTTTTTTTTTTTCAATAAAATAAGTAGTTTCCTTTTCAGCATAAATAGTTTTCTTCTGTAAAAGTAATTTTAGTGAGCTAGGGGCATAGAAAGCAAAGTTGGCCGGAATAACCAACTTTGCGCTCTCTTCAGCTGAGATCAGGATCTAGGCTGAAGAAGTTTGGCTGGAAAAACCAAATACTTTGGTTCTAAGTTAGCAAGAATAACCAACTTTGAGCCCTCTTCAGCTAAATCAGGATCTAGGCTGAAGAAGTTTGGCTGGAAAAACCAAACACTCTGGTTCTAAGTTGGCAGGAATAACCAACTTTGAGCCCTCTTCAGCTAGATTAGGATCTAGGCTGAAGAAGTTTGGCTGGAAAAACCAAACACTCTGGTTCTAAGTTGGTAAGAATAACCAACTTTGAGCCCTCTTCAACTAGATTAGGATCTAGGCTGAAGAAGTTTTGCTAGAAAAACCAAACACTCTGGTTCTAAGTTGGCAGGAATAACCAACTTTAAGCCCTCTTCAGCTAGATCAGGATCTAGGCTGAAGAAGTTTGGTGGGAAAAACCAAATACTCTGGCTCTAAGTTGGTAGGAATAACCAACTTTAAGCCCTCTTCAGCTAGATCATGATCTAGGCTGAAGAGGTTGACTGGAAAAACCAATACTTAGTACTCTTCAGCTGAGGTAACGATCCAAGTTAAAGAGTGGTTGGCTGGAAAAACCAACACTTAGTACTCTTTAGTCGAGGTAAGGATCCAGGCTAAAGAGTGGTTGGCTGGAAAAACCAAACTTAGTACTCTTCAGCCAAGGTAAGGGTCTAGGCTGAAGAGTGGTTGGTTGGAAAAACCAACACTGAGCACTCTTCAGCTGAGATAGGGATTCAGGCTAAAGAGTGGTTGGCAGGAATAACAACTTTTTGTGATCTTCAGCCGAGGTAAAAACCTAGGCTAAAGAGGTTGGCAGGTATGACCAGATAGATTTCAAGGTTAAGACTGAGATAGGTATCTCGGCCAGAAAATATTATACTTCATTCAGATTACAGTTGGAAAATAAATGCAAGCATGGTATAAACCGAACAAACAGTTGAAACAAAAAGAAGCTTTCATTCAAAGTTCAAGTCAAAGGTACAAAAGGTGGGCCTCAGCCCGGTTACAAAATTTTTCAAGGAAAAGAAAAAAATCAAGAAAAAAGGTCGCCAAGATCCGCATCCAGATCAACTCGAAGCCCAGTTTCAGCAGGTAGCTCGGTCACGTTGTCAACCAAGTCTTCCACCGGTGGCTCCACCCGAGCTGACTGAACAATAGGATCATCGACGACGGCTGGGGCATTGTGGGCTCAGATTCTTCTGTTTCTTCCCCTTCTTGAAGAAATTTTTGTTAAATGGCAGCAGCATACTCCACCATATAGCTCGGTATGTAATGAGGAGGAGGGTTGAGAAAGACCTCGGTCTCTTGGCTATGACCGAGCTGCACCACAGCCGCCTTCCATCCACATTTAAAGAATATATCTTTCGCTGCTTCGCATTGTTGGATGTAAGTGGCCTCCCTCTTCTTGTAACCCCGGTCTTCGGCGCCTTCCACGCTCTTCTCCAACTGGGCAATCTCAGCATTCTTCTTTCCCTCGAGCTTGGCCAGCTCGCGCAGATATTTGTTTTTCAGCACGGCCGCAACCTTTTGCTTATCTGCTTTAGCCGAGCTGACAAGACCGGTCAAGCGGGCCACCTCGGTATATAGCTCGGCCATTTTCTTCTTGGTCTCCTCTAGCTCGGCTGATTTGGCCTTGGTCTTAGCCACGGCCTGTCGGGTGGTTTTTCGAAGCTTCAACACGCGCTTATGAGCGACGTGGTTCTTCTGTAAGGCCTGTAAAAGAAGAGAAACAATTTTGATCTGAACCGAATGAAAAGATGCAGAAATTAGGAGAAGGAAAATGAGAACTTACCAACACCATTGATTTTGTTGCCCAGCGAATGGCCTTTAGCTCGGTGAGATGATTGTGGTGCTCCATATCGGTTGGAAGGCAGACGCTCTTGGCAAGATTAAAGGCCAGTGAATGGTCTTTTTTTGCGACCACTGAATCGGAGTCAGTGATAGCACGGTTCTTGTAGGTGATCTTTGGCACCCACTCAGAGCAGGTAGCTCGATCAGAGCACTCCGGTTGTGGGCTCGGTGGTGTGGTTTGGGGAAGGATGGTTTCATCTTCGTCGACAAGGCGTAGCTCGATTATGGAAGTCCGAGCACGCTTGCTTAGCCGAGATGATGACGGTTGAGAGGTGGGAAGCGCTTCGCTTTGTTTGGCTTGTGGTACCTCTACCGGTTTGTTTCAAAGGATAAGAGCTTTATCGCTTCTTTGGCCATCTCTTGTTTTGCAGTCAATAAAATAAGATTGATCTGTGGGAGGGTTGGATCAGGTTCAGGAGAGGGGTCCAAGAGAAAGTCTATCACCCTGGTCTTTCTCCTGCTGCTGTATCTATAGGTCGGCTAGAAGTTGAGTAGCTCGGCCCAACTTCGATTAGGATATCTTAGTGCGGCGCGGAGGGCGTCAAGATTGGGGTAGTTGTACAGCGACTTTAAATGATTCAAGTCTGCATGAAGGAAAAAAGCAACGGTTAGTACGGTTGAAATGAGAACAACGAAGTAAAGAGAACACAAAACTAAGCCGAGGTAATTATACCGGCAACTCCTTTATTCCAGTTAATCCGGTCTCCTGGTATTTGGGCTTCCTGATCTTCGAAGTTACCAAAGACCCAGAAAAAATCATCATCGTTTACATCTTTATTTGGGGTGTTTTTTATTATTTTCTCTCAGAGGCGTCTTATTCTTAGATAATATACCCAGCCGTCTTCGTTTTGACCTAATGAATATTGGTGGAATAATTCGACCAGACCGAGGTTAAGGCCAAGTCGGCGGTTTAGCTCGACAAGTCCATTTATTATCCTATACGAATTTGTGGAAAGCTGGGTAGGGCAGAGATTTGTTTGTCTGAGGAATTCACAGAGAAGAGGATGAACTGGGAATCGGAGTCCGACTTCTACAATGGATATGACGTTGAAAGGGAAGAAGCCCGGTTTTCCCCAAGGAATGGTGTCTAGTTTGGCTAAACTAAGGTGGACATCATCGGGGATGTTGTAGTCCTTGCGGAATTCGACAATAGCCCCTGGGGAGTTTACTAAAAATCTATACTTCCCCATGTGGACTTAAATTATGTATAATTTAGCTGGAGTATTGGCTCGGTGGTGAGATAACGCTGAGTAGCTCGGTTGAGAGTTCAAGGGAGTGCCTGGCCAACCTAAGTCTGCAATGTGAAAAAGAAAGATATTAAGCACAGATCGTTGGACCGTGCTAAAAGAAACAAAGGTAAAATAAATAGAGTCCTAGCTCGGCTATGTGGGATAGTATCCATTCTTAGCTCGGTTTGAGCGATGGACTTTAGCCTGGTTGAAGCTTATGGTGCAGCATTCTTAGTTCGGTTTTGACTAAGTCAGGTGTAGCACGTCCGGCGGAGGGACCTCGGCTACAGTTCGGACTCGATTTGTGTCGCGGTTCTAAATCTGAACCAAAGAGTCCAACTCTGGCAAATCGTTTTGAAGAAAAACAGATTTTTGAAAAGTAGTGCCAAACATGGACTGCTTTGCCAGATTAGAGAGTCGCCACCTAAATATTTTAAAATGGGGAAATTTAGGAAACCCTGACTCGGTGCCGAAGGCCACATGTCCGTCATCACCAAAGTGGTCTTGGCTCGGGAGCTTGGGTACGATCGGGGAAGGTCAGCTATGAGCACCCCCTTTCGCCCGGTCCGAAGACCGGCCTCTACTAACCGTGATATCCGTTTTTGAAAACTTTATGTGTTCTTGTTCCGATTATTAGCCTAGAATTTACTATGTGATGCGCACAACACAAAAGTATAGACTAGATCGCCTAACTTGGAAATAAACATTGCATATCCGTTTTGTCTCGAAAAACGTGCCAGTTTTGCTACTCGCAAGTAGGCTAAAATTCGGATTTCAACGAGTTGTTCCAACCCAGGCAATCCAACCTCCACCCACAGGCATTCAAACAGTTTATCATGTAAGCACTTAGCCGCATGGCAAGCATACTGTCATGGTAAACATTCACACGCATGCGATATGCTAAAGCCATAAAAACTTACATCGTACTCCGTGCCAAAACAGTAAACTAGTTAGCCAACATGCATGACCTAGTTCATGTTAAGTGGCTAATGCATCACACGCAGAGATGTAATCTAGAGTAGGCTCGGCTAACCCTAAACATGGCACATGAGATGTAACAACTATCACGTATTTAATTTGGAATTGAAATACAATGCAGTTTGTATGATGTGCCGAGCCCGATGCGTGTAAACAAATGCATGGATGCACGCATGCATTGCATAAGGTATGCTAAAATAAACGTGCCCTAATCTACCATCGAAAGCGGGTAAATAAAAGGGATAGAAAGAAATGGGGATTGGAAGACATACACCCACTCACACACACTTATTACATTTTTGCCCTCACTCGGAGGGACCAAAATAATAATACAGATTAACTACACAAGCTAATTAAATATTACAAATTGACTAAATTAATTAAACAGATTAATTAATCTAATTAAAGCAGTAAAACGCCTCGGGATGAGGGCCGGATGCAGCGCGCGCTTGAAATCAGCTCGGAACCGCACTGTCATGCAAGTGTGCCTCTGTTTTCCCTGCTATCCTTCTCAGAAAATTGTCAAAGTCCCAGGAGTGTCTCTCAGGACATTGGAGAGTACCACCGGCTAGAGCAGAGAACCACCGGCTAAAGGGTATGGCCACCGGCACTAAATGAAGCTATCGGCTGCCAATTGTCACGTCGGCCTACTAAACAAAGGCGGTCGGCACAAAATTCTGCCGAACTGCAGACCACAAAGAGAGGACAACAAAATGCATGGCGCAGTGATTCAAGGTATTTATGCACTACACACACCTCTTATCATGTTATTGGTTCAAAGGGTCATGTGCCTCGATTCTGACCACCAATCGCAAGATTTCCATGCGTGATGGCCCTAAGAACCATGGATGCAACTTTACTTTCAAATGCATGCAAATCACATAGGCATAAAAGGGGTACCAAACCTCTATCAAACCCACTTCAAGAGGCTTGGCATACATGTCAATGTGGTGCAATCCTAAGCATGTTATCTAGGATGCAAGATGGACAATGTGATACACTTATGCAATCATTCGAACAAGCGCACAAGTCAAGCATGCGAACCACATGAGGGATGGACTTATACATGATCTAGGCAACCCTAATAGGCCTAAATCAGTAACCAAAATGCCTACAATTGGGGACTAAACACACACACACATGCACATGTTAAGGTACCAAACCCAAGGCATAACAAACAACATTCAAGCACACTTGAAATGAGTTAAACATGGACAATTGATATGCACATAAAGTTCTGAAAATCATACAAAATGTGATGCCAAAACATGCAACAAAGCAAGCCAAACAAAGCATGCCAATGGTCCAAGTCTTGGAACAAGCCAATGAGGCATTGAACTACACTTATGCAAAGCAATTATGGCATGCATTAAACAACCCAAAACAGAGTTTTAGCATATCAAATTAGGCCCAAAGGACCACTTAGATGGCATCTAAGAAGCTTGAAATCAAGAGCATGCAACATGACCAAAACATGGAGCATTTAACATTAGCTTAAGAAGTCACAAAGAGGCATGCAATGTAAACGTACAAGCACTTCTAGGGGACTGAAATAGCATGCTAGGTGGTTCCAAACCATCAAAACAAGGGAAGCAAAGCATGCTACACACTCGTGCTCTTAAGGCCAACAAGCCAAATACAAAGAGGCTACAAAATACATGCTAAGATTGACCAAAGCAACCATGGACAGAGCTAAAGCATGGTAAAATAAGCTTACAAGTTTCATGGATCTAAGCCTAAAACATGCTAGAAATGAAGGCACACTACCTAGACATATTAAGGCATCAAAAGGCATTACAAGGCAACCATGCTAAGCATGCATGAGGGACCTAAACAACCTTGAAAACATGTTATATCACGGTAATATAAGCATGGAAAACAAGCCAAACATGCTCAACACACACTCAAGCATAGATTCACTTAAGAGACCAAAACATGCCCTTTTCAAGGACATCAAGGAGAGGGGGTGACCCTCCCCTTCCTAGGACTTTGAGGCACCATCTCCACCACTGAAATCCCTCAAGATTTCAGTGGTGGAGAGGTCCAAGCATGACAGTCCCGGATCTCCACAAAATAGCACAAAAAGTGCCCTTTTCAAGGCCTAAGGGTGGTCAAACCTACCCAAACCACTAAACACTCTTAATATACAATGAAGAGGGTTAAAAAACAAAACTTTTTTGTGCCAAACACTAAGCTCAAAAACTGTTTTAAAGCAAGCAAAAATAGATTGCAAGAATGGGGTAAATAAAGTAAGTTTCTTACCCTCGAAGGTTTTCTTCACAAGGGTTGAAGTGTTGATTTCCTTGAGTACCAAACCAACTCCAAAGCTTCAAAACAAACCTCTGGACCCTCAAGAACCAAAGGAAGGTGAAACACTAGGTGCTTGTGTGCTAAAGTGTGAACTAAAGCACCTAGTGTACTAAATAAGCAAGGAAAAGAGAGATAGGATAGATATAGAATTTCTAACCTAAAACCAGAGCTCAACCTTCTCCTAAAATGTCTAACTCTCTGATTTTTGCTAACCCTTGAGCCAAGAGAAGAGCCTTCTCTTTATAGGCAATAAAGACTTACAAACTAAGTCATTCATAGTTCATCCCTCCATACACGTGTATGGAGGAAACAAGAGCTAAACAAATTGCCTAAAAATATCTCAAAAAGCAAATTAGAAAGTGATTACCGGGCAAAATGGTCATTTTGCCAAAAAGGGTGCCGACCGGCACAATATAGTGCCGGTGGCAACTACAGCCAGCCGGTGGCCTCTAGCCACAGCCGGTGGTGTGTGGGGATGCCTCAAAAAGCATTCCCTGCCCCTCCAAGGCAAAACACAAGTGTTTGGTGCAAAACCAAACACAAATGGTCGAGTTCGGAGGTCCTGAGGCAGGGCGCGTAGCCGAGAACTCCGGGAACTCTACACAAACACAAGCATGGATAATCACCGAGTGTTCAAGCGGTGACGTCCAAGTCTTGAGGACGGTCAAAAATGGGGTGTCTACATCAGGGAGCTGGTTTGGCCCCGAGTTATAGCTTGGTCGGTGGTTGAAGCTTTCTAGCGCGGTATTGCAAGCCTAGTATAGTTCGCTGGCTCGGCTAAATGAGACTAAAGGTTTGGCACGTAATTTTAGTTCGGTCAGTTGAAGAAATTATCTAGTTTGGCATGAAGTTTCAGTTCGGTTATTGAAGAAGTTATCTAGTTTGGCTGGCTACGTACCTAAAGAATTTCCTAGTTCGGTTGTATCTAAGCCTAGAGTTGCCCAAACAGGTTTTTTAGCCCGGTTACACCACGATTCTAGATTCAAACTTCATATGTTTTGAATCCAGAGGGTGTGTTCTTAAGCACGAGCCTGTGGATTGGGGGTTTGGTTTATTGGTACTGTCTGTTCTTGCCAATTTAATCAAAACTACAAAGCATGTTTTGCAGAGTATATGAATATATGCATCTATACTACATGTATTCATGAAATGAACAGAAAAAATAAAGGATTTGAGTCACTTACAGTTTTGGAAAAAGAGGGTAAGGCTCCAGATGATAAAGATGCCAGACGAGAGCACGAGCTTTGCAGGAATAGTGTTGAGGAAAAATGGAGGCTCGGAAGGTAGAGAGAGAAGATGATGAATAGTGGTATGGATGGTTTGAAGAATAGGGTTTTTTATGAAGAATGAGAAATTGGGCGGGACTGTTCAAATTTTGCGAAGTACGAAGACGGCATGGCAGCTATATTTGACCAATAGAAGCTAGCCACGTGTCCAAGAGAATAGAAAGCGAATCAGTTACAGTGACTGAAAAGACGTTTTGACCGGACAAATTAGTAGCTCGGTGTCAATTTAGCTCGGTTGAAAGGCTAAAAGTTTTAGCTCGGCTGGTAATATGTAATCCCAATCATGCTGCGCAGATGGAATTAAGGGGCAATTGAGAGGGAAGTTTTTATATGCACTAGGGCCGAGCTAGGCCGAGGCGCGGTAATGGGCCGCGGTAAAAAGGGCTGACTGAAAGAACCTTGCAGTTAGCCCGGTCCAGTTGTGGTTGTGGTTACCGCGGTCGATATGGTGATATTTAGCTCGGTCATGGTGTTCAGAACTGAGGCAGATGGGCGTCTTATGGTGGACCTTACTCCCGTTAGCTCGGTCAAAGCTTACTGCGGTTAGCTCGGTTTCAACATTCAAAATTGAGGTATAAGCAATGAAGGGGAGAATCGAGCTAGCTGGAGCTCGGTCATTTCTGCCGCTTTAGTATGGCCATGTTAGCTCGGTCGTTTTGTCATACTACCGAGGTAAAACCATCTCACTTGGTTTAAGCAGTGAGGGGGGTGTTGAAGGATAAGCATTATCTTTCAGGAATGTGATTCCTAGGAGGACTCTACATGAAGGAATAAGAGTCCTACTAGGATTGTGCCACACGGAACCTATAAAAGCTCATAACAGAACCTATAAAAGAGGTAACACAACTTTGATTCTCGAATACACAGAGTTTTTGTCTATTTGTCTATTTTGCTAACTTAGGCATTAGAGAGGTATCCGGCACACACCCACTGGCTAGCTTACGTTTGTGTTTTCAAGGAGTAAAGTGACGACGTTTGGAGGAGCGCAGACTTGATCAACAGGATTATACGAGAAGATTATTTCTTGCTCGTACACTATGTAAAGTTATTGTCAGAACTATATAATTAATTAGAAATAAATGGAAAATATATAATTGAATAATTTTAGGGACACTTAATTTAGGAAGATTTGTAACTTTAAAAAAAACATATACATATACATATACATAAGAAGCCCAAATCCACTCACGAAACCCCAAAACCCAAAACTAAAACCCCAAAACCCCTCACAATAATAGAAAATAGCAATTGTAACCATACATCAAACCATCCAATTCCACCTCCCAAACATATATATAACCATAGAAAGACAAAGAAACCTTCTTTATGTTTTCCAGAAATAATAGCTACTTCCTAATATAGTCTGGTTACTACATACTTTTGTACAGTCATTTTTCAACTAGAAATTAACAATGTTGAACAAGTGAATTTTTATCATTATTGCTGTTATTGTAAGTAAGCTAGCACAATTATTTATTTTAAAGCATTGAGCTTGAGGTTATTGATCAATCCCTATAACCCACAAAAAAGGACAAGGTCTACCAAGAAGCACTTTGCAGTCCCAAAAATATATATCACAAGCATGGTATAAATAATTTGACAATATTAGCAAAGGAGTGCAAGCTGCAGATAGAATCCTACCTAGGCCTCCTATCCCAGATGCCTCAACATTCATAAAAGCTCCAATTGTGTCACGCCATTTATGTGATGTCATGAAGCCATGTGAACCCTGAAATATTGGAGACCGTTAACAAGTTCAATGATTATTAGCTGGAGAACACAACACTAGATTCCTATTAGCTTAAAATAGGCAATTGTGCAAAATAATACATTACCATTTACAACATTTGCCATTTGCAGTCTATATCATACATTTTAAAACAACAGTGGCTTATCCAAAGAAATAAATAAATAAACAATAGTGGTAAACAAATCATGATCTGCCAAAATGAGTAGTCACAGCACACAAGTCATGATGGGCCTATTGACTTTCTGCACATGCTTCCATTCTAGTAAAAAAGTAGTTACTCAACATTAAAATATATATGATCAAAAAGACATTAAAATATATTAGCAATCAAAACCAACAAAGAATATGCAATGTGAGCAAAACTATCCTATTTTTCACTTCGTCCACTCCGCCTAAAGTGTACAAATAACCCCATTTAAAGTGCATGCAATGTTGGGATTGAAATTAAATGCAAGGAAAGGAAGAGGAATAAAATAATTACACATTTATGTAAATAAAGATATACATTGAAATGGATTAACTTTGCAAAATATCAAGCCAGAATGCAAACCATAATCTTCATCCCTCTAACTCTCTCTATGTTTTGAGGAAAAATATTGACAAACAAAAAAGATGATTAATAATGGAAAGAAAAATAAAGGAAATCTAAAAGTTGTGTTACAAATGGCAAATCTCAAAGGTGACCAGATTGCGATAGAGTACAAATTCATTTCCGTAAAACCACTTTGCCTTGCTTTAATAACTTTTAGATCCATAGGAGAAAAACAAAGTACTGTTTAAAACATAACCAAATGCAACATAAATTTTGGGCATCATACTTACACAAACTTTAAATTCTTTCCAGTTATGTCATTTGGAATTTCTCCCACTAACCTGTTAAAACTGACATCCCTGTATATATATATATATATATATAGAGGGAGAGAGAGAGAGAGAGAGAGAGAGAGAGAGGACAGATCGTCGAGGCAGACAACATTGAAGGGTTGAACACGGTGGTAATCGAAGAGAGCTTCGAGTTGTTCTTCGGTTGATTCAGCCTGTAAAAGAGGAAAATCGAAAATCAAGTTCAGAAACCCTAGAAAAAAAAAAAAACAAAACAGAACAAAAACAAAAACAGTACTTGGAAGATTAGGGGGCTAGAACTTGAAGTTTCGCACCATAAGAGTAGAAGAAATTGAGGTTGAAGTCGCAGTAATCGTCAAGGAAGAAGCTAAGGTGGGAGTTGGGATCGTGTGGGGTTTGAAGGAAGCGGTTCTGATTGTAGAGTTGTTGGGAGGGTTTGAGAGTGTTGGGGTAGCGTAGTGATTGGAGTACAAGGGGGTCAAGGTCGAGGTGAGATTGGGTGAGGTTTGGTGGTCACAGACTGTGTATTAGAGAGAGAACAGAAGGAGGTGTAAACAAAACAGGGCGCCAATATTAAATAGGAGCGCAAAATTTGAAATGTCAAATATTTTAGTTCTTTTGGTGACCAAAACAATTTAGTTGTCGAAAATAAATGTTTGACGACCAAATTTTTTATCACTAAAGAAAAAAATAAAATTTTTATTTTTTATTTGATGACTAAAAATTAAATTAAATAATTTTTCATCTATGTGAGAGAGAATTGGCAAATGAAAACTAATTGGTGACTAAAATATTGTTGTAGCCAAAGCTTAATTAACGGCGACTAAAATATTAGTCACCAAAAGTATTAATTTGGCGACTAACTTTTTTTTGGTCAGAAAAAATAAATATACGACGATTAATTTTTTTTTGGTCGCTAAAAATAAGTTTTTGGCAACCAAAATTTTGGTCACAGAAAATAAAAAATAATTTTTTATTTTCCATTCGGTGACTAAATAGTTTTAGTAGCCAAAACTTAATATACGACGACTAAAATATTTTTAGTCGTTGAAAATAAGTTTTTGGCGACCAAAATTTTGGTCGCCAAAAAATAAAAAATAATTTTTTATTTTCCATTCGGTGACTAAATAGTTTTAGTAGCCAAGACTCAATATACGGCGAATAAAACATTTTTAGTCGCTGAAAATAAGTTTTTGGCGACCAAAATTTTGATCGTCAAAAAATAAAAAATAATTTTTTATTTTCCGTTCGGCAACTAAATTGTTTTAGTAGCCAAAACTCAACATACGGCGATTAAAATATTTTTTTGTCGCTAAAAATAAGTTTTTGTCAACCAAACTTTTGGTCGCCAATTCCACAACCAACTTATTTTGATTTTCTGCGACCAACTTAATTTTTGGTCGTCAAAAGGTGACCTTCCGCGATCAAATTTGTAGTTGGTTGCCAAAACCATACCACTTTCTGTGACCAACCTTAATTTAGGTCGCCAAAATATGACTTTCTGCGACCAACTCATATTTGATTACCAAAACAATGATCAGTCGTGACTAACTCATATTTGGTAGCCAAAATGTAACTTTTAGCGACTAATTTTTATATTGGTCGCGAAAAATAGTCGCTAAAAGTGCAGATTCTCGTGAATAATCAATCCACTTTAAAACCGGTAAGAAATCCCCTGGGTACAATGCATCACCATACTCGAATGCCTGCCTCACGATCTCTCCGAACTCCTTCACTTCCTTGTTCGACAAGTTGTCTCCGTAATACCTCTTTCCGGCGATCATTTTCATGATGACATTAAAGGTCAGTTCAGAAAACTTGGATTTCAATTCGACTTTGGCGAAATCATGAGACGAGTTTCGATACAATTTGCGAAGTAAAAGCTTGATTTCGTCTCGGCTAATCGATAAGAAGCTGTTGAGGTGGCTGGTGGAGAAGATTTCCACCGCCATGAGCCGGCGGACGTTGCGCCAGTGGTCGCCGTAATTGGACGCTCTGACGCTGGTGTAATTATTGGCGAACTACTTGCCGATGGTGAGATGAGGGCGGTTGGCTAAGATGACGTCGTTCTTGGTGAAGCATTCCTCCACTGCGGACGGCGATGACACCACCACCACGAGGCGTGACCCGAACCGGAGGGAGAAGATCGGCCCGAGGTTTTGTTAGAGTCCGTCGAGAGTTCAGTGGAGAGGTTGGTTGAGGAGGTGGAGGTGACCGATGACCGGAAGAGCCGGTGGGCTTGGAGGGAGATTCTTGTGAGTTGTTGTTGCTCGTGACAAGAACTTGGAAGCAATAATAAGAAAGAAAAGAGAGAGAAATACGCATGGCAAACTAACATCCATGGCCAGTTGATTAATTAGTAATGAAAGATTGGACATATTGTTTTTGTTAGGAGATGGATGTGAAGATTAAAATATATATCCCTATATATATAAGAAGCACTTGAGGTTTGCTTTTTGTTTTTCTCATTTTGCCCTTTTGTCCTATTTTTTTTGGTAATATTTATTAGCAACAATTATAAAAAAAAAAAAAAACTTAAAGTTTGGCACTTGTAACAAAATAAATCACAAGTAAAGAGTTTTTCGAAATTATGCAAAGATTCTTGGTTAGTTATAAAATATAAATATTTTATATTTGGATAAATTATAAATGCATTCTAGAAATTTGTTTAAAATATAAAATGTCCTTATAGTATTAGAAATTACATCTATTCTTTTGTTAGAATTGTTAATTTAACAGAATAAACAGGAATTTTTTTTTTCTAACTATTCTTTTATACAACAATAAATTATCAAAATTATTCATCGAAAGATATTTGTCAGACATCATTACCCCCGTCTCAATGTTGAACCTCACGAATTAAGTGGTGTTTGGAGTAATGATCATTGTAACAAAATAGACATTAAATTTATAATTTTATCAATTTAAACATGAATATTTTAATTTAAATCATTCGTTTTTTTTTTTTTTTTGGTCAAGTAATATGGATGAAAAAAAGAGTACTTTTACTATATAAGTGCATATAAAATATCTAAAATACATTTTTTTATTGAGTTTATTGATTAAAATATATTTTTTTTAATCAATTTTATTTCACAAAAATAAGTAAAAGATTTAAATTGAACTAAATTACAAGATTAGGGTATAATTGACAAAATAAAAAAATTCAAGATTTATTTTGTTATGAATGTCAAATTTTGAGATTTTTTTATAATCTTTTTAAAAAATTAAAAAATACTAAATTGTTTGGCATCAGTTAAAAATTTTAAAATGACTCATCAATTTTTTTCATTTAAAAAAAATATATTTCTAACAATTTTCTGAACACATTAGTTTTTAAACAAAAATAAAAATTATTAAAAATGCTGACCCCAAACAAACCTTAAATAAATGAGACCCACTTGAAGATGAAGTTTGTTATCAGGGTAAAGGAATTCTTAAAGTTGTTGCCATAGAAATTGCATTTTCTATAGAACACCTAAAAACAATTTCCTTCGGTAATGTTGATGGCGTGTCATTAAAAGTAATTGGGTTGGGTAAACATGGTTCGGATTGTTTCAGTTTCGAATTAATTCAGTTTAGGATAAAATTATGATTAATCCATTGTCTACTATTCTATAAAAATTGAAATCAATTCAATTCATTTAAATCATGAAACTAATCTAAATTAAACTATTTGAATACGGTTCAGCTCGATTTGGAATCATGGATTCACACAATCTATTAACAAAGAAAAATCATATAATATTTTCATTTCAACATTAATCTATCCAAATTTTTCAAAACATAAATATACATATTATTCCACCATTAATTTAAATAAATATAATGTCCAGTTCCACAGCAACAACAACATCAACCATTACCAAATTCTAAAAGAAAATTAAAACTAGTTCCAACATTACACCATTATAAAACTAAAATTCAAAAATAACACAATAATAACAACAACGTAGCTATTGCACACACAAAGAAGAAAAGAGAATGAAATGTTATGAGTTAGGGTTTTGGTTTTATATATAAGAGGTAAGATAGTATGTATTGAGAATGTACGATATGAATATAATCTAAGTTACATACGGTCTAGATTGATTTCAATCTGGAATCGTGAAGTGAAATTTGGAATTAATCCGCAAAAAACGATTCCTGAATATTTCTATTCAAAATCGGATTACAGATTCAAAAATTCAATCCAAACCTACCAAATTGAATTAAAATGGATCAATTTGTAAATTTTACTAATTTATTACTCAATCCTATAATTGGACAACCGTAAATCAACTGTTCACAGTTACGCCGTGAATAAGTTTTTCTCTTCTGGTATAAATTCGATTTATTACATGATCGCATACCTAATCGTATTGTCTAAATTGGAAAAAAGGATTGCTTCGTGATCACCTCTACTAATGGAAAGATTGTCAGAAATTTCTACAAGCTTACCCATACATACATACTACCATATATGTATATACTAGCTTATCTGCCGTACTATGCACGGGATAATTATAGATATTTATATATGTTTTAGATTTTTTTAATATATAAATTATGTTTTTTAAGATTTTTTTCTTATCATTAACCATAGTGTATGAGGGAAGTTGAAAAGGGTACTGCAGTAACTATACACGAATTGTATCTATAATTATTTGTATAAGGGGATTTTAAATGCTGATCAGAGAATTTTGACCAAATCAATAATTGCACGCATGTGAAAAGATATGTAGATTGAAAAAAGTTAATAAATGCTAATAAAGGGATTTTGACCAAATCAATAAATGCTGAGTTTTTTTTTTTAAATAAAAAATTTTAAAAATTCAAATTGGGATATTAAAGCTTCCATAGGCTTTGGGGGTTAAAAACCTCCTTTTGCTTAATATATAGTATAGATAGATAGATAGATAGATATATCTTTTTATTTTTATTTTTATTTTTCTGTGATTTCTATTCGGGTATTTTTTTTTTCAATTTATTTAAGATGGAGTTGTGGGTATCTTTTTGTTTTAAATTTAATTTATCTGTGGTTTCTATTTGTTTTTAATTATTATTATTTAGGTAAGTTATGATGTAACTTAGATATGTGATAGACATGTGAGTTTTATTGATTTAAAGTTTAGTTAGATAAACTTTAAAGATTTTTTTTTAGTTTTTTAGTTTTTTTTTGTTATGTTATAATATAATATATAAAATATAGGTAGATATCTACAACTTTAATAGAAAATATTATCTGATTTTTTGGGGAAGAGAAAATGAATGCAAATTTTAATATTTTTTTTTGAAAATTTGTGAGAGAGATTAGGAGGGAGAGATTATGAAATATTTTTGTTATTAAATAAATAAATTAGTCAATAGTTTTTTTTTTAATCTATTTTGTAAATTAAAAATCAATAATTTTGGAAAATTGATTAATTTGTCCCATTAAGTAATTTAAAATTTTGATAGATATACATAAAAAAAATACATAATTATATTATTAAATCACAATTAAATTTTAGATGTTATATCTTTTTGAGATCTATAGCTAAATTCTTATCTTTTTTTTTTATTTTTTATTTTTGTGTGTAACCATCGTGTATGGGAGAAATTGAAAAGGATGTTGCAATAATTATGAGAGAAGTCAAAAGAGATTGTGGGTTGGGAAAAGTCAATAGATGCTGAGATTGGGTTGGGAAAAGTCAATAAATGCTGAGATTTTTTTTTAAATCAAAAAATTAGAAAATTAGGATTAGAAGATTGGAGCTCTTATCTGATTTTTTGGGAAGAGAAAATGAATGCAAGTTTTAATATTTTTTTTTGAAAATTTGTGAGAGAGATTAGAAGAGAGAGATTATGAAACATTTTTGTTATTAAATAAATAAATCAGTCAATAGTTTTTTTTAATCTATGTTGTAAATTAAAAATCAATAATTCTAAAAAATTGATTAATTTGTCCCATTAAGTGCTTTAAAATTTTGATATATATATATATATATATAAATATAAAATACATAATTATAGTATTAAATCATAATTCAAATTTATATGTTATATCTTTTTGAGATCTATAGCTAAATTCTTATCTTTTTTTTTTTTTTTTGTGTGTAGCCATAGTTTATGGGAGAAATTGAAAAGGATGTTGTAATAATTATGAGAGAAGTCAAAAGGGATTGTGTATTAGGAAAAGTCAATAAATGCTGAGATTGGGTTGGGAGAAGTCAATAAATGCTGAGGTTTTTTTTTTATTTTTTAAATCAAAAAATTAGAAAATTAGGATTAGGAGATTGGAGCTCCCACAGGCCTTGGGGTTAAAAACCCTATTTCCCTTAATATATAGTATAGATATACTAATGTGGAATATCCGTGGCACGAATTATTATTATGATAAATTTAAATTATAAAATTATAATTTTTAAATAAATTATTTTGTTTTATTTAATTTAAAAAAAATAATTTAAAACCCTTACACTACACAAGTTATTATTGCGATAAATTTAAAATTTGAAAATACAAATCTTCTAACATATTATTCTGTTTGATTTGATTTTTAGAAAGTTATTTTACACAAATTTTCATGTATTTTAATGATTTTTTTCCATATTTTATTCCTTTTTTAAAAAAAAATTTAAAGGATAAATTACACTGACACCTTTTGAGATTTCTGCTTAATACAGATCCCCTCACATTTAAAAAATTACACTTACTTCTCATGTTAGATTAAAATAACATATTTGTCCCTTAACCTTATACATATAAAATAATAAAATAATACAAATATTTTATTCATGTCATTTTAATGGAAATAACAATCATCTTCTTTGGTTTAACTTATACAAAAAATTGAGTTTTTTTTTTATTTTTATTTTTCATGTTTTTATTTTTATTTTTACTGAATTTTTTTAATATTTAGATACACCTAATCTAGGTATACGAAAGAAGTATAATATTTTGTAATTCTTTTTTTTTTTAAATTCACCCAATACAATTTTTTTTAAAAAAAAAAAATACAAAAATTCAATACATTATCTTATTTTGGTTGTATTCAATGGACTTTTTTTAAAAAAATTTGGACAAATTTTATACTACTTGATTAAATTGATCCAATCTAGGTATATTGGTGGAGATAAAAATGAAAAATTATAATATAAAAATTTATACAAAAAAATATCATGCAAATGTTGTGATAGTGGTATTATTGTAAATATAAATCATTGAAAGGTTATGTCATGCCCCGGATTTAAGAGGTTCGGCCTACGTGAGTAAACCACCTAACAATAGACAATTACTAACAACACTTGTGCAGATGTATATAAAACAACCACACAGTACATGTGTTATTTCAATTTTTATACATTCTTAGATACAACATCTAAGTCAAATGGGTGCTATAAAACAAAACATACAAAGATGTTACGAATCAAATTAAGATGCCCAAAAGCTTACATTATATATAAAGGGTGTAACCCTTACAAGAATGGCACCCGACCAATAAATATAAAAATGGCTATTGGCCGACAAATAAAGGAACTACCCTACACGGTTTCAAACACAACTTCAACGTCTCAGTCCATGTCCGTATAAGCATACTTGAAAAATATTTTTAGCCACGTAGGGTGAGCATAAAGTCCAGTAGAAAATATTTCAAAAACTAAATATGCTCCACTAGTGTAAATGATAATGAATGCAATACATACATATATAATATTGTCACGACTCAAACCTGCCCCTATGAGTTTAGCATTGTAATCGACCAGTAATCCTGGTATTGCCGAAGGCCTTTGAGAAATAATAACATAATATTAGGGACTAGCGGAAGCAAATAACAAATATACAATATCAATTGAGTTGTGCAGACTTATATGAGACAGAAAAATTTTAAACTTTTTATATACATATCTACACATCATCCTTACGTCATCATATATATACAGATTAGGTAAAAAAGGACTTAGCCCTATTTACAAAATAAACAAAGACTTGTTTAAACAAACAAGATGTCATGCCCCCAAAATATATTACAAGTAATCCATTCAGTAAGATCTATGAACATAATAAAATCGTATACTTCATTCATCAGAGTTTGTATTACAAAAGGAGTATTACATGCATTATACATTTATAAATGTTCATTCTGAAACTACAGCATGTAACACTAATTGATTACAATAAAATAAATGCCCTACGGGTTTACATCTTTTCAAGATATCACTTGCTTATAACAAAAGAGTCCTAAGCTCTATACATGTAAAGCCCTTGGCTTGAATTAACATTTAAACACAAAAGTAGCAAAACGAAGCCTCCAACTCCTAAGTCCTCCCAAGCTACGCCCTTGGAGGGGGCGTGTCACCTGTGCCTGAAAATGGTTTCCCAAGTAGGGTGAGCCAAGCCTAGTAGAGATATACTAACACAATATATGAAGTTTAACTAAGATATATGCATCAGTTAAGCGTTCAACATTCGCGACTAACTTACAAACTATCCATGATCATCCGGTATTGATATTAACATCTCAATCTATTTCCATTCATTCTTTTCAAATCAATTCATGAGTATAATTCATTATTATCAAATCAACCCAATTTGAGACTAGAACTCAATGGTTCACCATTTAATACATTCATCACTCCAACACTTCTATTTTGGCCATTGTACGGAATTCTCATCCGAGGGAATCGGCACCCATATACACAAGATTTCGGGACTTTCACCCTGGACACTCTGGCCAACTTAATTTTAAATGAAGTCCATCCCCTATCTTCTCCCAAAACAATGGAGTACATCCCTTATCTCCTCCCAAACAAAGATACATATACAATGTATTTAAACACATTGTCATATACAATGACTATCCAAATCACATATTCAATGGTTTAATCAAACCGTCATATTCAATAACATAATTCAAATAATTAGTTTTAATTTACTTAATCCTCATGTAGTTTCTACAACAATCATAGCTATCCTTCACCGATAGCCAAAAATTGATATTTCTAAATAGATATACTATCTATCAACAGATAATTTATCAAATTTTCTATAGGTGACTGATTTATCAAATCCAACTACACCATTCATTCATATGACCTCTCAATTACACATTTCCAATATCAATTTTATTATTTATACAAAATAATTATTGAGCACAGGTTAGGGCAATTTTTCCCATTTTTCAAATATCAATCTCAAGTCCAAATTTCATCATTTAAACCTATATAACTTCATATTCAATGCCCCATATATATATATATATATATTCATGGAGCCCACTATAAAAACCCCTCTTTCAATTTTGAATCCAAACCCCAACTTTACCAAAACCTTCCTAAATCCCACAATTTATACATAACAACAAATATCTAGGTTAAAAACCATATTAATGTGTAAAATATCCCTATCTCAAGAGTAGAAGCCCAAAGGAGAAAAGAAAGAACTTCAAAAATGCTTCAAATTCGGTTTTGTTCGGATCAAGAAGAAGCCCACAAGATGCTCTAACTCTTTAACAAAGGGACTAAGGTTGAGAGATGCTTGGATCTTGAAGTATTTGTAGGGAGAGAGAGAGATAGAGAGAGAGAGAGAGAGAACTTCAGAGAAAGAGAGTGCCGGATTAGGGTTTTAGGGAAAAAGAAGATCATAAAAATGATATAATTTTGTTCTGCTGCGAACTGACGTACGCGATCCTCGCTCGAGTGAAAGAGTGGTCACTCGAGTGACCAGACACAACAAGTGACCTCGCTCGAGCACAAGAAGTGTCACTCGAGTGTAGAACCTTCAGGTATTTTACAGACGCACATCCTCGCTCCAGCACAAGAAGTCTCGCTCAAGCGAAGAACTTCATCTTCCTAGAAATTCTGTGTCTAAGAAGGAAACCTGAGAACTTCAAAACTCGCTCCAGCATAAGAAACCTCGCTCAAGCGAAGAACTAAATTACATAAGGCTCGCTCAAGTGCTAGAAGCCTAGCTTGAGTGAAAAATCCAAAATCAGGGAAACAACAATCTAGACCAACTAACAACCAACCTGTTCCAAACTCACCCAACATGTTGCAAAACTCAAATGCAAAGATTGAAAGAAGAAAAACAAGACATGGATACAATACTAAGCCACGAAACCCGAATTCGGAATATAACAAAGGTCGGGTCAAAACTGGGATCACTATACATCGTGTTCTACATTTTGGTATATGAAATTAGAGGTCAAAGATGTATAGAAATAGATGAAATCAAGCCTAAAAAGCTTGAGAAAACAAAAATGGTGGAAGGAGAGAGAAAAGGGAGTGAAAAGCGAAATGGTTTGATCCAAAAAGTGACTTTTTAAGATATGATTTTGCGGTGTATGCTCGAGCGTCAGAAGTTGCGCTCAAGCGCACTATGCTGACGGCATAGATTTGCAAATTTTAAATAGGTATATCTCTCTTGTCCGGACTTTATTTAGGGTCGTTCTCGTGTCCAAATTGAAGCCCTAGAAGTAAGCTTTCTAATGGTTCTAGTCTCACATCAAGATTCAAAGTATGGAGAGAGAAAATAATAAAAGAGTGAAGACTACTCAATAATAACTATTCGAATTTGGAGTTTTTGATTCAATCTCACCCAACCTCTATGGTAACACCTTAACCAAGGCTCAAATATCGGCTAAAAAGATTCAAAAATCAAGATAATCAAAGCATCAAATATAATTCCATTATAACAGGAAGTACAAAGTGCTACTGTTCACCATTAAACTATATCATTGTATTTGAAAATTCTATATAAAATTTATGTTTATATATCATCGCTCAATAAGAATATGTTTATGTAGAATTTAATGATAAAAAGTTGTAGAATATAATTATGATGAAAGGAAGAAGAAATGGTAGGAAAAAGGACAAGATAGTCATTTTCAAAATTTTAGGGTATGACTTCAACAATTCAGGGAGCAATTTGTAATAAAATTACAAATCTCATAGAGGAAAATGTAATTTTTTAAATATAAGGAGGGATTTGTATTAAATAAAAGCTCAAAGGGTGTCAGTGTAATTTACCCGTTTTTAAATTTAGATACATCTAAAAATTGAAATTAATCGACTAAACTATTTTTAAAAATTCATTAAAAGCAAATATTTTTGTTCGAATTTCACATTAACTAAAAAACCTCACTTATGAATTTCACGAATTAAGTGAGCGGATAATGATTATAGTGATCCTGGTTTTTCCTCTCTTTATTTACTGTATTTCGGACTCGGTTCCGTGGATGTGTTGTTGTCTCATTCTCATTTCCATCTTTTACTCTTTGTATTTGAGTCTTGGGTTGTGTTGGGCAGGTGTGAAACAGGTTGGTTGTGCTTTGAAACCAAAGGTTGATGCCCAGAATTTGGCCTTCACGCTCGAGCGGGGCTTTTGATGCTCGAACGGGCCCTTTGATTTTGCTTTTTCGCGCGAGCGGAAGTTTTTATGCTCGAGCGTGATTTCCTATCACCCAGTATTTTTCTCTATAGGTCTTCAGACGCTCGAGCGGGAGTTTTGACGCTCGAGCGTAAACCTTTGAATTTGGTACTCCGCTCGAGCGGGGAATTTGACGCTCGAGCGGGGACCATCGCCTGCAAAACTTCTGTGAGTGTGCATCTGACGCTCGAGCGGAAGTTTTGACGCTCGAGCGTGAGTCTGTGTCTGACACTCAAGCGGGAAGACTTTTATATCACTTCGGGATTTCACTTTTTGGATCACTTTTCAACATCCTTTCTCTCTCTTACTTTTCGAAAATCACCATTGGAGAGCTTCTCTCTCTAAAACCTCACATTCTCTCTAAGAAATCATCTAGCCCTAGTGATCTCCCACCTTTGGGCCTTTGTAAAAGGTGTTGATCTTGGTGTGGGCTATCTTTTGATCCGAAAATCTTTGGGATTTGGAGCATCTCGAAATTCTTCATCTTCTCCATTGGGTCTCATCTCTTGAGGTAGGGATAATAACTCATTTTTATGATCTTTGACATAAGTATTTAGTCATTTTGATTTAATGTTGAAGTTGGGTGATTTTGGATGTTAGGGTTTCTAAATGTATAAAGAGGGGTTTTGTTGTTTTGACTCATAAATGTGTATTTTGGGTCTTAAAATGATAGTATTGATGTTATTGAAGTTATTTTGGGCCTTTGGGTCAATATTGAGAAAAGAGAGAAAAAGCCCTAAATTGTTATGACAAATTAATTCACGTAATTAATTTGGAAAATTATGGAAACATGAGATTGAGTTGGAATTAATGAAATTAGCATAATATGAGATGGAATGGTGGAGTTAGATTTATTAATCACTCACCCTTTGAAAATTGTTGATGGTTTATCTGTTGATGAAATTATTATCTGTTTAGAAATAATTGCTTTGGGCTATCGGTGGAGGATAATCTTGATTGTTGTAGACAATGCATGATGATTAGGCGAATTAAAACTAATCAATTGAATATTTCATCAAATATGACGGTTGGACTAATACATCATAGTTATGTATTTATTGATTATGTATATGATATTTGTTTATATACATTGTATTATGTGGGAGGAGATAGGGGATGTACTCCACAGTTTAGGGGAAGATAGGGGATGGACTCCTAAACCGGATATTGTTTGGGAGGAGATAGGGAATGGACTACATTGATACAGCAAATATGTGTATCTATTGAAGTATTGATACAGCAAATCCGTGTATCATATATGAGGTACGGAAGTATTTTATTTGAGATCGATACAGCAATTATGTGTATACATTGTGAAATATGAAGTGTTTAATTTGAGTTGTTATTTCAATTGAAATGGAAGTACTATTGATATGAGATATAATCTCTTTTAAATTGTTTGGCCAGGTTCTGAGCCATAGTTATGTATTGAGAAATTGGATAAGAAATGGAAAATGGAATGAACGTAGACATAGTTGTCATGAAATTGAAATGGGTTAAGAATTGATTTATGTAAGTTAAACATTTATCAAATGCTATTGTTTTAGTTATTGCTCATATTATGTTGAGCATATCTCTATTGGGCGTTAGCTCACCCTATATGAGACATCATTTTCAGGTTCAGATATTATGCCGCCTCTGAGGTCGTAGATTGGATGGTTGTGGGAGTTGAAGACTCTTTTGTTTATTTTTGTGTATTACATGTATATCAAGCCAATGGTTTATTTTGTGTAGAGTTAGTACTCTCCTTTTTGTAATCAAGTGTTGGCTTGGAAAGTTGTAAGCCTGTGGGGCATTTACTTTTGTTGTCAACATATAATACATTTGGATTAAATACTTTGATGAATAGAAATATGTTTATTTCTCTTATGTTTATGGATGTCGCGAATGCATGATTTATGAGTTGATTTTGAGGGCGTTACAATGATAAAAATAATTTAATTTTAAGAAAAAAATAATAAAAAAAAAACTTAAAGTCTATTTGGATAAGATTATTTTAATCCAAAAAAAAAAAAAAACACACTAAAAATGTCAAAAAGTTAAAAGTTTTAAACTCATAAAAGAAAGCAAAATTTTTATTTCTTTTCACTCTATTTTTTGTATTTTTTTTTTTGGTAACATGTCAAAATGTTTGATTTTTTTTTATCTCATATTTTTAACTAAAAAATTAAAAAGTTACTTTTTAAATAGCCTTAAATTGTTACATTAATTTTTTTTACATTAAAAAATATTTTTTTTAATAAATTTTCAAATACATTAGCTTCTAAAAAAAATCAAAAAATACTAAAAATGCCAACCTAAAGAAACCGTAAATAAATGAGACCCACTTGAAAGATAAACCACAGTTAAGTTTGTTTGATGAGGTTTCTTTTCAGGTAAAGAAATTCTTGAAGTTGGAGTTGTTGCCATAGAAATTGCATTTCTATAAAACTCCCTAAAATCAATTTTCACTCGTTGCGTGTCATTTAGTATTGGGCAACCGTAATTAGTCAACTATTCACTCCGTAAAGCTTTTCTCAAAAAGGAAATATTACTATAGAGGATATAATAAATCTAAGGATAGAATTGGATTTGTGACACCTTCTACCCTTATATTATTGACAAAATTATTTATAAGTCCTATTTAGAAGATTTATTTAACGTGAAATTTTATAAATATTCATTTAGAATTTGAAATCTTATTTAAATAGGAATGTGTTCCATAAGGTTCTATGAGTTGTAAATGAATGATATTAGTATACTATTATAACCCTAATTCATCATATTACGTTTGGAAAGGCTTTTAGGAAAGACAAATCTACAGACAATGACCATGTGAGTTTTTTTGGCCTTGATCGCGGGGTTAAAGTGCATTTTGAAAATATTGCTTAAAAGGATGTGGATATGGTCGATGGTATGATGAAGTTTGAGGGTTGTGTGTTGATTCTTTTGACAGATTTTGACTTCAATCGATTGAGGGGAAGATGTATGTTTTTTTTTTTTTTTTTTTTAATTTATTTATTTTTTTGTTAAAGTGTGTTGCTATTTGTTGAAGTGCAGATTGTTCATCTTTAATAAGGCATTGACAATCTATTACACTTACTGATAAGCATACTTTGGCCAATGCTTTGATTGAATGTGTGTATTTGACATTTTGATGGTTGATGCTTTTTGATATATTTGATGTGTGGGGTGGTGTGTATAGGTTCAAGGGCTGGGCTAAGGGTATTTGGTTTTAGTTGTTAATTGGATGTCCAATATAAACCAACATATGAGAATGTCACGTTTTATAGAAATGCAATTTCTATGGCAACAACTTTAAGAATTTCTTTACCTGAAAAGAAACCTCTTCAAGAATTGCTCGAATGTGTTTAGCATCACAATGCGTTCCGCATAAACCACGCCGTAAGATGGCAATTGTACATTGGGACCTAAATGATCGTGTTGTAATGCATGTTACATTTAGTGTGTAACGTTAACCCACATACACCATGTAGTAGATGATATTTGTATGCTTGTTCGATTATATATGTGTTTGAATGTGTATTGTATCTTTATTGTAATCAGTGTTTACATACATGTCATAGCACGTTGAGTATAATTATTAGGGATTTGGATTTGTTATTGAATGTGAATTTCATCCTATTTCAATGTTGAAATTACACTGGATTAGGGGTGATGGTGGTTCAATACATGGGTTAGGTTGGGATGTTACATGTTACATTTAGGATGTTACCATATTCATAATTCAACGGTGGAGTATTGGAATGTCACGTTGGGTTTCGAATGAGAAGCATATGGGAATGTCACAGTGGCTTTGGGATGTTACATGTTCCATTTACATTGGATTTGGGATGAGAAGCATATGAGAATGTAACGTTGGGTTTAAGAATGTCATATTGGGTTTGGGATGTTACATGTTACATTTATATTTTGAATTTCAAATTTCTAACCATATAGATACCATCACAATCTATGGTAATATTGGATTTCCCATATACGGTATTGCCATTAATCAAGTTATTTTGAATTTCAATGTCACGTTGGGTTTGGAAATGTCATATTAGGTTTGGGATGTTACATGTTACATTTACGTTTTAAATTTTAAATTTCCAACCATATAGATAAGATCACAATTTATGGTAACATTTGATTTCTCATATACGGTATTACCATTAATAAGGTTATTTAGAATTTTAAATTTCTAACCATATATGATCACAATCTATGGTAACATTGGATTTCTCATATGTGGTATTATTATTAATTGGGCTATTAATTAATTAAGATTGGGGGTAGATGTTTCCACAATAAAACTACAGGACCTATTAAGTTATAAGTTTTTTCATGGGACCCTATTTTCTATAAGTCTTCCAAATAGGACATATAAATAATTTATCCTAAACTATTATCAAATTATCTATTTATTCTCTAAATTATCCATTGAATTTACTTAGTCCATAAAATATATAAATTAATTTATTTAGTCTCTAAACTATTGATTGAATTTATTAAGTCCCTAAACTAATTAAATTTATACATATATGTATATATGTTTAATGCCAGAAAGGGTTACAAAGATAAAATATAAGTCTATATGTATTATAAATTAGTAAAATACTTTATCTAGTTAAAATATAAGCATTTTATCTAGTACTATATACCAAATTTCATTTACAATTTCTTATTGATTGTTTTTAAATTTTTCGCTAAATTCTTTTTACAACTTAATTAATATATTATTTTATTCTATTATAATTCGTGGCGAAGTGTTATTATTCAAATTATCTAGTTATATTTTTTCAGTACGTTTAATACTTATATAATTTTATTGGCAAGACTGAGAACTAGACTCTGATACTAATTTAAACACATAGCGAAAATAAATACTTTTCAAAGACAATAAAAATTTAAAATTTTCTAAAATAAAATATTAACTTGATAGGGTCTTTTACTAATTTATAATACTTATGATCTTATATTTTATTTTTATAAACTTTCATGGACCAAATAGGTTTGAATTAAATAGTTTAGGGACTTAATAGATAAAATAGATAGTTTAGGGACTGAATAAATTTTAATTTATATATACTTTAATGATTAAATAGACTCAATCGATAGTTTTAAAGACTAAATAGATAATTTAGCTATAGTTTAGGGATAAAAAATATAATAAACCCTAAATCTAATAATACGAAAATCGCACATAAAACTGAATATAAAAAATTTATTGATAAATATTATTTTGGGAAATAACAAATCAGTATTAATTTATATATTCTTTAGCTTTTTTATTTTTCTAATAATTTTTTGACTTTTTAAAAAATATTTCCAAATCAAGTAGAATAAATTTTATAAAATTATGTTTATGATGCATCATAATATGTTATCTAAGGGGTGTCTGATAATTTGATTGAATAATTAAAATTGAATGTATTAAGTGATAATAAATTAAATTCAATTAATAATTATAATTAATATCACTTAAAAAAATTAAGTGCCTCTTAAAATTTAAGAAAATTGTAAATCATATGAAACTTAGAGTATGTCCAATGGTTTGCCATTGGAGCTGCTAAAGCTATATTATAGCAGCTTTGAGGAAAAAACATTCTCCAATGGTCACAAATAGCAGCTATTAAAAATGGCAAATGCCAAAGCCATTGCCAAGTTTGACAATAACTTTGGTAAATAGCGAATCTGCCAGCTCACCCAAAACTAATTGATTTTCTTCTTTCTCTCCCTTACTTTCTTATCGTTTTCTAGAAAAAAAAACTCAAACAAAAACATATCAATAATTTAATTTTGCAAAATTCAGGAATTTTTTTGAAAACAAAACTCACCAATTTGTTTAAACAGTGTTGGCAATTGACATTTGAAAAAAAATATAAAAAAAAAAAAAAATCAACAATTTATTTTTAAACAGAATTTCAAGCAATCTCAACATATTCATTTATTTATTTAAAAACTTTAAATTGAAACAGTGAATTAGCATAACCAATTGAACCAACATTCAGCGAAGAGAACACTTTGATCACCTCTAGTGAAGCAATTGACTCCTATTTCATGGAAAAGCAGTTCAAGTGCTGCCATTTGGTCACGTCGACCCCTCACTCGTCTCTGCTCACTAAACCCAACCTCAAAGAAAACTCCCATTAGTAAGAGAACAAAGCAATAAAGAGGAAGATAAAGAGTTTCTTCTTTATCATCATCAAGTCGCAGAACAACAAGATCTCTATCTTCATACAAAGTTTCCAAGTACCCATGGGAAGAGGAATAATTGCTTTGGTCGTAGTGGAGAAAGATCCTCTAAAGAAATACACAACTTTGGTCATGGGAAAGTAGACCGACCCGACTTCGCATACTCCGCTACGACCTTCGACAACGCCATTGAAGAAAACTCCAATGGGATTATGAACCTAGGGTTTTTCAAAACGACAAATAGGATTGACATGATGGAGCTACGGTGGTACGTACGGAGATTGGAGACAATTGGTATGAGTGATTTATCTCTCTCCTCTCCTCTCTATCTCTATCACTCTCATTTCCCAAATCCCTCTCATCCTTGTAGACACCCCATTTTTGACCGTCCTCAAGACTTGGACGTCACCGCTTGAACACTCGATGATTATCCATGTTTGTGTTTGTTTGGAGTTCCCGAAGTTCTCGGCTACGCGCCTTGCCTCAGGACCTCCGAACTTGACTGTTTTGTGTCTGGTTTTGCACCAAACACTTGTGCTTTGCCTTTGAGGGGCAGGGAATGCCTTCTGAGGCATCCCCACATACCACCGGCTGTGGCTAGAGGCCACCGGCTGGTTGGTGTTGGCACTGCACTATTTTGTGCTTGTCGGCACTCTTTTGGCAAAATGACCATTTTAATCACGACCAATCGCATACCGCTTTATGAGATATTTTTAGACAACAGATCACCTTTTGCTCCTCCATACACGTATGGAGGGATGAGCCTTTAGTTTGCTTAGCTTGTAAGCTTTGCTTGCCTATATAAGCAAGGCTTCTCCTCTTGGCTCAAGGTTAGACATTGAAGGGCAAAACCAGAGCTTATACATACATATATATCTATATCTCCCTCCCTCTCCTCTTGTGTGTGTGTTTTTGGACCAAAAAGTGTGATTTCACCTTACTTTTACACCATTACACACACTACTACACCTTAATCCGAGATTGGGAAGCTTGGAGGTTTGTTTTGTGTGATCTTGGACTGGTTTTGATCACTAGAGGAGGGCTGCTTCACCTTTTCTTCATTGGATCTTCAAGGGTAAACTCTTTACTTTAGTTTCCCCATTCTTGCAACTAGTTTCTACCCGTCTTGCTTTGTGATTTAAGCTTTGTGCATAACATAAAAAAATCTTGTTTTTACTTGCTCAAGAACATTCATTAAGGTCACTTTTTGGTTTGAGTCAAGCCTCACTCTCTTAGGCCTTGTTTTGGTCCTTTTGTGCCTTTATTTGGAGCATTGTCTAACTTCAGTGTTTTTGGTCTTCTCACCACTGAAAACCAATGGGTTTTCAGTGGTGAGGGAGGTGTTTGGGAGTCTCATGTAGGGGAGGGACACCCCTCTCCCCTTTGTCCACCTTTGGCTTTCATTCTTGGCTCATGAGGTAGCATGTGTGCATGCTTGCATTTAGCTTCATTTTAGAATTTTTTTGAGTGTTTTGGAGCATGTTTAACCTCTGTTTTTGGTCGGATTTGTGGCCTCTAGCATACCTCTCATACTTGCTTTGAAATGCTCTCTAGCATACCTCCCATGTTCTTTGCACATTTTAGCTTGATTCCATGAGGGTGTTAGCATCATATTACCACGTATAAGGGCCGTGAGCCACTGATTTCGCCATGTATAGTGTGCTTGACATGGTCGCTTTGTATTTTAGGCTTTTAAGCCTCATGCATTTTGGTCCCTAGTATGTTCTACATTGATCACCCTCATGATTTTGGCATCCTTTGTGACCTTATTTCAGTCCATAAATCATGTTTGTATGTATGCATATGTAGCCTATTTCATGCTTTAAGGGTGTGCTCTTGTATGCCTAGGGATTGGCATTGTGTATGCTTGCATACTTGGTGCATTTCGGGGCCGCCATGTGAGGGGATTCGGGTGTCATTTTGCATTCTAATGCTCTGTTTTTGGTGGCCTAATCCGTGCCATGAGTGGCTTCGGTAATGACGGAAAGATACTCTCTTTGATGCCTTAAGTTTAGGCTCATCAATTTGCATAATTTGTATAACATTTTGGTCATCATTTTGGGCATGTTTTGCCACTGTTTTGGGGAGGCTTGAGGGCTGCCCCCATTGTGGCTAAGTCCCTCATTGCATGTTTGTTATATACTTGTTGCATGTTTGCCCCATTAGATGTTATAGCATGGTGGTCTTGTGCTTGATTGGTCCATATCGGCATGATGATATCATCTTGTATACTCTAGCATTTTGCATGACTAATGTGCTAGTGGTGTGATACTTAGTGTGCTAGCATCCTAATTTCCATAATACATGTTTGCATGTTTGCATGTTTACATGAGTTGCATTTCATTACTCGGTTTGGGGTGTCAAACCAAGTGTGGGAAATGAGGAGTGTTTGTACTCCAAGTGACAAAACACACCTCAATTCCCATGTCACTAAGGCCCTTGACTTTGGCATGATAGGGACTTAGTTATCATTGTTGTGTTGCATGCATTTTTTTTTACATTGAAATGCAACCTTGGTATCTTAGGCTATCATGCACCAAGGTGCACAATTGTTAGCCCTAGAACCGAGAGCCATGTTTCCTTGAGTCCCATTCGTGATAGGAAGTATTGGCCATACATAAATATGCTCAAAAACCCAATACCATGCATTGTTGCCTGCTGTTGCTGTCAAACTGTCTTCTGCAGGAATTTTGTGCTGACCGGCAGGAGAGGGTGCCGACCGGCACTGTATTGCTGGCCGATATACTATTTTGCAGCCGGTGGCCACCGCAAGCAGTCGGTGGTAGTTTCCTCCAGCCGGTGGGACTCTTTAGAACACAAGGAAGGTTTCCTGGGGCGTTGGCAAATTTTGGAGAAGCAGGGCAGTAAAAACAGAGGCAGCAGTGGTGCGGTGTGGGTTTTCCGGGCGAGTCGGATTCGAACATGCATCATTCAGGCGTCAGGCAGGTACGAGGCCCCTTCTTTATTTACTTGATTTAATTTTAGTAATTAGAATTTTGTAATAATTTAATAATTTATTCTTTGGATCAGATATTCTTTTGGTCCCTCCGAATGAGGGCGCATTTGTAATAAGTGTGTGTGAGTGGGTGTATGTCTTCCAATCCCCATTTCTTTCTCCCTTTTATTTACCTGCTTATGATGGTAGATTAGGGCACATCTAATTTAGCATACCCTATGCAATGCATGCGTGCATTCATGCATTTGTTTACATGCATCGGGCTCGACACATCATGCAAATCGTGATCGCATTTTCAATTCCAAATTGAATACGTGCATCGAATAAAGTGCATTTCACATGCCATCTTTAGGGTTAGCCGAGCCTGTTTAGATTACAACCCTGTATGCGACGCATTAGCCATTTAACATGAACTAAGGCACGCATGTTTGCTAACTAGTTTATTATTTTGGCGCGGAGTACGATGTAAGTATTTTACGCTTTAGCATACCACATGCGTGTGAATGTCTTGCCATGAGAGTATGCTTACCATGCGGCTAAATGCTTATGTGATATTACTGTTTGAATGCCTGTGGGTGAAGGTTGGATTGCCTGAGTTGGAACAACTCATTGAAATCTGTATTTTAGCCTACTTGCGAGTAGCAAAAGAAAACAACACGTTTTTCGAGACAAAACGGATATGCAATGTTTTGTTTCCAAATTAGGCGATCTAGTCTATACTTTTGTGTTGCGCGCATCACATAGTAATTCTAGGTTAATAATTGGAATAAGAACGCATAAAGTTTTCAAAATCAGATATCACGGTTAGTAGAGGCCGGTCTTCGATCGCGAAAGGGTGCTCATAGTCGACCTCCCCGATCGTACTCCAAGCTCCCGAGCCAAGACCACTTTGGTGATGATTTGACACGTATTTCGCACCGAGTCGTGGTTTCCTAAATTTTCCATTTTAAAATATTTAGGTGGCGACTCAGAATCCGCAAAGCACCATGTTTGGCACTACTTTTCAAAAAATCTATTTTCTCAAACGACGGTTTGATTTGGACTCTTTGGTTCAAGATTCGTAACGACACAAAGGAGTCCGAATCAGAAGCGAGGTCCTCATGGGCGTTGTTACAGCTTCTGGCATCATTGGGATTTAGAGAGTTTGACTTTAACGCTGATATCCTATTTTGACTACGTTATGTGTTTCTTTTGCATTGCATGTGCATTGGTGCGCCTAGGACATGTTGTTTGCCGCCCGCCATTCCCGAACGGTTTGTCGGAGGCTTGTCTTGTCAAGGCATGACCATAAGGTCTGCTTATGGGCTCGACAAATGGGGAACACAAACCCCTGCTTTTATCGGGGCACCTTTTCGACCAATCGACCTAGTGCATATTCGATCCACAAAGTGACCATTCCAAACTAGGACAAAGGTTTACCCGATGTTAGGTTGTTTGAAACCGCCAAGTATAGTGAAACCCTAGCTCTCGATTTAAATAGGACAGGGAAACCCTACCCCAACATAGGGGTGTATTGGCTCTCTTTTACCTGCTATGTGCTTTTAGAGTGTATCTCTACAGGAACACACATGTCAGTTTGCAAGACTAGGCATCAGGCCTGAGGGCACCGACAGCAGTGTTGTTTAGAATCAATTATCGGTGGGTATCCGATTCAGACTTTGGGGCAGAGATTCAGAAACAGTGATCAGTGTTTGAGAAACAGTGTACCCGGGGTTTGGCTATATATTATAATCCCAATCGTGTGTTTTGTGTTTATTTATTTTACGCCGTTATGCTGTCCGATCTTCTGTTTATTTATACGCTTTATTTATCTTTTTATTAGGTAGTTGAGCACGATTGCTACCAACCCGATAGATATCCCCCAAGCACCCTGGGTCAGAGGCCGTCGACTCTTTCGATCTGAGGATCTGATAGACGGACAACCAGTGTACTACTCACTACCCCCGGTTACTAAGCGGAGGTCAGTAAGGCAGAGAGCATCAAAGACAAAGAATGGCTCAGAGGGCTTTATCTACCCCACCTGTGTTCAGTAGGGATCGGGATTCTGTGTCACCAACAGAGAGAGAATATATACCAGTAATCCAACCAGAGCAGGGTAGCATGGCTAGTTTGGAAAAGATGGTGCGCCACCTTCAAGAGAGCATGAAAGCAATGCAGCAGGATGCCGTCCGTCAGGCAGATTTCGCCAGTAACAGCCACAGCCAGGAGGAACAGCAGAGAAATTGCCAGATCGAACAAAGAATCGGAGCATCTGCCAGATCAAGCTCCTTCCCCACCAGGAGTTCCTAACGTCGGGGAGACAACCAATGTTCAGGCTGATACAGAGCTGCCCACAGGACCACCCCCGACTCCAACCCTACCTCAAACCCAACCTCAGCTATCAAAAACACCCACCAATCTACTGGACTCTCCCTTTGAGTTCGAGACTGATCCCACCGCACTCAAGTTGAGCAAGCTTGAAAAGTTGTTCAAGAGATCCCAAGGGGTCAAGACTATCCCCGACATTGAAGATGGTTACACTGACGCAAAATGACGCCTCGATGATTCAAAATGCCTCATATTGATCGATTTGATGGGTCCGGGACCCCATGGTACACTTAAGACCTGCTGGACGTTCTAAGGCCAATGGGCCTCGAGGGCTCCGTGGTTGTCTTTATTTGGTCGACCGTCAGTGTGGCATCCGCATGGTATGCCAAGCTAGAAGATGACGTCAAAAGAAATTGGGACGAAATGGCTAAGGCCTTCATCGCGCAGTACTCATACAACACACAGATTGAGATCACGACCCGTGATCTTGAGACAACTAGGCAAGAGCCTAAGGAGAGTTTCTCAGAGTTTGTAACCAGATGGAGGGCCAAGGCTTCGATGATGACCTTGAGGCCTACGGACAAAGACCAGATTCGGATGATTGTGCGCAATCTACAACCGAAGTTGATGCAAAAGATGATAGTAGTCCCCTTTCCCACTTTTTCTGACCTACATGAAATGGGGGTGCAGATTGAAGATGCCTTGAAGCAAGGCTGGATTGATAATGATCGGGAGCAACCCCGAAGGACCTTCAACCGCAACACTAATGCAGGCCCGAGTGGCACATCTGCTACGAGAGCCTCCGAATTGAGCATGGTCACCACTAACCCCCCACAAAGAAATACGGCAGCCTCGCCATTTTCCGGTGCGTCCGGAAGCAACCCACAAACAACTAAATACCCACCCAGAAACACCAGAACTTTCGCTCCACTCTATATGCCCCTATCCAAAGCTCTGGGGGTTTTGATCAAGAAAGGGCATCTGAAGCCCCTAGAGCCGCGGCCCCTACCAGAAAAACTCCCTCCTACCCATAACCCGGCCAAATATTGTGCATTTCACCAACAAAGACGGTCACGACAATCGATCAAGCTTCCTTGTTACGCCACGAGATTCAAGATCTCATTGATAATGGGGTGATTCTGCCTCCTGAGAAACCCAATGTTACTACAAATCCCCTCCCCGCACATAACCAAGCTCCACCACCCAAAAGACTCAATTTCATCCATACTGGGACTGTGTCCTATGACCCTAGTATCTATATCACACCTACCCATCTGCCTAAGCCAGAGGTGTTTCTTCCCAATTGCACCGACTTGTGCATGATGGACATCTCCGTAACCCAACCTAAGCTAGTGGTGGTGACCGCTGAGAACAGGAGAGAGGAGACCCCGAAGGGAAAAAGAGTTATTGAGTCAGAGTTTGCGGAATCTGGGAGTTTCATTGGGAAGACACACAGTCCGAGTGACTACATTTCGTCGATAGGCCAGGATAGGCCCGGGATAGAATTGCCAACAGGGGGAGAGTTATGCATGATCCAAGGAGATAGTCTGAGACAGGGAACAGATGATGTAACAGCTGTGGAGGTGGACCTGGCCAATCTCCAATTTTGCAGCGACCAATACCCAGAAGACGCAGTAGTTGTGTGGTTCGATTATGAGGATTCAGTAGAAGCTACCGGGTGGTTGGACGATCAGCCCGATGTGGTAGAAGAATTTCAGGCAGGGCAGAGTTCAGCAGGAATGAGAATATCAGCGACGGCCGGAAGGGTCGAAGAGCAGAATACATCGCCGGAGGACGCCGGTGTCAAGAATTTCGTCTGAGATTGGAATATTTTGAGTACAGAGATGATTGAACAGTCAGCTATATCGGAACAAGCAAGATCTGAGGATTTCGAGAGAATCTGGAAAGCAAAGGCCCATGTGGAAGTTGAAACTGCTATGTGCACAGGAATCGAGAATGCTGCAGGCATGTGGATGAAAGGTGTCATGAAAGAAGAACGATCGCAGAGCCTGGACAGTGTCTGTCGTCACCGATGGAATGTGGTGGGAAGATGAGGACTTATGTCTTGCCCACACAGATGAAGATTGGGGGAACGACCAGCCCGATAACACTTGGTACTTTGGAGAGGTCGACCACATGACAAGGAGTGGGCGATATTTCAAACCTCCACACTTGGATCAACCAGAGGCCTCAGGGAAGGACAGAGAGGCTGAGAAGCAAAAAGAGAAACAGCTCGAAGAGGAAGCCGTACTCAAACAAATTGAAAAAGATACAAGCAGACATTTCCATTTGGGGATCTCATGGCCTCATGAGTACATTGTGCAGTGCTTTTGACAACCATGGATAAGGCCAAACTCTCCATAGAGACTACACCAGAGTAGCTGGTTGGACTGGTCTTCCCAGGAGGAAGTTCCCCGATGTTGACCTTTTTCTAAAGAACTTCACCGAGGGCGAAATCACAATAAACCCTCTACATCTCCGTGGAATGTAGAGATAAGTGGATACGGTGGTACTGCCGATACCGGGTTCCGCCATCAACGTCGCTTAGCAAGGACAACAGATGCAATTGGCTTGAAAACGCAGATTTCATACCAACAAATCAGTCATCCCAAGCGCATTTACAATACGAGTAGAGAAGTGATGGGAACGGTTAAAATACAGACAAAGGTTGGGCCGGGACGACATGAGATAGATTTCCACGTCCTAGAAGTTCTCGCGACTTTTAATTTGCTTTTGGGGTGGCCGTGGCTGCATCAGGTGAAGGCAGTGTCATCCACTTTGCATCAAATTGTGAAATACCCCTACGGGAAGGGAGTAGCCATCGTCTTCGGGAATTCATCAATACACCCACCACCCGAGGTATCTACTGCTCCGAAATCGAGCATGGCATAGAGGACGATTCATATCGTTTTACCTTGGTCAAGCTCAGTCGCATGTAATATCATGGCCGCTAATGAAGGGATATATGTTAGTGCCCAAGCAGTGTACCTCATGAACAAACTCCAATACATCCCCGGGATGGGATTAGGGAAGAGCGGCCGTAAGGGCATTGCAACGTTGGCCGAAGTGCCGCACAACCTTCACACCTTCGGCTTGGGTTACCTGCCCACCAAGGAAGATTGGGTAAGGAAAGGAAAAGAGGTGGCTACAAGAGCCAAAGCAAAACAGATGGGGAAACCTTTTGAATTGATGCATCGGCCCATCCGGGGTACCCTGAACGGACGTTTCGTCCAGAAGGGGGAAGACTTCCCATTCTGTGGTTTTCCGGAGCCATGGCTGAATAAAGAAAAGAGACGCATGCCGGGATTTGAAATTTTCTTCGACTTGCAGTTATCTGGGGATGATGTTCAAGAGCGTATGCATCTTCGGCTGTGAGGCCGAACATAGCAAGGAATTGGAGTCCCAGACACGAGTTTGAAATGGGGGTAGCATCGCATGTCTACTGCATCCTTTGATCAACCAATTGTGCTTGGGGGAATGACTCCACGGTGTCTATGATCGAGATGAAACGGCCAGGGCCTACCATCGCCTATTTTGGATGCATCCATCGCACCTCCCTCACCGGCAAGACGAGGAGGATTTTTGTCATGCAAAGACCGGGTCAGTAGTGAGCCTAATCGATTCCACCGAGTCTTGTGAGTCAATCAGTTCCAGCTTGTCGAGTCTCGAGTCCGGTATTCTGGGGGTGATAACCCGGATGCCACATTCCGCCTGTGTCGTTTTTTTTTTCTTTTGAGTCTCATAGTAAGAATTGGACGGTTCGAAAGCATCTAATGAAAACGAGGTGACTGTGGTTTTGAGTACTTTTCTCAGGCCTTTGGTTTATTGCTTAAATCAGACTTTCAAAATTTTGATGAAAACGACGAGACGAAAATTCCTCCGGTTTTGCAACGATTAATTGAACAAGAGCAGAGAGGTTTGTTAAACCCTTAATGGATGAAATCACTACGTGAACGTTGAATCGAGAAGGACCCGCGGCTGGTCCAGATCGGGTCCACGTTGCCTTCGGAGGAACGCGAGCGCTTAGTCGCTTTATTAAAAGTTTTCAAAGATGTTTTCGCGTGGTCCTACGAAGACATGCCTGGAATCGATCCTGAGATTGTACAGCACCGGATCCCTCTTGACCCCGAGGCCCGACCTGTCAAAAAGAAACTCAGAAGGATCCGCCCTGACTGGGCCATTAAAATTAAGGAAGAGGTCACCAAGCAAATTGACGCAGGCTTCCTGCTGGTATCCGAATACCCGACTTGGCTGGCCAACATTGTTCCAGTGCCAAAGAAGGATGGCAGAATCCGGGTATGTGTGGACTTCAGGGACTTGAACAGAGCTAGTCCGAAGGATGACTTTCCTTTGCCGCATATCGATGAGTTGGTAGATTTCACAGTAGGGCATGCTTTGCTTTCGTTCATGGACGGCTTTTCAGGCTATAATCAGATAGTAATGGCACCCGAAGACCGGGAGAAGACTGCTTTTACCACCCCGTGGGGTACATATTGTTATAGAGTAATGCCGCTTAATCAAGAATGTGGGCTACATATCAACTTTGCAACCACAATATTACATGACATGATCCATAAAGAGGTCGAGGTGTATGACTACATGATTGTCAAGTCCAAAGAAAGAGAGGGCCCACGCCGCCTTTGCAAAAGTTTTCCCAAAGGATCGTGGAATTTAGGTCATTACCGAATCCTCAAAATGTACGCTTGGTGTTACAATGAAAAATGTCAGATTTCGATTACACAAAGGGGCATCGAAGTCGACCCTTCCAAAATCAAGGCCATCTTAGAAATGCCCCCACCAATGACTGAAAAGGAGGTGCTAGGCTTTCTGGGTAAAGTGCAATTCATAAGACGGTTTATCTCTAAACTAACCTTAATTTGTGAACCACTTTTTGGTCTTCTGAAGAAAGGAAAGAAGTTCTATTGGGACGGCCGATGCCAAGCTGCATTTGAACAGATTAAAGAGTATCTACAAAAATCCACCCATGTTGTCACCACCAAAGCCAGGGAAGCTGTTGATATTGTATATGTCAGTAACTGAGACTACAATGGGCTGTATGCTCGCACAAGAGTCGGAAGATAAAGTGGAAAGGGCCATCTACTATCTGAGCAAGAAGATGCTGGATTACGAGACCCGCTACACTCCGCTAGAGAAGGCTTGTTTAGCCTTGGTATGGGCTACTAGGAAGTCAAGGCACTACCGTTAGCTCACTCAGTAATGTTGGTTTCACTTGATCCCATCAAATATCTTTTCGAAAACCGGCCTTTACGGGTAGGCTAGCTCGTTGTCGTTGTTTCTCTCGAATTTGACCTCAAGTATGTGACGCGCAAGTCCGTAAAAGGGAGAGCAGTGGCAGAGTTCCTTGCCGACCACCCGGTTGAAGGGAATGAAGCGGTCGAGTACCTATTCCCAGATGAAGCTATTCTGCACATCGAAGATGAAACTTGGACGATGTACTTTGACGGAGCGTCAAATCAATACGGATACGGGATAGGAGTGTTGCTGATAGCACCTGACAATTCCCGTATCCCTTTAGCATTCAAGCTTCGGTTCAAAGTCTCGAACAACGAGGCGGAGTATGAGGCTTGTATTGTCGGTTTGGAAGCAGCCCTGGAACTAGGGGCAAGACGATTGGACGTTATCGGGGACTCGAACCTTGTTGTGTCTCAAGCTAAAGGAGATTGGAAAGTAAGAGAGGAAAAGATGATAATTTACCACCAGACCTTGGATCTGTTAATTCCTCGGTTTGAAAAGCTAAATTTTACTCACCTAGTAAGAGAGAACAACAGGTTCGTAGATTCACTAGCAACTCTATCTTCCATGATAGACATCCCGTCGGGAGTCCGGATGCGTCCAGTTATCATTGATCAGAAGTTTGCACCTGCCTACGAGTCAATCTCTGCCATAGATGAAGTGCAGGATAACAACCCTTGGTATCACGACATATGGAACTTCTTAGAGAAAGAGACGTACCCACCAGGGGCAAATGCCAAAGACAAGAGGGCAATCAAGAATGGTATCGCTTTGTCATCCGGGGTAAGTTGTACAAAAGAGGTCATCCGGGAATGCACAAGCCGTGGTGTGGAAGCCAAGAGTCGGTTACCGATGGAGGCCATCCATGGATGAGAATGGGGCACATATGAATGGGGTGATCTGCACGAAAGATCCTCAGACAAGGCTACTACTGGTCTACCATGGAGGAAGATTGTATCGGCTTTGTTCGGCGATGCCACAAATGCCAGATTCACGCAAACCGCATGAATATCCCGCCGTCAAAGTTATACAACATGACATCACCATGGCCATTCTCAGTATGGGGAATCGACGTGATTGGAGTCAAGCATTCAAGGGGTCGAATGGACATGAGTATATCTTGGTAGCAATAGATTACTTTACGAAGTGGGTCAAGGCCCAGTCCTATGCGGTGGTGAAGGCTTCGCATGTCGCGAAGTTTATCAGAAACAACATTATTTGCCGCTATGGAGTCCCGAATGAGATCATTTCGGACAATGGTTCTCACTTCAAGAAGGAGGTGATTGATTTGTTAGAGAAGTATAATGTGGCTTTTCATAAGTCATCCACGTACCGGCCGCAGACCAATGGAGCAGTTGAGGCCGCCAACAAAAACATCAAACACATACTGCAGAAGATGGTGGAGACCTATCGGGATTGGCCAGATAAGTTGCCGTTCGCTCTGTGGGGCTACCGAACTTCAATTAGAACTTCTACCGGGGCGACTCCGTATTCCTTGGTATACGGAATGGAGGCCGTTCTACCTATAGAGATTGAGGTCCCGTCTCTACAAGTATTGGCTGAGTGTCAGATAGCCGAGGCAGATTGGCAGCAGAGCAGATTCGAGGAACTCATGCTCTTTGATGAAAGAAGATTAAAAGCACTGTACCATGTCCAAGGATATCAACGCAGAATCACCCGGGCTTTTAACAAGAATGTTAAGTCCAGGAATTTGAAGGAAGGAGATTTGGTACTCAAAGACAACCGCGCTCCCATCCACGACCCAAGGGGCAAGTTCAGACCTAATTGGACGGGTCCCTATATCATCAAGTCTATCTGGTCAGGTGGAGCTGTGGTTCTGATGGACCTAGATGGCCTGGAGTTCTCCCAGCCGATCAACATGGACAAGTTGAAGAAATATCACTCCTGAGAGGCTCGCTAGGCCGAAAACCCGGAAGGGCGACCTAGGCAAAATTCAGAGCATAAAAAAATTAGAAAATATAAAAACTGAGCTCGCAAGGTTGAAAACCCACAAAGGGTGGCCTTGGCAAAAATTAGAGCGCAAAAGGAGAGTGAAAATACTCGAGTGAACCCAAGCCTGAACTACGTAAGGCTTGATTCCCATCATTGGGATACGAGGCGCTTCATTCCGGTTCACCCATAAACTCTTCCCCGATCGCCTTTGTCCATTTGATCATCTTGGCCATCTTTGTCCATCAAAGATTCATCGCAATCTCCGCAAAGGTTATTCAGACTAGGGGCAACTTTCCGTTGCCATGCAGTGCCGCGGTACTATTCAAACTAGTGGCAATTTTCCAATTGCAGGAATCTGGGGTTGTGCACCTCTGTGAAAAATTTCAGGCGTGTCCAGTTCTGATCCATATCGAAAATGGTTTTGAAAAGTTTTAATAAAAGTTGACTTTGTTCAAATAAATCTTTTTACAACCAAGACCATTTTTGGACCAAAGTGGGAAATTTTCAGTACCACAACTTTCAATTTCATTGATTTCAAATAGAGTTCTCCTGCTCTTGCATACAATTGAAGTTGCTTTTTATTACATTCATAAAGAAAACTTGAAAGTACTAATAAAGCAATAAATCTGGGGCATAGTCAAGTCAGGTGTTCTGCGCCTCCCGTAGCCGGGTCAAGCCTCCGATGCCAAGCAGGTCTGACCATGCCTCTTCGCTGAGCCAATCCCAAAGACTCATCGACAAAGTGTAATTGAAAGAAGGAGCGGGGGCCAAGAGCTCTCTAGTCCTCCACGCGATAGCTTCCGAAAGCAAGCCGTGGTGCCTCGGCCGAATGCAAAGAAGATACTCTATCCTTCGGCGGGCGTGTCCGTCATGACTAAACTGGCGCAGGATACGGAATGGAAAGTAGAAGACACAGTGAGTTAGGCCAATCAAGCGGATCCCAGTGTCCTGGAACATGCTATAGCTCATTGCCGGGAGATTGAACCAAGGACAACGCCACGCAAAGCGGTCTGCGGACAAACTACACATCCACTCGAACCACCAGCCCTCATCAAGGGCGTCGACTAGGCGTTGCTGAAAGAAGTAACCGCGAGCTGAGTAAGCCGGACAAGAGTCCACAACCTGCAATTTGTCCATCAACCATACCTGGGGAGGGATGAAAAATGAGAGAATAAAGAATAGAGAGATGTACGATGAGAGAAAAGTGAGAAAAGGGTTTTTGTGAGAAAAACCGAGCTTGAAAGCCGAGTGATGTGAGCAATACATATGTAAGATTGGATGGGAAACATTACCTGCAGCAGCAGTGGACTCCCCGCTAATCTAGTTGTCTCTCGACGATGAAAGGCATCCAAGCCCATCAACGTCTCAGCCAGAGTCATGGCGATGCAGCTTTTGCCCTCCTTCAAGCCGTGGGCAACCTCAATCAGCCGGGCACTAGACCCTCCAGAGCCTGAGACAAACAGAAAATGAGATAGTATGCACAAACAAAGGGCGTGCCGCCAGAAGCCTTGCCAATGCCGGTCGTTGCGGTCGCCAGCATCCGAGAAACGGTATATCAAGCTCGGAATATCCAGCATTCCGTCGCTAATCAAAGACCGAGCATCACGAAGTGTGAGCCCACACATTCGCCCTAAGGATTGGGCGTGGCCAAAGTTAAGCTGTGGCAAAATTTCCTCAGATGCTTGATTCCACCAAAACTTGGAAATCTACAAAAGTAGGACATACCTCTTGCCCGACAAAGCTGAAGACGTGTGACACCGGGTTCCAAAACCTTGCCGCACATGGAGAAACGGAAATGCAACGGGTGTACCAAGAGTGAATAGTGCATTTATGCCAAAGTCGGAAATTCAACTTTTCCGAACCGTCCCAAGTTGTTAATCCAAGTTGCGAGATTTTGGGCAAGAAATTCTTCCATTTGGAGCAAATCGATTCTGTGGAAATGAAGGAAACCAAGAAGTCGAGACCCTTTTGAAGAGGATAGGGTTGAGTGGAGGACACATGTCAACATTCTCATTTGGGTGCAGATCCTACTCTGACCGGGCAAGAAATAGTGCCGACCGGCCATAATTTTGTGCCGACCGACCAAATTATGTGCCAATGACCATTATCCTCGGCCGATGATCTTTTTGTCCAGCCGATGGTCTTTCCCCTGTGTTTTCTAAGCTGTCTATGCTGAATATTGGGGAATTCCACCACTTCCAAAGACTCTCCTGATTGATTCCCACGAGTCGCCAGATTTGTTTATCGAGTTATTGTATATTTGCTTATCGAGTTGTATGTCACTCTCTTTAAGTCTTTGCTTTGTCTATCAAGTTGTACTTGCGCTTAGCTAGTCTGTCGAGTCTTTGTTTTGCTTGTCGAGTTGTAATTGGTTTACTACCTGGTTATTACGATGCGATGCCTTGTTTTCAAAACGCAGTTTCAAATTCAGTCACATTGTTATGTGATGCCTTGCGATGCGATGCATAGAACGCACAAATGTGACATCTTTTGAACAAGTAGCTGTTCCATCTCCATCATATGTTTTGCAAAAACAAACGCTTTTGAGAAATAAAACCTGCCCGAGGCAGCGCAATGTGCTTAAACTCTTAGTAAAAAGGAAAGTAAAGCAGGAAAATAGCAGGGTGGCAGAGTGCTGGTTTGAATACCAGGAACCTCCCCTTTGTAGTCAGAATACCTCCCGCTCGTGCATGGTCAGGCGTCGACACCTTCATCATTCAAGAACAGTACGGGAAAGTGCACTTCTGGAATGTTAATGGATCTTCGAGTTGATTTCAAGCCATGACTTTTGTGAGCGATGTTTCGAACATGCGAAGGATGTCCTTCTCGTATCCTTTTATATCTTGTGAATTTCAAAAGAAATTGTTTCAATTATCTCGTGTTGCAAAGACGTTGCATTTCAACATCATATTTTATCATGCTCAATTTCAAGTTTCTCTATATACACATTGCATTGTATGCGTGCTTTGCTTTACTGATATGTGTTCAAGTTCCTTTCTATACACATTGCATTGTATGCGTGCATTGCTTTACTGATATGTGTTCAAGTTCCTTTCTATACACATTGCATTGTATGCGTGCATTGCTTTACTGATATGTGTTTAAGTCTCCTTTTATACACATTGCATTGTATGCGTGCTTTGCTTTACTGATATGCGTTCAAGTTTCTATATATACACATTGCATTGTATGCGTGCTTTGCTTTACTGATATGTGTTCAAGTCTCCTGTTATACACATTGCATTGTATGCGTGCATTGCTTTATTGATATGTGTTCAAGTTCCTTTCTATACACATTGCATTGTATGCGTGCATTGCTTTACTGATATGTGTTCAAGTCTCCTTTTATACACATTGCATTGTATGCGTGCTTTGCTTTATTGATATGTGTTCAAGTTTCTATATATACACATTGCATTGTATGCGTGCTTTGCTTTACTGATATGTGTTCAAGTCTCCTTTTATACACATTGCATTGTATGCGTGCTTTGCTTTACTGATATGTGTTCAAGTTTCTATATATACACATTGCATTGTATGCGTGCTTTGCATTACTGATATGTGTTCAAGTCTCCTTTTATACACATTGCATTGTATGCGTGCTTTGCTTTACTGATATGTGTTCAAATCTCCTTTTATACACATTGCATTGTATGCGTGCTTTGCTTTACTGATATGTGTTCAAGTTTCTCTATATACACATTGCATTGTATGCGTGCTTTGTTTTACTGATATGTGTCCAAGTTTCTCTATATACACATTGCATTGTATGCGTGCTCTGCATTACTAAAATGTGTTCAAGTTTCCTTTTATATACACATTGCATTGTATGCGTGCATTGCTTTACTCACATGTGTTCAAGTTCTCTTTCCATACACATTATGCGGCATAATGCGCATTGCTTTACTCACATGTGTTCAATCCTACTATCTTGCTATACACATTGCATGCATTGTCACGCACCTTCGACGCCTTTGTCATGCATATGGCTAACAATATTGTTAAGTTAAGTTTACTTTCTTTGCAGCACGATATTGTAGGTACGGCTCATTTGAGGTCAAGAACCAACGAGCCGCACAGTATTGTATCCTCCGTGAGACGCTTTTGAGAATTGCATAATTCTCTTACATCCTTTCTACGTTGTAGTGTAGATTGGCGATGCTAGCTTATAAGCTGTTGCATGTGTGCTTCATTACGACTTTCTTTGCATGATCATAAGTTATGCTCGGCTTGCATCGCTCTTTCATTTTGCCCCCGCCTTTCAAGCGATACCTTGTTTTGTCTTGCATGTTTGTCCAAGTCTTCGCCTTGTCAAAAATGGGTCGTTTTGGACTTTGACATTCACTCCCGTCATCGTTATGACTTCCGAAGTTCTCGTCAAAGAGGGCAATCAGAGACACCCCATTTTTGACCGTCCTCAAGACTTGGACGCCACCGCTTGAACACTTCGGTGATTATCCATGTTTGTGTTTGTTTGAGTTCGGAGTTCTCGCCACGCGCCTTGCCTCAAGACCTCCGAACTTGACTGCTTTTGTGTCCGGTTTTGCACCAAATACTTGTGCTTTGCCTTTGAGGCGGGAATGCCTTCGAGGCATCCCCACATACCACCGGTGTGGCTAGAGGCCACCGGGTTGGTGTTGCCACCGCACTATTTTGTGCTTGCCGGCACTCTTTTGGCAAATGACCATTTTACCTCACGAATTAATCTACCGCTTTATGAGATATTTTAGACAACAGATTCACCTTGCTCCCCTTCATACACGTGTATGGAGGGATGAGCCTTTAGTTTGCTTAGCTTGTAAGCTTTGCTTGCCTATATAAGCAAGGCTTCTCCTCTTGGCTCAAGGTTAGACATTGAAGGGCAAAACCAGAGCTTATACATACATATATATCTATATCTCCCTCCCTCTTCTCTTGTGTGTGTGTTTTTGGACCAAAAAGTGTGATTTCACCTTACTTTTACACCATTACACACACTACTACACCTTAATCCGAGATTGGGAAGCTTGGAGGTTTGTTTTGTGTGATCTTGGACTGGTTTTGATCACTAGAGGAGGGCTGCTTCACCTTTTCTTCATTGGATCTTCAAGGGTAAACTCTTTACTTTAGTTTCCCCATTCTTGCAACTAGTTTCTACCCCTCTTGCTTTGTGATTTAAGCTTTGTGCATAACATAAAAAAATCTTGTTTTTACTTGCTCAAGAACATTCATTAAGGTCACTTTTTGGTTTGAGTCAAGCCTCACTCTCTTAGGCCTTGTTTTGGTCCTTTTGTGCCTTTATTTGGAGCATTGTCTAACTTTAGTGTTTTTGGTCTTCTCACCACTAAAAACCAATGGGTTTTTAGTGGTGAGGGAGGTGTTTGGGGGTCTCATGTAGGGGAGGGACACCCCTCTCCCCTTTGTCCACCTTTGGCTTTCATTCTTGGCTCATGAGGTAGCATGTGTGCATGCTTGCATTTAGCTTCATTTTAGAATTTTTTTGAGTGTTTTGGAGCATGTTTGACCTCTTTTTTTGGTCGGATTTGTGGCCTCTAGCATACCTCTCATACTTGCTTTGAAATGCTCTCTTGTGCCTAAAAGCATGTCATGCATGTAGGCCATGTTCTTTGCACATTTTAGCTTGATTCCATGAGGGTGTTAGCATCATATTACCATGTATAAGGGCCGTGAGCCACTGATTTCGCCATGTATAGTGTGCTTGACATGGTCGCTTTGTATTTTAGGCTTTTAAGCCTCATGCATTTTGGCCCCTAGTATGTTCTACATTGATCACCCTCATGATTTTGGCATCCTTTGTGACCTTATTTCAGTCCATAAATCATGTTTGTATGTATGCATATGTAGCCTATTTCATGCTTTAAGGGTGTGCTCTTGTATGCCTAGGGATTGGCATTGTGTATGCTTGCATACTTGGTGCATTTCGGGGCCGCCATGTGAGGGGATTCAGGTGTCATTTTGCATTCTAATGCTCTGTTTTTGGTGGCCTAATCCGTGCCATGAGTGGCTTCGGTAATGACGGAAAGATACTCTCTTTGATGCCTTAAGTTTAGGCTCATCAATTTGCATAATTTGTATAACATTTCGGTCACCATTTTGGGCATGTTTTGCCACTGTTTTGGGGAGGCTTGAGGGCTGCCCCCATTGTGGCTAAGTCCCTCATTGCATGTTTGTTATATACTTGTTGCATGTTTGCCCCATTAGATGTTATAGCATGGTGGTCTTGTGCTTGATTGGTCCATATTGACATGATGATAGCATCTTGTATACTCTAGCATTTTGCATGACTAATGTGCTAGTGGTGTGATACTTAGTGTGCTAGCATCCTAATTTCCATAATACATGTTTGCATGTTTGCATGTTTACATGAGTTGCATTTCATTACTCGGTTTGGGGTGTCAAACCAAGTGTGGGAAATGAGGAGTGTTTGTACTCCAAGTGACAAAACACACCTCAATTCCCATGTCACTAAGGCCCTTGACTTTGGCATGATAGGGACTTAGTTATCATTGTTGTGTTGCATGCATTTTTTTTTTTACATTGAAATGCAACCTTGGTATCTTAGGCTATCATGCACCAAGGTGCACAATTGTTAGCCCTAGAACCGAGAGCCATGTTTCCTTGAGTCCCATTCGTGATAGGAAGTATTGGCCATGCATAAATATGCTCAAAAACCCAATACCATGCATTGTTGCTCATTTGTCACCAAACCTGCTTCTGCAGGAATTTTGTGCCGACCGGCAGGAGAGGGTGCCGACCGGCACTGTATTGCTGGCCGATATACTATTTTGCAGCCGGTGGCCACCGCAAGCAGCCGGTGGTAGTTTTCTCCAGCCGGTGGCACTCTTCAGAACACAAGGAAGGTTTCCTGGGACGTGGGGAAAATTTGGAGAAGCAGGCGAAAACAGAGGCAAAGATGGTGCGATGTGGGTTTTCCGGGCGAGTCGGATTCGAACATGCATCATTCGTGTGTCCCGAGGCAGAGCTGAGGCCCCCTTCTTTTATTTACTTGATTTAATTTTAGTAATTAGAATTTTGTAATAATTTAATAATTTATTCTTTGGACTGTATTATTCTTTTGGTCCCTCCGAATGAGGGCGCATTTGTAATAAGTGTGTGTGAGTGGGTGTATGTCTTCCAATCCCCATTTCTTTCTCCCTTTTATTTACCTGCTTATGATGGTAGATTAGGGCACATCTAATTTAGCATACCCTATGCAATGCATGCGTGCATTCATGCATTTGTTTACATGCATCGGGCTCGACACATCATGCAAACTGCATCGTACTTTCAATTCCAAATTGAATACGTGCATCGAATAAAGTGCATTTCACATGCCATCTTTAGGGTTAGCCGAGCCTGTTTAGATTACAACCCTGTATGCGACGCATTAGCCATTTAACATGAACTAAGGCACGCATGTTTGCTAACTAGTTTATTGTTTTGGCGCGGAGTACGATGTAAGTATTTTACGCTTTAGCATACCACATGCGTGTGAATGTCTTGCCATGAGAGTATGCTTACCATGCGGCTAAATGCTTATGTGATATTACTGTTTGAATGCCTGTGGGTGAAGGTTGGATTGCCTGAGTTGGAACAACTCATTGAAATCCGTATTTTAGCCTACTTGCGAGTAGCAAAAGAAAACAACACGTTTTTCGAGACAAAACGGATATGCAATGTTTTGTTTCCAAATTAGACGATCTAGTCTATACTTTTGTGTTGCGCGCATCACATAGTAATTCTAGGTTAATAATTGGAATAAGAACGCATAAAGTTTTCAAAATCAGATATCACGGTTAGTAGAGGCCGGTCTTCGGACCGGGCGAAAGGGGGTGCTCATAGCTGACCTTCCCTGATTGTACCCAAGCTCCCGAGCCAAGACCACTTTGGTGATGACGGACACGTGGCCTTCGGCACCGAGTCAGGGTTTCCTAAATTTCCCATTTTAAAATATTTAGGTGGCGACTTCAGAACCGCAAAGCAGTCCATGTTTGGCACTACTTTTCAAAAAAAATCTGTTTTCTCAAACGATTTGCCGGATTTGGACTCTTTGGTTCAAGATTCAGAACCGACACAAAGGGAGTCCGAACTGTAGCGAGGTCCCCCGCGGGCGTTGTTACAATCCTTCTCATCTCTGTTAAACCTCCATCTTTCTTCTCTTTCTCTCAATTCCTCCATCTCATATCTTTCTCACTGCCACCGCACTTCCATCTTCCATCACCAATTCCCTTTACCTCTCCCCTCCACCACCACCACCACCACCATTGTTGTATTTTTCATGATCAGAATCAAACCTGTTATCTTCTCTTCCAAATTTGGAATGCTCACGCATGACCAAGTTGCGTGAGTCTCTTCTTTTTCTTTGTTGTTGTTGTTGGGTTTGCTTTTGTCAAAAAAGACTCTATTTTCTGGTTCATCGACGACATTGATGGAGGGATTTCACTGTAAGATTATTGAACGAAAGATCAATTGAAGAATTCGCCGGTCCATGAACATGGAGTGTCGTTGGTGTAGTCCTAGTTGTCAAGAACAGAGAGTGGGTCGCTGAGAACAGAGTACTTGAAAGAGAGTAAGAGAGACCTATCTGAGTTTAGAGCTAAAGAGTGACTCAAGAGAAGAAGAAACAGAGTAGATGACCACCAAAGGTGGAGACTTTCACTTGTGGTGGTGTTTAAGGCCATGATTTGCTTGACAGAAGAGGCTTTGATTTTGGTGGATTTTGGGTTTATATGATCTCTCTTTCTCTTTCTCTCTCTGTGTGATGAGTTGAGGAAATTACGTTGTTGAAAGAACAATGGAAAGTGAAAAGAGCTTTGAAGGTTGGGATTAATGGTGGATTTTAGAGCAAACAAACCCAACACCACATTTTCCCTCCCATCTCTCTCTCTGTGTCCTCTCTTCTGGATTAATTGTGGGTTGAATTTTAGAGAGAGAATATAGCGATTCTGGTTTTGACCTAACTTTTATTGTATTTCGGACTTGGGTTTCGTGGTTTAGTGTTGTTGTTCCTCTCTTTTCCCCTTGTTTTCCTTTAAGTTTGTCTTTTAAAGTGTTGTGGTTATGTTTGTGACATGTTGGTTGCTTGATTTCCAAACTTTTGTTGTCTAGATTTTTGCTCCTTCGCTCGAGCGGCACTTCTTGCGCTCGAGCGGGATTTGCAAACTTTCAATACTTTTGCAGGTCTGCAAAACTACTAGGAGAGTGTATTATACACTCGAGCAGGTCTTTCTGCTCTCAAGAGGGTGTAGACACCCCATTTTTGACCGTCCTCAAGACTTGGACGTTATCGTTTGAACACTTGGTGATCATCTATGCTCGTGTTCGTTTTGAGTTCCGGAAGGTCTCGGCTGTGCGCCTTGCCTTAGGATCTCTCAACTTGTCTGTTTTGTACTTGGTGGTAGAGCACTTGTGTTTTTGCTTCTGAGGGAAAATGGTGGCTTGTTGGCTATCCCTGTAACCCATCAGCCAAGGCTTGGTGCCATTGGCCATGTTTTCTTGCCATCGGCCATAAGTGTTGGCCGATCGGTACTCTTTTTGGTTGATTGACCATTTTTTTGAGCCGAAACCTTTCCATCTACTTTTTACAGATATGTTGTGCCAACTGGTGGGCACAATTCTCATCCTCCATACACGTGTATAGAGGGATTGCATTCAAGACTCAAGCTCGTTCAACAAGCTTGAGAATTGAAATTCTATAAGAAGGGAGCCTCCCCTCCCTTTCCAGAGGTTCTGAGAATTTGATATACAAGTTCTATATATATATATATATATATCTCTCTCTCTCTCTATTTTACCTCTCTCTCTTCTCTTACCTTGGTTTGTGCCCAAAAGTGTAAATCCTTCACACTATTGCACACAAACACCTACTAGAACGCCATCCTTTTGTTACTGAGGTACTGAGGAGTTGGTTTTAGTGTTTTTGGAGTGGTTTAAGCTCAGAAAAGCTGCTGGGGTTGTGTTTTTGAAGGTGTTCTTCAAGGGTGAGATTCTAGCTTTTAATCCCCTATTTTGGCTTAAGCTTTTAGACCTACTTGCATATTGTTTTAAGCTTAACTCTAAACTACAAAAAGTTCTGATTTTTCATGCTTGTGATGTTTGTTTAAGGTCACTTTTTGGTTGGGGGTGATCTCCCCTCTCTTAGGCCTTGTTTGGCTTAGTTTTGAGCCATCCCTTTTGGCTCTTGTTCTAACCTTTGCATGACCTTTCTACCACTGAAATCTAGAGGATTTTTAGTGGTGGAAAGGTGGTTTTGGAGTCTTGAATAGGAGAGGGACACCCCCCTCTCCTTGTGTCTCATTTGCTAGTATAAATGGCTCATAATAGTAGCATGTTTTCTTGGCATGTTTTGGCCCCATTTCAGCAACTTTTTGGTGTTATCTTAGCATGCTATACCTCTGTCTAAAGTTGGTTTGATAGCCTCTTACATGCATCATGCACTTGTAGTGTAATCCCCTCTATTGCCTTAACATGCATCTTGCATTTGGATTATCATTCTCGCATGTTTTGGCTCAACTCAAAGAAGATTTTAGTCATGTTTTACCATGCTTAAGTTCTGTTTCATGTTGTTTTAGTCATGCATGCACTGTTTTGTATAGCCATGGTTTAATCTAATTTGTTAGCTTTGAGTGTCCAAGTCATTAGCATGCATTGCTTAGACCATTTTCATGATTTGGCATCATTTCATATGTGATTTCAGTCCATGTAGTGTAGCCATATACTTGCATTTGTCATCCTTTCAACGCTTTGAAGAGTTGGTGTTTTATGCCTTAAGAGTGGACCATTGTGCATGCCTCTATGCTTAGGCCTTTAGGATGCCATCTCAGTGGGTTTTTGGGCTTATTTTGACATGCCATAATTCTGATTTTTATTGGTTAAGTCATGCCATGTTTGGTTTTAATAGGTGTAATGTAACACCCCTTGGTAGCCTTGCATGTTTCATGCTTTTGGTCTTTTGTTCTAGCTTGTGTTGGCTAGGTCCATGCATGTTTTAGACTCACTTTGGTATGCTTTAGGACTATTTTGGTTTTCTTAGGCCATTTGCTTCATGTTTTGCATAGCCTTAGTGCAAGTCCCTTTGCTAACCTTGAGCTTTGAGCCTTTTGATATGCTACACTTGCATTGTTTAGTTGATTTGGCATCATTCCATGCTTAATTTCAAGGCCTATGGTATTGTCACTTGTCCACACTTTTCACTCTTTAAGTGCTCTTAAGAGTAGGTGTCTTCATGTCTTAATTCTTGGGCCAATTGCAATGCATGCTTGCCTTGCATTTCATGTCATCAATTCATCACTTTGGCCACTGATTTGGGCATGGCTGAGGTCTGCCCATTTTGATTTAAGTCCATCTTTGCATGTTGTTGCATGCTTGTCACATTGCATGTTGTTGCATGCTTGCTAGTTTGCATCTTGTTGCATGCTAGTCCATCTTTGCATATTGTTATATGCTTATACATCTTGCATGTTGTTGCATGCTTGCTAGTTTGTATCTTGTTGCATGCTAGTCCATCTTTACATGTTGCATACTTATCCATCTTGCATGTTGTTGCATACTTGTTAGATTGCATGTTGTCACATGCTTGTTGTTGGCATTGGTGTTACATGCTTATTACATTACATGTTTGCATTTTGCATGCTTGGTACATTGCATGTTTGCATGTCTAGGTTGCATTGCATTTTGCATGCTTGTTACATTACATTTGGCATGCTTATGTTGTGTTGCATAACATCTCCATGTTGCATGCATTGTATTGTATTTGGTTTAGGTGTTAAACCAAACACGAGGAACGATGGACGTTTCATACTTGAAGTGATGAAACGTGCCTCGATTCTCGGTAGCCAACACTCTTGATCCAATATGATAGAGTATGAGGCATTCATGTGTTTTTGTGCATTCATTCCATATTGATTTGTGCAATTTGACCTCTTTGGCCATCATGCATCGAAATGCGTGATTGATGGCTCAAGAGTCGAGCACTACACTCTTTTGAGTTCCAAACATGATAAGGGGTGTAGTTGCACAACATTTTCTTGCAAATGTATTGCCATTCCCTTGTTTGTCATCTGCTGCAGTAAAAGGAGCAGTCTGCAGGCAGATATGGCCGATCGGCTATCTGCAGTGCCGATCGGCTAACAATTTTTGGCCGATGGACTCAAAAGTGGTCGATCACCCTTTTCCCTTGGCCGATGGCCACATATTTTGGCCGATGACCTCTCAGAGTGTCTATGAGGTGGTTCAGAAGCATCACAGAGATTTTCACAGTTTTCAGAAGTCTAAAATAGTACAAACAGAGGCAACATGAGGCATGGCAACGGATTTCCTAGAGGACGCGACCGGACATGCATCTCTTCATCGCCTGCGAGGCCATTTCAGTATTCATGATTAGTTTGTTTAATTTAATCATCTAATTGGTTTTGTAATATTCATTTAGCTTAGTGTAGCTATTTGTTTCAATTTGGATTGTAATAATTAATTAGCTTGTTAGTTAATTAGTTTTGGTGTTGTAATAATTAGTCTAATTAGATTATTAGATTAGTTAGAATAGCTTAGCGTAGCTAGCTTGTGTTATTCATTCGGACCCTCCATCGAGAGGGCAAATTTTGTAATAAGTGTGCATGAGTGTGTGAATGTCTTCCAACCCCACGTCTTTCTCCCTTTTACTTAACCGCTTGCGATGGTTAGTTCTAGGTCATATTTTGACTAGCATTCTTATGCTTACATGTTTGCATTCATTCATCTGTTTTGCATGCACCGGGCTCGGCGCATCATACTAACTGCATTGTATTTCAATACCGATATGAATACATGATTATCAAGTTACATTTCACATGACATCTTAGACTAGCCGAGCCTATTTAGTTGCATTTTTGCATGTGTTGCATTAGGTATCTTAACATAGCTAGGATCATGCATGATTTCTAAACCAGTTGTTGTTTTGGCTTGGAGTACACTATAAGTGTTTATGCTTTAGCATCTTGCATAAGTGTGAGTGTTAACATGATAGCATGCTTGCCATGAGGCTAACTGCTTAATTGGTATAACTACATGAATGCCTGTGAATGAAGGCTTCATTGTTTGAATTGGAACAATTCATCAAAATGCGAGTTTTAAGCCCACTTAAGGGTGGCAAAATCATGTTTTTCTAAGCCTACTGAAGGGTGGCAAATCCACGTCTTAGCCTACTTGCGAGTAGCACCTTCAAACCATTTTCAAACAAACAAACATGAGATGTTTTGTTCTAATTTAGGCAATCTAGTCTATACTTGTGTGTTGTGCGCATCACGTAGTAAGCTAGCTAATAAGCTGGAATAAGAGCACATGTGTTTTCAAAAACAAAATATCATGTTAGTAAAGGCCGATCTTTGATCGGGCGAGCGGGGGTGCTCATTGCATGACCTTCCCCTCTCGTACCCAAGTTCCCGAGCCGAGGCAACTTTGGTGATGATGGATACGTGGCCTTAGGCGCGAGTCAAGGTTTCCTAAATTTTCCAAAACAAAATATTTAGGTGGCGACTCTGTATCTGGCAAAGCAGTCCATGTTTGGCACTTCTTTATAAAAATCAGTTTTTCAAAACGATTTGCCGGATTTGAACTCTTTGGTGATTTATCGATCTTGCATTGCACTTTGCGAGATTAGATTCAGAACCGTGACATTGAGTCCGAACTGTAGTAGCTAATGAACAAAACGGATTTCGCACCGTTTGCGCGCAGAGCAGGGACGTTCAGGCCGTCTATAGCGGGCTCAGCTCGAGTAGCCTTTTCTTGTGCTCGAGTGGTTGGTCTGTTGCCTACAAAACTATTGGATGTGTGTTTTATACGCTCGAGCGTGATTTCTTGCACTTGAGCGGTGAGCGTCTTTTTCATTGTGTCTTGGCGCTCGAGCAAAACTTTTTGCGCTCGAGCAGAACAACTTATTGTATCTGACGCTCAAGCGTCACTTCTTGCGCTCAAGCGGATTATGCGTATATCAGTTTGTAACAACCTCATTTTACATCAATTTTTCATCCCTCTCTCTCTCTCTCTAAAACTCTCAAAAACCCTAGATCTTGAGTTTCTCTCTCTAAAACTCATTTGCTTTTTGCTATTTCACCTAGATCCATTGGGTTCTTCACCCTAGTGCCTTTGAGAAAAAGGTAGAGTGTCTTAAGAACTCTGTTTTGATCCCAGTAGAAGTTGGTTTTGGCATCTTTGAAGTTCCTCCATTGTTTCTTTGGTTTTTTAAGCTTGAGGTAGGGATTTTCTACACCTTCTTATGGTTTTTAACTTAGTTATTGGTTGTTTTGTAACAATGGTGGGTTTTGGGAGTATTTTGGACAAACCTAGGGTTTGGGATGTAAAATCAAAAGAGGGGTTTCTAGTGAATGAGATATAAATGGTCATGGGGTTTGAAAATGAGGTTATATTGTATTACAACTGTTGATTTTGGCATTTGGGTTCACCTTTGGGAAAGAGGGAAGTTAACCTAAATTGGTTCAAATATTTATTTCGTATAAATAAATGAAATAGGTATTATAGATATGAAATTGGATGAATGTTGATGTAAATGGTGGAGTTCGATATGCATTACCTCACACTTTTGGAAATTTGAATAAATTATCTGTTTTGAGATTGAATATCTGTGTAGAAATATCTGTATTGGGCTATCGGTGGAGGATAGCTGCGATTATTGTAGAAATTGCATGAGGATTAGGTAAATTAAAACTAATCTCTTGTGGGTTGTCATTGAATATGACTATGTTTTAAACGCGTTGTATATGTATGATTGTTTTGGAGGAGAAATGGGATGTACTCCACTGTTTGGGAGGAGACAGGGGATGGACTGTGTTGAAATTAAGTTGGCCTGTGTGTCTAAGGTGAAAGTCCCGAAACCGCGCATATACATGGGTTTCGATCCCATGGACGAAATTTTCATAAAATGGCAAATTAAAGTGTTTGTGTGATAATTGTGTTAATTTGGGAACCATCGAGTTGTAGTTTCAAATGGGTTGTCTGAAAGATAATGAAATTGGCTCATGAAGTGAGAAGAAATGAATTAACTTGAATTGATGCGAAGGAAAAAGGATTGAGATATGAATTTTGGTACTTTATGATTATATAGAATATGGATGTTTTATCACTGGCCTTATAAATGCACATTTTACTTATACCTTCGTTAAAACTCATATATTGTGTTAGATTGTTCCTACTGGGCTTTAGTTCACCCTATCCGGGAAAACCATTTTCAAGTGTTGATGATATGCCTCCGCTAAGGCAGTAGCTTGGAAGGAGCTTGGAGCACGAGCTTCACTTTTTGTACTTATTTATATAGCCAAGTGCTTAAATTGTATAGAGTTAGACTCTCTTTTGTTGTAACCAAGCAGTGACTTGGAAAGATGTAATCCTTTAGGGCATATAATTATCTATTTAACTTTTATTCCTCTTTACTACTTGTAGCGTATGCTGTAGATTTAGGATGAACTATTTATAAATGTATAGCGCATGTGTCACTTTTGTATATTTATTCAGATTAATGAAAGTTTATTATTTCGATTATGCTGTCTTGCGTTTATTGCGTTGAGTTGGATTATTGTAATTATTTTTTAGGCATTATAGAGAAAGTGGGTTTGCTTCAAATTTGCTGCTTTCTCTCTTTAAAAACTACCAAACCCACTTCAACGGCTTCTCATTCGGCCGATGAAGCCATCTCCGAAGCCCTCTCTTCCTTTTTCTCATGTGTTCCTCCTTCTCCTCTTTTTCTCTCACCGTCGCGTGGGTTTGGTTCTCAAACCAGTTTGAGAGAGAAAAGAGAGGGCGAAGGAAAAAGAAAAAAAAATGCCAAAACGACGTCGTTTTGGCACTTCGAACCATATTTTGAGTTTTTTATTTTTTAAAATGAATTATATGTTAATTTATTTTTTTTATTTTTTAAACGTACCAAATTTTAGATGCATTTAATAATTAATAATTTTTTTTTTAAAAAAATTCAATAATATATTGATTTTTTATATTTATTGAATTTTTAACAAAAATTCATAAATATTTACTTTTTAAGTGCATTTAAAAGTTAAAATAATTAATTAAAATATTAAAAAAAATCACTAGAGACACAAAAAATCAAAAACTGCATTTGAAAAGTCAAATCAAATAGAGTGATGTTTTTTAAATTATAAATTATGCGTTTTGTTTTTAAATGGATGGATTATAAGATTTACAATATTTTATATAAAATTTATTTGTTTATTATTGCTTTTGTATTTTTATTTTAGTGGGAACAAATAAAAAGTTATTAGGAAAAATCACAAATCAGGGAACAGTGAAAAAAATATTTCATTCATGGGTTACAATGTGTATGGTGTGAGTTATTTTATTTTAGTGGGAACAAATAAAAAGTTATTAGGAAAAATCACAAATCAGGGAACAGTGAAAAAAATATTTCATTCATGGGTTTCTGCGTGTGTGTCTCAAATTTACACTCAAAAAAATTTCATATGTAGTGCGATTATTTTTAAACTCACTAATTCGCAATTGCTCCAAATAATTACTTTCCTGACCTATTTTGTTTTTAACTATTTTATTTTTTACATTATTAAATATTCTCAAAATATCACATAATATTATTTATATATTACTCCCGACAAAGCTCCTCCCCCACCACTCCACCTCCTTGAACAAGAGAGAATCAGAGAAGGAAGAGATATAAAAAAGGGGAGAACAGGGAAATAACAATTTTATTTTTTTTATTTTTTATTTTTATGTAAAATAATATAAGATTTCAATATATTTAGCATTAGTTTGAGAAGTTTTAAATATGTTTACAAAATTTCTTTTCACAACTACATATACAACTGTTACTATATAACTAATTGTGAAAGGAAATTAAGTAGTTGTATTGAGAAACTCCCTATTAATTTTGCCAAATTTATGTGGGCGGATATTTTTAAAATATATATCTACTAATTTATAATAAAATTTATTTCTCATTTATTTATAATATTCACTTTAACTTATATGAAAAATCAATCTCACGTACAATATATATTTGAGCTTATATAAGCCACAAACATCATAAATAAAAAAACAAAACAAAATAGAAAACAGTACAATGTACCAAGTAAGGTACCATGACACATGAGAACATATGGATATAATTTTCACAAAAATGCTGAAGCACTGTTTGCGGCTTAAGAGAGAACGTTGTTCCTGATTATGTCACGTGCTTTGCACATGGCTTCCAATGACTCGACTTTGAACATAGTAAGCCCTATCCCTTCCGTTAGATCAACTACCTTCTCAGTGACCCTCTTCCATTCAAAGCACTGAATTAATGACCCCAAAGCCAAACCTACAACACGTTGTGCTAGACTAGCCCCGGGGCAAGCCCTCCTTCCCATCCCAAATGGCATCAACTTCTGTCCTTCTACTTCCCCACTTGCAAACCTCTCAGGCTTAAAGCTTGTAGGATCATTCCAAACCTTAGCATCTCGGTGAATGGCCCAGGCATTAACCAACAATATTGTGCCACGTGGCACGTTGAATCCCCCTATAGTGCAATCATCCGATGATACATGTGGTAACAATAATGGTGTTGCTGGAAACAATCGGAAAGTCTCAGAGATGATAGCTTGAAGGTAATGTAGCTTTGAGATATCAGGTTCATCAATCAAGCGATCTTGGCCTACATGAGCGTCTATCTCGGCTCTTGCCTTCTTCAATACCTCTGGGTGGTTGACTAAAAGGGACATTGCCCATTCTATTGTCACTGATGATGTATCTGTTCCCGCTAGTATCATGATCTGGACATTAAAGTTAATAAATGAAAATGAAAAAATAAATTATATTTTTACAAAATCGATATTATATTTGTAACAAAAGATATTTTGTTTTAAAGCATTAGATCTCAATTCTACGACATTATTTGTATGTAATTTATATATATATATATATATATTACACATCATTAATCACAAAAGTATAAGAGACGATAGGGAGATGAATTTACCATTTTTTAGCCTATTATATTTATCTACATAATAAATATTATGTGTATGAAAAATATTTCATATCTAAAAAATAATAAAATGCATTATTAATTTTAATTTAATGAGTTCTACATGCAAACATATTTTTGTAGTGTGAATCTACCTTAGAAATGAAAAAAAAAGAAAAGCAACGAAAGTCATCCCGTAACATATATCGTTTTTTCAATTATTATTTAGGAGTTTTAATTGCTATATAAATTAAAAAATATATTTTAGTTTGTTATTAAATACTTTCTTTTTAATTTAATCAACATTCAAGTGGATATAGTATGGCGTTCTCCTTTGTTTGCTAGTTCGCAAAATTGAGTTAGAAAAAAGATTTTGAGGAAGATTTTGTGGATGGAAAAGAAAATAAATATGAAAATGGATAAATTTATGAGCTAATTTTTTTTATTATGAAAGATTATGGTATAGATTCAATTGTTGTATGTAGGGATATAATTGGTTCAATATGTTCAATATTTAAGTAAAATTTGTCACTAAATCGATAATATCGGTTTTATTATTTTAAGTACATATACAGACCGCTTCTCCTATGAAACCGTATCGAATTGAACTAATTGAAATGGTTCAACTTGGTATAATTTAATTCGTATAGAACCTGTGGGGATATATTTTCTGAGTACCAACACGTGGCAAAGTGACGCCGACGTGTCAGCCGAGGTGCCACGTGTCGTGGTAGTTACGCCGAGGTGATCTCAGAGTTGCCGAGGTTATCTCCGAAGATATCGGAATCCGAGATAAGTGGATAAGGGGCAAGAGTCCTAGATTGAGAGAAAACTTCAGTTTGGGTAAAGATAAAACTCTTAAAGGGTTTATTCTAATCCCACTGGGAGTTCCAAATTAGCAGTAATCCTGAGTCCATTGGAGTTAGGCTCCTATTGGGACTAGGATTGTATTGGCTATAAAAGAGAGGCACCCCCATGGGTCTAAGGTATGCTTTTTATGCTCAAGCTTGTGAGTTGAATACTTGATTATCTTTGAGAGATATACTGACTTGATCGTCGGAGTGCCCCCGGGTGGAAGAACCATCGCCGAGCCTTTTTCTTTTCAGGCAGACAGGTGCCATCTATTCTGCCTGTGTTCTACAGCTGAATCACTAAGGAGGGCAGTGTGATAAGAAAATCACTCACACAATTTGGCACCGTCTGTGGAAAGGAAAGACGAATAGATGGCCAGTAACGTACAAAAAGAAAAGGTTGGAGACGATGCTCCCACTGGGAGTGGCAGGCCTATCAACTTTGACATTGAAGGAGACAACCACAACGAAGAAACCCGTGACCAGGGGCACGGAGGAAAAGGCGTCAGCCAGGAGGGCGACACTTCAAAGAAGACAGACCAAGACAGATACTACAACGAAGATAACCTCCAGGTATGGAGGGACATGTGTCTACGGAGGGATGAGGAAGTAAAAGAATTGGCAGACAAGTTGGCAGACTTGCAGTTGGTCGTCAACTTCATGATGCAAAACAATGTCATGCAGCCATCGTACCCGCTGCAGGACACGCCGATTCTAGCAGTTAATACCCAGAAGGGAGGAGGGAAAACAATTCCCGAAGTACCTCAACACACCAGGAGTGGAAGGCACTATCACCCACCTTCCAGGGAAGTCAGACGAGAGGAGTCGAGACAAGAGAAGTCCCAAAGGACATATCACACGAAGGACCTAGAACCCAGAGAACATCGGCATGTCCAGGGACAAGCGCTCTGCTTTGACACAACCCATGGAGAAAGATCAAAACGGGCCCACCACGAGGTCGAAAGTAGTGTGCCAAAAAGACTGAAGTCAAAAGATAGCCGAGCTCCAGGGAGGAGTAAAGAAGACCTACGAAATTACCTCAAAAGGAAGGAACATAATGCTGAAGCCGAGGTTATCTCACCCGACAAGCCGAGAACACTGTTCTCGGTAGAGCTGGACAAATTTGAGGCACCAAAGAGATTTAGTATGCCGAGGTTTCAAATATACGATGGTAAGTCAGACCCTAACTTCCACGTTGGATTATTCTTGAACTCAATGGCATTATACAGTGGAAACGAGCCGTTGCTCTACAAAGTGTTCCCCTCGTCCTTTGGGGAGATTGCATCAGATTGGTTCCACAAGCTGCCAGAGGAAAGCGTAAAGACATGGGAAGGCCTGGCCGAGATGTTCGTGGCCAGGTTCGTAACAAACAAGCTGCAGCCATTGAGGGTGGACGCATTGATGGCTGTAAAGATCAGCAAGGATGAAGGCCTTAGGGCCTATGCAAAGAGAAATTACGAGGTGTTCAATCGAATACCTGAATGCAACCAAGAGGTGGCGGTCGTGTCTTTTAAGAACGGCCTGAAAGAGGATTGCTCATTACGGAAATCTTTGGCAAAGACATTGCCAAAAAGCATGGAGGAGCTCATGGCAAGAATCGAGAAGTATGGCAGAGCCGAGGAGGATACATCGGGGAATAAGGAGGTAAAACAGGAAAAGGGGAACGGCTCACCGAAGCAAGGCCGAGGTAACAACGGATTCAGCAAATTAGAGACAAAACTAAGGGGCAATCAGGCAGTGACGACTGTGTTCCGAATCCCGGTCCACAAAGTCTTGGATCAAATCTGAAATCAACCTTATTTCAGAGCACCAGGAAAGGCCCCAGGGAAATACATGGGCAGGAACGTTGGTTGGTGTTGTGCTTACCACAATGAAGAAGGGCACCCAACTCAGGGCTGCAAAGCCCTAAAAGCATACTTAGAGGACTTAGTAAGACAAGGCCATCTGAGGGATCTTGTCGACGAAGCCAGGACCAGAGAAGAACAGGCAAGGTTGCCTCAAACACCAGCAGCCCCACCTCCCCCAGCATAGCAACCACAGGGAGGGGGACCTAGGGTGGTGAACGTAATTCACTCCAAGGTGAACGAAAACGACATACGAGAGGAAACCCAAAGAGTAAAACACCTGCAGCACGTGAACCAAGTCGGACAGAAAAGACCTCGGCCTGAAGAGTACCCAGGCCCAATGATAGCCTTCACCGAAGCCGACCTAGAGATGGTCCAGCACCCGCATAATGATGCCTTGGTAGTATCCCTCCAGGTTGGGGAGTGCCAAGTGAAACGCATCTTGATAGATCAAGGCAGCTCTTGTGACATCATGTATGTTAGATGTTACAAGGAGCTGGGCCTTCACCCAGATGACATGGAGCAATCGAATGGCCCGATGGTCAGCTTCAATAGAACGCCGACGTGGCCACTAGGCGCTACAAACTTGGAAGTGCAAGCCGGCACTAAAAAGATCAGGACAGAGTTCATCGTGATTGACACACCTTCACCATACAACATCATCTTGGGAAGGCCATGGTTGCATGCAATGGGGGCAGTTCCCTCAACGTTGCATCAACTATTGCGGTTCCCAACAGAACATGAAATTGAAGAAGTCAGAAGAGACCAGCTGCAGGCAAAAAATTGCTCCATGGCAGCAATGAAAACAACCTGCAACATACAAGAACCAGGGAAGGCAGAGATTGAAGATGAGGACATGGAGGTCCTTGATGATATTGGCAAGGAGCCGGCCGAGAAGAGTGAGGAAACATTAAAGAAAATCCTCGTCGAGGAGGGCGATGAAGAGCGCTTCTTTCTTCTCGGCTCAGGCTTAGCCGAAGAAGAAGAAAAAGAACTAGAAGCCTTTTTGAGAACAAACATAGAGGTGTTCGCCTGGACACCTTATGAAATGCCTGGCATTAACCCCGAGGTCACATGTCACAAACTGAACGTTGACAGGTCGGCCAAACCTGTAATACAACGAGCCAGAAGACCGACATTGATGCACGTCGAAGCAGTGGAAGAGGAAGTAGACAGACTTCTAGAGGCCAGGGCTGTAACGCCCCAATTTTTCATGCCCAAATGATAATACATTTACCTCAAATCAAAATAACATAAAACAAATAAATACCTTCATGGGTTTACAAGTTTCCAAGGCTTGAGCCTGGTTACACAAAAATGGTTATTCAAACCCATACATACAAAGCCCTTGGCTTACAATACGGAGTTACGCAAAATGAGAGTATTGTACTCCCAACACACATACTTCCACGTCTCTAGTTGGGTGGAATCACCACATCTTTTCCTGCACAAAAATCCCATAGGGTGAGCATAAAGCCCAGTAGAAAATTCTTAACAAAGTATATACATTTTATATAAGTCTCAAGAGATGAATGCACATGTCATGCTATGCCCTTTTTGCAGATAATTTACATATTTATCCTTTGAAAACCATCATGCTCAATGATGTCATGCAATTTCAGTTGTTCAGAACTTAACAATTTATTTCAAGGGCGGTAAATATGTCTCTGGTAATCCCTAGGCCAGTGTCTGCAAGTAGACTATACAAGTACTACCAAATTGTCATTTTTACCAATCGCAACTGGAAAAAATCAACAATCACCTATCCGCGCGGATTTTTCGATCTTTCACCTCGGACCCGCAGGCCAACTTATTCTACACCACCTGTCAAGACTTACCATCATTATTTACCCCAAAACCATTTCATGAAAACTTATTTCTCAACATTCTTTTCTCAATGCAAGTTTTCAAATCAACCATCAAAGTGTAATGTAATGAAATGAAATGATATGCCAATACCATGTTAAAAATGTAATGTAATATTTCTTTCACTTTCAATACTCCCAAACAATATTTCCATTGTGATCAAAATTCTCATTTCAATGCAATTTCACAAGATGAATAAATACTCTTATTTCAATTCATCAAAGGAATAACATAATTCCCACATTTCAAATAATCTTAACAATTTAGTCATCTCAAGACTATATTAATACTTTTAAACAATAATGTTCAAAATTTCAATAATCTCATATTCCATGAAAATATCATTTATATGTAAATAAATAAACAATTTTCAAATATCATTTATTTTGGCACACAAAATAAATACAACAACATAATCTAAAAATTTTCAGCATCTTTCTTAAAAATTCTTAATTTCGAGGTTTTCTCACCAAAAGCCATTCATTTTCAATTATTTGAGAAGATCTCTCCAAAAACATCTTTCTTTCATCAACATAGTTCAAAAATATAAATTTCTATTTTTTTGAAAGAAAAAGAAAGTAAACCCACTTTCAAAATCATTTACCTTCTTGAATGAACAATATATTTTTGAAAACAAATCAAAAGATGATTTCTAAAATTATTTAAATCTTGCAAAAATATATATATAACTCAAAGAAAATCCCTACCTCAAGCCAAGAAAAGGAAACAAGCAAAGACCCCAATTTTTGACTTTGTTGGATTTCAATCTCCACCGGTCAACACGTTGTTCTCACCAACTTTTACACTTTGGTAACTGACGATCATCAACATCAGCTCCTCTCATATCAACTAAAAATCGTAAAAGACTTGCATCCTTAAGATTTGAGTAGTCCCTTTGCTGTAGTTTCTCAACATCTGTTTCCTGTCTGGTCTCTTTTGCAATTCTAATGAGACCATCAAGACAGTCATTGATGACCTTAAGGTCCTTCTGGAATTTTCGCTGCCTGGGAACTAACCATCTTGCCAAGGGAATATTCCAATAAGGGATGTAAAAACAATCGAGCGATGCTCAGCTTCAAAAAGTGTACCATATACTGCCTTAATAATAGGGGACTCTTTTGTGACTGAACCAAAGTCATAGTTGAAAACACTAAGCCCTATAATATCAAGTGCCAAATTTGAAATTTCTTCTTCAAGATCCAACTCAATTTCCTTCCCTCCATTCAAGCCCTCCCTTTCCAGAAGAGATTGTAAATACGAAAAGCCTAACCTCTTAATAGGATCGTCCTCTTGCTTTCCAAAGAAAATTGCCAGAACCAAGCGCTCAAGTCCAACCTCCTTATCACCAAGTTTGTCGGCTGCTATGCGTGATAACTTGTAAATGCTAAACATAGACAGTTTTGAATGTAATCCACCCAAACATCTTGGCCTGTCATTGAGCATCCTCACATTGTCACCAACTCTTGAAAAAGAGAGGCCAAACAAAATGTGTTGTACGCTGATGAAACGTTGACATTGCATTCTTTTCTCATTATCAGCAATGTTAATCACTCCACGAAGCTCGTCTGTACAAGGTCCGAAGCTCCTACGTGATATAGGAAATATGATAGCTTCCTGAAATTCCATTCCTTCATGCAGATATACTAAGCCACGAGCAGTATCCTGGGCTATTTTTAATCTTGTAATCCATGGAACAGGTATCTGAAATCGACTTGATATATGATCCTGTACACTCCTGTTTGGCATATACTCATAGACCAAAAGCTGTTGCATCCCTCTTTCGTCATTTTCAGCACAATACCCAACAAGCTTGACGAGATTCGGATGTTCAACAACCCCCAGGACATTTACTTCTGTCACCCATTCCTTATGCCCTTGCAATCCTCTTCTGCTGAGTTGTTTAACAGCAATATCAATCTTTTTGTTTGAATCTTCAGTTTCCCGTATCACACCCCTATATACACCACCAATAAGCAGCACAACTGCTATTCCTGCTGCTCACTTTTAATTGGAAAGGAAAGCCCACCACTGAAACATCATCATATCCCACCTTTCTCTTTACACCAAAAAAAATATATTCCAATGACCCACCCGCAATTTTTTTTTTTTTTATATATTTTTATTTGGGTCTATACATCGCCTCTCATTCCATTATAGTACTCTCAAGTATTGATATCTCATCGTAATCAAACATGGCAATCATTTTGGGTGACCAATTTAATATTCATGAATCACTTTATAAATCCCTCACTAAAGGCTACCATTAATTAATCATTATATGTGACACCAGCAATACAACAACCATCTGCACTCACTTCCCCTTTTTTTAAAAAAAAAAAATCCTCCACCACAAAACCATCATCAGAATATATTCCATACCTTTATTTTATTTATTTATTTATTTATTTATTTATTTTTGAGTCATTACAAGGGCCATCAGAGAAGTCAATTATCCGACATGGCTATCAAACACTGTGGTTGTAAAGAAGAAGAACGGTAAATGGAGGGTATGCGTAGATTTTACAAGCCTGAACAAAGCCTCGCCCCAAAGATGCTTCCCTCCGCCTAAAATTGACCACCGGTGGATGCCACATTTGGACATGGAAGGATGAGCTCGATGCTTATAGAGGGTACCACCAGATAGCCATGTACCCCTGCATTTAAGAGAAGACAACGCTTCATCACCCCAAAAGCCTGATCACATGAGTGATGCCTTTTGGGTTGAAAAATGCAGGAGCAAACTACCAAAGGCTGGTAACCAAAATGTTCATGCACTTGATCAGCCAAATAGTAGAAGTCTACATCGATGACATGGTCGTAAAGACCAAGGAGCCCAGGAGTCATCTTGCCGACCTAAAAGAGGTATTTGAGATCCTCAAAACATATCGGCTCCGACTTAACGCATCAAAGTGCGCATTTGGAGTTGGATTTGGAAAGTTTCTGGGGTACCTGGTAACAAGAAAGGGAATAAAGGCCAGCCCAGATCAGATCAAGGCCATCCTGGATCTACAAAGCCCAACATCGGCAAAACAGGTACAAATGCTTACTGGAAGGGCCGCAGCCCTAAACAGGTTCATAAGCCGAAGCTCAGACAAGTGTAAACCCTTCTTCAACCTAGTGAAAAAGACCACAGACTTCCTATGGACTGAAGAATGTGAGACCGCTTTGGCTGACCTAAAGAAGTATCGACCACTACCAGCTTCTCAACACTGAACTCAGGGAAGAGTCGTTCTTGTACTTAGTCAGGTCGTAACATGCAAGAAGTGTAGTACTAATCCGAGAAGAAAAAGGAGAATGTAAGGTCACATTATGTAAGTAAAACCTTGGCCGACGCGAAACAAGGTACCTACCATCGAGAAATTAATGTCGCCTTAGTGATGGCCTCAAAAAGTTGAACCATTACTTTCAGCACAAAATGGTGGTACTAACAGAGCACCCACTGAAGTCCTTATTACAACAAGGAGACTTAACAGGAAGAATTGCAAGATGGGCAGTGGCCTTGGGCCAATATGACTTGGAGTTCAGGCCCAGAACAGCAATCAAGGGCCAAGTTTTGGCCGACTTCGTGGCAGAATTCACGCCTGAATCCATAGAGCATCGGGCTCCGTTGAGCCTAGATAAACATTGTCCCAGCAAACAAGGAGAGTCCCAGCCTAAGGCAAGAGAGAAAATGAAGGAAAAACTCAAACCCTGCAACATCTACATTGGCGACTCCTTCAGATTGTTTGTTGATGGAAGTTCAAACCGACAAGGAGCGGGGGCAGGAGTACTACTGATATCTCCAGATGGAGAAATAATAGAACAATCCATCCGTTTGGGGTTCAAGGCCTCAAACAATGAAGCAGAATACGAGGCATTAATTGCAGGGCTAAAACTGGCAGCAGCAGCAGAAGCAGATGAGGTAATAGTTTTTTGTGATTCGCAGCTTATTGTTAACCAGTCAACAGGGGAATTTGCAGCAAGAGACGAAAGGATGTCGGCATATGCAAAAGAGGTCATCAGATTGGCAGCCCTATTTCAAAACTGCCGACTACTCCAAGTAAGCCGAGATGATAACAGCCACGCCGATGGCCAACCTGGCAAGTTCAATACAGATTGGAAAAACAAGGACAATTATGATTGACTACATGTCGGGCCCGAGCATAGAACCACAAAACACAGAGCAAGAAGCAATGTGTGTGGACATGGGGCCAAGCTGGATGGATGCAATTGTTACATTCCTGAAAGAAGGAAAGCTGCCAGAAGACCGCAAATAGGCACACAAAGTCAGATTGAAGTCGGCAAGATTCAGCCTGACTGAGGACGGATATCTCTACAGAAGATCCTTCACTGGACCCCTTTTAAGGTGCGTACACCCTTTGTAGGTTGAAGATTTTTTATATGAAATTCATGAAGGAGTTTGTGGAAGCCACGCTGGGGGCAGTTCACTAGCTCACAGGGCCATTACCCAGGGGTATTGGTGGCCCTACATGCAAAAGGATGCTAAAGCCTACGTGAAGAAGTGTGAACAATGCCAAAGGTTTGCACCTTTAATACATCAGCCAGCAGCTGACCTGAACCCAGTATCCAGCCCTTGGCCGTTTGCCCAGTGTGGCATGGATCTTGTTGGGCAACTTCCCCAGGCAACTAGGCATAGAAAATACTTGCTGGTGGCAACAGATTACTTTACGAAGTGGATAGAGGCAGAACCTCTTACCAAAATTCGAGATGTGAAAGTCAAGAACTTTATATGGAGATACATCATCACCAGATTTGGCATTCCAAGAGCCATAGTTGCCGACAACGGAACGCAGTTTGACAGCAAACTCATCAAGAACTTTTATGCGAAATTCAAGATCAAGAATTACTTTTCAACACCAAGTTTTTCCCAAAGTAATGGACAAGCAGAAGCATCCAACAAAAGTAATTTTGGATGGAATAAAGAAGAGGCTGCAGGCAACAAAAGGAAAGTGGGTGAACGAATTGCCCAATGTACTTTGGGCATATCGGACTATGCCGAGAAGATCAACAGGGGAATCCCCCTTTGCCATGGCTTATGGCACAGAAGCAATCATTCCACTTGAAGTCGGCATCCCAGGGATCCGAACCCAGGGAGTTGAGAATGGGACTAATGATATACTGTTAGCCCGAGATCCGGATCTTTTAGAAGAACGAAGAGAGAAAGCTGCAATTCAGCTCGCAGTATACCAGCAACAGCTTGCCAGAGCTTACAACAAGAAGGTCAATCCAAGAGATTTTCAAGTCGGCGACCTGGTCTTGAGAAAAGTCGTCGGCAACAAGAAAGATCCCAGAGAGGGCAAGCTTGGCCCAAACTGGGAATGACCCTACAAAATTACTTCAGTGTTAGGCAATGGAGCTTATCAGCTTGAAGATAATGATGGCAAAGCATTACCCAGACCTGGGAACACTTGTAATTTAAAATTTTTCTATCATTAGATATGTATTGTTTTTTGGCCGATGTCATTAATAAAATCTTTTCAGAATTTTTCAAACACATATGATTGATAAAGATACACAATGTTATTTCTGAGAGACATGAATAATGAGAACCTAAGTGGAACTCAGGTTCACATTGGGGGCAAAAAGAAGAAGAATATGCTTAACACTTGTTGAAATTTGTAGCAATTTACAAGTTAAAGTTAAGCCAAGATGGTTCATTATCTTCACTTGTTGAAATTTGTAGCAATTTACAAGTTGAAGTTAAGCTGATTCCTTATCTTCACTTGTTGAAATTTGTAGCAATTTACAAGTTGAAGTTAAACTGAGATGGTTCCTTATCTTCACTTGTTGAAATTTGTAGCAATTTACAAGTTGAAGTTAAGCTGATTTCTTATCTTCACTTGTTGAAATTTATAGCAATTTACAAGTTGAAGTTAAGCTGAGATGGTTCCTTATCTTCAATTGTTGAAATTTGTAGCAATTTAAAAGTTGAAGTTAAGCTGAGATGGTTCCTTATCTTCACTTGTTGAAATTTGTAGCAATTTACAAGTTGAAGTTAAGCTGATTCCTTATCTTCACTTGTTGAAATTTGTAGCAATTTACAAGTTGAAGTTAAGCCGAGATTATTCCTTATCTTCACTTGTTGAAATTTGTAGCAATTTACAAGTTGGAGTTAAGCCGAGATTGCTGTTTCCCTTCACTTGTTGAAATTTATAGCAATTTACAAGTTGGAGTTAAGCCGAGATTACTGTTTCCCTTCACTTGTTGAAATTTGTAGCAATTTACAAGTCGAAGTGAATCCGAGGTTATTGCTTAAACACTTGTAGCAATCTACAGGTTGGTTAAACCAAAAGAAGATGCTTAACACTTGTTGAAATTTGTAGCAATTTACAAGATGACGTTAAGCCGACATATGATCATCTGTTGAAACTTGCAGCAATTTACAGGTTGAAGTAAAAGCTAAGTATATTGTTTAAACACTTGTTGAAATTTGTAGCAATTTACAAGTAGATCATTGTTTAGCACTTGTTATAACTTGAGAAAAGTTTATAGTATATGTTTTACACTTGTAGAAATTTATGAAAAGTTTGCAGGTCAGTATCTCGCCGAAGTAAAGCTTACAGTTATTATACCCGAGGTATGTAACCCCGAGAAGATTATAAAAAGAAGGATGAGTATGTAAAACATGCAAAATATTCTAAGTATAGAATGATACGGAAGCATTCAAGAGAAGACAGAGGTACAAGCATTTAAAACAAAGTTGTGTTGAGGATTCAACAGGAAACAAAGGCACATCGGCCATACAAAAAGCTTGCATTGTTTTAAAACAAGGAGTACAGAAGAAACAAAAAAGTACAAAAGACATCAAGGCTGTGGTTCTTCAACTTCAGGCACAATTTGAGTTTGGACCTCGGCAGATTCTTGGAGAACTACCTCGGCAGATTCTTGAGGAGCTACTTCGGCAGCCTTTTCTGCCACAATCTCGGCATCGATTTCGGCAAGGGTTTGGTCAAGACTTTTATCGGTTGGAGGAACGTCAGATGATGCTTGTTCAGGAGTGGCCTCCTTGAGAACCTCATCATCTTCCTCCTCATGAGTCAAGTCTAGGACTTGATTATCCTGAGGAGGGAACTTGGTCTCAGTGGCATCCTTAGGCTTCCTTACTAGAGACTCATCATCATCCTTATCCTCATCCTCGGATTCATACTCCGATTCGTCTTCAGCCTGAGTTAGAAGTGGAGGTGGAGGAAATGGAAGAGGAATAGCGTCGGCATTGCGGAAAGGTGAATCGGCAAGGAGGTTAAGTTTCTTTATCAGGGACATCCAACCAAGGGAGAAACTCCTGTTGCATGCCTGCCTGACTTGGAGCTTGTAATCTTCAGTAACGTCGGCTACACCTTGGGCATAAGCCTTTTCATCAGTTTCTTTGATTTCGGCTTCTTTCGTAGCCAAGGCCTCCTGAAGCTCCTTTTCGGCGTGGGCCTTTTTAATCTCAGCCTCTTTTTTCTCGACTTCGGCGACCTTCCTGATAGCCTCAGCAGATTCAGCTTTTTCTTCTGCCATCTGTTGGGCCTTAGTGGCAGCCTCAGCTTGATCCTCCAACTTCTTCATTTTTGCTTAGAGACTCTTGTTGATCTTTTGGAGGGCAGAATACTCCTTCTTCAAGTCAGTTAACTTCTCTCTGCTCTCAAAAGATTGCATGGAGAAGGAATGGGCATGCTGAACAGCCTGAAAGAACACAAAGCAAAAAGTTACTACAAAATTTTATAAGTATGAAAAGATGAGGAAAAGATAGGTTACGAAGTGAAGACACTTACTTGAACACAGCGTTGAAGCATGAAAGCAAAATTTTCGTACTCACTCATTTCGGCGTTCTTTTCCAGATCGCTTGGGAGAAGAAGAGCTGTACTGAGTGCAACGCCGACATTTATGTCATCGGCGCTGTCACTAGCCAAAACAGGCTTATTCTCTAGGGTAATCTCAGGCATCCAGGGGACATTTGGTACTTTAGATTTCGAAGTTGTTGCAGAGGAAGACCTCGGCTTTTTGGATTTCTGGGACTCTAATGGCTGGGCTTCAGAACGCCTTTTCGCAGCAGAGGGTTGAGACTTCTCACTCTCAGCCAGCTTAGAAATAGACAAAGTATCCTCAGTTACTTTGGCCTTTGGCTGAGCCCTTTTTGTTCTTTTTGGCTTTGGTGGGGGCATGGATTGAGTCAGGGCAACATCAACATCGCTAGGGAGGTCGGCTAGGAGATCTGCAACAACAGGCTTTGGGCAACCCATCTCGGCAATTTTGACAAGTCTTCGCCGTCGTTTTCGTTCAAGTATGGGGATCAAGTATGGAGCTGAAGTTGATGGTTGAACGGCTGGATCCGATGTTGATCCTTGATCTGTTCGGGATGTAGAGGCGGTTAGAGTTGTGGCAGAAGGTGGAGACAAGCTTTTCTTCTTTCTTCTGGGGACGTCGGGCAAAATTGATTTGTATGTAGGGATAAAGTTGAGAAGAAGAGGGGCTTTTCTTTTGTGAATTGGCAAATCCAGGAGTTTCTTTAAGTCTTTGCCTGGAAAGTAGGATTGGCGAAAGCCTTTTGGTGGCTGATGAAAAGTTGCAGGGAAAAACAAACAGACATTAGAAACAGATAAAATATTGAAACATTTGGAAAGAAACAACTAAGTATTAACGCTGGGCTCTTACCCTTGCCCTCTTTAACTGTTCAGGGAAGAGGGTAGAGATGGACGTCTTCGTCTGGGCCGAACTCCCAATTTCCCGAAGCAATAACATAGTCATCCCCAGCCCCTTTGTTGGAGTCTGGGAGGTTGGCTATAATTTTGAATTCCATAGACCTCGGCTTGAGGTAATAGACGTAGCCTTTTTCCTTCAAGTTAAGGGCACACATGGTATAACAATATTGGATGTCGGCAAGGGTGATCCTAATGTTCTCCTGCCTAGCTAAGGCTATGACGCCATTGATCACTCGATAGGAGTTGATGGTAAGTTGCATAGGGTTCAACCTATAGAAGTGGAAAATTTCGCGAAAAATGGGGTTAAGTGAAAGCCGGAGTCCACGTTCAGTGAAAGCAACGATAGGAAAGAGCATCGTATTATCTGTGGGCATAATAGAGTCATCATCCCCGGCCAGTCTCAGATGGACATCGGCAGGGATGGAGAACTCTTCCCTAAAGTATTTAAGTTTGGTTAGGGTATCTACCCTATGTCTCCACATACCCATGATTTCGGTGTAAAGAAATTTGGTTACAGAGAAAGATGTTTTTAAAAGGGTTATAAGAACCTCGGCAAAAACCTAGGTAAACACTGGTTACGATTATTTCAATTTTTCCTAAGAATTGGCAGGTTCTACAGACAAATCCCAAACCTAAATCTACGCAAACAAAGGTTGAAGGCACAGATCTGGAAAAAAATACGGAAATAAGAATGAAGTTTCAAAATCAAGAACAGAGGCAAGGTTCTCAAAAACATAAAGAATACAAGAGATATAGGGTCAAGAACAGTGGCAGAAAAATGGTGAAATAGTGCAAGTGTTCAAAACATGGGCAAAAGCAGAATCAAAGCATTCAGATATATGGTTCGCCAGGTAGATGTTTGAAAAAGACAGTAACAACAAGAAAATAGGAAAGCATCAATGAACTGAAAACAAAAAGAATAGTGGCTTACCAGAAAGACTGGAGCCGGTATGAAGATCACCAAGGTCAGACGACGGATGTAGACGCGACGGAACAGTGAAAGCTTTACTGGAATGAAAGAATGAAGACGGTTGCAAAGCTTGGAGCTAGAGCGATGGCGGATTTGAGAAAGTTTAGAGACAGAGAAAGCAAGAGAATCGAAATATAAAAGTGAAGAAAAGAAGACGAAGGAAAGGTTTTTTGTCAAAAACTCGAAACGGCGGAAAAATGAAACAATTATTATGCCTGGAGCATCGCATATGTCAGGCGGCGCATGCAGAGAAGACGATTTTCAGGCGCGTCAGTGATACGATCCAATGAGGATCAGACGCGTGGGAGAAACGGTTGAGAAGTGATGCATGACAACTCATGCACGTAGGAGAGTTCATTTGAATTCTTGTTCTTGAAAGAAGACGTGTCGGCCTGAGATGAACGACCTCGGCTGAAAAGTTCTTGTGCCGAAGTACTGGAAAGAGGAACAATATAGGTTCCATCACCTTAGAATGCCGAGGTAATAGAACCTAGGGGGCAGTTGTGGGAATATATTTTCTGAGTACCAACACGTGGCAAGGTGACACCGACGTGTCAGCCGAGGTGCCACGTGTCATGGTAGTTACGCCGAGGTGATCTCGGAGTTGCCGAGGTTATCTCCAAAGATATCGGAATCCGAGATAAGCGGATAAGGGGCAAGAGTCCTAGATTGAGAGAAAACTTCAGTTTGGGTAAAGATAAAACTCTTAGAGGGTTTATCCTAATCCCACTGGGAGTTCCAGATTAGCAGTAATCTTGAGTCCATTGGAGTTAGGCTCCTATTGGGACTAGGATTGTATTGGCTATAAAAGAGAGGCACTCCCATGGGTCTAAGGTATGCTTTTTATGCTCAAGCTTGTGAGTTGAATACTTGATTATCTTTGAGAAATATACTGACTTGATCGTCGGAGTGCCCCCGGGTGGAAGAACCACCGCCGGAGCCGTTTCTTTCTGTGCAGGACAGCAGGGTGCCATCTATTCTGCCTGTGTTCTACAGCTGAATCACTACGGAAGGCAGTGTGATCAGAAAATCACTCACACAGAACCTTTCAAATTTGAGTCACTTTTTTAGTATAATCACTCATTTGTATAAAAATATTGAATTAGTTATTTATTCATCATTTCAAACATATCCAATCTATTTATTTAATAAATAATTTTTAATTCCTAAATTAACAAAAATACAAACAAAAAGAAGTTAAAAAATACTAAGGCTTAAAAAATAATGAGTTGGAGTTAAAATTATATAATAACAGTTTACAAATCTATTCTATATTATATATTAAGCAAAATGGGATTTTTAACTCCAAGCCTTGTAGGAGCTCCAATCTTCCAATCTAAATTTTTTGATTTTTTGATTTTTTTTTTTTTATAAAAAATCTTAGCATTTATTAACTTCTCCCAACTCCCAAGTCTTACCATCATAATAACACTTTAATGCATTAAGAACAAGCATAAAAAAAAATTCTTTGAAATCCAACACATATGAATTCCTTGAAAAGTCCCAACACATATGATTATTATCTCTCATAATAACACTTTAATGCATAAAGAGCAAACATAAAAAAAAAAATTTATTGAAAAGTCCAACACATATGATTATTATCAAAATATTAAACTTTAATATAATATAATAAAAAAAAGACATTTAATTCCTTGAAAAGTCTAACACATATGATTATTATCAAAATATTAAACTTTAATATAATATAAAAAAGGAAAAAAAAGAAGACATTTAAAAAAAATATATATATATATATATTTAAAAATCACAATTCACATAAATAGATAATTGTAAACACAATTCGTGTATAGCACTTTTTAACCCCCAAGACTTGTGAGAGCTTCAATATCCCAATCTGAATTTTTTAAATTTTTTATTTTTTATTTTTTATTTAAAAAAAATTTCTGTATTTATTGATTTGGTCAAAATCTCCTGATCAGCATTTAAATTTTTTCAATCCACATGTCTTTCCACATGCCTGCATTTATTGATTTAGTTAAAATTCCCTAATCAGCATTTAAAATCCCATCATATAAATAATTATAGATACAATCTATGTATAGTTACTGCAGTACCATTTTCAACTTCTCCCATATACTATGGTTAGTGATAAGATTGTTAAATTATTTTTATAAAAAATTTTAAAAAACATAATTTATATATTAAAAAAATCTAAAACAAAATATCTATAATTATCCCGTGCATAGCACGGGTGATAGGCTAGTATTCTATAAGACAAATAGAGTTGTTAACCTACAAGCATTGTAGGAGTTTTAATATCCCAATCTTAATTTTCTAATTTTTTGATTTAAAAAAAAAAAAAACTTAGCATTTATTGATTTCTCTCAACTCAAAAGTCTTTTTGACTTCTCTCATATCCCATACACTATGATTAGTGATGAGATTGTTAATTATTTTTATGAAAAATCTTTTAAAAAATAATTTGTATATTCAAAAAATATCTAAAACAAATATAAATTCTTATTAAAAAATAACAGTTTGCAATTGCGAAAAAAAAAGAGAAAAAAATTACACTGTAAAAAATAATTTGTATATAAAAAAAATATCTAAAACAAACATTATCTATCTATCTATCTATATATTATATAAGGAAAATAGAATTTCTAACCCACAAGCTTTGTGGGAGCTTTAATATCCCAATCTTAATTTTCTAATTTTTTGACTTAAAAAAAAAAACTCAACATTTATTGATTTCTCCCAACCCACAAGCTTTTTTTACTTATTCCATACCTACTATTGCACCATTTTCAACTTCTCCCATACACTATGGTTATTGATGGGATTGTTAAATTATTTTTATAAAAAATCTTTAAAAAATTTGTATATTAAAAAAATATCTAAAATAAATATAAATTCTTATTAAATCTATCTATCTATCTATATATTATATAAGAAAAATGAGGTTTCTAACTCACAAGTCATGTGGGAGCTCTAATATCCCAATCTTAATTTTCTAATTTTTTGATTTTAAAAAAAAAAACTTCAGCATTTATTGACTTCTTCCAACCCACAAGCCTTTTTGATTTCTTCCATACCTGCTGCTACATCCTTTTCAACTTCTCCCATGCACTATGGTTAATGATGATATTGTTAAATTATTTTTATAAAAAATCTAAAAAAATAATTTGTATATTAAAAAAATACGTAAAACAAATATAAATTCTTATTAAATCTATCTATCTATCTATCTATCTATTTATCTATCTATATATTATATAAGTAAAAACGGATTTCTAACCACAAGTCTTGTGGGAGCTCCAATGTAGCAATCCCGATTTCAATCATTCTTTTATGTTTTGCCACTTCAACTAGGCCGGTTGGGGGTTAAGGCGGCGCCTTTGGTGTTCCAGGGCAAGACTGGTAGGTTGAGGGCGCCCTCAAAACAAAAATTCAAAATGCATTCGAAGTTACTTGACCTATGTCCGCAAAAATTCACCACTTTATAAGCATTTGGACACAAAATGTTTCCTCTCTCAGCGATGTGGGACTCAAAGAGTGGACGAAAATATTGTGCCAAACGACGTCGTTTGGTGCGTTTGTTGGAAGTCCCACATCGATTACAAAATACATTTTAAGGTGGACAAACTTCTATATAAGTGCCAGTGCAGAGGGTTAGCTTATCGGCTTCTATGGTTCTTTCTTGGTTTAATGAGCCATTACGAGCCAAGCTGGATTTTGGCCATAGTTCCATTGGGATTTTGGCCATAGTTCCTTCGCCAAAGTTGTGTAATTTCTCGAGGGCTTTGTTGTGAGTGGTGGAGATCGAGTTTCATCGTCGTCTATTTTGGGGTTTCAACTCTTTTCATCTTTTCCATTTTAGCTCCGAATTTGAGGTAGGGATTCATATTCATTCTTATGTGTTTTAACATGAATGTTGAGTTATTTGTATAGATGGTTTGATTTGGGAACTTAAGGTTGGAGATGTGTAATGTTGAAAACAGGGATTTTGTTCAATTTACTTATACCTGTGTGTTTTGGGTTTAAAAATGGAGATTATTGATGTTTTTGATAATACTTGAGCCTTTGGGTCAATATTGAGAAAAAAAAATGGAAAAATGCCATGTTTGGGTATATTTGGGTCAATACTGTAATTAATGGCAATTAATACGGAAATATGAAATTGAGCTGAAAATAATAAAATCGACTCAATATGAGGTAGAATGGTGGAGTTGGATTCATTAATCACTCACTTTGAAAATGTTGAGATTATATATATCTGTTGTAGCATTTATTTTCTGTTTAGAAATAACTGCTTTGGGCTATCGGTGGAGGATAGTCGTGATTGTTGTAGACAATGCATGATGCTTAGGCAAACTAATACTAATCAATTGAAATGTCATCGAATATGACGGTTGTGATAATACATCGAATTTGTGTATTAAATGAACATATATATGATGATGTTTATATACATTGTGTTGTGTGGGAGGAGATAAGGGATGTACTCCACGGTTTAAGGGAAGATAGGGGATGGACTCTTAAACCGGATTTTGTGTGACATTGATAGAGCACTACAATGTGTATCAAGTGTTGATTATGAAGTGTTGAATTGATTTGATATAGCACAAAAATGTATATTTTTATCAATTGTGAAATGTAGAAGTGTTTCTATATTATGTTGATACAACACCAATATATCATATATGAAGTATGGAAGTGTTTTGTTTGAGATTGATACAGCAAATATGTGTATCTATTGTGAAGTACGAAATGTTTAATTTGAGTCTTTATCTCAATTGAAATGGAAGTACTGTTGATATGAGATGTAATCTCACTTAAAGGGTATGGCCAGGTTTTGAGCCAGGATTATGAATTAAGAAATGGAAATTATTATGAAACATGGACACATTTGTCATGTAATTGAAACGGATTATGAATGGATATATGTGAATCAAACATTTATCGAATGCTCACGTTTTAGTTATTACTCATATTATGTTTAGCATATCTCTCGGGTCATTAGCTCACCTTATAATGAATATCATTTTCAGTCTTGGTGAGATGTTACCTCCAAGGCAATAGCATGGATGGACTCTCGGGAAGCAAAAGTTTCCTAGTTATGCTTTATGTGTGCATGAGTGTTAGTTGTAAAGCCAAGGGCTTAATGTGTAATGAGCGAGACTCTATTTGTGCAACCAAGCAATGTCTTGGAAAGATGAAAGCCTATATGGCATTTAATTGCTTGCTAAACAGTGAACTTTGATATATGAATTTATGTTGTTTCATATATTTATTCCGCATATAAGTTATCTTTATTGAAATATTTCGGGGCATCACAGCTTGGTATCAGAGCGTACCGGGTTTGAATACTTTGGGTACGTGGGAAGTGATTAGTATCACAATGGGTTTGTCTCGCTTGTTAGAGACTTAGATGTAATGTTATATGATTATGTGATAACATGCTTATGATCCTCATTTTACTGCTAGGTTGTGGCAGAGTTTGCAGAGTGCCTTGGACACTAAGTTGACCTTTAGCATGGCTTATCATCCTCAGACTGACGGGCAGTCCGAGCGTACTATTCAGATCCTTGAGGATATGCTTCGAGGTTGTGTCCTTGACTTTAGTGGGACATGGGAGAGGCAATTGCCCTTGGTGGAATTTGCCTACAACAACAGTTTCCAGTCTAGCATCGGTATGGCACCGTTTGAGGCCTTGTATGGCCGACCGTGTAGGTCTCCAGTCTGTTGGGCCGAGGTGGATGATGCACCTTTGTTGGGTACGGAGTTGGTGAGGAAAATGACGGAGAAGGTTGAGCTTATCCATAGGAGGCTTTTTACAACCCAGGGTCGTCAGAAATCTTATGCCGACCGTAGGAGGAGACCTTTGGTGTTCGAGGTAGGTGATCATGTCTCTCTGAAGATATCACCTAGGCGGGGATTGATGAGGTTTGGGAAGAGTGGGAAGTTGTCCCCTCAGTTTATTGGCCCTTTTGAGATCCTTGAGAGGATTGGCGAGGTTGCCTATCGTTTAGCTTTACCGCCACAGTTGTCCGGGGTACATGACGTGTTTCATGTTAGTATGCTTCGGAATTATGAGCTGGATCCATCCCATGTGCTGGATTGGACCGATCTGGAAGTTGACAAGGATATCTCGTATGAGGAGAGACCGGTTCGGGTCTTGGATAGGCGGGATCAAGTCTTGCGAGACAAGACCATTCCCTTGGTAAAGGTTTTATGGAAACATCACGGAGTAGAAGAAGCCACTTGGGAACGTGAGGTGGATGTCCGTGAGAAATATCCGAACTTGTTTGTAGATGCTTAACTTTGTATCGAGATTTTGTAATACTATTGAACTTTAAGAGCATTATTGTAACAACCCTCATACTGATCACTGATTAATACCAATTACTGCTAAATTAAGACCGATTATGGAAAGTAAATGAACTGACCGAATTGCTGAACTGACTGTTTGAAATCTGAAACTAAATCGATTGACTGTATCTGTTTAATTGCATGTTTATCTGTTTGAATGTTTAGGCCTCGTTTGGGAACAGGCTATTAAGTTTTATGTTTAGTTTTTATGTTTAAACTGTAAATTGAAGGCCTTATCGGTGGCCGAACCAGAAATTGATTAGTGAGTTATAATCATGAGAATTTATGTGATTTTATGGCATACTTGTCTGAAAAGTGATTTGGTATGTTTAAATTAGATTAAAATAAGCTAAATTACATGAGTTGGAGTTATTTACCGCTTTGCCATCCAGTGGAATAATCTAGGAAACTCCTCCCCACTTCATACACTCTTGACTAAACATTTGTGAGCTCTAGCTGACCAAGAGAGTTGGAGAGAGAGAGATTGAGTTTCTTCTTGAGAATTGCTTGGAACCTTGGAGATTTGGTTGAGTGGTTGCATATTTGAGCTCCTACACCTCTAATACAAGACTTAAGGTAGAAATCCATTTCCTTGATTGTGCATTTATGTTGATTCTTGCAAGGCTTAGAGCTAAATTGAAGTCTAGAGCCAATTTATGGCTTGTAATGTTGTATTGTAGCTCATTTCATGCATGCATGGTTGTATTGTTGAATTTTGGGTTAATTCCATGGCAAATTGTCACATGCATGTTCATATGTAAGCTTAAGCCCATGTTTTCAACTTGTTTTGAAAGGAAGAAGCTCATTAGAGCAAGAATTGAAGCTTTGAAATGGTTTTAACCCATGCATGTTCTATTTGAGCATTGTTCTCGAAAATGGTTTGAATTGGAGTTGAATTAAACACCCTTGGGCTTTGATTCCTCAAATTGAGTTTCAAATCACATTGTTTTATGAGTTCACTTATGTTTTCCAGAAAATGGGCCCAAGAGGATCGAATTTGGTTGTCAAAACTTGATTTTGGGCTTGGGACTCGAATCTGGAATTTCCAGATTTTAGTCATCCGCTCGAGCGGGGGAAGTGCCGCTCGAGCGAGAAAGTCGAGCTCCCAGCATTTTGCACTGTGCATCAGTCCGCTCGAGCGGAGGATTGGGTGACACTCTCGAGCGAGCATCGAGCGAAGATTTCACCAATCCAGTACTTTTTGGTCCGCTCGAGCGAGAAAGTTTACGCTCGAGCGGGTACCTTTGTTGCATGTCCGCTCGAGCGGGACCCTATTTCACTGAAAATTCTAAAAATGTTTTCTGAGTACATCTTTGCATCCTCATCCCATCCTAGGCATTCTTAGGCCTAGTTTAAGACATCTTAATGAGGATATAGCTGTAGAACACACCGAGACATTTAGGGATTAAGTTATTATCTTTCCCAACTGTGAAACTTAGAGTGTGTTCAACTGCTAATGTATAGGGTTGGCATTCTCGAGAAGACGCCTAGCTCATCAGAGCCCGTAACTCGTGAGTAACAATTGTGTAAAGATATGTTCAAAGGATTATTTTCAACACCGAATCGACCGATCGAATCGATATTGATTACTGAATGAATGTATGTCCTTTATTTCTGAACTGTACTGTGGCATCCTTAGCACCTACTGTTTACTATTACTATTACAGAGGTCTCGCTTCCTCGTCGGAACCACTATCAAGCATCGATTGATGGCCATTATTATCGCTCGGGTCTTTAAGACTTATCATATCGTCATGCTAATGGATGTACCACATATGACTGTTTACTGTACTGAACAACTGATATACTGATTGAATTGAACTGTTTTCATTACCGTAAGGACATTCATTCTAAACCCCTTTACGCTTTACGTTATTCACTAGGCTTTAGCTCACTGCTCATATATATATGTAGGTGTACAGGCACCGGATCAAAGCTAGAGGCGTCGGAGTATTTCCAGTTTTGTCAAGCCAAGCTATGTGCCTCACTACGAGGTTCTGAGCCTGCTATGCTAAGGCTTGGGGGTGTGTTAGTTGTCCCCTTCATCATCGCTTTTGTCATCAGACGATCGTTAAGTCCTCCATCAATGCTTGTCTATGACGTATGTACTTGTTTGTTTCTGACTGTATATATGTATGAAAAATCTTTTGGCATACAGACTGTCACAGCTCATTGGACATTGTTTATTTACTGTAATGGCTTCCGCCATGCCCCTCTACTGCTTTTACCGATATATCGTTAGATGTGCCTTGATAATCTTGGATTATCGGCCGTTACTGCTAAACCCATAGGAGCGGGTTTGGGTCGTGACAGAGTGGTATCAGAGCGACACTTAACCACGAGTTATACCGCACACACATGTCCAAATGAGCTATAAGGTGTCCTAGAAAAGCGAATAGGGGATTACATGAGCATGATAAGTGTGTGTGGACTTGACTTAATATATGCTACTGTGTTAATCTGTTTAAACAAGTGACTGCTTACATGATGAACTATTTAGGTATGTAACTGCTTATGTTTAAAACTGTTATAACTGCTTATAGTGAAATGGATAATGCAAATGAATCTGAATCCTCATCCATTGAGGCAAGAATGGCTCAAATGGAAAGAATGATGGAACTGTTAACTGCTAGATTTGAGCAATAACAGAATCAACAACCCCCACCTCCTCCTCCGGTACAGCCGGAACCGAATGTGAATGTGAATGACGGGGATATAATTGCTCTCACCCAGAAGTTCAGCAAAATGAAACCGCCATCCTTTTAGGGAGGCCTTGAACAGCTAAAAGCTGAAGCATGGGTTCTTGAGACTGAAAAACTATTTGAAGTGTTTCCGTGTTCGGAAGCGAATAAAGTACTGTTAGCTACCTTCACCTTGCAAGAAGAGGCCAGAAGGTGGTGGATGCTGGTCCGTGACACCAACAATGTAATGACTTAGGCTCAGTTTAAAGAGTCCTTCTTCGAAAAGTATTTCCCCCAGTGTGTCAGGGACAGGAAGGTAACTGAATTTGAACAACTGAGACAGGGCACAATGTCCGTTGCTGAATATGAGACAAAGTTTACCGAGCTTGCTAGATATGCCCCACATATGGTGGACACTGACTACAAGAAGGCCAGAAAATTTGAAGGCAGCCTCAATGTTGTAATACTGGATAGAATTAGTGTTTTAAAGCTACCGACCTATGTCGGTGTTCTTAACCGAGCATTGATGGCTGAGTCAAACATCGAAGCTGTGAAACAATCTGAAACGCCAGTATCTGAATGGCGTGGTAAAAGACAGAATTTCAAGTTCAAGAAAGGCAAGCATAACTCATCAAATAAGAAACAGAATATGGGGTCAACAATTAGCCCCAGCCAAGGGAGTGGTTCCATACCACCCTGTTCTGTATGTGGTAAGAACCATAAGGGAGTTTGTTATAAAATTTCTGGTGCTTGTTACAGGTGTGGCAAGGTGGGCCACATGGTGAAAGATTGCCCTTCCACTGCTCCGGGCAATAGTAAAGGCTATGACGCAAAAGATCAATCAGAAAGCACCAAAGCCTAACCCCAAAGCTACCGGGAAGGAGCCTATGAGGCAGGGCCGAGTGTTTGCCCTAGTACCGGGAGACGTGAAAAATACTGAAACCGTTGTGTCAGGTATCCTCTCTATTTGTGCTCAAAGTGCATATGTACTGATTGATTCGGGGTCTACACATTCTTATGTGTCGTATGCTTTTTCACGGAAATTGAATAGACCCTTAGAGCCCATGAATTACTTGTTAGTTGTATCAGCACCCGTAGGAGGATCCATGACATGTGCATATATGTATCCTACTTGCGAAATTATTGCTGGGGATATGCATCTGTTTATTGATTTACTGCCATTGAACATTGATCACTTTGATGTAATATTGGGGATGGATTGGTTACAAAAATATCATGCCACCATTGACTGTGTGACTAAGCAAGTTGTTTTCCGCCCACCTGGCTTACCCGAATTTGTATTTAATGGGGTTGGAGTAGTACCTCCTCCGTATTTGATTTCTTCTGTGAAGGCTGTTAAATTAATCAGAAAGGGGTGTAAGGGATATCTGTGTTCTGTACTAACTGTGTCTACTAATGATAATGTTAAAACTGATGTGAACTGTATTCCTATAGTTAGAGAGTTCCTAGATGTATTTCCAGATGATCTGCCAGGGGATTTGATTGACAGGGAGATTGAGTTCACCGTTGACGTGATTCCCGGTACACAGCCAATATCTAAAGCTCCTTACAGAATGGCTCCGACTGAACTGAAAGAATTGAAAGTGCAACTGCAAGAGCTGTTAGACAAAAAGTTTATCAGGCCTAGTACATCACCGTGGGGTACACCGGTTCTGTTTGTAAAGAAGAAAGACGGCTCACTGAGACTGTGTATTGATTACCGCGAACTGAACAAGGTAACTGTGAAAAACAAGTATCCATTACCGCGTATTGATGATTTATTTGATCAGTTACAGGGTGCTCAAGTGTTTTCCAAGATTGATCTCAGGTCAGGATACCATCAACTGAAAGTTAAATCAGAGGACATTGATAAAAACTGCTTTTAGAACGAGGTATGGACATTACAAATTTCTAGTTATGCCTTTTGGAGTTACCAATGCACCCGCAGCATTTATGGACCTCATGAATAGAATCTTTAAACCGTACCTTGATGACTTTATTGTGGTATTCATTGATGATATATTGATTTACTCCAAAAGTATAAAGCAACATAAACACCATCTGAGACTTGCCCTGCAGACCCTAAGAGAACAGAAATTGTATGCTAAACTATCTAAATGTGAGTTTTGGCTTGATTGTGTGATGTTTTTGGGGCATGTTGTTAGCAAAGATGGAATTTCTGTTGATCCGCAGAAAATTGAAGCTGTAGTGAACTGGCCTAGACCAACAAATGTGACAAAAGTCTGCAGCTTTTTGGGATTGGCTGGATATTACAGAAGATTTGTCAAAGATTTCTCCAAAATTGCCTTACCACTGACTCAACTGACACAGAAGGGGACATCATTTGACTGGACTGACCAGAGGGAATCAGCATTTCAAGAGTTGAAAACTCGACTTGTGACTGCACTTGTTCTTACTTTACCCTCAGGTACGGATGGTTATACTGTATTTAGTGATGCTTCTCATAAGGGTTTGGGATGTGTTTTAATGCAGAATGGGAGAGTAATTGCTTATGCTTCCCGACAACTGAGACCACATGAAAAGAACTACCCAACCCATGATCTGGAACTCGCAGTAGTAGTGTTTGCACTGAAAATCTGGCGTCACTATTTGTATGGGGCCACATGTGAAGTATATACCGATCACAAGAGTCTGAAGTACTTCTTCACCCAGAAAGAACTGAACATGAGACAACGGAGATGGCTAGAACTGATTAAAGATTATGATCTCCAGATTCTGTATCACCCAGGAAAAGCCAACACCATTGCCGATGCACTAAGCCGGAAGTCAATTGTAAATTTAGCTTGTTTGCTCACTGGACAGAAAGAGTTGCTTTGTGACCTTGAAAAATCTGAAATTGAAGTTGTTTTGAGAGAACAAGGTGGAACAATAGCTGCTATTTCTGCACAACCAGCACTGATTGAAGAAATTAAAGAGAAACAGCAACAGGATGACTTCTTGAAGAAGATCATCGAAGGAAGAGAATCTAAACCGAGATCGGGATTCAAATTTGAAAACAATGTACTGAAATTTCAAGAAAGACTGTAAAATTTAATGACACCGAATCGAAAAAGAAGAGTTCTGCAAGAGGGCCACAACTCAAAATTTTCTATTCATCCGGGGAATACGAAAATGTACCAAGATTTGAAACAAAACTTTTGGTGGCCGGGAATGAAGAAAGAAATTTCCGACTTTGTGTCAAAATGTCTTCACTGCCAACAAGTCAAAACGGAACATTAGCGACCCGCAGGCTTACTGCAACCCTTACCCATACCGGAGTGGAAATGGAAGCATATCACGATGGATTTTATCGTTGGTTTGCCTCGCTCCAAAAAAGGTATGGATTCAATTTGGGTTATTGTTGATAGACTGACTAAATCTGCTCACTTCTTACCTGTCAAGACAATTTATAAAGCGGACAAGTTGGCTATACTCTATATTGATGAAATTGTTAGACTGCATGGAGTGCCTGTGTCTATTGTTTCTAACAGGGATTCGAAGTTTACATCGAGGTTTTGGCAAAGCCTACAGACTGCATTGGGTACTGAATTGAGACTAAGTAGTGCCTACAATCCTTAGACAGATGGCCAGTCAGAAAGGACCATCCAGACTCTGGAGGATTTACTGAGAATGTGTGTCCTTGATTTTCAGGGAGATTGGGAAAGTCATTTGCCCTTAGTTGAATTTGCCTACAATAATAGCTTTCATTCAAGTATTGGTATGGCGCCTTTCGAGGCATTGTATGGCAGAAAATGTAGATCTCCGATCTGCTGGGCAGAAGTTGGAGATGGGCCTTTGCTTGGGCCCGAGATTGTGTATGAAATGACTGAAAAAGTGAAACTAATTCAACAGAGACTGAAAACTGCACAGAGCCGACAAAAAAGTTATGCGGATGTTAGAAGACGAGATCGAGAATATGAAGTCGGTGATCACGTGTTTGTGAAAGTGACACCAATGAAAGACCAGACTCGTTTTGGAGTCAAAGGCAAGTTAGCGCCAAGATACGTCGGGCCGTATGAGGTTATTGAGAAAATCAATCCGGTGGCGTATCAAGTTGCGCTCCCTCCTGAAATGGAGCATATGCATAACGTCTTTCACATTTCTATGTTGAGAGATTATCTTCGGGATCCGTTCCATGTAACTGAGCCTACTCGTGTAGTGTTGAGTGATGACTACACTTACGAGGAGCGGCCTATACAGATTGTAAACAGACGGATCAAGAAACTGAGAAACAAAGAGATTCCGTTAATGAAAGTCGACTGGCAAAACCATGGTGGCGTGTATGCCACTTGGGAGAGGGAAGATGACATGGCCAAGAGATATCCTGAACTGTTTCCACTGAACCCTGTTTTCTTCCAGAATGAAGGTAACTCGAGTTTAGAGGACTAAACTCTTTTTAAGGAGGAGATCAGAATAACCCTCATCTCGATCACCGATTAATACCGACATCGCTAAATTAAGACCGATTATGGAAAGTAAATTAATCGAATCAATTATCGAATCGACCGATTGAAATCAAATCAATCAATGATCAGATCTGTTTTATTGCATGTTTATCTGTTTGAATGTTTAGTAATCTGTTCAGTTTTTATGTTTAAACTGTAAATTGAAGGCCTTATCGGCGGCCGAACCAGAAATTGATTAGTGAGTTATAATCATGAGAATTTATGTGATTTTATGGTGTACTTGTCTGAAAAGTGATTTGGTATGTTTAAATTAGATTAAAATAAGCTAAATTACATGAGTTTGAGTTATTTACCGCTTTGCCATCTAGTGGAATAATCTAGGAAACTCCTCCCCACTTCATACACTCTTGACTAAACATTTCCTCAGCCCATTTGTGAGCTCTAGCTGACCAAGAGAGTTGGAGGGAGAGAGAGATTGAGTTTCTTCTTGAGAATTGCTTGGAACCTTGGAGATTTGGTTGAGTGGTTGCATATTTGAGCTCCTACACCTCTAATACAAGACTTAAGGTAGAAATCCATCTCCTTGATTGTGCATTTATGTTGATTCTTGCATGGCTTAGAGCTAAATTGAAGTCTAGAGCCAATTTATGGCTTGTAATGTTATATTGTAGCTCATTTCATGCATGCATGGTTGTATTGTTGAATTTTGGGTTGATTCCATGGCAAATTGTCACATGCATGTTCATATGTAAGCTTAAGCCCATGTTTTCAACTTGTTTTGAAAGGAAGAAGCTCATTAGAGCAAGAATTGAAGCTTTGAAATGGTTTTAACCCATGCATGTTCTATTTGAGCATTGTTCTCGAAAAATGGTTTGAATTGGAGTTGAATTAAACACCCTTGGGCTTTGATTCCTCAAATTGAGTTTCAAATCACATTGTTTTATGAGTTCACTTATGTTTTCCAGAAAATGGGCCCAAGAGGATCGAATTTGGTGTGTCAAAACTTGATTTTGGGCTTGGGACTCGAATCTAGAATTTCTAGATTTTAGTCGTCCGCTCGAGCGAGGGAAGTGCCGCTCGAGCGGGAAAGTCGAGCTCCCAAAGATTTTGCATCAGGCATCACCCGCTGAAGCGAGGATTAGGTGACACGCCGAGCGGCCGAGCGAAGATTTCACCCATCCAGTACTTTTTGGTCCGCTCGAGCGAGAAAGTTTACGCTCGAGCAGGTACCTTTGTTGCATGTCCGCTCAAGCGGGTAAACCTGCGCTCGAGCGGGACCTTGTTTCACTGAAAATTTTGAAAATGTTTTCTGAGTACATCTTTGCATTCTTATCCCATCCTAGGCATTCTTAGGCCTAGTTTAAGACATCTTAATGAGGATATAGCTGTAGAACACACCGAGACATTTAGGGATTAAGTTATTATCTTTCCCAACTGTGAAACTTAGAGTGTGTTCAATCTGTTAACTGTATAGGGTTGGCATTCTGAGGAGACGCTCTAGCCTACTGTAGCCCAGAACTCTGTGAGTAACAATTGTGTAAAGATATGTTCAAATGATTATTTTCTGAACACCGAATCGACCGCATCGAATCGATATTGATTCTTGAATGAATGTATGTCCTTTATTTCGAACTGCATCTTGTGGCATCCTTAGCACCACCTGCATCGTTATCACATAGAGATCTCTCGCTTGCCTCGTCGGAACCACTATCAAGCATCGATTGATCGCTATTATTACTGTTCGGTCTTTTAAGACCTACTATTACTGTCATGCTAATGGATGTACCACATATGACTATTTACTGTACTGAACAACTGATATACTGATTGAATTGAACTGTTTTCATTACCGTAAGGACATTCATTCTAAATCCCTTTACGCTTTACGTTATTCACTAGGCTTTAGCTCACTGCTCATATATATATGTAGGTGTACAGGCATCGGATCAAAGCTAGAGGCGTCGGAGTATTTCCAGTTTTGTCAAGCCAACCTATGTGCCTCACTGCGAGGTTCCGAGCCTGCTATGCTAAGGCTTGGGGGTGTTTTAGCTATCCCCTTCTTCAGCATCGCTTTTGTTCATCAGACGATCGTTAAGTCCTCAGATCAATGCTTGTCTATGATGTATGTACTGGTTTGTTTCTGACTGTATATATGTACGAAAAATCTTTTGGCATACAGACTGTCACAGCTCATTGGACATTGTTTATTTATGTAATGGCTTCTACCATGCCCCAGACTGCTTTTCTTGATATATCGTTAGATGTGCCTTCGATAATCTCGACATCGCCTTAAGCATTGCTATAAACCCATAGGGGCGGAGTTGGGTCATGACAGAGTGGTATCAGAGCGACACTTAACCACGAGTTATACCGCACACACGTGTCCAAATGAGCTATAGGGTGTCCTAGAAAAGCGAATAGGGCATTACTTGAGCATGCTAAGTGTGTGTGGACATGACTTAATATATGCTACTGTGTTAATCTGTTTAAACAAGTGACTGCTTACATGATGAACTATTTAGGTATGTAACTGCTTATGTTTAAAACTGTTATAAATGCTTATAGTGAAATGGATAATGCAAATGAATCTGAATCCTCATCCACTGAGGCAAGAATGGCTCGAATGGAAAGAATGATGGAACTGTTAACTGCTAGATTTGAGCAACAACAGAATCAACAGCCCCCACCTCCTCCTCCGGTATAGCCGGAATCGAATGTGAATATGAATGACGAGGATATAATTGCTCTCACCCAAAAGTTCAACAAAATGAAACCGCCATCCTTTCAGGGATGCCTTGAACCGCTAAAAACTGAAGCATGGGTTCTTGAGACTGAAAAACTATTTGAAGTGTTTCCGTGTTTGGAAGCGAATAAAGTGCTGTTAGCTACCTTCACCTTGCAAGAAGAGGCCAGAAGGTGGTGGATACTGGTCCGTGACACCAACAATGTAATGACTTGGGCTTAGTTTAAGGAGTCCTTCTTCGAAAAGTATTACCCCCAGTGTGTCAGGGACATGAAGGTAACTGAATTTGAACAACTGAGACAGGGCACAATGTCTGTTGCTGAATATGAGATAAAGTTTACCGAGCTTGCTAGATATGCCCCACATATGGTGGACACTGACTACAAGAAGGCTAGAAAATTTGAAGGTGGCCTGAATGTTGCAATACTGGATAGAATTAGTGTTTTAAAGCTGCCGACCTATGTCGGTGTTCTTGACCGAGCATTGATGGCTGAGTCAAACATCGAAGCTGTGAAACAATCTGAAACGCCAGTATCTGAATGGCGTGGTAAAAGACAGAATTTCAAGTTCAAGAAAGACAAGCATAACTCATCAAATAAGAAACAGAATACGGGGTCAACAATTAGCCCCAGCCAAGGGAGTAGTTCCATACCACCCTGTTCTGTATGGAATATGATATAGAAATGTGGAATAAATGTTGAAATTATTGAATTTCAAGGAAAAGCATGCTAATCATATTGAGTATATATTGTGAAATGTCTCTTGAATAGAGATGGAGTGACCAATAATGGGTCGAGTTGTTCGGTAATGAATTGTAATATTGTTGAAAAAAAAAAAAAAAAAACCTTGTTTTGAAAACTTGTACTTAATTTCGGGGACGAAATTTCCTAAAGTGGGGAGGTTGTAGCAATCCCGGTTTCAATCCTTCTTTTATGTTTTGCCACTTTGGGCGATCGGGGTCGAGGGCAATGCCCTTCATGGGTCCAGGTAGCGCCATGGTCCAAGGCGCCACAGGGTCGAAATGCCTTGGCTCACATGCTCCAAGGGCAAGGCGCCAGGGGGTTGAGGGGCAACACCCCTCAAAACAAAAATTCAAAATGCATTCGAAGTTACTTGACCTATGTCCGCAAAAATTCACCACTTTATAAGCATTTGGACACAAAATGTTTCCTCTCTCAGCGATGTGGGACTCAAAGAGTGGACGAAAATGTTGTGCCAAACGACGTCGTTTGGTGAGTTTGTTGGAAGTCCCACATCGATTACAAAATACATTTTAAGGTGAACAAACTTCTATATAAGTGCAAGTGCAGAGGGTTAGCTTATCAGCTTCCATGGTTCTTTCTTGGTTTAATGAGCCATTACGAGCCGAGCTCGAGTTATTTAAATTTTAGTTGTGCCGAGCTGGATTTTGGCCATAGTTCCTTCGCCAAAATTGTGTAATTTCTCGAGGGTTTTGTTGTGAGTGGTGGAGATCGAGTTTCATCGTCGTCTATTTTGGGGTTTCAACTCTTTTCATCTTCTCCATTTCAGCTCCGAATTTGAGATAGGGATTCATATTCATTCTTATGTGTTTTAACATGAATGTTGAGTTATTTGTATAGATGGTTTGATTTAGGAACTTAAGGTTGGAGATGTGTAATGTTGAAAACAGGGGTTTTGTTCAATTTACTCATACCTGTGTGATTTGGGTTTTAAAATGGAAATTATTGATGTTTTTGATAATACTTGAGCCTTTGGGTCAATATTGAGAAAAAAAATGGGAAAATGCCATGTTTGGGTATATTTGGGTCATTACTATAATTAATGGCAATTAATACAGAAATATGAAATTGAGCTGGAAATAATAAAATCGACTCAATATGAGGTAGAATGGTGGAGTTGGATTCATTAATCACTCACTTTGAAAATGTTGAGATTATATATATATCTGTTGTAGCATTTATTTTCTGTTTAGAAATAACTGCTTTGGGCTATCGGTGGAGGATAGTCGTGATTGTTGTAGACAATGCATGATGCTTAGGCAAACTAATACTAATCAATTGAAATGTCATCGAATATGACGGTTGTGATAATACATCGAATTTGTGTATTAAATGAACATATATATGATGATGTTTATATACATTGTGTTGTGTGGGAGGAGATAAGGGATGTACTCCACGGTTTAAGGGAAGATAGGGGATGGACTCTTAAACCGGATTTTGTGTGACATTGATAGAGCACTACAATGTGTATCAAGTGTTGATTATGAAGTGTTGAATTGATTTGATATAGCACAAAAATGTATATTTTTATCAATTGTGAAATGTAGAAGTGTTTCTATGTTATGTTGATACAACACCCGTATATCATATATGAAGTATGGAAGTGTTTTGTTTGAGATTGATACAGCAAATATGTGTATCTATTGTGAAGTATGAAATGTTTAATTTGAGTCTTTATCTCAATTGAAATGGAAGTACTGTTGATATGAGATGTAATCTCACTTAAAGGGTATGGCCAGGTTCTGAGCCAGGATTATGAATTAAGAAATGGAAATTATTATGAAACATGGACACATTTGTCATGTAATTGAAACGGATTATGAATGGATATATGTGAATCAAACATTTATCGAATGCTCACGTTTTAGTTATTACTCATATTATGTTTAGCATATCTCTACTGGGCTGTTAGCTCACCCTATACGGGAATATTATTTTCAAGTGCAGGTGAGATGTTACCTCCAAGGCAATAGCATGGATGGACTCTCGGGAAGCAAGAGTTTCCTAGTTATGCTTTATGTATGCATGAGTGCTAGTTGTAAAGCCAAGGGCTTAATGTGTAATGAGCGAGACTCTATTTGTGTAACCAAGCAATGTCTTGGAAAGATAAAAGCATATACCGCATTTAATTGCTTGCTAAACAATGAACTTTAATATATGAATTTATATTGTTTCTTATTTTATTCCGCATATAAGTTATCTTTATTGAAATATTTCAGAGCGTGACAATGATGAAATATTGAAAATATTTTGAAACCTTCTTATTCTTAAATACTAGAAATTCGTATGTGTATTATATTCATATTAAATTTTTAGTTATGAAATTGAAATCAAAAGAAATGTAACTTAAAATTATTAGATTAATAATAGAAATATCATATTAATTATTGTTAAATATCACTTTATTTCACATTTAATAATAAAATTGTATATTGTCTTAATTATAATTTTTCAATTTCTATATTTTCATAACAAGAAAAGGCATGTCATAATTCATTTAATCTCATTTAATTAGGTTCAAATTTTTTTAATACAAATTATCAAAATTGCACTAAATAGATTTATATATATATATATATATATTTAAACTAATAATTAAAAAAATTATAAACATAAAAGTTAATTTATAAATTTTGTATACCACAAGGCAAAATATTAAATTATTTCAAATAATTATAATAATTTTTTTAATTTATAAAACCCCATGCAGGGCACGGGTTACCACTAGTTTAGGTTACAGAGGATAATTTTAATAATTTATTATACTTAATAATATTATTATATTATTAGATTATATATATTATAAATACAATATGTGTTGAAACCATCAATATCGGTATAAACATCTTGTGCATTGAACTAGTTGTATGGTTTCGGTTTAATTCAATACACAAGATGTTTAAGTTGATACTAGGCCAAAAATCTAAAAAAATCAAATTACAAAATTGTATAGACCGATTCTTATTAAAAAAAATTTAAATATAGTTGGTCGATCCAGTCGAATTGGTTTGATTGATTTTTTTATTTTTTATTTTTTATTTTTCCCACTTCCGAGTTACATGGTTAGTTTTATATTTAGATTAAATCTGAATCACATTTTCAGTTTTTTTGAATAAAAGTTTAAAATTTGCAGCATTGCTGCATAAAAATTGTATGATGGCTAGATAGATAGAGCGGGAGAGTCCACAAACCTGGATTAGTCCTCTGATAATTTCATCTGTATAATATTCCGGCTGTGATTCTTGCAAGGAAAGCAAATGATCGATCATGGTGTTCTTACTCTTGTCACGCCTGTGCTCATCGATCAGACCTTGCAGAAAGTCGTCCATTTTCTTATGAAGTCTCCTCAAATTCTTCTCAAAACTCTGGTAATCAATCCACTTTAAAACCGGTAAGAAATCCCCTGGGTACGATGCACCACCATACTCGAATGCCTGTCTCACGATCTCTCGGAACTCCTGCGCCTCCTCGTTGTTCGACAAGTCGTCGTCTCCGTAATACCTCTTTCCGGCGATCATTCTCGTGATGATATTAAAGGTCAGTTCAGAAAATTTGGATTTCAATTCGACTCTGGCGAAATCATGAGACGAGTGTCGATACAATTTTCGAAGTAAAAGCTTGATTTCGTCTCGCCTAATCGATAAGAAGCTGTTGAGGCGGCTGGTGGAGAAGATTTCCACCGCCATGAGGCGGCGGAGGTTGCGCCAGTGGTCGCCGTAATTGGACGCTCCGACGGTGGTGTAATTATAGCCGAAGTACTTGCCGATGGTGAGACGAGGGCGGTTGGCTAAGACGACGTCGTTCTTGGTGAAGCATTCCTCCACTGCGGACGGCGATGACACCACCACCACGAGGCGTGACCCGAACCGGAGGGAGAAGACCGGCCCGAGGTTTTGGTAGAGTCCGTCGAGAGTTCGGTGGAGAGGTTGTTTGAGGAGGTGGAGGTGACCGATGACCGGAAGAGCCGGTGGGCTTGGAGGGAGATTCTTGTGAGTTGTTGTTGCTCGTGACAAGAACTTGAAAGCAATAATAAGAAAGAAAAGAGAGAGAAATACGCATGGTAAACTAACTTCCATGGCCAGTTGATAAATTAGGAATGAAAGATTGGATATATTGTTTTTGTTAGGAGATGGATGTGAAGATTAAAATATATATCCCTATACATAGAAGAAGCACTTGAGGTTTGCTTTTTGTTTTTCTCATTTTGCCCTTTTGTTTGGTATGATTTACGAATGCTGGTTTGTACTTTGATTTTTTCATTTTGTCCTATTTTTTTGGTAATATTTATTCGCAACAATTATATGAAAAAAATAAAAAAAATCCTAAAGTTTGAGACTTGTAACAAAATAAATCATGAGCGAAGAGTTTTTCGAAACTATGCAAAGATTCTTGGTTAGCTATGAAATATGATTGTTTTAGTTTGGGCAAATTACAAAAAGAAATTTCAAGATTTTGCGTGTTTTTCAATTTAAATCACAAGGTTTCAATTTTGACAAATTAAATCCGGGAGTTTCTTCCGTGTTTTAATGTAAACCTTCCGTCCATATCCGTTTGATTGAAATAACGGTATCTGGGTAAAATTCTCAAATTTAAACAAATATGTTCAAACACTTGTATCTCCTTCGTTGTAACTCTGTTTTGACTTATTTTTGCGTCGTTCGATTTACCTCATTGCCTAGTTTTCATTCCACCCTTCATATGCCTTGTTCCACCTCTTTTTGTGTGCCATTGGAACTCCGAAATTTGACCAAAAATAAGATTTTTCTCTTTTTTGGCACAATTTTCAGATTTAAACGCACATGTTTAAGCACATGTATCTTCTTCGTTGTAATTCCGTTTCACCTCACTTTTATGTCTTGGATTCACTTCATGGCCTAGTTTTCATTCTATCCCTTATATGCCTTGTTCCACCAAATTTTGCATGTTGTCGGAGCTTCGAAAAATGGCCAAAAATAAGATTTTCCTCTTTTTGGGCAAAATTTTCATATTCAAACTCACATATTCAAGCACTTGTATCTCCCTCATTATAACTCCGTTCCACCTCATTTTTGCGTTGTTGGATTCACCTCATGGCCTAGTTTTCATTTCACCCATCATGTACTTTATTTCACCTCTTTTTGCATGGCGTCAAAGTTTCAAAAGTGGGCCAAAAATAAAATTTTTCTCTTATTTTTTTATTTTTTTGTTTATTTTATTATTTTATTTTTCCCCCTTCCTTAATCTTCTATCTCCATGTTCTTCCTTCCTACTTTTTTCCACAATTATTCTATTTTTTCCTTTTTCTTCATGGCCCTTCCATTGAGCTCGTGGTGGCTACCGAACCTCTGACAGTGGCAGTATTGTCAAGTATGATTGTTTATGACTTACAAGAATGGAAAGAAATATAAGAGTAGGAGAGGGCCTTGAAGGAAGAGGAAAAGAGAGAATAATTGTGGAAATGAAAGAGGAAGGAAGAAGTATGGAGATATATGATAGACGAAGAAAGAAGAAAAAAAAAAGAGAGAAAAATCTTATTTTTGGCAAACTTTCGGAGCTTCGATAGCATGCAAAAAGTGGTGGAACACGGCGTATAAAGGGTGGAATGAAAACTAGGCCATGACATAAATCCAACGACGTAAAAATGAGGCAAAACGGAGTTATGACGAAGGAGATATAAGTTCTTGAATATGTGTGTTTGAATATGAAAATTTTGCCCAAAAACAGAAATCTTTGTAGCATTTGGTAGAGTTTTAGAAATATGATTTGAGAATAAAGTTGTATTTTGAGTTTGTGAGTTTTGGAATTATGATTTTAGTGTTGAAAATTTATTTGGTTATGAGTTTTGAAAAGAGTTTTGAATTGAGTGTTGAGTTGAATATTGAATGTTTGATGTGACTGTAGCATGCCCGGGGGGAACCCGTGCGTGTTAAACAGTTCGGACCTCCGAGATCTCTTTGATCTAGTCTCACGAGTGCAATGTGAAACGTAGATGAGAGTCCAAATTTGAAAACTTTTATTGAAAATCCATTTTATTGCAATTTTTTCAAGAATGGACTGCGTCATCAGATCTCAGAGTCGCCACCTAATATTTATTTTGGAAAAATTAGGAAACCCATGACTCGTGCCAAGGCCACTGTTCGTCGTAACCAAGGATGTTTGGCTCGGAACCTTAGGTATGAGAGGGGAAGGTCAATAATGAGCACCCCCGCCCACCCGATCAAAGATCGGCCTTTACTAACCATGATATGGATTTTATTTTATTTATATGTTCATGTTCTGATTAGTTAATAAATCTTAAAATTTACTATGTAAAGCATACAAGTATAGACTATGTCATTCATTTTGGAACAATTTGATATCATGCATTTTGAAAGAGTTTTGACGATGTACAACCCAAATAAATTGAGTTTATAAGCACGAAAAATCAACATCATTCTAAATTAAGCAACACAACCTCCATCCACTGGCATTTATAGAGTTATATCACATAAGGAAATAGCCTCATGGTAGAATGCTAGACATAGTAAGAAAAACACACACAAACGGGATGCTAAAGCATAAAAACTTACATGTTTGACGTCCCACCTAACAAAGCTACAAAACAAAGTTAGTAAAATATGCATGATCTTATATACAAAATCCTAATGCAATTTACTCATGAGATGCAACTAAAGATTCGGCTTCTAAAATATGATATGTGAATCATCTCAAGAACACGAGGTAGCGCACATAATCACATAGGAATTAATTAAATCCACAAATGCAAACTTAGCCGAATCAAGATGCATGAAACATGGATGCAAAGCATAACTATGATGAAAAATAAATATGATGTTTATGTACAAATAAAGAAAGCAAGTAAAAGAACGGGATAGAAAGAAGCGGGGCGGGGAATTATTACAACACTTTAAAAAATAATTACAAATCAAATTAGAGAGAGATGATGAGCATATTACAACAAAATAAAAACCTCACAATACACTCAAAATAAAAAATAAATAAAATAAAAGCTTCATGTTCTTTAGAACCGCCGGGGGAAATTGGTCAATATTGGGAGATTACGCCATCTTGTTCAGAAGAAGCTAACCGGCCGGCCAACTAGGCTAAGCAAAACCGCCTTTGTTATGTAAACCAAGAAAATGAACAAACAAAAAATATATAGGTGGCTCAACTAACCACTACCGGTTAGATTAAAAAAAAAAAAAACAAGAAAACAAACATAAAATAAAATAAAAAGTGCAAACTCACAACATAAACCTAAAGCAATAAAACAAATATAAGATAGAACATGCAAGATTACAACAGAACTAATATGAGACTAATACACGGAAAAAAATAAAATAAATATGAGGTAGAACATGCAAGATTACAACAAAACTAATATAAAATTAAAGCATGCGAATAAAAATAAATAAATAAATAAATAAATAAATAATTATGAGCTAAACAAACCACTAGGATTATAACAACACACTATGAAATATAAAGTAAGAAAATAAATATGAGATAAACAGACCACTTAGATTATAACAAAACACAATGAAATAAGAAGCATGAAAATAAATATAAGATATAAAATATAAGAAAATGAAAGACTAACAATTCACCTTCCAAAGAAAGATTGAAATTTTTGATTTTCAAACTTCCTCTTGATCACCCTCAAGTGTAGGAAGTGTGTTCTCAAATCCTCAATTCGAAATTATGGAGTTTATGGAGTTTGTGGTATAGAAAGTGGCTAACTCTCTAGTTTTTATCACTTTCAATCACTAAACACTCTTCCTTATGATCAAGGCAATTGATCTTTGACTATATCAGAATTTTTGGAGTGATTTTGGTGTATGGAAATGAGGAATTTCAGTAGCTATGGAAGGTATGGGGTGTATATGAAAGATAGGAATATTTTTTGTTCAAAAACTCAATTTTTCTCTCTTTTTTCACTCTTTTCTCACTCATTTCTCTTCAATTTCGTGGTCTTTTTTCTTCTCTTACAATATGATCATTCTATATAGGTAATGAGGAAGAGTAAAGGTCAAAAAGAAGGTGGAAGACAAGGTGGGAGACAAGAATGTGATACGAGGGCAAATTTTCAAGGTGATTGAATGGGATACTCCTTTATGAATGCAAACAAAACCTCTTTTTGACAATGGGGGATGATTAGGTATAATGGAGGATGAGTGGATGCACTTGAATGGCTCAGAAAATAGGTAAATGGGTTGTCCCAACCGAACCAAAACCAAAAAAAAATGGGCTATTGTTGTTTTGGGCCGAGTCAACAAAATCTGCTTTTAAGCTTAACTTCAAATGGGCATATCTCCCCCATATGGACTTGGTTTTAGGCGGTTCTTGGGTTCAAATTGAAGCCCCAGAAGTCTACTTTCCAATGGTGGTGGCCTCAAATTTAAATTCGAAGTGTACAAAGAGATATGCCTAATTTAGTAAAGGCTATCTCGGGTTGGGTCAACAAAATCTACTCTGAAGCCCCACTTCAAATTGATATATCTCCCTTATTTGGACTTGGTCTAAGGTGGTTCTTATGTCTAAATTGAAACCCCAGAAGTCTACTTTCTAATGGTGGTGGCCTCACATTTAAATTCCAAGTCACTACGCCAAAATTGGGCTTTAACGGCGGTTTTTTACCGCCGTTAAAGGTTGTAAAACTGCCGTTAAAGCCTTTAACGGTGGTTTCGTTACCGCCGTTTATGCGCGTGTCGGAAAAAGTGAAACCGTCGTAAAAAGACAAATTACCGTCATTAAAAGTCGACCAAAAACGGCGGTAATATAGGACAAAAAGCGGCAGTTTTTTACCACCGTAAATAGGTTCAAATTTTTCAAAAAATAATTCTTTCTTCTTGCACTCCTCAAGTTTTGAACCCAAGACCTCTCATCCACCCACACCAACCACTCTGCCACAACCACTCTTCATGAAGTATATTCCCTAAATAAATATTTAAACATTACTTTTGCTTTATTGTAGATGGTTTCACCGAATCCGGAGTTTCTTGAGCACGCCGAGTTTCGCCAGAGTTCGCAAGAAAGACCGCCATTATTAACGGTAATGGTTGGGCATTAGTAGCGGTTTTGTTACCGCTGAGTGGGCATTAACGGCGGTTTCGTTACCGCCGTTAAAAGTGGGTTTCATTACCGTCGTTAAAGACACTTTTAGTGGCGGGTTTTTATGCGAATTTAAAACGCCGTTAAGGATACATTAACGGCGGTTTTCGTTACCGTCGTTAATAGTACCTTTAACGGCGGTTTTCGTTACCGCCGTTAATGCCCTGTTTTGGCGTAGTGAGTGTACAAAGAGAAATGCCTAATTTAGTTAAGGCTGCTCATTTCCTTCTTAATGATTTGATACTCATTCTTTTCCTAAACCAGTTTTCTTTCATCCCCTCCTATTTCCTTCAACTCCAAACCTATAAAGAAGATGTTTTTAAATATTTTTCAAAAAAAGTTCACCTCTCTTTCATTTATTTCCACTTTGTCCTTACTCGGTTTACTGAAAAGTGCAATATTTTAATCAAAATGGGAGCCTCGGGACATTATAGAAACATTTAAAAAAAAACATATTTTGAAAAGAGGGTTTTAAGGTCTAAAATAGTTTGGCCAAAAAATGGGTGAAGGTTAGGATTAAAACTTAAATTCCATCTTTCTTACTGAGAATTTTTTGAGAAACACATTCTAATTGTCATCAAAGAAGCGCCCAAGTCTTAGGGTCGGTCAAAATAGGGTGTCTGCAGTTGCCCCTCTTTGACAGAGCTCAAAGTCATTTCATGACGTAAGTGAATGTCGAAGCCTAAAGACGATCCTTTTGACAAGGCCGTAAGACTTGGGCAAACAAACAAGATGTAATGCAAGTGGTTGAACCCAAAGGTTGCCTATGTATCCGTTTGCAAGGAATCAAACCAGTGTAATTCAAGGGCAGAATGCAAGTGACATGCTCAAGATGCAATTTGAAAGTTGGACTTACATGCTTCGCGAAGACGGTTGTTTGAAAATTCATGATGTATGCAATGCAATGCAATGTCATGGAGTGATGATAAAGATATGAAGATGGTAACATGGGAGGCAAGCCTCGTGCAAATGATAGGAAACATAACAGGGGGTGCATTGCATACAAAAATGAAAAAAGGGGGTGCATCGCATTCAAATGTGCATACTACACAAATGAGAGAGGGGGTGGCGTGAACAGACAGACACACCTAACTATATTTCATACACAACTTTCCCTATTCTCCAACGGGGTGACGGACTAGGTTGGTTCAGTATGCAGAATTGAGGCGCATACAAGCTACCTCAACCTATGGGATTGCCATACAGATTTCAAGCCAGGGATACACCCTTGGGTATTTAAACCAGACTTTAGTCTCGGAAATCCTGAACCTTTTGCGTTCTAGGCATCGCCATTCGAACTCTAGTTTTCACCGTCTCAGTTGATCTCCTAGGAACTCATTGCAAACCAGGCAGGTGGCTATACCAGACCACTTGAAGTCGTTCGGGCACAACAAACACCAAAGGAATTGCACCTTTAGAAGATTTAAGGTCTCCTAGACCGCGAAAGAAAAAGGGTGCATCGCATACAAATGTGCATATCACATAAATGAGAGAAAAGTGCATCGTATTCAAATATGCATACCACCTAAATGAGACAGGGGGTTGCATCATATTCAAATGTGCATACCACACAAATGAGAGAGGGGGTTGCATCGCATTCAAATGTGCATACCACACAAATGAGAGAAAAGTGCATCGCATTCAAATGTGCATACCACGCAAATGAGAGAAAGGGTTGCCTTGCATTGAAATGTGCATACCACACAAATGTGAGAAAGGGTTGCATCGCATTCAAATGTGCATACCACACAAATGAAAGAAAAGTGCATCGCATTCAAATGTGCATATCACGCAAATGAGAGAAAGGATTGCCTTGCATTGAAATGTGCATACCACACAAATGTGAGAAGGGGTTGCATCGCATTCAAATATGCATACCACACAAATGAGAGAGGGGGTTGCATCGCAAAATGTGCATACCACACAAATGAGAGAAAAGTGCATTGCAGTCAAATATGCATACCACATAAATGAGATAAGGGGTTGCCTCGCATTCAAATATGCATACCACACAAATGAGAGAAGGGGTTGCATCGCATTCAAATGTGCATACCACACAAATGAGAGAAAGGGTTGCATGAACAGACAAGCACACCTAATTGTATTTGATACACAATTTTCCCTATTCTCCAATAGGGTGACAAACTAGGTTGATTCAGTATCCAGAATTGAGGCGCATACACGCTACCTCAACCTATGGGGCTGCCATACAGATTTCAAGCCGGGGATACACCCCTGGGTATTTAAACCAGACTTTAGTCTCAGAAATCCTGAACCTTTTACGTTCTAGGCATCGCTATTCGAACTCTAGTTTCCATCGTCTCAGTTGATCTTCTAGGAACTCATTGCAAACACAGCCAAGTGGCTATACCAGACCGCTTGAAGCCGTTCAGGCACGGCAAACACCAAAGGAATTGCACATTTGGAGGATTTGAGGTCTCCTAGACCACAGGAATGCACAAGATAGTGCGATGGAATTGAACTTGCACAAGACAGTGCGATGGAAGTAAAAGTGCAACGATACGCGAGATAGCGAGGTTGAATTGATGCACAAGACAGTGCAATGGAATTGAAATTGTGTGGTAGGTGCTTTATTGGTGATAGATGCACAATATGGTTATGATCGTGCGATAGATGCATGGTGCGGATGTGATCGTGCGATATAAACAAAATATACACAAATATGTACATACGGTATATATATATATATTCATATACAGACGTATGCACAAACAGAGGCGAATATATACACAAATATATATGGATGTATCTTTTCTGGGCTTGCTGTTTTCTCTCTTTTCTTTTCTTTTTTGTTTTGTTTTTGGAGTCTCTATAATCGGGGATATCATCCCCTGACTGTAACAAAATCAGTTTCTTTTTTGCTCATCAATGGCGTGCCTGGCATATCACTTTGAGTTTGAAAATAATTTTTTTTTGATTGAATTTGAGAATGATTGAAATTTGAATTCTGAATTGGACATTGATCCATACTGACCTGAATAAAAATAAAACTAACTTAACGCCAGAAAAACGAAGCCAAAATAATCCAAACACACTTCTATACGCTGACTGGTATGAATACCCTAATTGGTATAAATACACTGATTGGTATAAAAGGAACACACTTATATACACTGACTAGTATGAATACCCTCACTGGTATAAATACACTGACTGGTATGAATACACACTTATATACACTGATTGGTATGAATACACACTTATATACACTGAATAGTTGACTTGAGCGGTGGAGAAGACAAAATCTCTAACTCGACTATGCCCTTAGTTCATTGCCTTGACCCTTTTTTTGTCTCTTGATTTTTTTTGTAAACATGTTTTGATCAACATGAGAGTTAGATTAGCATACTTATTCTATTTTCTATTTTGCAATCATGTAAGTTAAGCTGTGAGCACTGAAAATTTTCCCTTTTTAAATCCAAAGAATGGTCTAAGTTTTGCAAAAATAGCATAATTTTTGAGAAAATCAGTCAACTTCATTCAAATTAATCAAAACCTAATTTTGCAAATGGCCACTACCCAATCAACATGAAATCAATCATTGCGATGCATAATCTCGAACCAGATAATCAATGGTGATAACCGAACCAAGCCGATCCGAACCGAATTAAGCCGAGTGAAACTGGATCGAACTGAACTGAGCCAAACTGAACCAGAGCCAAAATTAATCGAACCAACTGAATCGACCAGACCGAAGACAAACCAAGAAAATGTAGATAGGACAACCAAGTCGACTAAAGATACACCAATCAAACATGGACGAAATGAATGAGTTGAAAAATTATTAGGGCCGAACTTCAAGATGAAGCTACCTACGTATCCCAAAGATAGGAATCAGGCCATCGTAGTTCCAGCAAAGGTTCACTTAGGTATTAACACTCTCCTTTTGTGCTCTAACTTTTGCCAAAGCCGCACTTTTGGGTTTTCAACCTTGCGAGTTTTTTTTTTATCATTTTTGTATTTTTGTTTTTCATTTTGTTCATTTTTTTATTTCTTTTGAGTTTCTATTTTTTTGTTTTTCTGCTCTAACTTTTGCCTGGGTCACCCTTCCGGGTTTTCAGCCCAACGAGCCTCTCAAGAGTTACTTTCATTCTAACTTGTCCATGTTGATTGGGTGTGAAATCTCTAGGCCATCTATAAGAACGACTGCTACACTTGACCAGTAGATATGATGATGTAGAGATTAGGCTAATTAGGTCTAAATTTGCCCCTAGTGTTGCCCCTAGTGTAGTGGACATCCAACCTTTTGCCTCTAGTCTCAAGGGCTACTTCAAATTTAAATCACATCCGACCTTTTTGCCCCTAGTTCAAGGGTTGCTTCCAATCTGAATCACAAGCCCTACATAGTTCTGGCTAAGATTCACTCGGGTATTAACACTCTCCTTTTGTGCTTTAACTTTTGCCAAAGTCACCCTTTCGGGTTTTCAACCTTGCGAGCTTTTCATTTTTCATTTTTGTTTTTTTTTTTTTTTTTTTTTTTTTTGTGCTCTAACTTTTGCCTGGGTCGCCCTTCCGGGTTTTCAGCCTAGCGAGCCTCTCAAGGGTGGTACCTTATTGCCCCTAGTTCAAGAGCTGCCTCCATTTCAGCTATGCAAGCCTCACACTTTTGCCCCTAGTTCAAGGGCTGTTTCAAATCGAAATCACATTCTTTGCCCTGAGTTCAAGGGTTGTTTCCAATCTTGATCACATCATTGCCCCTAGTTCAAGGGCTATTTCCAATCTAAATCATATTCGACCTTATTGCCCATAGTTGAAAGGTTGCCTCCATTTGAATCACATCATGGCCCGTTGTTCAAGGGCTATTTCCAATTCGGCTATGCAAGCCACACTTTGATTGATCATAGGATACTTCAAATCACGGTTTGAAAGCTAAGGAGCTAAGGAGGTCGGACCACGAATCAAGAGGGATCCTATGCTGTATAACTAATTCCAGGCATGTCTTCGTAGGATCACGCAAAAACAGTTTTTGAAATCTTTTCACAAAGTGACTAATCACTCGTACTTTTACGAAGATAAGATAGAACCAATTTGGACCAAGCTAGGATCTTTCTCAATACCCACATTAACAAAAATGATTTTCTTCATTAAAGGCTTAGCACACCTCTCTTCCTCTCAGTTGATCAAAATTTGCAAATCCTGAGAAAATTCTTCCTCTTCATTTTCATCAAAGTTTTGGAAAAGGTTTTGAAAAACTTTGGTCAATGTGATGAATTAAGGCACAGACAAGTAGGTAGACTCTATGGCATTTTGTTTTTTTTATTTTTCTGTTTATTGAAAAGAGACTATGACTCAGCAATGACAACAGACTCAAAAAAAAAAAATGACAAAGAAGACCTAGACAGGACAGAAATGTCTAGGTTAGCACTCTCGAAATCAATAGACTCTGACTCACTAGAATGGCTCGAGCTTGATCCTAGCTCTACAAACTTGGTTGAATCACACTTAGACTCAATACTCAATTCAGAACTCAGAGTAAAACCATTCTCAAATTGCCAATCAACGTGTAGGCCATTTACAATATTCAAAATAAAGCTCGTGCAATCAACAGGTGGTCGTTCCCCAATCACAGAGATGGTCGGATACCCTACAAGTTCTATTTATTTACAATGGTCGACTTTGTGGGATATCAGATTTTTTTTAAATTTTTTTTATGTCTTTGTTTTTTTGTTATTTTGAAGTAATGGTGCTAAGTTGAACTACCTGAACCATTCATTTGAATTTGAGAACCCCTGTATAGATCCAAGACATTGCACATAATACATAGCAGGAAAGAGAACAAACCTATGGAGCGTAGGGTTATCTTGTCCTAGCTTGAAATGATCTAGGGTTTCACTATTCAGACAATTGGTATCACACATCCTAGAAATAGGAGAGCATCCTGTCCTAAGTTTGAAAGGTACTATAGCTCACTATATGTACAAGGTTGACTCTACTCTAAAGGTTAAAGTCAATGTGACATTACCAAAGAGTCCTTTGGGTCATAACCAATGAAGATCTTAGGAACTCAGAAGAGTCAATAGTAGCCTCTCTTCAAAGTCTGAGAACTTTCAGATCTCAAAAGATTAAAACACAAGGCCTCTAAAGTAACGTAGAGATAGGTGTAGTGACACAAAAAGTATGTCTGTGCTCCCACTAGTATCTGGGCAACACAGGAACTTTAAGTGCACCAATGCATGCAATGCAATAAACATATAATTGAAAATAAAAGTCATATCATGGAGTTCGAGGCAAGGTTTCATAAATCTCCAGCAGAGTCGCCAAAAACTGTAACATGCCCGGGGGGTACCCACGCGTGTTAAACAGTTCGGACCCCCGAGATCTCTTTGATCTAGTCTCACGAGTGCAATGTGAAATGTAGATGAGAGTCCAAATTTGGCAACTTTTATTGAAAATCCATTTTATTGCAATTTTTTCAAGAATGGACTGCGTCATCAGATCTCAGAGTCGCCACCGAATATTTATTTTGGGAAAATTAGGAAACCCATGACTCGTGCCAAGGCCACTGTTCGTCGTAACCAAGGATGCTTGGCTCGGAATCTTAGGTATGAGAGGGGAAGGTCAATAATGAGCACCCCCGCCCACCCGATCAAAGATCGGCCTTTACTAACCATGATATGGATTTTATTTTATTTATATGTTCATGTTCTGATTAGTTAATAAATCTTAAAATTTACTATGTAAAGCATACAAGTATAGACTATGTCATTCATTTTGGAACAATTTGATATCATGCATTTTGAAAGAGTTTTGACGATGTACAACCCAAATAAATTGAGTTTATAAGCACGAAAAATCAACATCATTCTAAATTAAGCAACACAACCTCCATCCACTGGCATTTATAGAGTTATATCACATAAGGAAATAGCCTCATGGTAGAATGCTAGACATAGTAAGAAAAACACACACAAACGGGATGCTAAAGCATAAAAACTTACATGTTTGACGTCCCACGAACAGGCTACAAAACAAAGTTAGTAAAATATGCATGATCTTATATACAAAATCCTAATGCAATTTACTCATGAGATGCAACTAAAGATTCGGCTTCTAAAATATGATATGTGAATCATCTCAAGAACACGAGGTAGCGCACATAATCACATAGGAATTAATTAAATCCACAAATGCAAACTTAGCCGAATCAAGATGCATGAAACATGGATGCAAAGCATAACTATGATGAAAAATAAATATGATGTTTATGTACAAATAAAGAAAGCAAGTAAAAGAACGGGATAGAAAAAAGCGGGGCGGGGAATTATTACAACACTTTAAAAAATAATTACAAATCAAATTAGAGAGAGATGATGAGCATATTACAACAAAATAAAAACCTCACAATACACTCAAAATAAAAAATAAATAAAATAAAAGCTTCATGTTCTTTAGAACCGCCGGGGGAAATTGGTCAATATTGGGAGATTACGCCATCTTGTTCGGAAGAAGCTAACCGGCCGGCCAACTAGGCTAAGCAAAACCTGTCTTGTTGCGAAACCAAGAAAATGAACAAACAAAAAATATATAGGTGGCTCAACTAACCACTACCGGTTAGATTAAAAAAAAAAAACAAGAAAACAAATATAAAATAAAATAAAAAGTGCAAACTCACAACATAAACCTAAAGCAATAAAACAAATATAAGATAGAACATGCAAGATTACAACATAACTAATATGAGACTAATACACGGAAAAAAAAAAAAAAATGAGGTAGAACATGCAAGATTACAACAAAACTAATATAAAATTAAAGCATGCAAATAAAAATAAATAAATAAATAAATAAATAAATAATTATGAGCTAAACAAACCACTAGGATTATAACAACACACTATAAAATATAAAGTAAGAAAATAAATATGAGATAAACAAACCACTTAGATTATAACAAAACACAATGAAATAAGAAGCATGAAAATAAATATAAGATATAAAATATGAGAAAATGAAAAACTAACAATTCACCTTCCAAAGAAAGATTGAACTTTTTGATTTTCAAACTTCCTCTTGATCACCCTCAAGTGTAAGAAGTGTGTTCTCAAATCCTCAATTCGAAATTATGGAGTTTATGGAGTTTGTGGTATAGAAAGTGGCTAACTCTTTAGTTTTTCTCACTTTCAATCACTAAACACTCTTCCTTATGATCAAGGCAATTGATCTTTGGCTATATAACGAAGATTTGTCAAAGTCCGCCATCGACGGACAAACACTAGAAGGTGGTGCAAGGCGCGAAGGTCTACCTCTCATCCCTCCTATGACGGATTTAGAACCACAAAGACAGAATCCCAGGAGGGATACAAGGGGAAGAATGCGGACTAACAGCCCCCATCACTCTCGTTCGCAAAGTCCAAAGAGACAAAGGCGGAGGATTGATCCTCAAGCTTTGGAGGATCGCGTCAAGGAGCAGGACGAATTGATACGATGGATGGCGGCGGACATGGATTCTTTAAAGCGCCAGATTAAGGGAAAAGGAGCGGCAACAGGAGAGGGGCGCACAAACAAGACGCCCTCTCGCCACTCGGAAGGTCGTGATAGGGATACCACACCCTCACAAGCAGAGAGCAGAAGCCTCAGGACAGGCGATATTCAATCCAGGTCTTCCAGAACTCGTCACTCCAGGTCTGAGAGGACGAGATCTGAAAGGTCGTACACTGAAGGAAGCACCTATTGGCCCTCGTATACGCACCAAACAAGATCCAGGCAAACGGAGTTGCCCAGATCATCCGACTTACGAACCGTGCTCGAAGAAAAAGCACGATGGAAGGAGGATGCCAGAGCACGCGATCCACACAGAGTTTCTGCCTTACAGCGGTTGGCTCCTCGGACGCATGGAAGCGTCGAGGTTGGAATGCTAATACTGCGCCCTGCCTACGAACCAACGGACAAGGCACTGGTAAGGTTGCAGACCTCACCGTTCGTTCCGGTGATTAAAAACACGCCCTTACCATCAGGTTTCTTTCAGCCCAAATTCACTACATATGAGGGAAAGACGGACCCCTACTCACACTTGAGCCACTTTCGCTAGGTCATGGAAATATACCAGCGAAACGAGGCTTTAATGTGCATCATCTTCGCATCTAGCCTTGGCGACCTAGGCTTGACTTGGTTCGAAAAACTTCCAGAAGGCAGCATAGCCTCCTGGGCGCAATTGGCGGAAGCGTTCGTCACAAGGTTCCGAACGAACACCAAAACCCCGGTGGAGATCGATCAGCTGCTCTCTATCGACATGGGCGATAAGGAGATCTTAAGATCCTACAACAATCGCTACTGGGAGACCTTCAACCAAACTGGAGACTGTCCCACCAATCTCACCATTGCACAATACAAGAAAGGCCTTCCAGTCGGGAACAGACTTAGGGACTCAATCACCATGACACCACCCCTCACCATAGAAGCCTTGATGGAAAGGGTGCATCAGCACATCAGGGTGGAAAAGGATAGCGCACGTGCCAAAACAAAATCTGGCATGACCACAGTACCAGAGAAGAAGGCCTCAGCAAAGGTCAACGCGATAGACCGTCCAAGCAAAAACGGATGAGGCAGGCGAGACAACGGAGAAGACCAGGATAAAAGATGGTTGAGAGTCCGCACTGCCATAACCACGGTCTTCAAGAAACCGATCTACTGAATTCTAAGTGAAATACGGGATGAGCCTTTCGTCAGATGGCCAGCCAAGCTTGGGGAAGCTCAGAAGGACTATGACGAAAGATCACGGTGCACCTTCCACAAAGAAAAGGGGCACCGCACTGAAAATTGCACGCCATTAAGACAACACCTAGAGGAGTTGGTGGCAGCAGGTCACCTGGATAAATACATTGAAGGAGGGATGCAACCAGCCCCCTAGGACCATAATAACCCCAACGGAATGCCAATCGACGCCCCACCTCAAGGCGTTATCAATGTGATACATGGAGTTTTCAAACCTGAGCGTGTATGCGAGCTCAGAGGATCAATCAAAAAGGCTGAGCATTTAAGAGAGGTACTAAGTGCCTAACCTGCCATCAAGAAGGGAAAGACAGAGGCCACGAACGTCATGTCTTTTTCAGACAAAGACTTGGCAAGGATATATTGCCCTCACAATGATGCCTTGGTTGTCACTCTCCGAGTCAAAGATTTTGACGTCAAGCAGATTTTGATAGACCAAGGCAGTTCATGTGAAATAATGTACTACGACACCTTTAAACAGTTGAATTTACAAGATAAAGACTTGGCACCTGCCGTATCTCCCCTGATTGGATTCAACTCCATGCCAGAATGGCCCATCGGCAAAATAATCCTCCCAGTCAGGGCAGGAAGTGTGACGAAACAAGTAGAGTTCTGGGTATTAAAAGTCCCCTCCACTTATAACATCATCTTGGGCAGAACATGGCTGCATGCCATGCGATCGGTGGCATCATCCTACCACCAAGTAATGCGGTTCCCCAACAACACCGGTGTAATTGAGGAGGTCTATGGAGATCAGATTGTGTCCAAGCAATGCTTTGTCACAGTAAATGGCAGCCACGCCGCCAAAGGATACGTTCATTCGGTGGAAGAACCTGAGAACAATGAACTGTTCACAGATGTCGGCAAAGCAGCTAATCAGAAAGCGGAGGAAGACTTGGTAGAGGTAAGAATAGATGAAAAGAACCCGGACAAGTTCTTTTTGCTCAGTTCGTCGTTGTCCAGCATTGAGAGATTAGAGGTCTTGGAATTTTTGACTTCTAACATCGAAGTGTTCGCCTAGACACCATACGACATGCCAGTTATTGATCCCAACTTCATCTGTCACCAACTCAATGTCCACCCATCCGCCAGACCAATCATTCAGTGCACACGTAGATCGGCACTCTACCATGCCGAGATTGTGGCGGAAGAAGTAGGAAACCTGCTGGAGACAGGAGCAATCAGAGAGGTACACTACCCAAGATGGATCTCCAACACAGTCGTAGTGCCAAAAAACAACGGTAAGTGGCGTGTCTGCGTCGACTACAAAACAGTCAACAAGGCATGTCCAAAAGATAGCTTTCCTCTACCACGGATAGATCAACTGGTAGACCTCACGGCGGGGCACAACTGACTTAGATTTCTGGATGCATACAGAGGCTACCACCAAATTGCCATGCATGAACCAGATCAGGAAGTCACATCCTTTACAACTCCAAGAGGACTGTATTGCTACAAGGTCATGCCCTTTGGCCTAAAGAATGCTGGGGCGACATTCCAACGGATGGTCACCAAGATGTTTGAACCGTTGTTAGGGAGAACAATAGAGGCTTACATCGACGACATGGTGGTCAAAAGCAAGGATGAGAATGACCATCTTAAGGACCTAAGTGAGATGTTTGAGATCCTGAAGAAGCACAAATTGCACCTCAATGCGTCCAAGTGTGCGTTCGGAGTAGGATTTGGCAAATTCCTAGGTTTCCTAGTGACCAACTGGGGTATCGAAGCAGACCCCTCCCAGATTAAAGCAATCCAGGATTTGGAAAGGCCAAACTCAGTAAAAGAAGTGCAGCACCTCACCGGCATGGCAGCTGCGCTCAATCAGTTCATAAGCTGATCGTCAAACAGACTGCGACCATTTTTTCATGCTTTAAAGGCCAAATTTGAGTGGGACGAAGAATGCGACCGCGCTCTGGAAAGCTTAAAAAAATACATGTCTTCCCTACCACTACTTGTCACCCCAGTACCTGGAGAAGAACTCTTCCTGTACCTGGCGGTCTCTCAACATGCAATTAACGCAGTATTGGTCCGTGCAGAAGGAATCCAGCATCTGCCCATCTATTATGTCAGCAAAACATTGCTGGGCGCCAAAACAAGGTACTTGCTACTGGAGAGATTGGCATTAGCCTTGATGATGGCCTCAAGGAAGTTGTCGCACTACTTTCAAGCCCAAACCATAGTCGTACTTACAGCTTTCCCATTAAAAGCTTTGTTTGAAAGGGCAAACTTTTCTGGGCAAATCTTGAAGTGGGCAGTAGAGTTTGGACAATATGACATCAAGTTCCAACCCAGGACCGCAATAAAGGCTCAAGTTTTGGCAGATTTCGTCGTAGAATTCACACCAAGAAGTCATCATATCTGCCCGGTTGACCTGATTGAAACAACCGAACTAGGGATGAAAGTTGACGCCGGAATAGCGCAACCCCTGGTGCAAGATATTCAATCAGACCCCAAGGCAGACCAAAGCAAAGCAAGGAAGGAAGAAGAAAACCATACTACACCAAGTCTAGACTCACCAACAAAAAAAGACTTGGCACGATCAGATAGCAAGGGGCAGACAGCAAGCATGGACCTTGAAGAAAACACCAGCAACATGGAAGATCCCAAGGAATCATCTGATCCCTCCACTTGCTGGAAGTTGTTCGTTGGAGAGATGTGGAAGCTCTTCGTGGATGGAGCATCCAACCAACATGAAGCAAGGCTTGGCATAGTCCTTATCTCTCTAGACAGCCTAGTGGTGGAGTAAGCAATTAACCTTGGCTTCCCAGCATCAAACAACGAAGCGGAATATGAAGCGCTTCTTGCAGGACTCAAATCGGCATTCTACATGAAGGCCACCGAGCTAATGGTTTATAGCGACTCACAGCTGGTGGTAAACCAAATATCTAGCGACTACGAAGCAAAGGATGACAGGATGGGCAAATACCAAGAGTTGGTCAGAACAGAGATCAAAAAATTTGAAGTAGTCAGGATAGAACAAATCGGCAGGGAGGAAAACAGCAGAGCGGACGAGCTAGCAGGCTTCGCCTCAATGGCAGATACTTCCATCCCCCATCCATTGCTGATCGACTACCTATCTAGACCAAGCATTGAAGACCCCGAAACAGAAGAAGTATGTTGCACAGAGCTAGGTCCCTCTTGGATGGATCCCATCATCCTGTTCTTAGAAGATGGCATCTTACCAGAAGAAAAGAAAGAGGCCAATAGAATAAGATCGAAGTCGCAGCGATTTTGGCTCTCCCCATCCCTAGCATTGTACAAAAAGTCGTTCTCAGGACCCTACCTAAAATGTGTTCATCCTAGCAAAGTGAAAACATTCTTATTCGAGATACACGAGGGCGTATGCGGAAGCCATCAAGGAGGAAGATCACTAGCATACAGAGCAATTTCGTAAGGATATTGGTGGCCATACATGCAAGCGGATTCAGAAAAATATGTCAAAAAGTGCGAGAAGTGTCAGAAGTTTGCACACCAAATACACCAACCTACCAGAGAACTTCTACCTCTAACTAGCCCATGGCCCTTCGCAATGTGGAGATTGGACATAGTAGGACCACTTCCAACAGCACCAGGGAACAGGAAGTTCTTCCTTGCAGTAACCGACTACTTCACAAAGTGGGTGGAAGCAGAAGCCTTGGCATCAATCAAGGAAAAAGATGTGAAAAAGTTTGTCTGGAAAAATATCATCACTCGATTTGGCATACCAAAGGCACTAATATCGGACAACGGCACTCAGTTCGACGACAGAATCTTCAGAGGCTTTTGTGAAGAATACAAGATAGAGTTCTACAATTCTACACCGGCATATCCCCAAGCAAATGGACAGGTAGAAGCATCAAACAAAGTAGTTTTGGATGGATTAAAGAAAAGGTTAGAGAAAGCAAAAGGCAAGTGGGCAGAAGAGCTCCCTCATGTTTTATGAGCTTACCGTACCACACCTCGGCAATCAACAGGAGAAACACCATTCTCCTTAGCCTATGGTATGGAGGTAGTAATCCCACTGGAAGTTGGCCTCCCCACAATTCGAAGTGAGAATTTTGATCCAGACTTGAATGGCGAAGCCATAACATTAGAGCTCGACCTTGCAGAAGAAAGAAGAGAAAGAGTACTGGTTCACATTGCCTCATATCAACAAGAGCTATCCAGGAAATACAACAAAACAGTTCATCCAAGGCAATTCAAGATCGGAGATTGGGTACTGCGCAAAGTAATGGGAAATACCTTGGTACCAGGAGACGGCAAGCTAGGGCCCAATTGGGAAGGACCTTACAAAGTGGTTGGATTAGCAGGCAAAGGGGCATACCACTTAGAAGACGAGGACGGCAAGGCAATTCCCAGGCCATGGAATACTGCCAATCTCAAGTTATTTTATTTTTAGCCTTTTTGTTTTTAAACATGTGTAATTTTTTCCTTTCTCAATAAAACAAGTAGTTTTCTTTTCAGAATCAATGTTTTCCTCTGTAAAAGTTTGTTTTAGTAAATTAGTGGGTTAGGAGCAGAAAGAACATTTTATTCTAGGTTGGCTAGAAAAACCAACTTAGAGGTTGGCTAAACCAACACCCCTCCTAAGCCCAGGATAAGGATCCAGGCTGCAGGACGTTTGGTCGGAATAAACCAAACACTTTATTCTAAGTTGACTGGAAAAACCAACTTAGAGGTTGGTTGGATTAAACCAACACCCCTCCTAAGCCCAGGATAAGGATCCAGGCTGCAGGACGTTTGGTCGGAATATACCAAACACTTTATTCTAAGTTGGCTGGAAAAACCAACTTAGAGGTTGGCTGGATTAAACCAACACCCCTCCTAAGCCCAGGATAAGGATCCAGGCTACAGGACGTTTGGTCAGAATAGACCAAACACTTTATTCTAAGTTGGCTGGAAAAACCAACTTTTGTTATTCTTCAGCCGAAGTAAGGATGTGGCTGAAGAGTGGTTGGCTGGATTAAACCAACTCTTATTACTCTTCAGCCGAAGTAAGGGTATGGGCTGAAGAGTGGTTGGTTGGATTAAACTAACTCTTTGTACTCTTCAGCCAAAGTACGTATATCGGCTGAAGAGTGGTTGGCTGGATCAAACCAACTTTTGGTACTCTTCAGCCGAAGTAATTACATCGGTTTAAGAGTGGTTGGCTAGTAAGCAGTTGGAAAAGTATGTTCAAACAGGAAAGCAAACCGAGATAACAGTTGGAGTAATAGAAGTCATTGAAAACTCATTACAAAGTGCAAACGTACAGATCAAAACTGGAATAAGTGTTGAGCACAAAAAAAGATTTTCATTCATCAAGAAAAGAGCAAGTACAAAGGAGGGGCCGCAGCCCGGTTACAAGTCCAAAATAGAAAAAGAAAATTACAAAATCAGTTAAAAAGATCTTCAAGATCGGCATCAACGTCAACTCGAACACCGATTGCAGATGGAAGATCGATCTCTGTGGTAAGCTCGGTATCAACTGGCAGCACGGTGTCAGTCGGCGGCTCAACAGTTAGGTCTTCAACCGTTGGCTCCAGCCGAGCTGATTGATCGTTGGCTTGCTCGTTGACAACCGGAGTATTGTTGGGCTCGGTATCTTCATCTTCATCATCTGAACCTTGCAAAAATTGTTGTTGGACAGAAGCAGCATACTCCGCTAGTGAGCTCGGTATGAAGAACTGAGGAGGATTATATACCTCGGTCTCAGGCTCACAACCGAGCTGCACCACTGCTACCCTCCAACCGCACTTAAAGAACAAGTCTTTTGTGGCCTCGCATTGGGAAATGTAGAGGGCTTCCCCCTCCTTGAAACCTTCGGCATTTGCATCATCCGCCTTTTTCTTCAGTTCGGCGATTTCTGCATTTTTCTTCCCTTCGAGCTTGGCTAGCTCGCGAAGGTACCTATCCTTCATCACGATTAGGGCCCTTTCTTTGTCAGCATTGGCCGAGGTAACTAGTCCGGTTAGACAAGCTACCTCAGCCTCTAGCTTGGCTGTCTTTTGTTTGGATTCTGTGAGCTCGGCGGTTTTTTCTTCAACTTCAGCCATAGCCTGCCTTGCCGTCTTCCTGAGCTCCATTACCTTTTTGTGGGCAACTTGGCTCTTTTGCATGGCCTGCAAAATAAAGGAAAGAAACCAATTATAAAACCGAACAGAAAGCTCGAAAAAAATGAGGCAAGAAGGGCCACTTACCACTATCATGGATTTCGTTGCTGACCGGATTGCCTTTAGCTTGATCAGGTGTTTGTGGTGCTCCATGTCAGAGGGCACACACACACTCTTAGCCAGATTGAAGGCCAGCATGTGTTCTTTGTCTGCCACCACTGAGTCGGTGTGCAGATAGCACGGTTCTGGAAAGTTAACTTTGGACTCCATTTAGAGGAGCTAGCTCGGTCGGCAGGCTCCGGCTGGGGGCTCGGTGGAGCGGTGGTTTTATCTTCATCAACTAGATGCTGCTCGGCTGGGGTAGTCCAGGCGCGCTTAGCTGGGCGAGATGAGGAGGGTTGCTGTGATGGAAGGTCCACCACGGTTTCCTGCATTTGGGGTGGTGGCGGTACTTCGGCTCTGTTTGTTTCGGTCAGCAGGGCCCTCACTCTGTTTCGTTTAGCCATTTCTTGTTCAGTTGTCACTGGGACTAAGTTAATCTCTGGCAAGGTTAGGTCCGGTTCGGGGGCATCCTCTAGCAAAAAATCGGTTACTTTGGCTTTTCGGCGACCGCTGTATCTGTATGTCGGTTCAAAATTTAACAGCTTGGCCCAACTCCGTTCTGGATACTGTAGTGCAGTACGGAGAGTGTTTAGATTGGGGTGGCTGTAAAGTGAGTGAAGATGGGCTGAATCTGCAAAATAAAAACAAGTGTTAGTTCGGTTCAGGAGGGGGTAACTGAAATAAAAGAAAAGCATGAAAGGAAACCGAAGTAGTTATACCGGGGATTCCTTTATTCCAATTTATGCTTCGGCTAGGGATCTAGGCTTAGAGATCTTCAAAATTCCTAGATACCCAAAAGAAGTTGTCATCATTTAAATCTTTATCCGGTGTGTCCTTTATTATTTTCTCTCAGCGGCGGCGTATTCTTAAGTAATAGACCCAACCGTCTTCTTTTGATCCTATGGAGTATTAGTGGAATATTTCAGCTAGACCGAGGTTAAGACCGGCTCGGCGGTTTAGTTCGGCTATTCCCATTATTATACAGTAAGAATTGGTGGAAAGCTGGGTTGGGCATATTCTGGTTTGCTAAGGAATTCACAGAGCAAGGGTTGAACGGGGAATCTTAGTCCGGTTTTTATTATTGATGGGAGGGTGAAAGGTATATAGCCTTCTTTTCCCCATGGTATGATATCTTTCTTGGCTAGGGTAAGGTGGACATCGTCAGGGATATTGTAATCCCTGCGGAATTCGGCTAGACCACCAAGTGTCTCTACTAAGAATCTATACTTCCCCATTTATTTTATAAATTATAAATAAATTAGTTCGGTCGAAAAATTGTGCTCAGTAGCTCGGTTGAGCACGCAGAGGAGTGCCTGGGCGACCTAAGTCTGCAAAATGGAAAACAAAGGTATTAAACACAGATCATTGACCGTGCTACAAAACAAAAGCAAGATAAAAGAAGTCCTACTTCGGCTATTTGGGATGCTACAGGTTCTATTTCGGTTTCAACAAGATGCTTGGTAGCACGGTTTGCATAAAGGGTTGGTTATCTCGTTTTGTACTGCGAATTTGTTACCTCGGTCGAGCTTCTAGGGGCGGATCTCTTAGTTCGATCTAGAACTAAGAGAGCTGGTTTAGCCCCGATGACATAGATCGGTCGGAATTGAGGTTTCCCAGTACATTAATTGCAGATTTAGTTCAGCTTTTTTTATCTCGGCTAAAGTGAATCAAAAGATTGTTTGATTAATTGAAGCTACTTAGTGTTAGTTCGGCTAAAAAACTGACTAGACTTATACCTAGCACAAACAGTATCCTAGTTCGGTTGGGGTTTTTATGAAGTTTTTCCCCAGAAAAAGCAAAAACAGTGTTTTGTAAAAGTCCTAGATTGTTATGGATTGTATAAAGCAAAAACAGAAATAACAAAAGCAAGAAAGATGGATTTGCTTACCAGAATTGAAGCAGAAGAACTAGAGATGGAAGCAGCGACAGTGAAAAGGAAAGAACTCAGCAAAATCAGGAATAAGGAAGCCCAGGAACGAGAGAGAGAGAGAAGAGGAAAAGATGTAATGGTGGATTCAAAAATGAGAAGTTTGTTTTGTGTAAAAGATGAAAAAGGCGGGACTGTTCAAATCTCGCGAAATACGAAGACGGCGTAACAACTGTGAAGGACCAATTAGAGCCTGCCATATGTCACTAGAATGGGAAGCGATTCAGTTTCTATCACTGAAGAGACGTTTTGACCGGATAAGGATAGCTCGGCTAGAAAGGCTTTAGAGTTTCAACTCGGCTGGAAAGGCTAAAGGGGTTTTTAGCTCGGCTGGAAAGGTTAAAACTTTGGCCCAGTTTATAGACAGGTAATCCCTATCATGTTACACAGATGGAATTAAGGGGCAATTGAGAGGGTAATTTATATGCAAATTAGGCTGAGCTGGGCCGTTATGGGCCTCAGTGCGAAGGGCTGCGTAAAAAGGCCATAAGTTACTCTGGTCTTGAAGAGGCTCCGAAGTTAGTCCGGTCCGGAGAGACTTGAGGTTAGTTCAGTCAGAATGAGACATAAAGTTACTTCGATCCTAAGAGGTTAGCTCGGTCACCATACTAAAGCTTGTACCGGTTATGGCGCAGTATTGTTAGTTCGGTCTAAAGCCTTGCTAGAAGTGAGCTCGGTTTAGACATACCACGGTTTACTCAGGAGGAACTGAGGTAAGGACATTGAAGGAATAACCAAACTAACGATAGTTCGGTCTACAGTATGGCTCAGCGTGGCCATGCTTACTTTGGACATATGGTAGTCCGGCCATAGTACAACCATCTCACTTGGTTTAAGCAGTGAGGGGGGTGTTGAAGGATAAGCATTATCCTTCAGGAGTATGAATCCTAGGAGGACTCTGCATGGAGGAGTAAAAGTCCTACTAGGATTGTGTCACGCGAAACCTGTAAAAGCTCACAAACATCACCTATAGAGAGGTAACGCAACTTTGATTCCCGAATACACAGAGCTTTTTGTCTATTTGTCTTGCTTGCTGACTTAGGCATCGGAGAGGTTTCCGGCACACACCCGCCGGCTAGCTCACGTTTGTATTTTCAGGTAGTAGAACGACGTCGTAAGAAGGAGCGCCGACTTGAACAACAGGATTATATGAGAAGGTTTATTTATTTCCCGTACACTATGGAAGGTATGGGGTGTATATGGAAGATAGTAATATTTTTTGCTCAAAAACTCAATTTTTCTCTCTTTTTTCACTCTTTTATCACTCATTTCTCTTCAATTTCGTGGTCTTTTTTTCTTCTCTTACAATATGATCATTCTATATAGGCAATGAGGGAGAGTAAAGGTCAAAAAGAAGGTGGGAGACAAGAATGTGATAGGAGGGCAAATTTTCAAGGTGGTTGCATGGGATACTCCTTTATGAATGCAAACAAAACCTCTTTTTGACAATGGGGGATGATTAGGTATAATGGAGGATGAGTGGATGCACTTGAATGGCTCAGAAAATAGGTAAATGGGTTGTCCCAACCGAACCAAAACCAAAAAAAAATGGGCTATTGTTGTTTTGGGCCGAGTCAACAAAATCTGCTTTTAAGCCTAACTTCAAATGGGCATATCTCCCACATATGGACTTGGTTTTAGGCAGTTCTTGGGTTCAAATTGAAGCCCCAGAAGTCTACTTTCCAATGGTGGTGGCCTCAAATTTAAATTCCAAGTATACAAAGAGATATGCCTAATTTAGTAAAGGCTATCTCGGGTTGGGTCAACAAAATCTACTCTGAAGCCCCACTTCAAATTGATATATCTCCCTTATTTGGACTTGGTCTAAGGTGGTTCTTATGTCTAAATTGAAACCCCAGAAGTCTACTTTCTAATGGTGGTGGCCTCACATTTAAATTCCAAGTGTACAAAGAGAAATGCCTAATTTAGTTAAGGCTGCTCATTTCCTTCTTAATGATTTGATACTCATTCTTTTCCTAAACCAGTTTTCTTTCATCCCCTCCTATTTCCTTCAACTCCAAACCTATAAAGAAGATGTTTTTAAATATTTTTCAACAAAAATTCACCTCTCTTCCATTTATTTCCACTTTGTCCTTACTCGGTTTACTGAAAAGTGCAATATTTTAATCGAAATGGAAGTCTCGGGACATTATAGAAACATTTAAAAAAATATATATTTTGAAAAGAGAATTTTAAGGTCTAAAATAGTTTGGCCAAAAAATAAGTGAAGGTTGGGATTAAAACTTTAAATTCCATCTTTTTTACTGAGAATTTTTTGAGAAACACATTCTAATTGTCATCATCGGGTAATCAAAAGAAAGCGCCCAAGTCTTAGGACTGGTCAAAATGGGGTGTCTACAGTGACATGTGAAATCAGAAAATTTGTTTAGTTCTGAGTTTTGAAAAGAATTTTCAAAACTTAATTTAAAAAGTTATAACTCATAACCAAATACACAATTCAAAACTCTATTGAAAATTCTTATCAATAGTCATAACCAAAGTCTTTTTAAAATTCAATTCAAAAAATCAATTATTAACAAAAAATAATACTCATAATCAAACTATTTTTAAAATTTAATTTAAAAAATTAATTATTAACAAAAAAAAAAAAATAACAGTCATAACCAAACTCAAATTTTTCAATACAATAATTGAATATCAACTTCCAACTTCTAATCCACATATCCGTATTCTTCAATTATTTCAATACAATTATTTCAATTATTTGACTTCAATACAACCACCAACTTCTACCTACCTAAATTAATATCAGCTTCCACCTCTATTACTCCCCTTCACCAGCTACCTAAATTAATATCAGCTTCCGTGAATTCGCTCTATATATGTACAAATCATATTCGTATTCTTCAAGAGTAGAAGTCGAACACAAGCTTTGATCAGTTTCTATATTGCTATGCTATCCCTTTCATGCCAATTAATGGTTGACTGAATGTAATGACCCAAAAATATATATATATATATATATATATATTTTAAAAATAGTCAGTGTATAAATTAATTAAGTAATATTTAGATTGGAGTGTTGTGCAAAGTTATGTGCGAAATGGTTCAATTTTGTAATAAACATTTTTTTTTAAATATAAAATTTCGATCTCAGAAATTATGAAATTTTTATTATGTTGTTCTTATAAGAGTCTAGCATGTTGGATAAAAATTTTAGAATTTAATGGTGTGTATTTATTTTAGGAAAATCGCGGACTGATTGGTATTTAGTTTAATTTATAGCAGAATTTGAAATTGAGTGTTGGGTGTTTGGATCATGATTTGAGATAAATTTGTTAGGTCTATTTTGGTATATAATTGGACCATGTTTCGCTTATGGATGAGACCCATGACTTAAGATTCAATTTAATTTAAATTTGTTTATGATTCATGTTTAAATGTTTAGTCCTTTTTAATTATGTGATTGGTAGTAACTAACTTGGGCATTGTTATTATTTATTGTATAGAATTATAATAAATATTTGATAGTTGATTTTATGGTGTGTACCATATGGCGAAAAATTATATAATTTATAAGGAATGAAAATATGTATATTTTATAGTGAGTAAAATATTATATTTTTGTGGTATACAAAAATATTATATTTTATGATCAAAAAAATTATATCATTTTATAATTTATATTATAAATTTAAGGGTATTTTTAAAAAAATATCATTTTTTGAAAAACACATTCTTGGAAAATTAAACCCATGTAGGTTGTTTCCCCGCTCTTTCCTTCCCATCATTTCATTTTCTTTTCATTTTGGGTTGAGCAGAGAGCTCGGCTCTCTCTCTCTCTCTCTCGCTCTCTCTCTCTTCTTCATTGTTGCTTAATTTTTGAGTTTCAAATGAAAGTCCTTAGAGTGAGATTTTGCAAAAGTTTTGTAAATAAAAGTCGGAGAACTCGTTCCGATCTTCGCAATGGTAGTCTCGGATTCATGATCGGGTGACGTTTGTATTTTCGAATTTGCTTTTCTTCATATTTGAAGTAGGAACTTTCTTCATATTATTACATTAAAACTATGTTAGGGATATTTTGAGAAAACATATAATTATAGAAAGCTTTGTATATATGTATTTCTCATATTTTTGTTTGATTAATTTTTGGAAGAAAAATTATGTGAAATGTTAAAAATATTGGTATTTTGAACTTAATTTGGGGAAATCATCTTGTGTTGGTAATTTTGTAAGAAAAAAAAATCCAAAAATAAAATTAAAAGTTGTATGGGTTGTGTCTACATCACATTATGATTAGAAAATTTATTTTGAAAAGTATAAAGTTGAAATATTTTTTTTTCGTCTTTGATTTTGAATTTATTTTTGAGAAAAATAAATTAATGTTGTTGAATATTGAGTAAATGCTTAAGTTGGAATTACAGAGTTGTTTTGAGATTAAAAATCCTAAAAGTGTTACATTCATGATATTTTATAAAAGATGATATGTTGATGATTTAGTTGTGTTCATTTTTGTAAAAATAAAAATGTGAAATGTGGACTTTCGAACTCATAACCTTGAAAATGTTATTCTTGGGCATATTTCATAATTTTTGATGTAAATATCATGTTTGTTAGGTAATTTTAGAAAAAGTTGTGAAATTGTTATTGGTAGAGAATTTGGAAAAAATATTACCTCTTTAAGTAGCTTGGCATGAAAAATGGTTATGTTAATATATGGTTATGTTTGAGGGATGAGGCAGGTGAGGTTAAGTTTGGTGTTATTAATTTGGAAGATGGTGAATATAATGAACTTACTAATTTGATGAATTAAATTAGTTTGATTAATATTTTAAATCCTTCATAATTAAAGTAGTGTTATTGGGTTTAATTCCTAATTTTAATATTTTGAGATTAAAAGTGACGAAGTTAACCAAGTATGAGATTTGGAGAAATAAGCGAGATTAAGTTGGTGTGGTATGGTATTGGGTTTCTAGTTTTACTAGTTGAGTAATGTTATAATAATAATTTCATATTTCAAAATTTTTGTAACACCCCAATTTCTTATGCCCAAATAATAACACAACCATCATGGCTCCTTAAAGGAAAACAGAAATAATTCTCCACACTTGCATTACATAATACAATTAGTTCCTCAATGCGATTATACGTTTAATCCAAAACCAAATAAATAAACAAATAGATACCCCCAAGGGTTTACAAGTTTCCAAGGCTTAGGACTGGTTACACAAAATGGTTATTCAAACCCATACAAATACAACCCTTGGCTTACAAACAGAGCTACAGCAAAGTGAGAGCCTTGTACTCTCAACACATATTTCCTTGCCTTTAGTTAGGCGGAATCACCACATCTTTTCTTAGACAAAAATCCCGTAGGGTAAGCATAAAACCCAGAAGAAAATTCTTAACAAAGTATATATATTTTATACAAGTCTCAAGAGATGAAATATACATGTCATGTTATACCCCTTTTTTGTAAGTAAATCACATTTTCATATTTTGAAAACCAACGATATATGGTGTAAATTTAAAATTATAATAGAATGTCGGTCATATTTAAAATCATTATAGTTTATAAATATTTTTTTTTTTTGATGAACTGGGTTTCTTTCTAATCTCCCTTTTGGATTGGAGGGTCTTGTTTAGACTCGTAAAATCTTCCATAAGTCTCATTTTGATAATCTAAATTATTTATTTTGTAAAATTCTCTCAGTGTATCATTCAATAAAAATTAGTTCGATCTGATAATAGTTATTTTTGAGAGGCAAACAAGATAAAATAAGGAGGTTATGATTGTTGAATGAACTTAATTTTTTTTTATGAATGATAAATATGGAAATGTTAACAAGATCAACAGATCAAATCACTGAAACATGACATATAGTAAAATTTACGGGTGCAAACAAAACAGTTCAATTTAGATGGCGGACTGAAAAGAGGTTAAGTTGTTGTTTGGTAACAACTTTTTTAGTTGAGGTTTTTTTAGTTTTGGATTAAAAAGCTCGTTTAGGTTAGCATTTTTAGTTTTTTTATTTTTGTAAGAAAAAAAAAATGAAATGATTATAATTTGAATATAATATTTTGTCTTATTAACTTATTTAATATATTTTTTTTTTTTGGAATTTTTTAATCCCAACTAAATAGCCAAATGATAATGCTATCTAAAATGAATATTGATGTTTAGGAGATTAACGCCAAGGGAGTCGCTAAAATGGTACTTTAATAATCAACAAATCAAAACAAAAATAGTTTCATCAGACTAAGGGGTTGTTTGGGGTGTCTTAAATAAGTTTACTTTTTGTCTTTTTAGACTAAAAAGTTGAGGTTGAAAATATGAATGTTTTGGTTAATTTTTTGACTTTTTATGAAAAAATGTATAATAAAAAATTATAAAAATTAGTTTGTAGAAAAAAATTAGAATTGAGAGTTGTGCAGTCGTAATTGTTGACTTTTGGTGAATAGTGATAACTTTTTAACTTTTTGAGTAATTTTTTGACTTTTTAACTTTTTAGGGTGTTCCCAAACTTGACCTAAATTAAAGCTAAACTAATGGGAGAGATTTTGAATAATTAATCTCACTAATTTTGTTGGAGTTGTTGTGTCAGCCTAAAAGTGAAATTTGAACCGTAATTAGTGATTTGACCTTAGGACTAAATGTTTTACGAATAATGTTTGAAGGCCCGAATTCTGGGGCTCGAATCCGGCTCGAAGCCCAAAACGACGTCGTTTTGGGCTTCGAATTTTTTTTTTCTTCTTTTCTTCCTTCTTTTTCTTTCTCTTCGTCTTCTTCGTCGAACAGAGAGAAGAGCAGAGGCGAGAGAGAGAAGAGGCTTGCCGCACGTCGTCAGCGGCTTCGCCGGCGTCATGACTCGCCGTCGTCTCGATCTCGACTCTGTCGCTCGTCCACCTCCAACCGCCGCCGCCTCCGCCTCCACCTCCGCCTCCGCCTCCAACCCCATTTTTAGGGCCCCCTCCAGTTCTGCTTCTCCTCCTCTCCTCCTTCTTCTTCCTCCTCCTTCCTTTTGAAATTCGAGCCGTTTGGCTCGAAACCCTTTCGGGTCCTGTAGCAGCGTCGAATGTTTTACACATCATCTATACAAAGCAAAGGGCACCATGTAGGCAATGATAGCTTGAGCTTGACTGCTACCGTCGGGAAGCTTCGAGAAAGTATAACCCTCGTTTGGCATATAAGGTTTTTGAGTTTTTTATTTAAAATAGTCAAAATAAAATAAATTAAATTAAATTAAAATATTAATGAGATAAAATGTTATATTTAAATTATAATCATTTTAATTTTTTTTATAAAAGTTAAAAAAGTCAAAATATTTATTCCAAACGAGACTTTTTAGTTTCAAATTAAAATAACCAAAAAACTAAAAAGCCTACCCATATTCCAAACGTAGCCATAATAAATTTTAAAATTTTTAAATAATTATATTGATTTTATTTTTAATAAAGTTAAATGAATTAAAATTACTATATGGTATGAATATACGAGTTCGTATTTGTTAATGTTGAAAATTCCAACTTCATGGGTGAATTTTGAGCATTGCAGGACTAATCTATACTTATGTTAACGATCTGAACCGTTCATCTGATATGATAAATTTAAAATAAAAAAAAATATGCATGCAAAAAATTGAGTTCGTCAAACATAAGTAATCACATGATCCAATAACATATATATTATAATACATGGACGGTCTATTATTAAAACATATAGACCATATAGATAAAAATAGTTCAATAGTATGACACTCGATGTTGGATCAATTTAATTTTTGGATAAATTACAAATATAACCCCTGAGATTTGATTAAAATATGAATCGCCTCTTATGACTTTGGAAATTACATTTCACCCCTTGAGATTTCTAATTTCATAACAAATTATCCCTTTTATTAATAAATCATCAAGTCAATTAACTGTTTATAATTTAGGTAATTTTATTATTTTATAGGAGAACAATTTTATTTTTTTTTTAGCTAATTCAGTTAAATAAAAAATTCTAATAAAGGGGTATTTGTAATTTTCCAAACCATAGGAGACAATTTTTACTTTAAGCAAATCTCAAAAGGTATATTTGTAATTTACCCTTAGTTTTTTGCATGAATAATTTTCTTATTGATGAAAATAGGACTAAATATTATGTAAATTAAAATATTGAGGAAATTTGATATAATTATGCTAAAATTGTAAAATTTACTATATTTTATTTTAACTTCATGAGAGATCAGTATAATTTATCCAAAAATAAAATAAAGTTGGGTTACTCTTTTTTAAGTATGAGTGTTTTTTAGAATTGAGAATAAAAAATGAAAAACAATATCAAACTCGTACTTACTAAAATAAATAAATAAACTTTCAATTTTTTTGGTTAAGATTTCATAGCCTATTTTGTTAACAAATTATGTTTTCTAACCCATTCTCCAAATTTTTGTTTTACGAAAAAAATTTAATTGCAAAAGTTTTTAGTTAAAAAATCATGATTTATAAACAATTTTCCATATTTTGATTTTACTGAAAGTTGTTTTTAAAAAAATTTACTCCAGATTTATGCAAACTATTATATGACTCACAATCTTAGGCCCAATATCATTTCGAGTTGTACCATTTGAATCCATACTACATGAGCCCAAGCAATGCGATCCTATGACACTGGAATCCAACGGAATTTGGATAGCAAACAAGTATCAAAACAAATGGTGGACTCTAAATAAGGAGTTAAAAATAAGAGAGCCAAAAAAATAAAAAAGTGCCTGGTTGCTAGAGTTTATTTTCAGCTTAAATCCACTTATAGCTTAAAATAATTAATTTTGAAGTGTTTGATATAGCTTTTTAGAAATGGATTATAGCTTATTTTAAGTGATTTTCAACTTAAATCTCTAAGCTGGTTGAGAGGTGCTTTTTGAAACAGCTTAAGCGAACAACTGAGTCTTGAGGGGTGTAATGACTTAAATGCCCCTCATATACTTCAAATATTATCAAAAAAACCAATATATAAATCCACAACAAACACTGTTCACTTCCTGAGAGAGGGAGAGAGAGTGAAAAGCGATTTCCGATGCGTAATAGGCGATTTCTGGTGGCTTCTAGTGTGAGGTGATTTCCAGTGGCGTGAACCAGAGCTAGCTCTCTCTCTCTCTCTCTCTCTCTCTCTCTCTCTCAAGATCTGCCAGCTAGGGTTTCTTGCGGACCACCGGCGGTGGCTAGGGTTTTGCATAATTGTAATGAAAAAAGAAATGAAAAAAACACAATTTATTTCAATTAACTTTCATTTAATTTTTTTTAAAAAATTTATTTCAATTAAAAATTGAAATAAATTCTACAGTTTATATCCATTAGATAAATTGCACAATTTATTTCACAATTAATATTGATATAAATTGCACAATTGCACAATTTAAATAAAGAAATAAATTGCACAATTTATTTCAATTAATATTAATAAATTTATTTCAATTAAATAACTTCTACTAAAAGAATTTTATATTGATATAAAATTCTTTGGTATTGTAATAAATAAATAATAATAAAAAAAAAACAACTGTTTCTAATTGATATTTATGAAAAAAATGAAATAACTTTTATTAAATGAAATATAAAAAAATGAAATAACAATTGTTGTAATAAAATGTATCAATTTTTATATTAATTGATACTAATTATATTAACTTTCATTAATGAAACATTTTTTTTTTAAAATTAAAACTAAAGAAAATGAAAAATAACAAATTTTATATCTTATAAGGGCAAAAAGGACATTACATAGCAAAAAGCTATTTTACAGCTTATTCAACCAAACACTATTCTGTTGATTAAATCAATAATCCTCCAGCTGCACCAAATAGGTTAACAGCTTATATTTGAAACTATAATCTATAATCTATTAAGCCATAATCTATAATCACTTTTCCACAATTATATCAAACAGGGTAAGGAAGAAGAAGAAGAAAAAGAAGAAGAAGAAGAAGAAGAAGAAGAACAAGAACAAGGAAAAAGAAGTTAAACAATAAAACCGTCTGAACCACTTAAAAGCCTACTATTTGGTTTGATTTTTTAAGGGGTTGGTTTGATTTCAGTTTCAAAAAAAGTTAAGAGTCATCGATCACGATTAGGATTTGATTCATGGATTAAAGTTCAAAAGAATCAAAAATTTTAAACTGAACCCTTCATATGTTTATGACATTTTTTGAAGGCTTGTTTGTATAGGTAGAATCAGTTTGGTGTGGATATTCCTTTCTTTTACTAATTTGCATATAATTTTTTTTCTTATTTTCCAATTATTTCATATTTTCCCTTTTAACTCAATTGGAAAAATCAATCTTTGCCTTGTTCATTATCACTAGAGCATTGTTATTCAAAACTAAAAATTAGACTCATCTTTCAAGCATAATGATGTAATAATTAATTAGAATATTAAAAATAACATACACTCTCATATCTCCTCTAATCATCAACCAATTGTATGACTTACACATCATTACGTTTAGAAAATAGATTTAAAAAGTAGACTTATATATCATTTTCTTTACCACAAACATCATAGCAAAAAAACCAAAAGATAAAGCAACAAATAACACGTGGAACATATCATAAATGTTTCATGAAAAAATTGCTCAAACATCATTTGTAACTTTATAGAGAACCTTGTCCATGATGTTACGTACTTTGTACATGGCTTCCAATGGCTCAACTTTGGGTGTAGTAAGCCCATTCCCTTCAACTAAATCAAATGTCTCCCCACTAACCTTTTCCCACTCAAAGCATTAAATCAATGATCCCAAAGCCAAACCCAACATGTGTTGTGCCATACCAGCCCCAAGACAAGCTCTTCTTTCTAACCCAAATGGCATTAACTTGTGTCCTACTTCCCCACCTTCAAACCTCTCTGGCTTAAAGCTTGTAGGGTCATCCCAAACCTTAGGATTCCCATGAATGGCCCATGCATTAACCAACAAGATTGTGTTGCGTGGCATGTTGTATCCCTCTATGATACAATCATCAAATGATATGGGTGGTAGCAATAGCGGTTCGGTCAGGAACAATCGGAAAGTCTCAGAAATGATAACTTGAAGGTAATGTAGCTTTGAGAGATCGGGTTCATCAATCAAGCGCTCTTGGCCTACATGAGTGTCTACCTTAGCTCTTGCCTTCTTCAACACCTCTGGGTGATTCACCAAAAAAGACAATGTTCATTCCACTGTCACTGCAGATGTGTTGGTGCCGCCTAGTATCATGATCTGATCATTAAACGTTAATAAATTAAATTAGGGAAATCATATTTTTGCATAATTTTTACAATAAGGCTCCAAGTACAACTTAATTATATAGTGACGGTAAAACTTTATATGTATTTGGTTTTAAAGCGTTAGATCTCAATTTAATAATATTATGGATATTAGCATACACTACTAATAACAATATTAGATTAGTTTTATGTTAAATGATGGAATTCACTTACAAGTTTTATGTCTTAATTGGTGAGAGGGAGATTTATGATCTGGAATTGGGCCGGACAGATTTGGGCTGAGCAGATTTGGGCCAAACAAGGGTTGGGCCGAGGTAGTGCGGCCCTGTCTTGAAAGAACCTGCTCGATTAATGCAAGGCATGGTTTGACCGAGCTACATAGCTTCATGGTATCGCAGCCAGTCAAATGAGTTGTCTGGTGCCAGGAAAGGCGTGGTTGGACCGAGCTACTTGTGTTTGCTCGGCAGTAAGGCCGACGGCAAACCAATATGAGCTGTCCCGAGCTCGGCTATGCCAGGATGCAGCCGAGCTCGGTCCTCATTGAGCTTTGCTATTGGAATACTTAGGCATGAAGCACAGCATGGCCGTTGACAGCCGAGATGGTGCAGCTCGGCTGCCGAGCTCCTAGTAGAGTGGGCAGGCAGTTGGGTTAGGTGATGTTCAGCAAGTTTTGTGCTGACATATGGGATAGCAGAGCCACGTGTCGAGAGATCATTGGGAGTAGATTTGGGGCGCAGAGGGTGTATAAGCATGTCTGCGCCCCCCATACGCGGGATGAACGTTTTTGTAAGAAATACTCACACTCAAACACTCTCTCCTCTTTCTCTCTCTATCCCAAGGTATGTGCTAACTTGATCGTCGGAGGGGTTTTCCGGCTACACACCGCCGGGTAGCTCACCGCCGTTGTGCTCGCAGGTGATTGGACAACAACGGAGCTTGGAAGAAAGGAGTACGGGCTTGTCGGAATATTTGCTCCCCATACAATTAGCGCCGTCTGTGGGAATCTTTGCAGACAAAACCTTGTCTTCTAGGCTCATCTGATCGCCGTTCATGGCAAACAACGATGAGATTCCGTTGTCCACCATCGACGGAGTTACCCCGGAGTCAGGCAAACGGAGAGAAGGACATCCTACCATCCCTCCAATGACGGACTTGGAGACATTCCCAGGAGGGCAGTCGGGAGACGCGCGGGATAAGCGCGGGAGGAGCTATGGTCATTCACGGAGCCCAAACGGTCATCGGCGACGGAGAGAATCACACGTCAGACATCTGGAACACAAGCTAAGAGACCAAGACGCCGTCATCCGGCGAATGGCGGCGGAGATGGAGGAGCTGAAGCGGCATGTCAAAGGGAAGGGTGTAGCTGGCGTGGGAGACCACGATGGCGCACCAACCCGCTCGAGCGATCAGTCAGTGGCACACCCCGTCTATCTCTATTACCAGAAGTTACAAGGTTAGTGATTCTGATGTGCGTGCAGGAAAGTCCAGCGTGCAAGATAGCACTTACCAGCCCTCACGTCCGGAGACAACGTCGAGGTACTCTTATTCCGCTCGTTCAGAGGATTTGCGAGCAGTCTTAAAGGAACGGGCTCGCCAGCGGGAGGCTCAAAGGGTGCCGGCGTTCCAGCGGCTATCCTACAGAGTTCATGCCAGCGAGGAGGTCGAAATGCCTCCACCCCGCCAAGCAGCGCCGCTCCTTGTAGACTCAGACTTGGCGAGGCTGAGCGCCACCCCTTTCTCCCTAGAGATTAAAACAACACCGCTTCTGGGAGGCTTCCACCAGCCTAAATTCACACTTTACGATGGAAAGACTGATCCCTACATGTATGTAAGCCACTTCCGACAGGTTATGGCCGGACATAGGCGGAATGACGCACTTATATGCCTTATCTTCCTATCAAGTTTAGGCGAACTGGGCTTGAAATGGTTTGAAAGGTTGCCGGAAGGAAGTATCGAGAGGTGGTATCAGTTGGCCGAAGCCTTTGTGACGCGCTTCAAAACCAACACCAAAACACCAAAGGAAGTTGATCACCTACTGAGTGTCAAGATGGAACCGAGTGACACATTGAAGGCGTACAACTCCAGATATTGGGAGACCTTCAACGAGATCTTGGATTGCCCGGTCAACCTTGCAATCACTCAATACAAGCGTGATCTCCCGATCGACATAGATTGCGGGACTCGTTTACCATACACCAGCCGACATCCATAGGCCAGCTCATGCAACGCATTAATGAGCACATTCGAGTAGAGGATGATGCATCAGCATCTACCGCAAAGGTAACTCCGGTAGCAACAGACAAGAAGTCGGCTAGAAAAGTGCGCGCGGTCGGACAAGAATCCAACCAAACGAGTGACCGTGCTGAGAAATTGGACCGTGGTTCAAATCGCCAAAACCAGGGTAGGGGACATCGGAATGACCGGGATGACTACCCCCGGGATGATGTGGCCGATACAAGCAGAAGATTGAAAGCAAGGACAGGCATCACCACGGTCTTTAAAATTCTAATATATCGCATACTGAGCGAAATTCGTGACGAGGAGTATGTCTGGTTTCCTGCTAAGTTAGGCGATGGACAGAAGGGCTTCAATCCGAGGTACCGTTGCACGTTTCACCGAGAGCGAGGCCACCGGACAGAGGATTGTTTGCCTTTGAGGCAACACCTGGAAGAGCTAGTTGCAGCCGGACATCTGGATCTTTACATTGATGGGGGCGTAAAGGCAAATCAAGCTCCGATTGACCCGTGGGGACTGAACGACCGAGATGCGCCTCTACAAGGGGTTGTCAATGTCATCCACGGCATAGTGGAACCGGCGTGTATATGCGAGCTCTGAGGTATGATCAAGAAGGCAGAACACATGAGGGAAGTTTTGTTGGTTCAATCTGTGATCAAGAAGGGGAAGACCGAAGAGAAATATGTGATCAGTTTCACCTCAAGGGATCTAGAGCGTATTCAGACGCCGCACAACAATGCCTTAGCAGTAACACTCCGCGTCAAGGAATTTGATGTCAAATAGATCTTGATCGATCAGGGAAGCTCGGTCGAGATCATGTATTACGACGCGTTCAAGCAACTCAAGCTCCGAGATATAGATTTGGCTCCAGCAACTTCGCCACTAGTTGGTTTCAACTCGTAGCCGGAGTGGCCTTTAAGAAAGATTATCCTGCCGGTTAAAGTGGGATCCGTAGTCAAACAAGTGGAGTTCTGGGTGTTGCAGGTGCCGTATACTTATAATTTGATCCTTAGAAGGGGATGGCTCCACGCTATGCAAGCCGTGGCGTCGACCTATCATCAGGTGATGAGATTCTCCTCGACTAAGGGGGCAATCGAAGAGGTCTGGGGTGATCAAGTCATGTTGAAGCAATGCTTCGTGGCAGTCAACGGGAGTCGGGCTGCCAAAGGCTTCGTTCAAATGATTGAGGGACCGGAGGACTGAGGAGTCCTTAATGATGTGGGCACCAAGGCCGAGGACAAAGCTTTTGAGGAATTGGTGGAGGTGCGAATTGATATAGAGCATCTGGATAAGTTCTTCTTGCTCGGCTCAAGCCTTACAGCCTAGGAAAGGACCGAGATGGTTGAGTTTTTGATGACCAACATTGAAGTCTTTGCCCGATCGCCTTATGACTTGCCTGGTCTCGATCCAAGTTTTATTTGCCATCATCTTAATGTTTTCCCCGGAGCCAAGCCGATCATCCAGCGAATAAGGAGATCGGCGCTGCATCACGCCGAGGTAGTTGCAGAGGAAGTAAAGAACTTGCTTGAGGCACGAGCAATCCAGGAAGTACACTACCCTCGGTGGATTTCAAACATAGTTGTTGTACCAAAGAAGAATGGGAAGTGGCGAGTGTGTGTTGATTACAAGACCGTCAACCGAGCATGCCCAAAAGACAGCTTCCCTTTGCCTAGAATAGACCAGCTTGTGGACTTAACGGCTGGACATAACAGGCTTAGTTTCTTGGACGCCTACTGCGGCTACCATCAGATTGCCATGCATGGGCTCGACCAAGAGATCACCTCATTCACTACACCAAGGGAACTCTTTTGCTACCGAGTCATGCCTTTTGGTTTGAAGAACGCCGGGGCGACTTTTCAACGGATGGTGACCAAGATGTTCGCACCTCTGCTGGGTCGGACAATGGAGGCTTATATTGATGATATGGTGGTTAAGAGTCAGCATCAAACAGACCATTTGTCCGACTTGGTCGAGATGTTCGCCATTCTCAAAAAACACAAGCTACGCCTGAATGCGTCTAAGTGTGCCTTCGGCGTGGGATCCGGAAAGTTTTTGGGTTTCCTAGTCACGAACCGAGGTATCGAAGCAGACCCGACGCAAATCCGAGCCGTGCAAGAGTTAAAACAGCCTAGCTCGGCCAAGGACATGCAACATCTGGCCAGAATGGTCGCCGCGCTTAACCATTTTATTAGTTGGTCATCAGATTGCTGCCGCCCTTTCTTTCAAGCCTTGAAATCCAAGTTCTCATGGGACGAGGAGTGTGACCGGGCTTTGGCCGAGCTCAAGGAGTATTTGTCTTCAGCGCCACTGTTGGTTACACCGAAGCTCGGCGAAGAACTCTACCTTTACCTGGCCGTTTCACAGCATGCAGTCAGTGCGGTGCTTGTCCGAGCTGAAGGGATCAAGCACCTCCCTATCTTCTACGTCAGTAAAACCTTGCTACTGGCAGAATCGAGATACTTGCCGCTGGAGAAACTCGCGTTGGCATTGATGATGGCCTCAAGCAAGTTGGCCCACTACTTCCATGCCCATACCATCATCATTTTGACCAAGTTCCCCTTCAAGGCTTTGTTCGAACGGGTGGACTTCTCCGGTCGGATTCTCAAGTGGGCGGTCGAATTGGGACAGTTTGATGTGAAGTTCCAGCCGTGCACTGCCATAAAAGCCCAGACCTTGGCCGATTTCGTTGCTGAATTTTCAACTGGAACTCATCCGGTATGCCCGGTCGATATTGTCGCGGCAGATGACGAGGTGAATGCAAGCCTCAGGCCTCCCAGGACCCATCAGAATGTTGGAAGCTGTTTGTGGGGGAGATGTGGAAACTCTTTGTTGATGGAGCATCAAACCGTCACGGTGCCGGGCTGGGCATTGTTCTGATTTCACCGGACGGACTTACTATAGAACATTCCATGACCCTTGGCTTCCCAGCATCCAACAATGAGGCCGAGTACGAGGCGTTTTTGGCTGGGCTCAAAAGCGCGCTTCAGATACAAGCATCCGAGCTAATGGTTTACAGTGATTCCCAGATTGTGGTTAACCAAGTTTCTGAGGTTTTCGAAGCAAAGGATGATAGAATGGTGAAGTACCAGACTCTGGTCAGGGACCACATCAAGCGATTTGAGGCGATCAGGGTCCAACAGATTGGCCGCGAAGAAAACGGCCGAGCAGATAAGTTGGCCGGCCTTGCTTCTATGGTCGACAACATATCTCCCAACCCTCTTTTGATTGAATTCCTTCCGAGGCCCAGCATTGAGGAAACCAGGCAGACAGAAGTACTCTGCGCCGAGGTAGGTCTTTCATGGATGGACCCTATCATCCTTTTTCTCAGAGACCGGACCCTTCTGCCAACAAGAAGGAAGCGCATAAAGTACGGGTGAAGTCAGAGCGGTTTTGGCTCTCTCCATCCGGCGCTTTATACAAAAAGTCATTCACAGGTCCCTACTTGAAGTGTATGCACCCGAGCAGCGTAGAGGCCTTCCTGTACGAAATTCATGAAGGCATCTGTAGCAGTCATATATGGGGTAGGTCCTTGGCCTACCGAGCTATTTCGCAAGGCTACTGGTGGCCGTGCATGCAGGCCGACGCATAGAAGTATGTTCGTAAGTGTGAAAAGTGCCTAAAATTTGCTCATCAGATCCACCAGCCGACTAGGGAACTCCTTCCCCTCACCAGCCCTTGGCCCTTTGCAATGTGGGGGCTAGATACAGTGGGGCTGCTCCCAACAGCACCAGGCAACTGAAAGTTCTTCATCGCGGCCACAAACTACTTCACCAAATGGGTTGAAGCGGAGTCTTTGGCAACAATCAAGGAGAAAGACATAAAGCGGTTTGTTTGGCAGAATGTTGTCACGCGGTTTAACGTCCCCAAAATTTTGATCTCTGATAACGACACCCAATTTGACGGCCCCCTATTCAGGGGGTTCTGTGAAGATTTGAAGATCGAATTCTACAACTCTACTCCGACTTACCCGCAGTCCAACGGTCAAGCCGAGGCTTCGAACAAGATAATTCTTGATGGATTGAAGAAGAGACTTGAGAAAGCCAAAGGAAAGTGGGCTGAGGAACTTCCCAGTGTTCTTTGGGCATACCAAACAACCCCACAGTGATCTACCGGGAAAACTCCTTTTGCTATGGCATATGGCATGGAAGCAGTTATCCCTTCGAAAGTTAGTAGGCCCACCCTCAGAAGTAAAAGTTTTGAGCCCGAGCTGAACGCCGAAGCCATTGCCTTGGAATTGGACCTAGTGGAAGAACGCCGGGAAAAGGCTCTCATCCATGTGGCCGCCTACCAACAAGAGCTTTCAAGGAAATACAACAAGACCGTGCACCCCAGACCGTTCAAAGTGGGTGATTAGGTCTTGCAGAAGGTCATGGGCAATACCCTAGTGCCAGGCGAAGGCAAACTAGAGGCAAATTGGGAAGGACCCTACAAGATAACCGGTCTGTTGGGCAAGGGGGCATATCACTTGGAGGACTTGGATGGTAGAGGAATACCCCGGCCATGGAATGTAGCCAACCTCAAGCTGTATTATTTCTAGCTTTTGCTCTCTTTTTTGTGCAAAGGAATTTTTTTTGCCTTACACTTCATGTGATATTCATTTTTTGTCAATATATAGAAGTGACTCATCTTTGCCTTAGCATTTTTTGTTGCTTTGAGTTTTGCGTATTCTCAACCGAGATGTTTATTCCGGTTGAAGGAGTTGATGTTTTGTTCAACTTAGGTATTCTCAACCGAGATGTTTACTCCGGTTGAAAGAGTTGATGTTTTGCTCAACTTAGGCACTCTCAACCGAGATGTTCATTCCGGTTGAAAAGTTGATGTTTTGCTCAACTTAGGTATTCTCAATCGAGATGTTTATTCCGGTTGAAAGACTTGATGTTTTGCTCAACTCTGGGTGTACTACCGAGATGATTTATTCTGGTTACATGAGTTAATTAATGCGATTTGTCTTGCCGAGATATTTGGTCTGGTTGAAGTTATTCAGCTTTAGGACCGTGCAAACACTTGGTGAAACTAGATCTTTCATTAATAAAAAAAGAAGTACAAAAGGAGGGGCAGAGAGCCCGGTTACATGTGCAAAGCAAAAAGAAAAAAAAAAAAAAAGAAAACTAAGCTAACGGGGAAAGGTTGGTGAATTCATCCTCGGTTGCCTCCAAGTTGACCGTTGGAGATTGGTCTTGGGCACCGGGCTCAGTTCGGCCGGGCTACTCCTGCTCTTGGTGGTCCTCTCCCTCAGTATCTGCCTCGGCCTCTTCTTCAAGACCTTCCTCGGCCTCAGCCTGCAACGCACTGAAGATGTCGTTGGCATATGGCACGAGATAGGTCGATAGGAAGGTAGGCGGCGGAGTGGCAAACACGTTGGTATAAGGACCTTGACCGAGATGTTCGCAGGTAGACTTCCAGCCCGCTTTGAAATAAATGTCTTGAGTTGCGAAGACCTGCTTCTTGTAGCTGTCCTCGGCTTCCTTGAAGCCGGCGTTGTTGGCATCTTCGTACTCCTTCTCCCTTGACTTCTTGAGTGCATCTAGCTTGGCCTGGAGCTCATCCCTCTTCTTCTCGGTTTCGTCAAGCTGGCTGAGCAACCTGTTGTTGTCAGCGTTGGCGATTTGAAGTGAGGACTTTGCTTGGCCAAGCTTGGTTTGAAGGCTTTAGACTTGGTTGGCGGTGTCATTCGCCTTTTGCCGCAGTCGATGGATGCGGTCCATGACCAAGTGTTGCTTTTGGATGGCCTACAAGAAGAAAATTTGATCAGAGAAGAAACCATACAAACACTTGTAAAAATTTCAGTAGAAGCTTGAGATTCTTACCCTGGTCATGGACTTCACGGCTGATTTCACCAACCGGGTGTCAGGGACATGGTCGCTGCCAACCACGTCACTCGACAGCAGAAGGGCTTTTGAAAGGTCGAAGGCGAGCAAGTGCTCCTTATCGCCCTTGACGGACGCGTTAGCCGGGATGTCCTTACCCCGGTGCTTTAGCTGCGGTCGCCATGATGGTGTGGAGTCAGTGGACAGTGGGTTGCTCGGTGGTTAGCTCGGCAACCAGCTCAGCAGATGGGTCTGCGCGAGGTCTCTTGCCAGCCCAGCGAGTTTCTTGTTTGGCCTGCCCGACAGCTAGAGATGCCAAGGCAACCATGGGGCCGCTGGATTGACCGGCAGCAGGCGAGTGGGTGATGATGCTCGGTATCTCGGTTGAAGTGGCTGTGAGGAGGTTCTTGATGCGGCTTCGTTTGGCCATCTCTTGTTCCTCGGTCAACTGGATTAGTGGCACGTCCGGTAGAGTTGAGTCTGGAGGAGGTGATGGAGCACGGAGAAAGTTTGTCACTTTGTTCTGACATGGAGCTGAATATCTATAAGTTGGGGTGTAGCTGAGCAGCTCGTTACAATCCCGGTGGCGGTAGCGGAGCACGGTCCGGATGGCTTCTACGTTGGGATATTGGTAGTTGGCTTGCAAGGCTTGAATCGCTGCAAAGGAAACAGGAAAAATGGTTAAGTACAGAATATTAGAGAAAGGCAACTAACCGAGCAAATTAGCGCGACTTACTTGTGGAACCGAAGTTCTTGCTAATTGACCAGCCCGGTACGTCGGCTGTTTCATAGTTGCCAGACACCCAGAAAAAGTCATCGTCGTGTAAGTCTTTATCTGGGGTGCCGGTCACTAGTTTTTCTTTGCCTGGTCGTATTTTTAAATAATAAGCGAGGCCATCGCCGGTGTGCCCAAGTGTGTATTGCCTTAGTATGCCGGCTAAACCTAAGTTGGTGCCAAGCCGGTTGTTTAGCTCATGGACATCGTTGATAATTCGGTAAGTGTTTGTTGATACTTGTGTGGGTGCAAGCCTAGTCCGGCGCAGAAATTCGGTCAGCAATGGGTTGATCGGGAAGCAGAGGCCTCTTTCAATGATAGACAGCACGGTGAAGGGGCACTGTTCTAATCTGCCCCAAGGCGTTGTTTCAATTTTTGCGAGCTCAAGGTGGACGTCGGCCGGGATACCGTACTCCTCCCTGAACGCGGCTAGCGCAGCCAGAGTATCGACGAGGAAGCGAAATTTCCCCATATGAAACCGGCTAAATTAGCTCGGCTGAGGAGGTTTGGCACTGTCTGGTGATTGATGGCTGCTCGGTCTTTGAGAGCCTCGGTAATGGTCAGTGGTCCCCTTGGACTCTGCAGGAAAATGATGGCAAGTGTAAGAGGGAACGCGGTCGCGCAAAGCAAGCTTGACTTTAGCTCGGTCATGAAGAGTGCCAAACCACCTTGGTCGTAAAGGCTAACCTAGGAGCTCGGTCGCCCAAGCGGACCAGATGTTAGCCCAGTCGAGCGGCCAAGTCCTTTTGCTATCCCGGTTTTACTAAGGTTGAGGTAAACAAGTTATTTGCTCAGTCGGAGTGATTTTTTGGATCAAAAGAAGACTTGGAGCCCGGTCCGCCCCAGATCTTCAATGTTCATCAGAGAAAATAAAGAACACCATGAATAGTTAAGGGTTTGGGATGATTCTGGGTGCCTATGTCCTAAAAACTACGTGTTTAGTGCCCTAATGTGCGAAATACTAAGTGAAATAACAGCAAAAAAGGAGTTGGGGGACATACCTTCGAAGGGCAGTGGCTGCTTCTTCGAACACAAGCAGAGGAATGGCAAGGGAGGAATGGCACAAGCTCTGGGTCGTCGAAGAGAAATGAGAAGCAAGAAGGATGAAATGAAGGAAGCTAGGCATACTTATACGGAAGAAAAACCGCCAAAAATTTGAATGCCAACGGATGGCTAGGTTGGCCGCTCGAGGGCCAATGGAAGATTGACATGTGTCCCCATTAATGGCAGCGTCAGAGTTGAAGAGATAGGAAGGTCAGATGAGGCGACGACCGAGCAAGTCAAGAGACAGAAGGGTCAGATGAGGCGTCAACCGAGCAAGTCAAGAGATAGTATGACTGAAGACAGGCATGACATCCAGCCCGGTCACCGATTGGTAAACCGAGGACCGAGGAGATGTTACCCCGGTCAGAATGGGTAATCCCAGTCACGCTTGCGCGGACGGAATTAAGAGGCAATTGAGAGGGAGATTTATGATCTAGAATTGGGCTGGACAGATTTGGGCCGAACAAGGGTTGGGCCGAGGTAGTTGTAGACACCCCATTTTTTACCGTCCTCAAGACTTGGACGTCACCGTTTGAACACCCGGTGATCATCTATGTTTGTGTTCGTTTGGAGTTCCTGAAGGCCTCGGCTACGCGCCTTGCCTCAGGATCTTCGAACTTGACTGTTTAGTGTCTGGTTTTGCACCAAACACCTGTGTTTTTCCTTGGAGGGGCAGGGAATGCCTCATGAGGCATCCCCACACATCACCGGCCATGGCTAGGGGCCACCGGCTGGTGTTTTGTTGCCATCGGCAATGTATATTGCCGGTCGGCATTCTTTGTTGCCGGTCGACAGTCCATTTTGTCAAAATGGCAATTTTGAGCAGCCGAGTACTGTTCATCTATTTTTGCAGATATTTTAATACAGCTGTATTGCATTTTGTTCCCCTCCATACACGTGTATTGAGGGATGGCCTTCTTGTTAGCTTCCTTGGTAAGCTTTACAAGATTGGCTTCTCTATAAGAGGAGCCCTGCTCTCTTGGCTTTAGGGTTAGACAAAAAAAGGTTAGAAAAGTTGTGAGAGAAGCTCTGGTTCTAGGTTTAGGGTTTTGTATCTATCCTATATCTATATCTCTTATTCTCTTGTATTGTGTGTGTTTAGGCTTCCTATTGCACACAAACACATAGTGTTACACCTTTTCTTGGTTCTTGAGGGGCCAGAGGTTTGTTCTTGAAGCTTTGGAGCTGTTTTGAGCTCAAGGAAGGGGCTGGTCCACCATTTGTGAAGAGATTCTTCAAGGGTAACAATCTTACCCCTTTTTACCTCATTCTTGCATACTATTTTTGCCTATCTTAGAACTGTTTTTATGCTTAGTCTATAATGTAAAAAAGTTCTGTTTTTGGGCCCTCTAAATAGTTTGTTTAGAGTGTTTTGTGGTTTGGAGGTGTTTGACCCCTCTTAAGCCTGAGGGGCTCCATTTTGTGCCATTTTGAGTAAGCTCCGGGACTTTAGTGTTTGGGCCTCCTCACCACTGAAATCTTGAGGGATTTCAGTGGTAAGGATGGTGCCTTGAAGTCCCAAAAAGGAGAGGGCCACCCCATCTCCTTATTGTCCTTGAAAAGGGCCATTTTTGCCTCTTTAACGAGCACCTAGCTAAGCCTCATGTCGACCATGCCTTGGCTGTTATTTATGCTTATTTTGCCATGAAATAGCATTGTTGTATGTTGGTTTTTGGTACACCATGCTTGCTTAGCATACATGCCATGTAATGCCTTGTTGTTGCCTTAACATGCCTTAGGTTGTAAGCCCTTGTTTTAGCATGTTTTAGGCCTAGCTTTGTGAAGCTTTAATGCATGTTTTTGTATGCTTTAGCTCTATTTTAAGTTTCTTTAGTCATACTTGCCATGTATTGTATAGCCCCTTTGCATTGTTAGCTTGTAGGCTTTGAAAATGAGAAGTGTTGAGCATGCGTTGCTTGAGTTTTCTTAGTAGCTTGGCATCATTTATAGCATAATCTCAGTCCCTAAGACAAGCTTGTATGCTTGCCTTGGATGTCTCTTTGTTGCTTTGAAAGGTTGTGCCTTATGCTCCATGTTTGGTCATTGTGCATGCTTTTGAATTCAAGTCATTTAGATGCCATCTAAGTGGTCTTTTGGGCTTTGTTTTATGTGCTAAAACTCTGTCTTGGTCATTAAATTCATGCCATGTTTGGTCTTGATAAGTGTAGTCCAATGCCTCTTTGGTGAGCCTTAGATTTTGGACCTTAATTGCATGATATGCTTGCTTTGTTTAATTGGTTTGGCACCATTTTAGCATGATTTTCAGAGCCTAGTATACATGCTATAAGTCCATGTTTCCCCCTTTCGAGTGTGCTTGAAAGTTGCTTCATTATGCTTAAGTCTTGAACCATGTATCCATGCATGCTTGTATGTACATTTGCCTTCATGGACTTAGCATTATGACCACTATTTTGGGCCTAATTAGAGCCGCCTAAATCATGTTTAAGTCCATCCTTTACTTGCTTGCATGCTTACCTTCCATGTTTGTTTGCATGCTTGCATGTACATCTTGCATTCCCTTGTTGCATCCTTAGCTTGCATGCCTTGGTTGCATTCCATCTAGCATGCATGTCTTGTTCCATGATCTAGTGATAGGAATTGGGCTGTGGTTTGTTGGTTTGCATTGCATTTGACATCAACATGCACTACTTGGTCTCTTGGGCCATCACGCATGGAAATGCACGATTGATGGTCCGAGAACCAAGAACCATGTCCCTTTGAGTCATACACATGATAAGGGACATGATTGGTGCATATATGGCTTGAATTGCATTGCCATGCAAAGCTTTGTCCTCTGCTGCTGTCAAACAGGTTCTGCAGGAACTTCTTGCCGATCGACTACATGGAGTGCCGACCGGCAATAAATTGGTGGCCGATGGATTCATTGTGTGCCGATGGACACCAAATCATAGCCGGTGATGATTCCCTCCAGCCGGTGGCACTCCTCAACATCCAATAAGCATATCCTGAGATTTTGGCAGTCTTTAGAGGAGTATAGCAAGGAAAACAGAGGCAGCTAGCGCATAGCAGTGCATTTCCGAGCAAGACCGAGCATGTATTGCATCAGGCTCTCCTCCCGAGGCAGTTTACTGTTTTCCCTAGATTAGTTAATTTGCTTAGCTAATTAGATGGCCTGTAATATTTATTTGGTCCCTCCGGGCGAGGGCGAATCTGTAATAAGTGTGGGTGCGTGTGTGCATGTCTTCCAACCCCCACTTCTTTCTTCCCTTTTATTTACCCACTTATGATGGTAGATTAGGGCATGTTTAAATTAGCATACCTCATGCTATGCATGCGTGCATCCATACATTTGTCTTGCATGCGCCGGGCTCGGCACATCATGCTAACTGCATTTGTACTTCAATTCCAAATTGAATACGTGCATCAATTGATTGCATTTCACATGTCATGTTTAGGTTAGCCGAGCCTACCCTAGTTGCATCCTGCATGTGTTGCATTAGTCAATTTGACATGAACTAGGACCATGCATGTTTGCTAACTAGTTTATTGTTTTGGCACGGAGTACGATGTAAGTTTTTTCGTGCTTTAGCATATTGCATGTGTGTGAATGCTATCATGACAGCACGCTTGCCATGTGGCTAATTGCTTATGTGAGATAAACTGTTTGATTGCCTATGGGTAAAGGTTGGATTGTCTGAGTTGGAAAAGCTCGTTGAAATCCGTATTTTAGCCTACTTGCGAGTAGCAAATTCCAAAGTGTTTTTCAAGACAAACGGCTATGCAATGCTTATTTCCAAATTAGGGAATCTAGTCTATACTTGTTTACTGTGCGCATAACATAGTAATTCTAGGCTAATAACCGGAATAAGAACACATAACGTTTTCAAAATCGGATATCACGGTTAGTAGAGGCCGGTCTTCGGACCGGGCGAGAAGGGGTGCTCATAGCTGACCTTCCCCGATCGTACCCAAGTTCCCGAGCCGAGGCAACTTTGGTGATGACAGACACGTGGCCTTTGGCACCGAGTCAGGGTTTCCTAAATTTCCCCATTAAAAAAATATTTAGGTGGCGACTCTGTATCTGGCAAAGCAGTCCATGTTTGGCACTTCTTTCAAAATCTGTTTTTCTCAAAACGATTTGCCAGATTTGGACTATTTGGTTCAGATTTAGAACCGTGACAACAAATCGAGTCCGAACTGTAGTAAGCCCAATATGAATAGAACGGGGGGTTCATCCCCCCGGGGTGTTCAGGGACGTCTACAGTTTCTGGCGACTCTGCTGGGGAGTTTAGAGAGCTTGACTCGAACTCGTGATATCCTGTTTTGACTACACTTATGTGTTTCTTTGCATTGCATGTGCATTGGTGCACCTAGGACACCGTGTTGACCATCTGCTATTCCTAAGCGATTTGCCGGAGGCATGACTTTGTCAAAGCATGCCATAAGGCTGATCGGTTGCGGGCTCTGCCAGTATGGGAACACAAACCCCGGTTTTACCAGGGCACCCTTTTCGACCTTTCGACCTAGTGCATGTTCGGAATCCATAGTGACCATTCCAAATTAGGACAGATTGCTCACCCGATCTTAGGTTGTTTGAAACCGCTGCGTGCATAGTAAAAACCCTAGCTCCTGACAAAATAGGACAGGGAAACCCTACCCCAACATAGGGGTGTTTTTGCTCTCTCTACTTGCTATGTGCTTTCACAGTGTATCTCTACAGGGGAGTGCATATACCAGTTTGCAAGTCTGGGTGTCAAGCCTGAGGGCATCAGTATCAGTTTGCAAGAATCAGCTATGTCTGTGGACATCCGATTCAGTGTTTTGTGGGATAGTAATTTCTGGGGAATAGTGATCAGTAGTAGAGTACAGTTGTTCGGCTGCACCTGTGTTTGATCCGTTTTGGGCTGAAATGCTGCTTGTTTTTCTTTTCAGTTCAGAGAGTTCCAGAATAGTCAGTGTTTCCCCTTATCGAGGCAAGACCTATGATGACGCAGAATTCAGAAAAGATCGTGGTTATGATAGTCGCGTTGGGTCAAGGAATCACTCCACAAAGTGAGACCAATATTGATATGCTGCATCCACCTAGGTCGCCTGCTGCACACCCGATTTGGACCCCTCAACTATATCAGGCTCGCGAGCCTACTACATTCAAATTAATGGGGATGATAGGTGATCTCCAGAGGTCTGTGGCGGATCTCGCCTATGGAATGTCCGCTTTGCCACCAGCCGCACCCTATGCCGGAGGTTTTGTACCCCAGGAGCCCTCGCTGTTGGGACGGATCGTGATTAAACTTAGCCAACCGGAGATGGCCTCCAACTATAACAATGACATGTCAACGTCAACCCAAACCCTTGATCAGGCCGAGGCCAGAGGTAAAGACAAAATGAAGGCAGATGTCGATCCTATCGAACAACTGCTGTGGGCAGTCGAGGCTTTGAAAGCCGCGGGAATGAACAAGCAACAGGTATCTGCAGTTGTGACAAAAGCTGTGGAGCATGCTTTCCCTACTCCACCTGAGGGTAGTTCAAGCCAGTCAGAGAACCGGGATAGGCCCCGTCATGCCAGAACAGTTCCTCCCATTCCCAACCCTACACCCGGGAAGGATCAGAAATCCAAGGCAGTGCCTGCTGACCCATTCGCTAGTCGGCCCAAAGAAAATACTCAGATTAAGTACACGCCGAAGGCGCAGGTCTTTCATGCTCTATATGCCATTGTCCAAGGCACTTCAGATCTGGCCGAAGAGGGCACCTTAAACCCTTGGAGCCTCGGCCTCGAAGAATCTCCTGCTACACATGATCTTTGCTTTATCACTGCGTACCACCAACAAACCGTCACGCTACCGATAATTGCTTCCGCCTCCGTCATGAGGTCTGTGATTTGATTGACAACGAGGTTATCCTCCCACCCACCTCGCCAAGTCCGCATTACTCACCGTTGGACTTTGAGGACACCGACATCGCGAGTATGTAATCAGAGAGTGAACCACCTGCGGGCGGCGCTTGGTATATTTTTGATGTGGCGTCTGGCACGCATTTTTGAGCATCTGCGAACACTAGTTTTGTAAATTCTGGGTTGGGTATCGAGTCAGTCTTTTGTTTTGAGTCTGTCTCTTTGTCTTGAGTCAGTCTTTTTGCTTAAGGGTCTGTCTTGATGTAGCGAGTCAGTCCCCTTTGTATAGAACACCGGGTGATTTCGGTGTTGTGGCCCGAACACCGTTTTGTAATTACGCCTTTTGTTTTCCTTTTGAGTCTGTCTCTGTTGAGGAGCCAGTTGCAGTTGGAAGTTTTGAATGAAACGGCTGCGGCTATCATGTTCCCTTACTTATTGTTTGAGCCGGTTATGCCAGAGGATTTGAATAGGCTGACAATACATCTCGCTTGCTCTCCTGCGCGCCAAACTCATTGCATTAACCTAAGTTTTTCAAAACCCCTTTTTTTTTTAGCACTGCGGTGGTAAAAAACGAAGAGGAAGGAATTCCTCGGGTTTTGCAAAACTTGATCATATTTGAGAGAAAGATAGGCATGCTAAGCCTTTTTATGAATGAAATCATGTCTGTCAGTGTGAGTACTAAGAAGGACCCTAGCTTGATCTAGATTAGTTTCACACTATCTTCAGCGCGAGCGATTTGTCGCTTTCTTAAAAATTTTCAAAAACAAAATGTTTTGCGCGGTCCTGTGAAGACTTGTGTGGAATTGCTCTTGAGATTATGCAGCCTAAGATCGCTCTCAGCCTCGAGATTCAACCTATCTGTTTCGAACCTGGAATCCATTCAAAACGCTCAACAGCCAATTGCCATAAAAGGCCTGTGCGACCCGATTTAAAGCGACCCTCGAGCAAGAGGTACCAAATTCAGATCAAGAAGATTAGATCTCACCGGAAGAGGCTCGTGAAGCGACTGTGATGGATTCTTCTGCAAATTAACACAACAGCCACTCTCCTGGATACAGAGGGCTTCAATTTCAAAACCATTTTGGCATGGACTTGTTACACTTTTACCCTTTGAGAGGCTCGCTGGGATGAAAACCCGAAAGGGCGACCCAGGCAAAAGTTAGAGCAAGAAAAAGAAAAGAATGAAAAAAAAGAAAGAAAAAAGAAGAAGAAAATCAAAGAAAAGAACAAAAAAAAATGAAAATAAAAAAAAGAAATGAAAAAAATTGAAAAAAAGAAAGAAGAAAAAGAAGCTCGCAAGGTCGAAAACCTATAACAGGCGCCTTGGTAAAAGTTAGAGCCTAAAAAGTGAAGGTTAAAATACCCGAGTGTACCTTAATCGGAACTACGTAAGGCTTGATTCCCATGTTTGGGATACGTAGGCAACTTCATCTTGAAGTCCAGCCCCCGTCGCTTTCATAGCGCCCCAGTCCATGTAATGGTTTCGATCATCCTTGCTTCCTCTACATCCGACAATTCGGTTGTAATAACCGTGAACTACGTAGGCTTGATTCCCATGTTTGGGATACGTAGGCAACTTCATCCTGAAGTCCAGCCACCATTGCTCTTACAGTGACTGTGTCCATATATTGGTTCAGACCATCGTCTTCGGAGTTCAGTCGTCATTGATAAAAGCAGTTTACAACATGCTGCGGCACCATCCAGACAAGGGACAACTTTCTGTTGCTGCAAGTTACCATCCAAACCAGGGGCAACTTTCCGTTGCCATGTACCCCCTTCAAGCAAGGGGCAATTTTCCATTGCCTCCGATCTGAGGTTGCGTATCTCGAGGGTAAGTTCCGTGCTCGTCGAGCATTGATTGTTTACAAAGATAGTTTTTGAAAATTTTTATTGAAGTTTACTATTTTCTCGACAACTATTTCATTTTCCAAAAACCGGACCATCTTCTTGGACCCAAAAAGGAAAATTTTCAGTGCTCACAGCCTGACTTGCATGATTTTCAAATCAAAAATCGAACAAGTATGTTAATCCGACTCTCATTTTGGTCAAAACTATTTTTAGAAAACAAAAAAATGGTCAAAGTGACGAACTAGGGGCGCAATTGAGTCAGGTCTTCTGTCTTTTCCCCATCGTCAACATACTTGCCAGAAGGGCACTCTATCCATCGGAAGAAATAGCCTTGAGCTAACGGTGTAGGGCATGAACCCACAACTCCCTATTCATCCATTAATCACCCTGGGGAGGGATGAAAAATGAGAGAATAAAGAATAGAGAGGTGTAAGCGGAAAGAGAAGTGAGTAAGAGGGTTTTGAGAGAAAAACCGAGCCTGAGGGCCGAGCGATGTGAAAAGCATAAATCAGAAAGGGTGGGAACAAAACCCGGGGAAACTGGCTCCTCGTGATCTGAGGTCTCTCATTCTTGTAAACGCGTCCGTGAGTTGTGTCTTTTACGTTGTTTTGTCGCAATTCTTGTCTTGAGTCTTTTCCGGGCGTGACTCGTTGTGTTTGGGTTGTGTACCTTTTGATTGAGTCTTTCTCGTTGTGTTTAGTTGCAGGCTTGATACCCCGGTTGAAAACCCTTCTTTATTTCAAAAAATCGCTTATGCTCAGAGTGCTGTGCCATTCCCTACATTTTAGGCGCAGCAAAAGAAGAAAAGGAAAATTTGGAGCATCTGAGTATGCTTCAATTTCAGCCGGTTTCACCTTCGTAGTCCGTCTTGTCAGATTGGGGCTGTTTGGTCAGGGTTGGCTGTGCGCAGAATAAACCAAGTATTGTGTTGTGGGCTGTATGCAGACTAATTCTCAGCAGAGTACGGGCTGTGTGTTCAGGTTAAACAGTGGTTTGCATGAGTGGTTTGCTATTAACTGGTTCATTACTTGGTTACTATAATGCAAATATTTGATTTCCAAACAACAAATCAATCCCATTGTGATGTGATGCAGCATGATACAATGCAGTGCAAAGTATGGAATGTACAGATATAACACTTTTTTAGACAAAAAGAGTTTGTTTCATTTCATATAATCTCGTTCAAGTACAAAGTTTTGAAGAAAACAAAAACCCGCCTGCGGCGGTACAAGATACTGGGGCTACCGACTAAAAAAAAAGAAGAAAAGAAAAAGTACAAAAAGTGAAGAAAGCAGCAAAAGTCTGGGTCGTCATCAGTAGTCTCGGGCCTGGGGATCTGTCCTCGCCCTCTTCCTAGACAAAGGTCTAGGAGCATCGTCGTCGGCACCATCATCTGAACCTGAGTCTGAACCGTCTCCGGTCTCCTCCTCAGATGATCCCGCCTCTGCCTCGGACTCAGCCTCTGCCTCGGACTCAGACTCATCCTCATCATCAAGAATGGGTGCCCGAGAGCTACTCCCGACATGAGCACGCCCCACCCTGGCACGGGGATGTCCAGTGTCTCCACGCCCTCCTCGAGCAGGAATAGAGGCCGGTGAGCACCACCCACGAAGGATCTGGAAAGGAGGTTTGAAAAGCATAAAGGCAAATGCATCATTACTCCATGAAAGATATCGGTGTAGAATATGCACGGTGTGATGTGTGAATGCCCAAGCGATATCGCGAGAATCACGTGTATGAGTATAGTGTGTGAATGCCGTGAGCAGTATATTAGTGCAGAATACAGTGTATGAGTACAGTGTGAGTAGTGAATTAGTGCAGAATACAGTGTATGAGTACAGTGTGAGCAGTGAATCAATGCAGAATACAGTGCATGAGTACAGTGTGTGAACGCCGTGAGCAGTGTATCAATGCAGAATGCAGTGTATAAGTACAGTGTGTGAATACAGTGTATGAATGCTATGAACAGTTTATCAGGTGTTGTGTCGTGCATCAGATTATGCGAATCAGTTTACGTATGGTTTGAGACTGTGGTCAGAAAGAACATACCGGAATACTGTAAAGGGCCAGGAGGTCGAAGGTCCGCTGTAGCATCCCCATCATGGAGGCATTCAGCTCCAATGACTGCCGGGTATACTCGGAGGAAGCCTGTAAAAAAATATCAGATGCATCAGTATTCTGCGGAATATTAAATAAACTGAAATGAAATAACAGTACAAGATGCGAAATGAAGTAATACATACCGGAGGCAAGTCAGGGACACCGACCAACTCGTGATCAGCCGGGGAAGGAGCAAAGGGGATCTGGTAGGTCACCCCACCCTGCCCTTTGCATGTCAATGAAGTGGGCAAAGCAGGCCAGCCGGTCCCCTGCCCTCTATGAACTCCGCCCCTGCCACGGACTCGAGCCCTCCTCGACGCTCCCGCTCCAGCTGCCGACGCCGCTGGCCTCTCAACTCGGCGACCACCGCCCAAGGGTCGCATGATGAAGGTCCAGACATACTAGGTATAGTCGCCCTCGTCTCTGTGACGCTCCGCGCCCCAGCCAACGGTATACTCCCTCAGGTGTGCGAGGGAAAGCCTCTTTGTATGCCTCATATGTGTAGGAGGCGGACCCGAAACTATCTACTCCCAGAAACCAGTGGTCCGACGCAAGAAGCGCCCCGTGTACCAAGCCAGATGCATCGCCCTCCAAGAATCCGAAGGCGGCGCCTCAAGACTCTCATAGTGATCCCTCACCACGGCCGGCAACGGAGCCCAAGGCTGCTAGGTGATCTGCAGGTACAAATACAGTTTGTTATCTATCTGTTGTCAAAAATACAGTGCTATGCAAAGCTTAAGCAAACTCTACAGTTGAACATACCTCCGCGGCGGTGATGGTGTCGAAGTTGCGGCGGAAGAAGATGAAAGACTCCCGAGGTCTCCGCACACATCGCATGTCAAAGCGATGAGAAAAGGGGACGTCGAGCGGGATCTCCACATCGGGTACTGGGGCAAGCCTGGGAAAGTAGGCATAGACCCACAACTGCAGAACAGATATTAGTATGACTATCAGATAAAGCAGAATGCAGAATAAAGCAAAAATGGCAGAGCCATGTGTTGTGCAGTGTATTGTGCAAAGTGTACAAGTGCAGTACAATCGATGTAAAGCGAGTATAGTATATGTGTGTGCAGTGCAGATATAGTCGAGAAGAGGCGCCGTGGTGTGTGCAATGTACAGAATATAGAAAATGTAAAGCAGAAAGCAGAAATGCAAAAGGGGAAGAAGATGTACCTCCCAAGCTCGCCAGTATCCGCCAAGAAGCTGTCCGCTGAGATGGGAAGAAGAGCTCATGTAACCATACAATGTGGCCAAGCCTGCGCCACCCCAGTCATAGCGGCGGATCCGCCTGACATCCACCAATGCGCTCAACAGACATAGAGGCACGGTGTTCGTCCGGTCGGCGAAAAGGGTCGTCCCGAGCAGAAACATAATGAAGCCCCGCGCATACTGATCCACCTCCTCTGGGGTCATCTGCGCCTCCTCCACCAAGGCTCGCTAAATCCGGAACTGGCTCTCGAACCACGAGTATCTGACAAACCCTGCTCGAGCAAGGGGAGGCTGAGTGCCGAAAGCATACTGGCGGCATCCTACTCACCCATATCGGTGTCGAAGGGAATCGGATCCCCCCTACCCCGATGCCAGTAAGCATCGAGAAGTCATAAGGGGTCATCGTCATGTCCCCTGCGACGGAGAAGTGGAAGGAGTTGGTGGTATCCCACCACCTCTCCACTAAAGCAGCGAGCAAGGGTCTGCAGGTGGTAAGCTGGGAGAGCCCCCTGCAGAAGATGCCGAAACCCGCCTCGTCGACGATGTGGCGAACCGCATCTGGCAACTCCGCATACCAGTCCCGGGCGACGACATTCCCATACCCACAGATGGTATGGGAGTCCCCATGTAATCAAAAACAACAATTGCAAAGCAATATTCAAGATGCAGTTTTGAGAAGCATACGAATATAGTGTGTGTGTGCGCGTTTTCAAATGTAAAGCCGGCATTGGGTGCCGGTGTACTTGCAGTAAACTACGACATGTGATGTGTCAGCATGTTTGAGTGGTTCAGGGCAAATACGGCATGTGTGCATGTTTTTCAGAAATCGAACAGAATCTGGTGCGGTGTGTCCACAAAGGAAGCACAAGATGTGTTGTGTCAATGTGTTTGAGCAATTCAGGGCTAGTGCAGTGTGTGTGCGCGTGTTAGATTCAAGCAGTTATCAGTTGCAAGTGTATTCACAGTCAATTACAGTGTACAGTGCATCAGTGCATTCGAACTATGCAATTAAAGAACAGAATCAACTATAGCAGTTTAAGTGTTCTACATTGCGGAAAATTGAAACCGGGGGAAGTATGTACCTCGGAGGCACCATGCGACAAGTGTGACTCTGGTTCACGAAGTAGTAGCTCGGGTGCTACGCCCCTCTCGAAGCTCCAGAACTGGTGTAGTCTGTCAGGGAGCATCACATAAACCGCGGGCCTGTAGGTCTCCGAATCGAACGGCCGGATGCGGAGTGGCAAGGGCTCGGCCTCGGGGTCCATCTCGAGCTCTGGAGGGGTCCCGCCCTCTGGAAGATCATCCGCCATCTCGAAGAGAATGTGAAAATGGCCGAAAGGAGGAAAAATGGGAGAGAATATGAAGAGTCAACAAAAAGTCAACCCCGAGAGGGTCGGAAATGGCCGGGAAAGTCGGAGTGCGGAAAAGTCATGGGTATCGAGAAAAACTCGAGGAAAACAAGCCCCGAGTGGCGAAAATCAAGAAAGAGACACCGAAACGAAGTTCCGTTCGGTTCAAAACACTCGAAACGCGAAGGTATTCGCGAATCAAACAACGAAATCAAGGCTAGAACACAAGAAAACGAGGAGATCGAAGGATGAAAACACGCTAGGGAGAGGGAGGAAGGTTTTTCGCACAAGGAGATGTGAGAAATATAGGGCTAGAGGCCCTATATTTAAAAACCCACGACCGAAATGTCAAAACTGCCTCGAACAGGAATAGTTTGCCGGTCGGCCACACTCTTTGCCGGCCGGCAGTATTTTGTGCCGATGGAATTGTATCATGGCCGATGGACAGCCGGTGATGCATTCTGATGGCCGGTGGACATCCGGTGGTCTCCTACAGTGGTTTTTGAGCCTCCTACACCTTTTCTTGGGTTATATAAGTGATGCAGAGCCTTCATTGCTTAAAATAGTGCAAAACAGTGCATTTCCGACGCTCAACCGGCTTTCGTTTTGGCCTCGGATCGTGTCTTCTATGCGTGGCACTTGAATTCGTGCAAGGTGTATCTTTCTCGTATCCTTTTGGCTTTTACAAGACTCAAAAGTTGCCCCATGTGCATCACATTTTAATCGCATTGATTTGTGCGTCGCATTTTAATCGCACTGTTTTGTGCATTGCATTTTAATCGCATTGTTTTGTGCGTCGCATTTCAATCGCACTATTTTGTGCATCGCATTTCAATCGCACTATCTTGTGCATCGCATTTCAATCGCACTGTCTTGTGCATTGCATTTCAATCACATTGTTTTGTTCGTCCCGGTCTGGCGAGACCTTAAACACGCACGGTCTAGGAGACCTAAAATCCTTGGGAGGTGCAAGACCTTCACTCGCGTTGTCTAACGTATTGCGCTATTTTGCGCATCTCATCGCATTTGGCATGCATTCCTTCGCGCTGTTTCGCGCATCTTATTGCATTTGGCATGCATTCCATCACGCTGATTCGCGCATCTCATTGCATTTGGCATGCATCCCACCGCGCTATCTTGCGCATCGCACCGTCTAGTGCCCTCACGTTGTCTAAACGCATCGTGTTATTTTGCCCAACCCACGGTCTAGGAGACCTAAAATCCTTGGGAGGTGCAAGACCTTCACTCGCGTTGTCTAACGCACCTCGCTGTTTTGCGCATCTCATTGCATTTGGCATGTATTCCATCGCACGATCTTGCGCATCGCACTATCTTGTGCACCGCATCTCAAATTCATGCATTGCCCCAAAGTGGGTCCGGCGGGACTGAAAACACGCCACAGTCCGGCGGGACCAAAAACACGTGCGGTCTGGCGAGACCATAAACCCGCTCGGTCGCATTGTCATGCGTCTTAAAAGCCGCGCGTTGTCGCGCATCTCGAGATCATACATCTTCATGCATTCTCAATTCATTTGCATTGTCATGCATCTAAAGCCGCGCGTCGCCGCGCATCAAATTTTCATGCATTGTCATGCATTTCAAGTAAACTTGCGTTGTCGCGCACTTCAACATCATGCATCATTTGCATTCCAAAAAAAACATGCATTGTCATGCATACATTTTGCATCCCGGTCTAGGAGACCTTAAATCCTCTAAAGGTGCAATTCCTTTGGTGTTTGTCGTGCCCAAACGACTTTCGGTGGTCTGGTAAAGCCACCTGCCTATGTGTGCGGTGAGTTCCTAGAAGACCAACTGGGACGATGGAAACTAGAGTTCGAACGGCTTATGCCTAGAACGCAAAGGTTCGGGAGTTCCGAGACTAAAGTCTGGTTTAAATACCCAGGGGTGTATCATCGGCTCAAAATCTATATGGAAGCCCCATAGGTTGAGGCAGCATGTCTGCGCCTCAGTTCTGGATACTGAACCAACCTAGTATATCGCCCTGTTGGTAAGATAGGGAAAGCTGCAATCATAGCCGTTGCATCATAGTGCATTGTCATGCATTCATTGTAAATAGAGCATTGTCATGCATACATGGTAAATATTGCATTGTCATGCATTGTAGAAAATAAATATGCATTGTCATGCATTTCCATTGTAGCTTGCATGCATCCATTGCATTTTCCCCAGCATATCGCATCATACCGCATTGTCATGCATTTTTGTAAATATCCATTCCATTGCATATTTGTAGATATTGCATTATAGTTTGCATGCATTCATTGCATCACTTCCATCTATGGCTTGCGCCTTTCCATGTTGAGCTTGGTCTGGTATATGCCCATACTTTTCACGTCGAAGCATAGTTCAGTTGACCGTTCTATGTTAGCCGCGGCTTGTATGCGTACATGCCTTTCCTAGGCAAGATTTGGTTTGACCCGCGTGCCATATCCATTGTATCCATTTCCACCCCATTCCATATTTGTAGATATTGCATTGTAGATTGCATGCATTCACTACATCACCTCCTCCGCCTATGGCTTGCGCCTTTCCATGTTGAGCTTGGTCTGGTATGTGCCCATACTGCTCGTGTCAAAGCATAGTTCAGTAGACCGTTCTATATTAGACGTGGCTCGTATGCGTACATGCCTTACCTAGGCAAGATTTGGTTTGGCCCGCATGCCATATCCATTGCCATTTTCCCAGCATATCCATCACATATATTACATTGTAGTGTAATTTTTGCATCCGGCATTAGGATCATTGTTCTTTCTCCAGCGGGTCGTTACCCCACTTATGTCATTCCCCCCCAATACTCGTTCTTGTGTCCGTCTACATTACTCATAGTTCAGTAGACCGTTCTATGGTAGACGGACTTGTTACCCCCATCAATCTATTTGACATTTGTGTGGTTTCAAACCGCTCATGATTGGATCATGATTCAATTGCTTTGCATGTAGTTCGCATTGTTTCAATTGCATTGCATTTTCATTTGCATTATTTATACATTGTTTTGTATATATTGCATATCATTTTGCATTCATTCTTGCATTGTCATGCATATTACTAACAATATCGTACCTATTAAGTTGTTTTCTTTACAGGCACGATATTGTATGTACGGTTCATTTGAAGCTGGTGGAACCAGGTGAACCGGACAGGTATTGTATCCTCCGCGTGAGACGTCTCGACGATTGCATAATTCTCTTACATCCTTTCTGCATTGTAGTGTAGTTCGGTGTATGCTAGCTTAAAACTGTTGCATGTGTGCTTCGTTACAGCTTTTCTTTGGATGATCATAAGTTATGCTCGGCTTCGTGCATTGTCTTGCATTTTGCCCCTGCCTTCGGGCGCATACCTTGTTTGTCTTGCATGTTTGTCTAAGTCTTCGGCCTTGTCAAAAATGGGTCGTCTCTGGACTTTGACATTCACTCCCGTCATTGTTATGACTTTTGAGTTCTGTCAAAGAGGGGCAACAGTGCGGCCCTATCTTGAAAGAACTTGCTCGATTAATGCAAGGCGTGGTTTGACCGAGCTATATAGCTTCATGGTATCGAAGTCGGTCAAATGAGTTGTCCGGTGCCAAGAAAGGCGTGGTTGGACCGAGCTACTTGTGTTTGCTCGGTAGTAAGGCCGACGGCAAACCAGCATGAGCTGTCCCGAACTCGGCTATGCTGGGATGCAGCCGAGCTCGGTCCTCATTGAGCTTTGCTATTGGAATACTTAAGCATGAAGCACAGCATGGCCGTTAACAGCCGAGATGGTGCAGCTCGGCTGCCGAGCTCCCAGTAGAGTGGGCAGGCAGTTGGGTTAGGTGATGTTCAGCAAGATTTGTGCTAACAGATGGGATAGCAGAGCCACGTGTCGAGAGATCACTGGGAGTAGATTTGGGGTGCAGAGGGTATATAAGCATGTCTGCGCTCTCCATACGCGAGACGAACATTTTTGTAAGAAATACTCACGCTCAAAAACTCTCTCCTCTTTCTCTCTCTATCCCAAGGTGTGTGCTAACTTAATCGTCGGAGGGGTTTTCCGGCCACACACCGCCGGGTAGCTCACCGCCGTTGTGCTTGCAGGTGATCGGACAGCAACGGAGCTTGGAAAAAAGGAGTACGGGCTTGTCAGAATATTTGCTCCCCGTACAATTGGTATAGTATGTTGGTTGAAATTGTTCTAAATCTCATCTTAAACCTAATGCCATTTTTATTAATTTGATTAATCATAATTATTTGACACTATAATTAATGTCAAAATAATATATAATAAATTAATACTGTAGACAAATTATACCCATAATTTAGGTAGTTTGTCTTTTGTGACATTTTGGTTCTTATAATTCTACTACATTAGTTTTATTATTTAATTTTTCATATTATAATAATTTAATCCTATTAATGACTCGCCTTTATAAATTATGTAACGCCCCAACTTTTGGGTCGTTAATAAATTAATTCAACCTCAAATTTAAAATTCTAACTAATTAATAACCTCAAAAATACAAATTGGCTCCAAAATAATTACACAAATGTCTATAATTTCTAGTTTACACAAATCTCCAAAAATAATATATAGTGGTGGACCCAAAAATCTCCAACTCAATAATTCTTTAAATGCTTCAACTCCAATCACCACTAGATTTGCTCCATACCTGAAAAATAAATTAATTCGGGAAGTATACAATACAACAAGAATAACAAGGCTCAGACAGAGAATAAATCAACATGGATCCAACAATTACACAACCGATTAGATTCGATAATCAAGCAATTTACCAAATTGCATAAACTAGTCAACTCGACAGATGATAATTTATCCAGGACCAAATACCCAGTCCTACTCGGTACATGACCAGTGACCGGCCTCACCCACCTCACCCAAGCACAACCGCCTATCCGGACTATTGGTCCAAGCTATTGGCAATGTCTACTCGATCCATGTACGGAGCATTTCCACGTCATTTAGCCAGACAAATCAACACTGACTACACAAAACTGTTGGAACAATCTTCTGTGTAAATAAAATAAATTGAAATAATTCAAACAAAATAAAATAAAACTTATAGAATTTATTTTGTTGAACCGAATCAATTATTAAAGACCAAGTCGAGTGTGTGACATTCTGTCCTTAAGACAGATTCGCCCCGCTACGGTGCTTATGATTGAGTGGCGTCTATCTCCCAAGATACAATGATCTTAACCAATTTGTAGTAGCACTCCAAAACAAATTGTTCGGCGAACCAAACCTGTGATCTAACTCTCTGAATATTTATTCTAAAACTAGAATGAAGAATAAAATACAAAGAACAAATTCTGAACAGCAATATCTATTTTTCAGATTGTTTTTTTCGGATTTCTCTAAGTATATAGACTGCTGGAATAGATTCTCTATTTATAGGCAACATAGTGACAGTTAATAGCTCGAATAGGTACAACACATTTGAATGAACAGATGCACTTTTTTAATTCAAACAATTTTGACCGTTTGAACAGGAACACTAAAATATAAACAATTGAAAAGTGGTCCATTAATGGAACTGTTTCAAACTATTGCAACTTTATTAATTAAACTATTTAAAATATATATATATATATATATTAAACTATTGAAATAGTTTAATAAATAAAGGATCAAACAATTTGAATAGTTTAATAAATAAATGAAAAGGTACAAACTTTAGGAAACCACTTATGAACCCAAAATTTAAATTTAGAATTAAATTAAATTCTCACAATTACAAATTTTAGGAAATCATTTAGGAACCCAAATTTAAATTTAGAATTAAATTAAATTCCCATAATAATTTTTATTGAAAAAATTCAAACGAATTTTATCTAAAAAATTAATGTTAGACCCAAAAACGACGTCAACTTCCCATTCACTCATAAATGGTTTTGACGTTCCGTCTTCACCTTGTGACTTGCCATGCGGCAAGGAACACATCACCTCTTTGGACCCACCCCAAAAGACGTTTTGGGCCCACTCAAATTGAGCTAAAAAATATGCCTATATTAAACCATTTTTCCAACAAAAACAACTTCACAGAATTTATCAAATGACCAAAGCACTCAAACGTGTCAACAAAATGATTTCACAGGATTTATCAAATGATCACAATAATCAAGAGGATTACAAATTAAAAGCAATTAAAATAAACACTCTTTGCAAAGATTTAGATGAATCATATTGTATACCACCAGAATTACCTCAAATCAATCTCCTCCGTCGCCAACACTCAAATCTCAATATTTCTTCATGGATCTCCAAAGTCTAAGGCATAAGGTATGTAAGGTTTCACAAAATCTACAGCTCTCCTCCTTTATGAAAATGCTTACTCTCACTTTAAATATTCTTAATCTAAACTTTATATCTATATAACAAATGGAGAGAGATATGGGAAGAACCATAGAAAGAAGTTGAGATGTGAGCTCAATTTATAGACAAGGATACTTGGGACAAAAGAAAAGATAGACTTGGGGCCAAAGAAAGGAATTTTACTTGGTGGGCAAGAAAGGGATTTACTTGGAGAACAAAAAAAGAAACTTCTATGGAGACAAAGTAACTTGGAGAGAAAGGAAGATTAAAGAAATTAAAAATAAAAGATTACTTGGTAAGCAAGGAAATGATGAAAAAATAATAAAATAAAATTTACTTGGTGTCCAAGAATAATGAAAAAATATTAGAAAATAAAGGAGATGAATAATTATGAGGTGGAGAAAAAAAGAGATAAAATAAATAGAAAAAAACAAGTTAGATTCTCATCTAAGAATCTTACCACCAAACTACCACCAATACCTCTCATCAAAATATTAATATCTCAAAAATACGGGGTTTCACAATCTATCCCCCTTAAACAAATTTCGTTCTCGAAATTCACAATCTCTAATACTCCAAAATTTAATAACTAATAACTCCTAAAATAACACGCTTCGCTGCGCACTCTGATATAAACAACGATGTTTTTTTTTTTTTTTTTTTACCTCAAAATTGAACCCAAATATTAATCACCCAACAAATCCCATGTAAGACCTAATTCCTACGCTCTGATACCATTATGTAACGCCCCAACTTCTGCGCCGTTAATAAATCAATTCAACCTCAAATTCAAAATTCTACCTAATTAATAACCTCAAAAATACAAATTGGCTCCAAAATAATTACACAAACTTCTATAATTTATAATTTACACAAATCTCCAAAAATAATATATAGTGGTGGACCCAAAAATCTCCAACTCAATAGTTCTTTAAATGCTTTAACTCCAATTACCACTAGATTTGCTCCACACCTGAAAAATAAATTAATTCGGGAAGTATACAATACAACAGAAATAACAAGGCTCGAACAGAGAATAAATCAATAAGGATCCAACAATTACACAACTGATTAGATTCAATAATCAACCAATTTACCAAATTGCATAAATTAGTCAGCTCAACAGATGATAATTTATCCAGGACCAAATACCCAGTTCTACTCGGTACATGACCAGTGAATGGCCTCACCCACCTCACCCAAGCACAACCGCTTATCCGGGCTATTGGTCCAAGCTATTGGCAATGTCTACTCAATCCATATACAGAGCATTTCCACGCCATTTAGCTAGACAAATCAACACTGACTACACAAAACAACTTCACAGAATTTATCAAATGACCAAAGCACTCAAACGTGTCAACAGAATGATTTCACAAGATTTATCAAATGATCACAATAATCAAGAGGATTACAAATTAGAAGTAATTAAAATAAACACTCTTTGCAAAGATTTAAATGAATCATATTGTATACCACCCGAATTACCTCAAATCAATCTCCTCCGTTGCCAACACTCAAATCTCGATATTTCTCCATGGATCTCCAAAGTCTAAGGCAGAAGGTATGTAAGGTTTCACAAAAGCTACAGCTCTCCTCCTTTATGAAAATGCTTACTCTCACTTTAAATATTCTTAATCTAAACTCTATATCTATATAACAAATGGAGAGAGATATGAGAAGAACCATAGAAAGAAATTGAGATGTGAGCTCAATTTATAGACAAGGATACTTGGGACAAAAGAAAAGATAGACTTGGGGCTAAAGAAAGGAACTTTACTTGGTGGGCAAGAAAGGGATTTACTTGGAGAACATGAAAAGAAACTTCCTTGGAGACAAAGTAACTTGGAGAGAAAGGAAGATTAAAGAAATTAAAAATAAAAGATTACCTGGCAAGTAAGGAAATGACGAAAAAATAATAAAATAAAATTTACTTGGTGCCCAAGAATAATGAAAAAAATATTAGAAAACAAAGGAGATGAATAATAATGAGGTGGAGAAAAAAAAGAGATAAAATAAATGGAGAAAAATAAGTTAGATTCTCATTTAAGAATCTTACCACTAAACTACCACCAATACCTCTCATCAAAATATTAATACCTCAAAAATACGGGGTTTCACAATCTATCCCCCTTAAACAAATTTCGTTCTCAAAATTCACAATCTCTAATACTCCAAAATTTAATAACTAATAATTCTTGAAATAACACACTTTGCTGCTCACTCTGATATAAATAACTTCTTTTTTTTTTTTTTTTCCTTTTTTTAACCTCAAATATCAATCTTCTGTTTTTGATTTTTTTTTTTTTTTACCTCAAAATTGAACCCAAATATTAATCACCTAACAGATCCCATGTAAGACCTAATCCCTATACTCTGATGCCATTCTGTAACGCCCCAACTTCTACGCCGTTAATAAATCAATTCAACCTCAAATTTAAAATTCTAACTAATTAATAACCTCAAAAATACAAATTGGCTCCAAAATAATTACACAAACGTCTATAATTTATAATTTACACAAATCTCCAAAAATAATATATAGTAATAGACCCAAAAATCTCCAACTCAATAATTCTTTAAATGCTTCAACTCCAATCACCACTAGATTTGCTCCACACCTGAAAAATAAATTAATTCGGGAAGTATGCAATATAACAGGAATAACAAGGTTCGAACAGAGAATAAATCAACAGGAATCCAACAATTACACAACCAATTAGATTCAATAATCAAGCAATTTACCAAATTGCATAAACTAGTCAACTCGACAAATGATAATTTATCTAGGACCAAATACCCAGTCCTACTCGGTACATGACCAGTGACTGGTCTCATTCACCTCACCCAAGCACAACCACTTATCTGAGCTATTGGTCCAAGCTATTGGCAAGGTCTACTCAATCCATGTACGAAGCTTTTTCACGGCATTTAGCCAGACAAATCAACACTAACTACACAAAACGACTTCACAGAATTTATCAAATGACCAAAGTACTCAAACGTGTCAACAGAATGATTTCACAAGATTTATCAAATGATCACAATAATCAAGAGGATTACAAATTAGAAGTAATTAAAATAAACACTCTTTGCAAAGATTTAAATGAATCATATTGTATACCACCCGAATTACCTCAAATCAATCTCCTCCGTCGCCAACACTCAAATCTCGATATTTCTCCATGGATCTCCAAAGTCTAAGGCAGAAGGTATGTAAGGTTTCACAAAAGCTACAGCTCTCCTCCTTTATGAAAATGCTTACTCTCACTTTAAATATTCTTAATCTAAACTCTATATCTATATAACAAATGGAGAGAGATATGGAAAGAACCATAGAAAGAAATTGAGATGTGAGCTCAACTTATAGACAAGGATACTTGGGACAAAAGAAAAGATAGACTTGGGGCCAAAGAAATGAACTTTACTTGGTGTGTAAGAAAGGGATTTACTTGGAGAACAAGAAAAGAAACTTCCTTGGAGACAAAGTAACTTGGAGAGAAATGACGATTAAAGAAATTAAAAATAAAAGATTACTTGGCAAGTAAGGAAATGACAAAAAAATAATAAAATAAAATTTACTTGGTGCCCAAGAATAATGAAAAAAATATTAGAAAACAAAGGAAATGAATAATAATGAGGTGGAGAAAAAAAGAGATAAAATAAATGGAGAAAAATAAGTTAGATTCTCATCTAAGAATCTTACTATCAAACTAACACCAATACCTCTCATTAAAATATTAATACCTTAAAAATACGGGGTTTCACAAATTATATTGAAATTAAAAAGACAAATGATCTGATAAGTTTACCTTTAATCTATATCTAATTTTAAATAATTTTTTTATTACACTAAAATGAAAAAATAAAAATAAAATTGGCACAAAAAATACCACCACCGACATTTTTACACCAATAATTTTTACACAAATAAGTTTGAGATCTAGACTTATCCACTCTAATTTTTTTTGGTGAATGATTTGTGTGATAGAAATTAAATTTGTGTAGTATAAGATTTATATGTAAAATAAATATAAAGTATAAGATAATAATTTAAAATAATTTTTTAATAATAAAGTCTAAATTTATAATATTGTTGTTTTGATAACTAAGTGCTTGTTTGGCATAATCTCTAAAAGACAAAAAATTAAAAAATTATTAAAAAAACTAAAAAGTTATCACTATTTACAAAAAAAATATATATATAGAAACAACAAATTTACAGGGGAAAAAAATACATGTCAACTGTGGCCACTGTAGTGATGGTACATTGTGAAGTGATGATACAAATTTATACAAGTGGTGCACAAAAAAGTTACACAAGACAGTGTTGTTTGGCCTGTGGGGACCCATCACGGGGTCCCATTTTGATAAGCTGAATCATTCAATGTGTAGAACTCGTCGAGTACTATATGCCTGTAAAAAATCATATTAATCGGGTATCGATAATTATATAACAAATCAGTTTTGTATAAAAAATGGACGGTGAACAAATTAACGGTTTAAAAAAAATTGATCCAATGAGATAGCTATCGATATCCGATCAACTTTATTTTTTACAAGCATATAGTACTCGACGAGTTCTACACATTTAAAAATTCGGATTATCAAAACGGGACTCGTGATGGGGCCCACGAGTCAAACAACACTATTCAATCCACCACACAACTTCAAAGCAACGCAACTAATTGGCTTCCTAAACAATCATTGTCAGTACACACCTAGGGGTATTTGGGGTAATTTGGTAATTTTGCTATTTTATACAATATTTTAATACACATTTTTCCGTAAAAAGTTAAAAAGTTATCCAAAACAATCATATTTTTTTCCTCTACTTTTTTATCCAAAAAGTCAAAAAGTATACTTATATAGTTCATCTCAAACAACTCCTAAATAAAGGGAAGGGATGGAGTCGTCATTTCGGAGGGAAAAAAAAAATCAGTAAAATAAGGAAAATGTTTTATAGCTCAAAAATGGTTTTAATTTGCCTTTTATCTTACTATGTTTTGTCTTCCTTTTTTTTAAAAATGCTTTGGAGGTTTAATTCTTGAGCTCTAAAGCCAGCTCTAATGAGCTGACAATGGATTCCAACAACTGTGATGTGATATTTTAATCTTGATTTTATTTTTTCCTTCTTACTATGTAATTAGTGCTCCATTAGAGTACTAAAATTAATATTCTGAATTATTTTTTTATTTTTTTATTTTTTTATTTTTTTTTTAAATTGCCAACTCAATAGAGCTACTCTACTGGAGCTCCCTATCAATACTGGTAAAATATAGGGGTATCTACGTATAGGTCCTAATAAGTAGACTTATTGTCTAATAGGTCCTATAAAAAAAATTTGTCATAAAAAAAGTCACTAATTATAAGTTTTAGCGACAATTTATAAAAATCATGACCAAAAAAAGTCACTAATTATCAATTTTTAGCGGCACATATAAAAAATTGTCACCAAAAAAATTATTTTAGCGACAATTTTACCAAAACTTATTTTCAATAGGATTTGATGGGAATTAAATCTAATTATGAGAACCTATTGGTAGTTCACTCAAAAATGGGGTATCTACGTGTAGGTCCTAATAAGTTGACTTATTGTCTAATAGGTCCTATGGAAAAATTTTGTCACAAAAAAAGTCACTAATTGTAAATTTTAACGACAATTTATAAAAATCATAACAAAAAAAAATCACTAATTATCAATTTTTAGCGACATAAAAAATTGTCAAAAAAAATTTTATTTTTAGCGAATAATCTGGAGGAGACTACACTGACCAAGATAAGCCCTCTGATGATTTCATCGGTATAATAATCTGGATGTGACTCTTGCAAGGAAAGCAAATGATCGATCATGGTGTTCTTACTCTTGTCACGCCTGTGCTCATTGATCAAATCTTGCAGGAAAGCGTCCATTTTCTTATGAATTCTCCCCAAATTTTTCTCTGAGCCCTGATAATCAATCCACGTAAAACCGGTAAGAAATCACCGGGTTCGACGCACCGCCATACTCGAACGCCTCGATCACGAGCTCCCGGAACTCCTTGGCCTCCTCATAGTTCGACAAGTCATCATCGTAATACCGCTTTCCGGCGATGATTCTCATGACGATGTTGAAGGTCAGCTCGTAAAACTTGGATTTCAATTCGACTTTTTTGAAATCACGAGACGAGTTTTGGGACAATCTGAGGACTAAAAGCCTGATTTCGTCTTGCCTGATGGATAAGAAGGCATTGACGCGGCTGGTGGAGAAGATTTCCACCGCCATGATGCGACGGAGGTTGTGCCAGTGGTCACCAAAGGAGGCCGCAACGATGGTGGTGTAGTTGTAGCCCAAGTACTTGCTGAAGGCGACGCGAGGGCGGTTGGCTAAGATGACGTCGTTCTTGGTGAAGCATTCCTCCACAGCGGATGGTGAGAATACAACCACCACGAGGTGTGAACCGAACCGGAGGGAAAAGACGGACCCGAGGTTTTGGGAGAGTTGGTGGAGAGTGCGGTGGAAAGGTTGTTTGAGGAGGTGGAGGTGACCGATCACCGGAAGAGCCGGTGGGCTTGGAGGGAGATTCTTCTGTGTTCTTGCTTTCGATAAGAACTTGAAAGCAACAAGAAGTAAGAAAACAGAGAGAGATATGTATGCCAGAGTAACTTCCATGTCTGGTTGATTAATCTGTAATGAAGATTGGATTATACTTGTTTTTTTAGGATGGATTTGAATGAATATATATAGCGTCAGTGTGTACGGTAAATGGTTGTGATTTTGATTTGCTGCATCTATTTGATGGATATTGAATTTTTTTTTTTTGCTTTAATCCACTATGATATATATGATAAAGTATTTTCTAAGCATCATTTTAGTGTTTAGTGGGAGATTTGAGAATAAATTTAGAAAATCAAAAAAAAAATGTGTAAAATTAAATGACTTATAAATATATTTTATTCAAATTTCACTTATTTTTTTCTTTTAATTTCTAAATATTTCCATCAAACACAACGTTAGTAGAGATGGTCACAGCAAACCCATAATCATTTTTTTTAACTTCATTTTTAATTTTTTTTATTTATTTATTTAGTAATATGATCACGTCTTACTGTTACTTAGGCATCCTCATGCATCCATAATCATTTTTTTCAACTTCATTTTTAATTTATTTATTTAGTAATTTGATCACGTCTTACTGTTACGGAGGCATCCTCATGCATTAGTTGTTGAGGAAAGTTACCTCCTAATTTTAAGTTTAGGAATATATTATTTTGATAATTTTAAAATTTTTTAGCTAAAATATGAGATAAAAAAATTAATATATTTTAAATAATTTTATTTTTATAAAAAGACGTCTAAAAATAAAGAGAAATTTTTACTTTTTAATTTATTATTATTATTTTGTTTTTTGGGTGAATTTTTTACTTTCAAGATAAAATATTGAGTTGCAAAACGAGAGAAATGAATTGATTTTTAATTTTTTAATTTTGACTTTTAGACTAGGCAAAAAAATCCCGTTTGGAATATGCTTTTTTATGACCTTTTGGCTTTTTTATTTTTTTAATTGACTTTTAGACTTGACAAAAATTGAATTTTTACGACTTGCAATGCATGCCGTAAAAACTCTTTCATAGCATGCACACAAATGCCGTTATATGACATGCCATAAAAAGTTGAACGTCATTTACAGCATGCAGGTAATGTTGTAAAAAATAATGATTAAACATTAATGACATATTTTGTATGTCGAATATAATTTTTTACGACATTTTTGTCATGTCATAAATCATCATATTTTTCATGACATAATTTTACATGCCGTAAAAAGTTATTTTTAATATATTTATTATGTACTTTGTATGCTGTCTATAATATTTTACGACATTTTCTTGCATGTCATAAATCATCACTTTTCACGACATAATTTTGTATGCCGTAAAAAGTCATTTTTAATATATTTATGACATACTTTGTATGCCGTATATAATATTTTACAACATTTTCTTGCATGTCATAAATTATTACACTTTTCATGACATAATTTTATATGCCATAGAAGGTTATAACTGAGAATAATTTTCATGAATAAGATAATAACTGAGAATAAAGAAAACAAAAGCAGATTGTGTTGGTGGGAGTGGGGTGTAATCACTGGTGGTGATTCACAAGAAGAGACTTAAAAATTGAACCAAATTGAACTTCAATTTATTGAAACAATTCTGAAATAAAACAGGGAGCTCTCTTCTTCACTTCTCTCCCACACAATTTAACTCTCATAATACATAGCTATTTATAGATAGCTTAGACAGTATAAAACTACAATTATTCAATGTGACAACATAGTATGAAAAACATGCAGCCTTTGTAGACCTCCTATCTTCAACAATGGTGGGTTGTCAAAGTTGGTGAATGGTTGGCCACTATTATCACCTACCATATAGCAAGCTTATTTTCAACATCCCCCCTTAAGCTTGATTCTCCATGCTGCTTCATTCCGAGCATTATCTTCATTCTGTTGAATAGATCATTTTTCAACGGCTTCGTGAAAATATCTGCAAGCTGATCTTAGGATTTGCAAGACAATAATTCCACCTCTTTATTTTTCACATGCTCTCAGATGAAATGATAGCGGGTGTCAATATGCTTACTTCTTTCATGATAAACTGGGTTCTTTGCCAATGCAATTGCTGAGCGATTATCAACATAGATCTCAGTGGATTTTTCTTGTGGAAATCCCAAATGCTTCAGCATGTTCCGTAACCATATTGCATGACACACAGCTGAGTTGGCTGCAACATACTCAACTTCGCAAGTCGATAATGTCACAATAGCTTGCTTCTTGGATGACCATGTGAAAGCTATATCTCCCATAAAGAAAGTAAACCCTGTAGTACTTTTCCGTTCATCCAAGTCACGTCCCCAATCGCTATCTGAGTAGCCAACAAGACTGAAATTTTCAGTTGGTTTATAGAATAAACCATCATCGACTGTACCTTTGATGTAGCGAAGAATCCTCTTTGCTGCATAAAGGTGTGACTGATCTGGTGTTTCCATATATCTGCTAATCAATCCTACTCCATAGAGTATGTCTGGCCTGGTACAAGTAAGATAGCGAAGACTTCCAACTAAGCTCTTGAAATAAGTTGGATCCACATCACCTGCCTTCGTACCTTTTCTGAGCTCCACTCCACTGTCTACAGGAGTGTTGACTGGATTGCAATTCTCCATTCCATATTTCTTGAGAATTTCCTTGGCATAACCACTTTGGGAAATAAAAATCCCATCTTTTCTTTGTGCCACTTCAATGCCTAGAAAATGAGCCATCAATCCAATATCTGTCATTTCAAATTCTTGGACCATGCTTCTTTTAAAGTCTTTGAACATGGCTGGATTGTTTCCAGTGAAGATTAGATCATCAACATAAAGACAAGCAAGCAACATGCTTCCATCAGCTTCCTTCTTCAAATATAGTGCGTGCTCATATGGACATTTTTCAAAACCATTGTCATGAAAATACTGATCAATTCTAGTATTCCATGCACGCAGAGATTGCTTCAATCCATAAAGTGCTTTCTTCAATTTGTACACTCTTCTTCAAATATAGTGCGTGCTCATATAGACATTTTTCAAAACCATTGTCATGAAAATACTGATCAATTCTAGTATTCCATGCACGCGGAGCTTGCTTCAATCTATAAAGTGCTTTCTTCAATTTGTACACTTTGTCTTCATACTTATTCTAAACATACCCCGAAGGTTGTTCAATATAGATTTCTTCTTCAAGGAAACCATTAAGAAATGCAGATTTCACATCAAGTTGATAAATCTGCCACTTGTCTCAATGACTAAAGAAATCATTAGCCTGATAGTCTCCAATCAGGCAACTGGAGCAAACACCTCTCCATAGTCAATTCCAGCTCTCTGCTTGTAACCTTTTGCTACTAACCTTGCCTTGTAACGTTGCACTTCGCCTTGTGCATTCCTCTTTGTCTTGTATACCCATTTCACTCCAATGGGTTTGTGCCCCTCTGGTAGACTGGTAAGCTTCCATATGTCATTTTTCTCAATGACATGAATTTCTTCATCCATTGATTTCTTCCATTTATCTTCTTGGATGGCTTCTGAGAAGGTAAGTGGATCACTATCTGCGAGTAGGCAGTACAGATTCAGATCTACTTCTTCTGTGGCTTCATATATCTCCTGCAAATTTCTCATTGGTCTTGGTTGTTTGAAAAAACTATCATCTGATGATGCTGATGCTGATGCTGCTGATGATGATGATGCAGCACTTCTGTGAGAAATTGGCGATCTAGGTACAGGAATTCTATGTGGAGGAGTTTGTGGCTCATCTTGAACTTCTCTTATGATTTCAACAGGAGCTTTTGATGTTTCATCTTCAAGAATGAGTTCTGCATCTTTGACAACTTCATCTTGATTCCAGTTCCAAGCTTCTTCTTCTTCAAATATCACATCTCTACTCATGATCACCTTTTTGGTAATGGGATCATACAACTTGTATCCCATTGTTCTATCTCCATATCCAACAAGGATACATTTTTCTCCTTTATCATCGAGCTTGGTTCTTCTTGCTTCTGGAATCTTGGTGTACGCAACACACCCAAATATTCTGAGATGGTTGACACTTGGCTTATGTGAACTCCAAGCTTCTTCTGGAGTCATAGAATGAAGGCTCCTGGTTAGGCATCTATTTAGTAGATACACAGCACATGATACGGCTTCAGCCCAAAATTGCTTAGGCATTCCCTTTCCTTTCAACATACTTCTTGCCATATCTAAGATTGTGCGATTCTTCCTTTCAGCAACACCATTCAGTTGTGGCGTATAGGATGGTGTTGTTTGATGCTTAATTCCCTGCTCTTTGCAATACTTCTCAAAAGCATCTGATGTATATTCTCCACCTTGATCTGATCGCAATGTCTTGATGTAGTAGCCGCTTTGCTTCTCTACAAAAGCTTTGAATTCTTTGAAGATGTTGAACACCTCCGACTTGCTTTTAAGAAAGTATACCCATGTCTTCCGGCTATAATCATCAATGAAGGTGAGAAAATACCTATTTTGTCCATTTGACATTGGCTTCAATGGACCACACACATCAGTGTGCACTAGCTCCAGCGGCTTTGTTGCTCTCCACTTCGCTTCTTTGGCAAAACTAGTTCTGTGATGCTTACCAAGAATGCAACTTTCACAGACTTCATTAGTATGAGCAATATGAGGGAGCCCTCTCACCATATTCTTGCTTGACAATAGCTTCAAGCTTCCAAAGTTAAGATGTCCAAACCTCAAATGCCATAGCTAGTCTTTGTCTTTGATGATGGCACTTAAACACTTCGCAGCATCATGTTGGATGCTCAATGCAAACATCCGATTCTTGGACATTCTCACCCGAGCGATCAAATTACCATGATTGTCTTTGATGGTAAGATGACAATCTTTCAAGCTGATGTCGTATCCTTTCTCTAGGAGTTGTCTCATACTCAAAATGTTGTTCTACATAGCAGGAACATAATAAACATTGGAGATGTAATCATGATCTCCATTCTTCAGCTTGATCAGAATATTACCTCTTCCTTTCACTGGAGTCTTTGAAGAATCACCAAATGAGACTTGTGCTTGTACAGTCTCGTCAAGCTCGATGAACAACTCTCTTTTACCACACATGTGGTTACTGGCTCCCGAATCTAGATACCAAACATTGTTTTGGTTTTCAGTGTCTCCATGGTGAACAAACAGGACTGTAAGTCCAACTTTGTTTGTTTCCTGCTCGGCAAAATTTGCTTGCTCGCCGCCATTGTTGCTCTACTTGGCATTCATTCTTTGTAATGCGAACTTGTGGCAATGGTAACACTGAACATTCCTTTTGTCAAAACCTGGTCGGTTGTTGTAACCACCTCCTCTACCGCTTGCTCTTCCTCTTGGAGCAAAATGTGATTGACTTCTTCCTCCTCTAGCTGGACTTCTTCCGCCTCTTCCTCGAAAGACAGAACTTCGGTTATTATAAGCACGACCTCTTTCTCGGCTTCTTTGTGATGTCCCCTCTTGCTCGTTTCTGTCATCTCTGAAAGACAGCTTTGATTGAAGAGCTTGCTCTAGAGAACTTGAGGAAGCCTTCTTGTTGATCCTTTGTTCATAAATCTCAAGTGTGCCCATCAACTCATCGGTGGTCATGGCACTGAGATCCTTGGACTCTTTTATTGCTACAACCACGTGCTCGAACTTGGAACTAAGTGATCGGAGAATCTTCTCTATCACTTGAAGAGATTCCATCTTCTCTCCATATCTTCTCATCTGATTAACAATGGTCAATGTTCTATTAAAGTACTCAGAAATTGACTCATTCTCATTCATGTGCAACATCTCGAATTCGCCACGTAACACCTGTAGTCGAACTCTGATCGTCTTCTCAATTCCACAGTGTGAATTGCGAAGAATACTTCATGCCTCTTTAGAGGTTATTGCTGCTGAAATCTTCTCAAAACTTGATTCATCAATGCCTTGATAGAGTAGATACAAGACCTTTTTATCTCTCCTCCTTGAATCTTTTAACACCGTCTTCTGAGTATCATTTAAAGTTCCTTCATCTGCGAGAGTAGCTGGCTCGTTATATCCTCGATCCACTAACTCCCACAAATCTTGTGAGGCTAGTAGAACTTGCATTTGAATACTCCAATTTTCATAGTTCTCCTTACTAAGTTTTGGAAACTGGGGCTGAAAGAAATTGTTTGTGTTGGCCATTGGTTGTCTTTAACAATCTGCAAATTTTTAGAATGGAATTTGCAAATTCTGACCGTACAGATGTGTCCGGAATATTCCAAATAGTTAGAAACCACTATTGGATCACCCGAAACAGACTCTGAATGACTCAGATCAGGCCTAAACAAGTTGAACGGCTCAGATTCGAGGCTCTACTTAGCCGCGACATCGATTAATTTCCGGCGGCTGGCCAATCGCTTGGCCGGCTCGGGTCAACGGCGGCTCGGCTCGGGTCAACGGCTTGGCGGCTCGGCTTAGCGGCTGACGGCTTGAATAGCGTCGGCAGATAGCGACGTCAATAATGACGAACTTGATCCGGATCTGGGTTGGCGGATCGGATCGCGGGTCAAGCATCGCATGGCGGTGAAAGACGCGTGGAAGCGGCGGCGCGTGTCGGCGCGTGAGAACGGCGTCACGGAGGCGCGTGTGGCGCGTGCGGCGTCTGTGAGGCTCGGTTTTCGACGTTCTTTTTTTCGGTGTGATCGTCTCGTCGAGAGATTCAATCTGGTATGATCAAAAATTGATTTCGACCACTTTTATTTCTGGGCAACTTTCGAAATCACACTCTATTTTTGCAAATTTGCAGAATTTCTACAAATTCAAGCTACCTTCGGGCTCTGATACCACTGTTGGTGGGAGTGGAGTGTAAATCACTGGTGGTGATTCACAAGAAGAGACTTAAAAATTGAACCAAACTGAACTTCAATTTATTGAAACAATTCTGAAATAAAATAGGGAGCTCTCTTCTTCACTTCTCTCCCACACAATTTAACTCTCATAATACATAGCTATTTATAGATAGCTTAGACAGTATAAAACTACAATTATTCAATGTGAAAACATAGTATGAAAGACATGCAGCCTTTGTAGACCTCCTATCTTCAACAATGGTGGGTTGTCAAAGTTGGTGGATGGTTGGCCACTATTATCGCCTACCATATAGCAAGCTTATTTTCAACAGATTGGACCTACTCTTAAACCCCATCTGAATTTGTTTTGATCCATCACAGTCCTTCCTAAACAAAGAAAATGAATATTAAAGACAATGACAAACAATTTGAGAAATGAATAATGGAGAAATTAAGGACCAAATAGTACTTGATATATACATTTACAATATTATAGTATACCGTTTTCTTGAGATTGACCCGTGTTTTACATCAACAAACTAACAAGCAGCCAACCAACCATTCCACAAAATGATTATAAAAGAAAGGACAATATTTCAGCTATACTTTATATCCTAATCAAACAAATTCTATTTACAATGAAGTTAATGTGAATGAGATATAAAAAATAAAAAATAAATAAATAAAAAATGAAGTTGAGCGAAGAAAGATTGGTTTAACTTTTCGATCTTGGTGCCTATAACAAGCAATATGGGCTTTGAGTCATGCAATTGTCACGTATACGGGCAAGATTGCATTCAGACAATTCCTAGATAGACAATCCATTAAGCTGCAAGGAGATAAGATATGCCACTGATTGAAGGCTTAAAGGAAGTTTGGTAGACCACAGACACATCAAGTAGTTAATTTAAAATATTTGGGTAAGAAACGGCTTGTAAAAGATCAATGGTGCTTCCAAAGATAATGTAGGAACAGGTTGAAAAGAAAGTAGAATGGAAAATGTTATCCTGTTCTAGCTAGCTCTAATATTTTCATTGAACCATCAATGAGAAATTTCAATCACCGCCATGAATTATGGAACCAGGTTAATTCACTTCAAATGTCATTGACAAACTGGCTTGGAACATTAAGCCAGACAATATCACCTAGACACCTGCTCAAGTCATTTTGTGCAAACAGGAAGAAATATGCCTCTCCAATAAGTGGGTACCCAAACAGAGGAGAAACCCTCATCTTCAATACATAAATGTACTAGTGGTTAATTCCCATCTAATAGTGACAGAGAACACAGTGGTGTTTTGTGCATTGCAGTTTATTTCTCAAATCCTGTTCTCTCTTTCGTTGCACAATCCTTCCCTTATCTTCATCAAGTTTCACAAAAACTTAAGCAAATCTCCAAAAAATCTACTCTAAAATGAAACATCATACAAGACAGCAAAAAGTAATACGACCTGAAAGACATCACAGAACAATGCCAAAAAGCAAGATTGTCTTCTGTATTGAACATGAGAAATGTTGGAAGAACTGTAATTAAAAAAATCCAATTGTGCTAGCTGGCAAAGCTCTGTATACATTCTCCGAAAAATGTTGGAAGAACTGTAATTAACAAAACAAATGACTAAGCACTCCAGTAAATGAAGTATGTCATGTAAGCAAGTGGTTATATTTCCTTACCTTAATGAGCTTATTGGTAGAAGCAGACTTTATGGTTAGGGTATCCAAACCAGGAAAAATCCAAACCAAGCCATCCACAATTGTTGAACAAGTGGTTGATAATGCACTTATTATCTCTAACTTCAAATGCTTCAGAGCAGGTAGTGGAGGGAGCAAGTTTTCACTCTGTTCTCCAGGAAAAATTATGGCCTTCAAAAAGTCACATAACAAGAAAATCATAACTAATAAAAAAACATATACAATATGACCCCAAAATAAAAATAAAAAACAAAAAAACAAATTATTCTTGCAGATTTTATATATGATATTTTTGAAACAATTTGTCACCTTGAATGGTCTTTTGGTTTGAAACAAGAAGACACAAATATAATTGTATATGTTATAAGGAAAAGAGAGAGAGAGAGTATTTTCATAGAGAAGTTAAACAGAACAATGTCACATTTTTTAAATAAAAAAAAAATTCACAAGTAGAATTTTTGAACAAAAATCCATCCAGATTGACGTTACTGTGCTTATTTTAGAACTTGAACCACAATTTGTAATGGCTTATTTTAAAGTCTGAGCCACAATGATTGGTGTTTTAGTTTGAAAGAAAAATAATTATAGGTTGTGTTTGAATTATAAATTTAGGTAAAAATTTAAAAGATAAAAAAAAAAATAAGTAAGCATAATGTGAATGAAACATAAGTTTAAATTTTTTTCTCCATTTTTTTCCTTCTTTCTGTAAATTCTTACACAAATCTATGTTCCAAATACAATTATGATCTAAACACAACATAAAAATCACATAATTCTATATGTGAATTCTTTATATAATTGCTCTTATGAAAATTAAGGACCTAAAGAATGCTGTGTTCCAAATTTATTTGGATATGATCCCTACCACACACAATTTTCTGTACACTATACTTCCCAAATTATTGTAAGAGTTGATTTATTTTGAAATGAATGGACCTAATTAAACCATATCATTAATTCTCTATAATTTGTGTTTGTATAGTCTTACCAAAAAATATAGAATGGACGAAAAAGTCTACATGAACTATCAGTAGCGGAGTCAGAAATTCAAGGCAGAAGGGGCACATATTACACATCATTGAAAAGAAAAGAAAAAATCCACGATATAAGGGAAATGGTGCAAATATGAAAAACTCAGGGGGCATGTGACCTCCCTAGCCTCAAGGACTTGAGGTTTGGAATTGAAACCTCAATGTGTTGCAAGTCTTTACAGAACTCAACACACAAGTACTCAATCAATGGGCAGCTTTTGAATTAGTTTCTTGAAATGGCCTTGTTTGGTTTGTGTTTCCCAAAAATTTTTGGGAAAAATTCTCTATAAATAAGTTTTTAAAAGTAATTAAACCAAACAAATTTTTCTAAAAAAATTTTCCAAAACTTGTTTGGTTTACAAGTTTTCCAAACAAATCTCTCCCTCATACACATCAAATCAATCACTTTTTTCAAAACTCTCTCTCAAAATAATTTTTCAAAACATCTTTTGAAAAAAAACAAATCAAACAACTTTTCGTACTTTTTATCTCTAAAACTCATCTCCCAAACTCAAACCAAACATACCCAAATTGTCTCTGATCTTGGATTCACTCAGAGTCAATTTTTTTAAACGAGGTAGGTTTATAGAACAACTGGGTTGGATGTTACAGTACTCCAAATACAATACAGTGATTGATTGAGCAACAATCACTGCATTGTCAACACAAGCGTTAAATTCAGTTAAATTCGGTTAAAGCATTAAAGTCAATCACAACAGTTAAGTTCAGATCATCAGATCGACAACACAAGTGTAATCATAATGTCAATCTTCAGCAAGGAATATCAAATTCAACCTCAATTCATTCCCCTAAACCACCGCAAAATCATAAAAATCTCGAAATGCAAGCGAAAATCAGCATGTAAGAACCAGAAAGCAAGAGCTAGAGAGAGAGAGAGAGAAGATACCGTGAAAACGTTCTTCGATGTAGACTTTGACTAAAGCGATCGCAAAGAGGACCTTTTCGTTCAATCCCAAAACGTGCAATCACAGAAGTGAAAACACATTCAATAAGGGCATGAAAACCCGAGAAATCAAAATCAAAGAGAGATGAGAGAGGAGAATCGGAACACATAAATTCAAGGCTTAGAATCGAATTAATCGAAGAGATATGCAAACACCGAATTAATCGAATCTGTGGAAAGGGCTTGGAATCAGAATTGAACTCCAAGCTCGGAGTGGCAGCGGCTGGTGGTGGTGCTCGTGTGCGTGTGTGAATGCAAAATCTGTGTCGCTTTCATCTCAAATGCAAAGAATCTATGAAGATCTATCAGGGGATTTGAAGGTTTGGTTCATTTTCTAGGGTTTTGAAGGAGGAGGAGTGAAGAAGAGAGAGGGTTGGGTTTTATTGGCAAGTCCGTAATCCGATTTGAATACAGTGACTAAAACATAACACTGAACCCAACACTGAACCCACCCACCTAGGGTCTCTCTCTCTCTCTCTCTCTCTCTCGCGCGCGCGCGCGCGCGCGCTCAAGTAACGAAGAATCCCCAACAATATTCACTTTGCTTAATCATTTTTTCAAAAACACTTTTCAAAAGTTTTCACTTTTTAATTTTTCGTATTTTTTTATTTTTATTAAATTCTTTTAATATTTTAAGTAATTTTTTTTATTTTTTAGACATACATAACATAAATATACGTAAAAAATAAAAAGAATTGTGAAAAAATCCTTTTAAAAATTTACTAAATATCAAAAATACATTTAAAATACGAGAATTTAATATATATTTTTATATTTTTATGTATTTATTAATTTTTTAAAATATTTTTTCATAAATTTTTTACTTTTTAGATGCATCTAAGTAAAGTACATCTAAAAAACTAAAAAAAATATTTAAAATTTTAAAAATATTCACTAAAAACAAAAAAACACAAAAACTAAAAACCTCAATTTTAAAAAAATTTAATCCAAAAAACTTAAACCAAACACACTGATTCCCTTCTATGCTTTTTATTTATTTATTTAATAAAATTAATTAACAAAATAAAATTATTAACTGTTATAATAATAAAATTACTTGAATTATTATTTAAAATAAATTTTTGATATCATTAAAAATTGTTAATTGACTTTATAATTTATTGATAAAATGGATCATTTATTATATAATTTTAAACTTCAAGAGGTAAGATGTAATTTCCAAAACTATAGGGACAATTCATACTTTAATTTAATTTTTTTGTCTAAATTTTGTTAATTATGATTGTGTATATCTTAGAAAATTGGCAAGTGTTCCAAAATAATCAATTTAAATCTTTAATTTGGATATAATGACCAAATTGAAATTAAACTCAAATTGTAGGGATCAAATTGTTCACTTTAAAACTATAGGAATTAAATTAAAATTTAGATCCAATTATAGAGGTGAAAAGTGTAATTAACCCAAATAAATATAAATGTACATAAAAAGTTTCTCTCATTATTTTGAGTGATGCAATTTTATTCAATTGAAGGGTTGAATTACAAATTCAATAATAGAATATGTGATAATTTAAGGCTTGGTTTGGGAAGTGAGTTAGTTTTTTGGCTTTTTAACTTTTTTGGCTATTTTAGCCTAAGGCTAAAAAGCCTGGTTTGGGAAGAATTTTTAGCTTTTTTGGCTTTTTTAACTTTTTTGTGAGAGAAAGAATGTAATGATTATGGATTGGATGTGATGTTTTGTCTTATTAGGGTTAAAAAACCTATTTTTTTTGTGTGGTTATTTTAGCCCCAAACCCACTTCCCAAACAATGCCTAAAGATTAATGTTAAGTTAATCAAATTTTTTATTTAATATTTAATATTTTACTCCCTACTCACATAGTGTGTGGAACTTACAAGGTGTGACACTATGTGAATAGAGAGTAAAATATTAAGTAAAAAAAAAAAAAAATACTCTATAAATTATTTTTTACGTTGTCCTCAATTAGGAAATATAGCGATCCCGGATTTTTCCCGTTATATACAGTATTCCGAACTTAGGTTCCGTGGTGTTAGTTGTTGTATATATCTTATTGTCATTATTTAATTCTTTATATTCGAGTTTTGGGATGTGTTGGACAGGTTTGTTATAGGTTGGTAGTGAGTTTAAACCAAAGGTTGCTGCCCAAAATTTTGTTTCTTTGCTCGAGTGAGACTTTTGTCGCTCGAGCGAGCTCTGTGTTTTAGATCCTTCGCTCGAGCCAGGGTTCCTTCACTCAAGCGAGAGTTGAGTTTTGTGTCTAGTGGCTCAAGCGAGAAGTCTTACGCTCAAGCTTGCATCTACGTCTGGTTCTGGACCTGATGGTTGCATTTCTTGGCTCAAGCGAGCTTTCCTTCGCTCGAGCGAACGAGCTGTATGTTTTGAGTTTCTTCGCTCGAGCGAGATTTTCTTCGCTCGAGCGTGCTTCTGGGTTGCAGACCTGAAACTTCGTATTGTTGGCTCGAGTGAGGCTTTATGCGCTCGAGCGAGGTCTCTTTGAGTCTGGTCACTCGAGTGACCATTCCTTCGCTCGAGCGAGCCTCGAATATATCAGTTGGCAACTACGGGTTACACTTCACTTTTTCATCATCTTCTTTCATTCAAACCCTAGACCAGCTGCTCTTTCTCTTTCTATATACCTTTTCTCTAGGGTTTCATCTATTTTTAGAGTGTTTCTACCCTAATCTCTTTGTAAGAAAGATAGAGGGTGGCGTGAGCTTCACTTTAATCTGAAAATTTGTGAATTTGGAGCGCTTTGAGTTTTCATCATCTTCTCTATTTGGTCTCTTCATTTCGAGGTAGGGATAACCTACTATATTCTATGAGTTTTAACATAAATTTTAGTCATTTTGATTAGTTGGTGTTGTTGGATAATTTTGGAAAAAGTTAGGATTTGTTGTGTAATTTATAAAAGAGGGGTTTTCAATGTTTTGAGTCAAATATGTATTAGAGACTTGTAATTGGGGTTATTTATGAATTATGAGTGAAGTTTGGCATTGGGGGCAACATTTGAAAATAGAGAGATTAAAGCCCTAATTTAATGTGACCAATTAATTTGAATAATTAATTTGGGGAATTGTGTAATTAAGTTGAAATTCATGAAATTGGGAAGTTGTGGGATTGAATGGTGTAGTTGGATAATTTAATCACTCACCTATGAGAATGTCGATATTTTATCTATTGATAAATTTATTATCTGTTTAGAGATAACTGCTTTGGACTATCGGTAGAGGATAGTCGTGATTGTTGTAGACATTATATGATGATTAGGGAAAACTGAAACTAATCACATTGAATATGTCATTGAATATGACTGTTGGAATAATACAACAAATGTGTGTATTGATTGATCATTGTATATGATAAGTATTTAAATACATTGTATATGTGTATTGTTTGGGAGGAGATAGGGGATGTACTCCATGATTTGAGAGGAGATAGAGGATGGACTCTCAAACTTGTTTGGGAGAAGATAGGGGATAGACTCCACTGATACAACAAATCTGTGTATCACTTGAAATATGGAAGTGTTGAAGTATGGAAGTGTTTTAATATGAGTTATATTCTCATGTGAATTGTGAAGAATGGAAGTGTTTTAAGATGTGTTATAGTCTTATTGAATTGTTTGGCCAGGTTCTGAGCCATAATTATGAATCGAAACTGTATAAGTGAAGGAAACTGAAATGAAAAATGGATGTACTTGATGTTGAATTGAAAAGTGTTGTGAGTTGGATTATAAGTGTCAACCATGTATCAAATGCTATTGTTTTAGTTATTTCTCATACTTGGTTTAGTATATCTTTATTGGACATTGGCTCACCCTATATGGGACATCATTTTCAGGTTCAGATGATATGCCACCTCCAAGGACATAGCTTGGGAAGCTTAGAGACTGAAGATCCGTTTTGTTGTTTACCTTTTTGTGTATTACATGTAAATTCAAGCTGAGGGCTAATGTGTATGAGTTAGTACTCTCTTTTGTAACCAAGTGTTGGCTTGGAAAGTTGTAAGCTCGTAGGGCATTTACTTTTGTTGTCAACATGTAATACTTTTGTGATAAATACTCTGATAAATAGATGTACATTTTATTCTCGTGAATATATTGTCAATTTCTTGTATTATGAATGTATGAATTATGAGTTATTTTGAGGGCGTTACAAGAAACTTTAAAGTGAGAAGTTTGGTTGGAAATTGTTAGCTTTTTTATTTTTAATTTTAAAAAAATACCAAATTGAATTTTTTTTTAGTTGAAGTTTTCACGACATTCTAATGTATGCCTAGTAAATGTATAATATTTTACAACATAAAATGTATGTCGCCTTAAATGGAAATATTTGTATGCCATGAAAATATATATTTTTTTACGACATACTTTTGTATGTCATAAAAAAATCGGATTAATATTTTTTTAGTAGAAGTTTTCACGGCATGCTAATGCATGCCGTGTAAAGTTAAAATAGTTTATGACATGAAATGTATGTCATCTTAAGTGCAAATATTTTATGACATATTTTTGTAAGCCGTAAAAATATATATTTTTTATGGCATACTTTTGCATGCCATAAATATATTAATTAATAACTTACATGGTGTGTATGTTGTTATTGAAAAAGTATTAACGACTTGCAAAAAAAAAAGTAGTAAAATGTACTAACTATGACATGTATTCGACACATTAGACAAAAAGATTTAAGTGTAAATTTAAAAAATATTTTTGTATTAAAAAAAATCTAGATTATAACTAGAATTTCTAGTTTATTGGAAATAAAAATAAAAATTTCTCATATCTACTAAAAACTTATAAATATTTAAGAACATCTAGAATTTTGTTTTTATTATTTATAATTAAAATATAATTTCTCTAGGAATGAGAGGGTTTGGGACAAAAACATGCATAGATCTAAAGTGGGAGTGAGTGTGGCGTAAGTTTTTAAATAATTTTTTTTTTACTTTTTAAATTCAAATAATTTTCATATACTTAGAAAGAAAATATTTTTTAATTTTCTAAAACAATCACTAAATTTAAAAAAATATAAAATTTAATATTTTACGATAAGAAATGTATATTGTCTTAAGTGCAAATATGTTATAACATATTTTTGTATACAGTGAAAATAAACATTTTTTATGGCATATTTTTACATGTCATAAAAAAATCAAATTGAATTTTTTATTTTTTTTAAGAAGTTTTCACGACATTCATTAGTATGTCGTCCAAAGTTATCATATTTTATAACATGAAATGTATGTCGTCTTAAATACAAATATTTTACGACATTTTTATAAGTCATGAAAACATATATTTTGTACGGCATACTTTTGTATGTCATAAATATATGAATTAACGACTTATACGGTATATATGCTATTATTGACAAAACATTAACGGCTTGCACACAAAAAAATGTCTTAGAATGTACTACAATATGTATTTAATGCATACCGTAAACAGTTAGTTTTATTGTAGTGATAAATGAAATGATTATGTTTTTTATATGACATTTTGTCTTATTGAGTTTTTAGTCCATTTTGTCTTTTTGCAAGCAAAATAGCCCTAACCTCACATGCCAAAGATAGCTTAGAAAATTTGTTTGAATTGGCTTTTTGGAGAGAAAAAGTAAAATAATTATGGTTTAAATATAATATTTTATTTTATTAACTTTTTAACTTATTTTATTTTTTAGTGACTAATTTAGTCCCAACTCAACCCAACCCACATAGCCAAATGAAGCTTTAAATTCAACAATCTACAAATTCAAAAAAAAAAAAAAAAACTTAAAATACTATCAAATTTCCACATTCGTCGTATTCCATATTCTACTATACCCTACACTCTACTTTCACAATAAATTTCGAGATAATTATCATAAGGGTCCAGCTTGTCTTCAATTGGAGATCAAGACTGGACCGTCCAGTCCGGTCTGTGGGTCCATTTTTGGGCCCATTTTCGATAATTCAAACCATTCAATGTGTAGAACTTGTCGAATACTATATCCTTGTAAAAAATCACATTGATCGGATATCAATAGTTATTTGATCGGATCAGATTTCTATCAACCGTTTATTTTTTTACAGTTCATTTTTTTTTATACAAAACTAATCTGATCAAATAACTATCAATATTCAATCAACGTGATTTTTTATAGGGATATAGTGCTTGACGAGTTCTATGTATTGACGGTTCAAATTATAGAAATGGGGCCCAAAAATGAACCCATTGACCGAACTGGACGATCCAGTCCTGATCTCCAACTGGAGACAAGCCAGAACGTTATCATAATTAATAGCATTTTTATTTAAAATTTCTTAATGATTGATAGATATAATAAAGAGTTAGGTTTTAAATAATTAAATTTAAAATCAATTAATAATTGACACTGAATAGTCTATATTACTGTGAATAAATTTAAATAAGTTTTAGAATAATTTAGGATTTCAATTTTTTTTATTAGTGAAACTTATAAAATAATCATAGTGGTAGAGGATGTGATAAATCAAATAAAGGTTGAATATAGAAAAATAATAATTAATTAATAAAAATTTCATATGTAATTTAATGTGAACTTTTCACTTTTCACTTTAAAACAAAGTGCCTATAATATGAAAATAAGTTTAATTATAAAAATTGTATTATTATATTGTTCTTGTGGTATTTTTTTTATATTACTTTTCTTTAAGAATAATTTTTTGTTGGAAATGGTTATAAAATTCTGGGTAAAATCAGAATTTTTTTTCCTAAGTTTTGTCTATTTTTTAGGTGGGCCCCGAGCGTCGTTTGTCGCGGGTCAAAGTGGTAACGCATTCTATGTCGCGTTGTGATTCACGTGGTATATTTGGTTGCTCAAAATCATTACCGAGTGAATGGGAAATTGAAACCAAAGTATGCTCTATGGAAATGGAGTTTTGGTGGAAAATCCTTAAAGGTTTGAATAAAGCTTGTCCCACATTGATTTGGTGCGAAGTTTTGAATGGATTTATAAGGCATGGGTTTGGTACTTGGGGTGTGCCCCAAGGGGTACCCAAGTGTTTTAGAGGGGGAAGTTATGGGCAAAATGGGCTAGACCCATTGCACCCAAAAATCACCACACACGCGCACGCGCGCCACCGTTTGTCCGATCGGGCGGGCTGGGCGCGGGTGCATGGTGTGAGGTTGGGCTTGTTCGGCCCAATACTAATCTTTTTGGGCCAAAAACATTTGAATTTAATTTTATTTTTGGTAAAATAAAATCCAAAATTCAGAATAAACTGGTTTGGTTTTACTGTACATCCAAACAGGGCCCTTCCCATTTTTCAAATTAAACCGAAAATAAACTGGTCTGGTTTTAACTGTATATCCAAACAGGGCCCTTCCCATTTTTATCTATTTGAATTATGAACCCAACAAATTCAATACATGTTCAAATAGGTTTGCACCTATTTAATTCAAAATCTACAACCACCAATCTATCTATAAATAGGACAGCCCTCATTTGGATTTTGTAACTCTAATTTCGTCCTTCATAATTCTGCAAATATTCTTTTCATATTGCTGCATTATTTGCTTCTGTGAGAGAGTATAAACACTTAGTGTGTTCGTTAGAAAAACAGTTTGTAGTGCTGCTATTGTTTGTAGTAGATCATTTTATCCTGGGAGATAGACGTCCAAATTCTAAAAACACCGTGGAGAGGACGAATCTGTCTTAAGGACACAGTGTCAAACACTGGACTTGATCAGATAATTATTCAAAGAAATTAATCAAGTAAGTTGTTTAATTTATTATTTTGTTTAATTTGTTTATTTAATCAGATTTTAATTTTGTTTTTTGTTACAAAATAAAATATGTTTTTCTTTATTTATATTTATTTCGAGTTTAATTTTTGTAATCAAACAAATTCTCTCATTTCCTTTATTTCTTTTAAATTTTGTTTGTTGTTAAGTACACAAACTGAATTAATTAATTACAGTGAAGATTGACCAACAATCTTAAGACAGATTATTTTTGGTGTCTTCATTGTATTTAATTTTCTGTATTTTCAAAGTAATATTCTGGTTGGAAAATACAAATAGTATTTATAAACTATTTGACGGATAGTAGTAATATATTGTCTATTTTCTTTGACAACTAGTAGTAATATACTGGTGTCATTAACAATTGCAGAATATTATTTGGTGTTACAGAAAATTATTTTGATATTTTATTTTTCTAGTTTTAGTAACAAAGAGAATAAAATTATTTTGTATTATCATTTATTTTCTGGTTTTGGTAACTAGAAAATTATTTTGCGTTTTAATTTATTTTCTGGTTTTGGTAACTAGAAAATTAATTTGTGGTGTGATTTTCTGATTTTTGTTATCAGATATTTTTGTGGTATTTTATTTTCTAGTTTTAGTAATAAGGAAAATAAAATTATATTATTTTCTAGTTTTAGTAACAAGAAAAATAAAATTATTTTGTGTTATAATTTATTTTCTGATTTTAGTAACTAGAAAATTAATTTTGTTAATCTATCATTTAACTTTGTGTCTCGGTCACAATCTGTAAATTTTGTACGTAACTTACGATTTCGTTTGGAAGGCCACTTAATTTGTAAAAAAATGTTAATTCTTTTGACTATCATAGTTCATCATAAGTCGGAATATATATATATATATATATTCACAAGAATATTTTAATGTGTATACAATTAGTTTATTTATGTACAAATCAAACTAATTAAATGAAGGTATGTTTTGTCATTTTTGGAGTTTAAAATTCAAAATGCATTGAATTTTATTTATAGGTTGAGAATCTTTTTATCTCATGGAATCATGCATGATTAATTTATTTTGTTAATTCATTATTTTTAGTTGATGCGTTTGATATGCATGTATTGATATCAACTCGAGTTATTTCTTAAAAAATAATTTCATGTGATTTGGAATGATAAAATGATATGTTAACCTTGTACATAAGCAGATTAATTTGAGTTTTTCCAATCAATTTTTTATAGGTATTTAAACACCAAAGAAATGTAAACATGATGATTTAAATAGTTCCATTTAATTGGAAATAATTTTAAGAAATCTTTTATGTTGATTATTAGTTTGTTTTGAACTTGTGACATGAGATGTCGTTAATTTTTATTTTACTTGCGTAGTAGATTTTGTTAAACCATAAACCATAATATTAATATGGGAATGTATCTCTTGAATTAGATGAGATAATGTAATTTTCTTTTGTCACAATTATTTAATTGTATCTCTTACAATAAAATGGGTTGTTTGACTTGTTTGTTTTCAGGAAAAAAATTTTATGAGGATATAATTTTGTCAAAACATTAATTCTAATTTGTATAATCATAATTATTTTGGTTTTTTCATTTGAAAGTTATGAATCATGATTTGAATTTTATTAAGCACATCATAGACAACATGTGTTGGATGTTATATTTTGATTTATATAAGAAGTGATAGGGGTGGTGAATATGATGCACCATTAAATGAATTTTGTGCACAACTTGAGTTTATTCACCAAACTACAGCACCCTATTCTCCTCACCAAAATGGAATTGCTGAAAGAAAGAATAGAACCCTAAAAGAAATGATGCATGCCATGTTACTAAGTTCAGGCTTACCACAAAACTTGTGGGGGGAAGCAATATTGTCTGCTAATTATGTTCTTAACAGAATACCCCACAAGAAAACTAACAGCACTCCTTATGAATTGTGGAAAGGTCGACCACCTTCTTACAAATACTTAAAAGTGTAAGGGTGTTTGACAAAAGTTGAAGTTCCTGTTCCTAAAAAGACTAAGATTGGACCAAAAACAGTAGATTATGTGTTTATTAGTTATACTCAGAATAGTAGTGCATATCGGTTTCTGACTTATAAATAAAAAATGCCTGATATAAATGTGAACACTATTATAGAGTCAAGGAATGCTGTATTTTTTGAACATATCTTTCCTTACAAGAAAGGACAGGAATTAAGTTCACAGAAAAGAACTTATGATTGTACACAAAGTCAAGAGACTAATGACAATCACACACAAGAGACTAGTAATGATCTCGACCAACAGGATTTAACTGATGATGAACCAAGAAAAAGTAAGAAAGCGAGAACATCAAAATCTTTTGGTCCAGATTTTCTGACATATTTATTAGAAAATGAACCTCAAAGCTTTAAGGCAGCAATGACAAGTCCTGAAGCACCTTTTGTGGAAAGAGGCTGTTAATAATGAAATTGAATCCATTATGCAAAATCATACTTGGAAATTGGTGGATCTTCCACCAGGTTCTAAACCTCTTGGATATAAATAGATATTCAAGAGAAAAATGAAAGCAGATGGTTCAATTAACAAGTATAAAGCAAGACTCGCAGTTAAAGGTTATAGACAAAAGGAAGGTCTGGACTATTTTGACACATATTCCCCTGTGATAAGAATAACATCCATTCGCATGTTTATTTCTATAACAGCTTTGTTTAATTTAGAAATACATCAAATGGATGTTAAAACAGCTTTTTTAAACGGCGATCTAAATGAAGAGATCTATATGGAGCAACCCGAATGGTTTGTAGTATCAGGGCAAGAAGAGAAAGTTTGTCGACTTGTAAAATCCCTTTATGGATTAAAACAAGCACCTAAGCAATGGCATAAAAAATTTGATCATGCAATACTTACAAATGGGTTTAAGATAAACGAATGTGACAAGTGCGTCTATGTTAAAAATACTGACCAAGGATATGTCATAATTTGTTTTTATGTGGATGACATGCTTATCATTGGAAGCAATCAAAACATGATCAAATCAACTACGCAAATGCTTAATAAAAAATTTGATATGAAAGATATGGGGGTCGCAGATGTTATATTAGGAATGAAAATTACTAAAACATCTGACGGATATGCATTATCTCAATCACATTATATTGAGAAAATTCTTGGTAAATTTATCAAGGATGATATGAATTTAGCTAGAACACCTATAGACGTCAATCTTTATTTATCAAAAAATAAAAGTGATGCAGTGTCTCAGTTAAAATATTCCCAAATCATTGGCAGCCTAATGTACCTAATAAATTGTACTCATCCTGATATGGATTACGCTATCAGTAAATTGAGTAGGTACACTAATAACCTTGGAGAAGACAATAGGAAAGCGATCATTTGGGTTCTTAGATATCTAAGATTCACCTGTGATCATGGTTTGAACTTTACTCGATATCCAGCAGTACTTGAAGGTTCTTGTGATGCAAATTGGATATCGGATACTAAAGATTCAAAATTCACAAGTGGATATGTCTTTACTCTGGGAAGCGCTGCTGTTTCTTGGAAATCCACGAAACAAACATGCATCGCACGATCCACAATGGAATCCGAGTTCATTGCTTTGGACAAAGCAGGAGAAGAAGCAGAATGGCTTCGTCACTTCTTAGAAGACATTCCAATGTGGCCAAAACCTGTGTCAGCTATTTGCATTCATTGTGATAGTCAATCTGCAATAAGCAGGGCACAGAATCATATGTATGACGGTAAGTCATGACATATTCGTCGTCGACATAATACCATAAGGCAATTGTTGTCAAACGGAATAATCTCAATAGATTATATAAAATCTAAAGAGAATATTGCGGATCCGTTAACAAAAGGTTTGACAAAAGAGCTAGTGTATAGTTCATCGAAGGGGATAGGATTAATGCCTATTACATAAGAGTCGCCTAATGGTAACCCTAGTTATATGACTGGAGATCACAAGAACTAAGTTCAAAGGAACAACTAAGTTATGTATGGCTCGCCAGAAATCACCAAGGGCTTAAAATTCCCTACCCATTCCTATGGTGAGAGTGATATCTGTAACATATGTTGTATGCAGGGGTATAAGGATAAGCTTTACTTTTAATGATTACTTATATTTTGATTGAGGCATAAAATCAAGACGAGTATAAGGAGATACTCACAATAAAAATCACCTATATGAGTGTCGAACTGGGGCCGGTTCTATGAGAATGAAGAGGCTAAATTCTCTAGAAACACTCATGAAAACCAGGAGCGTTCAAGGCCAAAATGAACACAACAGTGAGAACCACGATCTATTAGAAGATATTTTGTGTGAAATCTATTGTCTTGATTTACACAAATGGTTAAACAATTCAAGGCATCGTGTCCATTGGTTAGCCAGTAAGTTCGATAGGTTTTCACTAGGGAAGGTTCAAGGCCGAAAGTTACCTATCCTGATGCAAGATATTTTCAACTTATACTCTTTCGATAAAGTCTGCATATTGTTGCATTTCTGTTGTCATTAAATTCCATTCATGTGGGGGATTGTTGGAAATGGTTATAAAATTCTGAGTAAAACCAGAATTTTTTCCTAAGTTTTGTCTATTTTTTAGGTGGGCCCCGAGCGTCGTTTGTTGCGGGTTAAAGTGGTAACGTGTTCTATGCCGCGTTGTGATTCACGTGGTATATTTGGTTGCTCAAAACCATTACCGAGTGAATGGGAAATTGAAGCCAAAGTATGCTCCATGGAAATGGAGTTTTGGTGGAAAATCCTTAAAGGTTTGAATAAGGCTTGTCCCACATGGATTTGGTGGGAAATTTTGAATGGATTTATAAGGCATGGGTTTGGTACTTAGGGTATGCCCTAAGGGGTACCCAAGTGTTTTAGAGGGAGAGGTTATGGACAAAATGGGCTAGACCCATTGGACCTAAAAATCACCACACACGCGCGCGCGCCGCCATCCGTCCAGTCCGGCGGGCTGGGCGCGGGTGCGTGGTGTGAGGTTGGGTTGGGCTTGTTCGGCCCAATACTAATCTTTTTGGGCTAAAAATATTTGAATTTAATTTTATTTTTGGTAAAATAAAATCTAGAATTCAAAATAAACTGGTTTGGTTTTACTGTACATCCAAACAGGGCCCTTCCCGTTTTTCAAATTAAACCGGAAATAAACTGGTCTGGTTTTAACTGTATATCGAAACAGGGCCCTTCCCGTTTTTATCTGTTTGAATTATGAACCCAACAGATTCAAATCTGTTTAAATTCAAAATCATACTTGTTCAAATAAGTTTGCACATATTTAATTCAAAATCTGCAACCACCATTCCATCTATAAATAGGATAGCCCTCATTTGGATTTTATAACTCTAATTTCGTCTTTCATAATTCTGCAAATATTCTTTTCATATTGCTGCATTATTTTCTTCTGTGAGAGAGTATAAACACTTGGTGTGTTCGTTAGGCAAACAATTTGTAGTGCTGCTATTGTTTGTAGTAGATCATTTTATCCTGGGAGATAGACGTTCAAATTCTGAAAGCATTGTGGAGAGGACGAATCTGTCTTAAGAACATAGTATCAAACACTGGACTTAATCAGATAATTATTCAAAGAAATTAATCAAGTAAGTTGTTTAATTTATTATTTTGTTTTATTTGTTTATTTAATCAGATTTTAATTTTATTTTTTGTAACAAAATAAAATCTGTTTTTCTTTATTTATTTTTATTTCGAGTTTGATTTTTGTAATCAAACAAATTCTCTCATTTCTTTTATTTCTTTTAAAGTCTATTTGTTGTTAAGTACACAAACTGAATTAATTAATTACAGTGAAAATTGATCAACATTTTTTCATATTAAAAATATATTGATAGAAATGATTTTTCAAGATTGGCCCCACACTAATAAATATTATAAAATTATGTTTATTCATGTGTTTTATATATCCGATTATGTGTTCCGATTAAAAGTATGCTTTTTAATTTGTTGCTATAGAAAAAATATTTATATACATAAATTTCATACAAAAAAAGAAAAAAAAAACCATATGGCGATACAAATTTATTAAATCATTATGTACAAATTTTATGAATAATTTTTATGTTTGTATACTATTCACTGTGCTTGGTTTTGGTTTTCAGAATACACTTTTCAGAAAATTATATTTTTTAGTTTTTCGTATTTTTTTGTTTTCACTGAATTTTTTTTAATATTTTAAGTAACTTTTTTTAATTTTTGGACACACTTAACATAAATACACTTAAAAAGTATAATATTTGTTAAAAAAACTTTACAAAAGTCACTAAATATCAAAAATACTAAAATTCAGTATATTTTTCATATTTTTTGTCTATTTATTAATTTTTAAAAATATTTTTTTCCAAATATTTTACTATTTAGATACATCTAAATAATGTGCATTTAATAAAATAAAAAAATTGCTTAAAATTTTAAAAATATTCACTAAAAATTAAAAAAAAATACTAAAAACAAAAAACTCAAATTTCAAGAAATTGAACTGAAAACTGAAATAAGACATATTGATTATTTTTTTATATGATGAGAAACTACAAACAGTCCACATTTGATCTGTATAGTATATAACATCTAAATACACACAATTATTCATAAATCAATAAATCATGTGTATTGGTTTACTATAGATGCAATGCAAGGGAGGCAAACTGTCACTACAAGAAAATGCATTTTTGCCGACCACTTTTAGCTACCAAAACTAATTTAGTCGCCAAAAGTGTGGGAATTGGCTACCAAAAATAATTTTAGTCGGCAAAAGTCAACTTTTTAGCTACTAATTTTTTTTAGTAGGGAAATGTTGATTATTGGCTACTAAAAAAAATTTAGTAGCTAAAGATATTACAATTGGCGACTAAAAAATTATTTAGTAGCTAAAAATATCACAATTGGCGACTAAAAGAAACTTTAGTAGCTAAAGACACACTTTCGGCTACTAAATGTTTGGTAGCCGAATGTAAATAAAAAAAATTTAATTTTTAATCTTTCCCAACCAAAGTTTTGGTCGCCAAATGTCAACTTTCGGCGACCAAAGTTCTTTTAGTCGCTAAAGACCCACTTTCGGCTACTAAATGTTTGGTAGCCGAATGTAAATAAAAAAAATTAATTATTAATCTTCCCCGACCAAAGGTTTGGTCGCCAAATGTCAACTTTCGGCGACCAAAGTTCTTTTAGTCGCTAAAGACCCACTTTCGGCTACTAAATGTTTGGTAGCCGAATGTAAATAAAAAAAATTAATTATTTACATTTATATTTATATTTATATTTATATTTATATTTTTATTTTATTAATTTATCAAAATAATATGAATTTCTTATTTTGTCCTTTTTTTAAATCCATTAATAATAAAAAATTTACAATTATGACAATTGATATTTCTAAAAACATATACTATCAAAAGGTAATTTTGATAAATTAATATTTTTAAAATGTAATAATTGTATTATAAAAAGAAATTAAATTATGAAAATAGACTATTATTTTGAGATGAATCTTTTGATTAAACTATTTATACTTTTTACATCATCATATTTCAATAACACTAATAAATTAAGAATAAATCAAAATTCACAAATAAAAGACAAAATATCCCAATTATTTATCATTTCAATAAATTTTTCAATATTATTACCAGTACTAATAAAAGACAAAACATCCCAATTATTTGTAAGACTTATTGATATTATTTCAGATTTTAAATTTTTCCTTAATTTTTTAATAATTAATTTTTTCAACTTTTAAAATTATTTTTACATTATACACGGTTAACAATAATCAAACACTATTGTTAATTTAAATTTGGAGGGAGACATTTCTAATTTAAATTTGAGGGATTTATAAAAGTAATTGGCGACTAAAAAAACACGGGTTGAGCTGGCTCAGAATATTTAAATTTTTTTTTCCTTCTTTTATTTTTAATTTTCTTTCTTTCTTTCTTTTCTTTCTTATTTTATATATATATATAATAAATTTTTAAATATATTATTATATTTTTCAGTAAAAAAAATATTATGACAAATATTTAAGATAATTTAATATTTGTAATTTATAATTTTATTACTTATATTTTGATTTAAATATAATTTTAATATATTTGTTACTTTTATTCCTTATATTTGTTACATATATATATTTTTTTCTTTTTTATTTTAATGCCTATTTTTATATATATTTTTTATTATTTTTACTTTTCCCGACTAAATATTAGTCGCCGATTATAATTAAAATTTTTAAACATTGTTTCAGACTTGGAGGAAACAGAAAACTTGGGAGGAAACTTTGGGTTTTCATTTTATGTCTCTCACTCTCGACTCTCTCCTCTTTCTCATTCTCTCACGCCTCGCCTCCTCCATCTCTCTCTCGCCTCTGTCTCCGTCGGTGTCACGGAAGCATCACCGCCATCACGCCTCTGACGGTAGCCTTTCTCTCCACTCTCCTTCAGGTTCGAGCCAACGCGTTGCAAATTGAAGGCCAATCATTGAATTTGAAGGTAATGCATCACTCTCTCTCACACTCTCTCTGTCTCTCTCACCTTCACCATTGTTGACATTGATAACCTTTGTGTTATTTGTATTGTTTTTCTATGCCCATCAGTTGTTCGATGAAATGCCTACGCGAAAAATCAATAGTGGAAAATCATTGAACCCCTCACATATTATACTTGCACCCAATTTCTGTCTCCACTAAATATACATTCAATTTTTTCATTTCCCTTTTGTTATATTTCTGAATTTTCGGCAGTGGGAGCTCACCCAAAATTTTGGGAATTGAAAACTTTGTGAGAGTTGAATTTGGTTATGAATAATATTAGTATTTACATTTGCCATTTATCTTTGTTTTTGATGTTGGCTTTTTTATTAACTAGTTCCAATGTCCACAAATACACACTTAATGGTTGAAACTTTTGTGAAAACTTTGCAGCTTAATGATTTTAACTGTGTGTGTTTCGTGAGAACTTGAAGAGAACTTGAAGAGAGAAATTGAAAACTTTGCAGTTCCAATATATAATTTACTTCCGGATATTCTTGGAAAATTATCCAATGAGAACTTGAAGAGAGAGTCTTTCTGCAACATCATGCAGTTTTTAATTGGTTCCATCAAGAAGGTATGGGGTTTTGACTTAGTTTTAGTGACAAATTATTTTTTTTGATCACAATTCCACCTAATTTCTTCTAAATTATTTTCAGGACAAACAAATGGAGTCTCTCGTTGAGAAGCTTTACCTTGATTTAGTGGGGTCACAAGTATGCATGTTTACAATGTTTTAATTTTCTTGTTTTTTCTTGTAAAAAACCGATGCCCTTTAATTTGATGCCTATTGATTGTTGTTAGACTAAAGGAATTTAGTTAAATTTCCATTTGTTTTTGTTTCTAAAAATGCTCTTTGGTTAAAAGTAGTTCTTGATCACTTTTTTATTTTTTATTTTTGGGGTTGATACTAGGCAATGGGAATATATATCCTATTGCCTCTCACCGACATTCCTTTGAAAAGGGCGTGAAGAAGTGATGGAGTTATTCAAAACATATGAACATGTCCTATCTGAAGATTACGTGATGGAAAACTTCAGAATATCGTCAACAAGGTATTGAATTATGTTACTTGTGGGAGGTTTTATCAATTTGAGTTATAAATTGAATGTTTTGACAATACGTTTGCTCTTAAACCTCATTTAAATCGAGGCAAAGAAGTTTGCTAAACCGAAATGAAATCATGTATTGAGGAGTTTGAGAAGAAGCTTGTTAAGTTTGAGGAGAAAATTTTATAGTGGCTAAAATGGGGAGGAGAGCAGAGTTTGATATTGTTGAAGGTAGGCGCACAAAATCCATGCGTAATCAATTTCTTCACTTGAGTATGTCTTTCTTCTTTTGAATTTTATTTTTCTTTTCTTTTCTTTTCTTCCGAAGATGAAACAGATGCGATGTCGATGATCCATCTGTGGAAGGGATGGATCGATCCTCACACGATGTATCAAAGTCCAAAGTTGAGTTGGATGAACATTCTCAGCTTCGGTGAGGTGACAGAGTTGGACCCATGTGAAAATGAAGTTCAATCACCTATGACTGCCATTCATCTAAGAGGTAGATAAAGCTCTAGCTATACTTATATGAGTGCACTTGTTTGTTACTTTGAAAATTCAAATTCTTTAATAATATTTTATTCTTTAGGCACCTCCAAATCAAAAGCCAAGAAATCCAAAGATGAAAGTTCGAAGAGGTGATATTTCTACCACATCTAGAAAAAAATATCAGATCAAAGCAAAAGTGACTCTCTCTCATCTCCCATTATATGCATTTGTTTGGTTATTGGAACTAACATTTGTGGCATATTGAATATTTATTTGGTATACACAAGATGAGCTATGATGATTTGACAACTTGGAAAGCAGTTTCTTTGAAAAGTTAAAACTCGTGGACGAAATACACACTTAATGATTAACTTTGCAGGCTTCATTTCCCTTTTTTATTAACTAGTTCCAATGTCCACAAATACACACTTAATGATTTTAACTCGAATTGCCCGTTTGCACATATCGGGCTTATAATGACGTGGGCGAAATCATCGCCCCTCTTGCATTGGTTTTAACCTCTTTGGGACCAAGTAAGTAATAGGTATTAGTTTTTTCAACGGGTTTATAACTTGCCCTTTGTATTAGTTTCAAATTCAAATCGAAGACAGTGCTGGTTTCTTAAGTTTTCTCTCTGTATAAATTCATCCTGAATCAGCCTCGTTGACCATAGTGATCTCAATGAGCATCTTCCATATGATGTCACAGGATTATTAACTTTAATTATGATCTCAATGAGCAGTTTATTCAACATTGGTTGCTTCAACATTATTTATGATCTCAATGAGCAGTTTATTGAAATAAGGATGCTAATTTTGTTTCCCTATTAATTATTAACTTTGTTTTATCATTGTTATAATTTCTGGGGATGAATTGCATTGTAGACGTTTAAGTGGAAAGACCTCAATTCGCATTACTGGAAAGTTCTTTGGGAGAGGATGGTGGATGATGACACTTAAATATTCATTTCCTCTTGGAGCTAGTATTTGTAGATTATGCTATAGATACAGATGGTAAATATTAACAGAAATGGAAGCGAGTAATGTAGTTTACAAACATAAAATAAGAGGAATAGTTGATGATTTATTCATTTTCTGGTTGATTTAATTTTCCTTGGGCTTTCATTTCTTCATGCTAACTTAGTGTAATTGTCTTCTATTTCAATTCCATGAATGTGTGATCATTTATTTGGTACTATAAAGACTTAGCCCATTTGATCTATAATATAACCAAGATTACACCATATCTGCAGACTTGTATTCCTTACTAAGTTTCATGTCTTAATTTCCACCATTGTAATACCCGGTTTTAGTTGCTTGATTTATTTTTTTCTAACTCTATCTGTCATGTCTATTTACTCTCGGGGATGATGTTGTGATGAAAAGCGCCAATGGGGTCCTTGGAGATCTAGCAGATACTTTGGGAAGTAATCTTTGGTTCTTTGATTCACAATCTCTGTCAAGCAAAAACTTTTTAAATGAATGTTTGTCCTCAAAGGATCATTTGATTAAGGAATCATTTGAATGGTACAGAAGTTGTAGGTGTACAATTAATTTGGTTATTCATGTATTATGTATGGAATTAAAATATTGACGTTGGATTAGACTTGGTTGTTATGGAATTTGTAATATATATATATATATATGTGTAATTGGACGTTCAATATTAATTATGTGGATGGTTGGAATTGAAATGTGTGCACGTGGTTGAATGTTTCATAACTTATTTTGTGTTGATGGATTATATTGTCCATACAGGGTACAGGTTGTATTAATAATGGATAAAGGTTGTTTAGAAAAAAAAAAAAAAAAAACACGTTAAAGCATTTGGCTACCAAATGTTTTGGTAGCCAAATAGGTAATCAAGAGTTTTGGCTACTAATAATTTAGTAGCTAAAAATTTTGAGAATAAAAGAAATAAACTATTGGTTACTAATATTTTAGTGGCCAAAACAGACCTTTTGGCGACTAAATTAAGATTAGTAGCCAAATGTGTACTTTCGGCTACTAATTTTTTAGTAGCTAAAAAATCTGAGAATGAGAGAAATAAACTATTGGCTACTAATATTTTAGTGGCCAAAACAGACCTTTTGGCGACTAAATTAAGATTAGTAGCCAAATGTGTACATTCGGCTACCAATTTTTTAGTAGCTAAAAGTGACCTTTTGCCGACTAAACCAACATTAGTAGCCAAATGTGTACACTTTCGGCGACCAAAAAAATTTTAGTCGCCAATACTATCGCCGACAGAGTAAGGGCGACGAGATTAGCGACGAAAAATTTTGGTCGCTAAAACTTTTGGCGACTAAATAAGTGACTTTTGGCTACCAATATTTTGGTAGCTAAAAGTGACATTTCTTGTAGTGTGTGTTTGTTACCAAAATAATTAAGTCCATGTTTTTGTCATTTTTAAAAAATTTATCATTAATTTTTTGTCCTTTTTCTTTTATAAATTCAAGACTCAAACAAAAATGAGAGATTGAAATAAAATTTAAATTTTTTTGCAATATGCATACTGATTCTATAATTAATAGTTTTGTTATCAAGTTTTAGCAGAAATTTTTATAAGAAATTAAAATTTAATAGCCATCTATAATAGAAATCTATCTATACTTACTATATATTAAGCAAAAGGAGATTTTTAACCTCAAGCCTTGTGGGAGCTCCAATCTCCCAATCTAAATTTCTTGATTTTTTGATTTAAAAAAAAAAAATAGCATTTATTAACTTCTCCCAACTCCCAAGTCTTACCATCATAATAATACTTTAATGCATTAAGAACAAACATAAAAAAAATTCTTTGAAATCCAACATATATGAATTCTTTGAAAAGTCCCAACACATATGATTATTATCCCTCATAATAACACTTGAATGCATTAAGAATAAGCATAAAAAAAATTTCTTGAAAAATCCAACACATATGATTATTATCAAAATATTAAACTTTAATATAATATAATTAAAAAAAAGACATTTAATTTCTTGAAAAGTCTAACATATATGATTATTATCAAAATATTAAACTTTAATATAATATAAAAAAGGGAAAAGAAAAGACATTTAAAAAGGGGGTTTTTAACCCCCCAGGCTTGTGGGAGTTTCAATATCTCAATCTGAATTTTCTAAATTTTTTATTTAAAAAAAACACAGCATTTATTGATTTGGTCAAAATTTCCTGATCAAGGTTTATTAATTTTTTTTCAATCCACATGTCTTTCCACATGCCTGCATTTATTGATTTGGTCAAAATTTCTAAATCAGTATTTAAAATCCCCTCAAACAAATAATTATAGACACAATTCGTATATAGTTACTGTAGCATCCTTTTCAACTTCTTCCATACATTATGATTAGTGATAAAATTATTAAATTATTTTTATAAAAAATCTTAAAAAACATAATTCATATATTAAAAAAAATTTAAAATAAATATAAATATCAATAATTATCATGTTCATAGCACGGGTGATAGGCTAGTAATGTTTAAAAAAAAAAAGCAAACGGATAGTTTATTTTTAATTTTTGTTGCAACCAAGGAAATCAATGCTTTGGGTTTAGCTAAAACGGCACCGCATAGACCTACTCCGTGCGCAATTTTTTTTCTTTTTTTTTTAAATGAATTTTTTTTAATATATAATGCATATTGTATGTAATTTTAATATAAAATTACATAAATTTTCATAAATTTATATAAGTGGTTTTATAAAAATATGTAAATTAAATATAAATTTACGTAAATTCAAAAAATCATATAAGTTTTTGTGAATTTATGCAATATATATTCAATTTATGTATTTTTTTAAAAAATACTTGTTTAAATTCATGAAAATTTATGTGATTTTATATTAACATTATGGCAGTGGCTTCCGTTCAGTCCTAGATCAGATTGGAGGGTGCTGTTGGGTCAGTTGGGGCCCACCACAGGTTGTATTCCGATAATCTGAACCGTTCAATATGTAGAACTCATCGAGTGCTATATGTCTGTAAAACATTATGTTAATTGGGTATCGCTAACTATCTCATCACATCAATTTTCTGTCAACCTTTTATTTTTTCACCGTTTATTTTTTTTTATACAAAACTGATTTGATCGCGTAGTTGTTGATATCCGATTAATATGATTTTTTACAAATATATAAGACTCAACAAGTTCTATATATTGAACAGTTCGAATTATTGAAAAATGACCCATGATGGACCCTCATGGACATAATAATACCCTCTAATCTGATATGAGATTAGAGAAAAGCCGAGCCCTAAAATTATATACCCCGTGCATTGATCATTTCGCAAGATGATATTTTTTTTATTTTCTTATTGATTTTTGTAGTTAATATATTTAGAAAATTATTTTTAAATTATTTTTTGTAAAAGAAAAAATGACATTGAGATTTTTTAATAATATATATATATATTTTGTGGTCAAAGAGTCTCTGAATTTATTAGATAAATTACAAATACACTCTTTAAAATTTATTTAAAATATGAATTTTCTCCTGTTATCTTAAAAATTACAAATAACTCATTGTCTAAATTTTTTATTTAACAAAATAAACAGTAAGAATAAAATGTCTAACTATTCTCTTATACAATAATAAAATTACTTAAATTATTAATTAAAATATATTTTTGATGTTATTAAAAATTATTACTGAATGGATGATTTATTAATAAAATAAATTCTTTGTTATACGACTACAAACTTAATGGGAAAAATATATAATTTCTAAAATTACTTTTAAACAAATCATTTACCCGAATTTACCTTAGGACTATTTGTTTGTTTTACCCAATATCCATCCACAAACAATAAGTCTATGGTGCCAGATTAATTCATCCAAAAAATTCTCGATGAGTAATTATGTGATGAAAATTAATTTATGTATAAAATAAATTTAAATAAAAAAATAAACATTTTAAATAATTTATGAGTTGGTAAGGTTGATTCGCAATATTACTGATCCATAAATGAGGAACGTATTTTTTTAAAATTAGTTGTGTAAATTCATGAAAATTTATGTAATTTTATATAAAGATTATATACCCCTCTCAAGATGAAGATAGATTTTAAATAATTATTTTTACCAAATTTGCCCAGGTGCTATGAATGAGGAGCTGTTTGGAGTCCACGTTTTCAATATTTTTTTAATTTTCTTATTGATTTTTGTAGTTAATATATTTAGAAATTTATTTTTAAATTATTTTTTGTAAAAGAAAAAATGACATTGAAATTTTCTTTTTTTTTTTTCTTTTTTTTTGTGTGTGTGTGTGTGTGTCTAAATTTAACAAAATAACTCATTGTCTAAATTTTTTATTTAACAAAGTAAACAGTAAAAATAAAATGTCTAACTACTCTCTTATACAATAATAAAATTACTTAAATTATTCGTTAAAATATATTTTTGATATTATTAAAAATTATTACTGAATTGATGATTTATTAACAAAATAAGTTATTTTTTATATAACTACAAACTTAATGGGCAAAATATAATTTCTAAAATTACTTTTAAACAAATCATTTACCCGAATTTACCTTAGGATTATTTGTTTGTTTTTCCCAATATCCATCGATAAACAATAAGTCTATGGTGAGATTAATTCATCCAAAAAATTCTCGATAAGTAATTATGAGATGAAAATTAATTTATGTATAAAATAAATTTGAATCAAAAAATAAATAATTTAAATAATTTATGAGTTGGTAAGGTTGATTCGCAATATTATTGATCAATAAATGAGGAACGTATTTTTTTAAAAATGCTTGTGTAAATTCATGAAAGTTTTTGATCATTTCTCCAGATGGGGATAGATTTTAAATAATCCTAGATATTTACTAATTTGATCATTTCACAAACAAATACTCTAATTAGTCTCAGGTTTTTCTAATTGATCTGTTAAGTTCTATTAGTGAAGAGTTTCTTTCCATTTGGTCCTATTTTTTTTTTGGTAGTGTTTTGGTGGACAGTTATATCCTTTTTATTAATCTGACATGTATGATGTAATATTCTAATGTGACATGTATTAATGTGGCACTCCAAAAAAATTAAAAACTCCTTAGTGTACTCTTCCTAAATGTGACAAAGTGACAGGTATCTTAAACGTGACAACGTGGTGGGTATGATGTGACACTCTAAAAAAATTAAAAATTTCTTAGTGTACTTTTCCGTGACATGTGACACTCCAACGTGATGGGTATGATGTGACACTTTAAAAAAATTAAGAAGTCTTTAATATATATTTTTTTAAATGTGACACTCCAATATGGCAGACAAATGAGTCATTACACATCTAAAATGACTAAGGCTAAGTTTGGCATCTTCAAAATAAGTCAAAAAGTCACTATCCTATTTAAGTCACATCATCTTATTTAAGTCACATCACATCTCTACTACATCACTTCAAACTCAACCCATATTTTATAAAAAGTCAAAAAGTGTACTTATTTAGAACACCCCAAACAATCCCTAAATGGATCACAAAATATATATATATATATATATATATAAAACTATATAAATTACAAATCCAAGATATGAGAATTATTGGTCAATCTCCTAATAATTATTTTGACCAAATTTGCCCAAGTTCTATGAATGAGGAGTTGTTTGAAGTCCACGTTTTAAATTTTTTTTTATTTTATAATTTTCTTATTGATTTTTGTAGTTAATATATTTAAAAAATTATTTTTAAAATTATTTTTTGTAGAAGAAAAAATGACATCGAATTTTTTTAATAATATATATATATATTTTTGTGGTCAAAGAGTCTCTAAATTTATCGGATACTAGTGTATGTCCGTGCCAGAAGGTACGGTGAAAATATTGTTGGAATGTAAATGTAATTGAATATAAAAGTATTGGGTTAAAATAGAATTTATTCAAATAGATGATCCGTATAGTTTTGAATTTTCAAATGAATTTTATAATTAGATTTTTTTAAAAGAGTTTGTCAAACTTAAAGTTTGTTCGTATATATTAAAAATAATTTTTATAAATTTAAAATCCAAAACTTACTTGGTTTTGGAGTTTCCAAAAATAATTTTTAAATTTTAAATTTGTATTTTATTATTTTTAGTGAACTTTTTAAAATTTGATTTAAATAAATAATAAAAACAGAAAATAAATAAATAACTTACTTGATTAATATCTTGAATATTATTATGATCAAGTCCAGTGTTTGACACTGTGTCCTTAAAACAGATTCATCTTCTCCACGGTGCTTTCAGAATATGGACGTCTATCTCCCAAGATGAAATGATCAACAACAAATATATGCAGCACTACAATATATTTGTACAATGAACACACTAAGTGGTTTATACTCTCTCTCAAAAGAAAATAATGTAGCAAAATGAAGAGTATGAATGTAGAATTTTATGGACAAAAATTAAAACCGAAGTCCAAATGGGAAACTAGTCTATTTATAGATGTATTGGTGGCTGCAGGTTTTGAATTAAACAGGTGCAACCTGTTTGAACAGGTATGAAACCTGTTTGGTTTTGAATTAAATATATTTAAATTTGTTGGGTTCAAAATTCAAACAGATAAAAACGGAAGGGACCTGTTTGGGTGTACAGTAAAACCGGACCAGTTTATTTCTAGAATTCATTTGAATTCTGGATATGTTTTTGGCCCAAAAAGATAGGTATTGGGCCAGACAAGCCCAACCCAACCTCACACCACGCACCCGTACCTAAGCCCAGGCCTAGTCCAGTCTAGCCCGCCCGACCGGCGACGGCGGGACGCGAGTGCGTGTGGTGATTTGTGGGTCTAATGGGTCTAGCCTATTTTGCCCATAACCTCCCTCTCTAAAACACTTGGATACTCCTTGGGGCACACCCCAAGTTCCAATCTCATGCCTTATAAACTCACTCAAAACTTCCCACCAAATCAATGTGGGACAAGCCACTTTTCAACATTTAAGGATTTTCTACTAAAACTCCATTTTCATGGAGCATACTTTGGCTTCAATTTTCCATTCACTCGGTAATGGTTTTGAGCAACCAAATATACCATGTGAATCACAACGCGACATAGAACGCGTTACCACTTTGACACACCAAAATCGACGCTCGGGTCCCACCTAAATAATAGACCAAAGTTAGGAAAAAATTCTGATTTTACCCAGAATTTTTCAACCATTTCCAACAATCCCCCACATGAATGGAATTTGATGATAACGGAAATGTAACAATATGCAGACTTTATCGAAAGAGTATAAGTTGAAAATATCTTGCATCAGGATAGGTAGCTTTCGGCCTTGAACCTTCCCTAGTGATAACCTATCGGACTTATTGGCTAATCAATGGACGCGATGTCTTGAATTGTTCAACCGTTTGTGTAAGCCAAGACAATAGATTTCACACAAAATATCTTCTAACACATCGTGGTTCTCACTGTTGTGTTCATTTTGGCCTTGAACGCTCCTGGTTTTCATGAGTGTTTCTAGAGAATTTAGCCTCTTCATTCTCATAGAACCGGCCCCAGTTCAACACTCATATAGGTGATTCTTATTGTGAGTATCTCTTTATACTCGTCTTGATTTTTATACCTAAATAAAGATATAAGTAATCTTTAAAAACGAAGCTTATCCTTATACCCCTGCAGACAACATATGTGGCAGATATCACTCTCACCATAGGAATGGGTAGGAAATTTTAATCCCTTGGTGATTTCTGGCGAGCCATACATAACTTAGTTGTCCCTTTGAACTTAGTTCTTGGGATCTCCAGTCATATAAGTAGGTTTGCCATTATGATGACGCTTATGTAATAGGCTTTAATCCCATCTCCTTCGATGAACTATACACTAGCTCTTTTGTCAAACCTTTTGTTAACGGATCCGCAATATTCTCTTTAGATTTTATATAATCTATTGAGATTATTCCATTTGACAACAATTGCCTTACAGTATTATGTCGATGACGAATATGTCGTGACTTACCGTTATACATGTGATTCTGTGCCCTGCTTATTGCAGATTGACTATCACAATGAATGCAAATAGCTGGCATAGGTTTTGGCCACATTGGAATGTCTTCTAAGAAGTGACGAAGCCATTCTGCTTCTTCTCCTGCTTTGTCTAAAGCACTGAACTCGAATTCCATTGTGGATCGCGCAATGCATGTTTGTTTCGTGGATTTCCAAGAAACAGCAGTGCCTCCCAGAGTAAAGACATATCCACTTGTGGATTTTGAATCTTTTGTATCCGATATCCAATTTGCATCACAATAACTTTCAAGTACTGCTGGATATCGAGTAAAGTTCAAACCATGATCACGGGTGAATCTTAGATATCTAAGAACCCGAATGATCGCCTTCTAATGGTCTTCTCCAGAGTTACTAGTGTACCTACTCAATTTACTGATAGCATAAGCTATATCAGGATGAGTATAATTCATTAGGTACATTAGGCTTCCAATGATTTGGGAGTATTTTAACTGAGATACTGCATCACCTTTATTTTTCGATAAATAAAGACTAATGTCTACAGGTGTTTTAGCTACATTCAAATCATCCTTGATAAATTTACCAAGAATTTTTCTCAATATAATGTGATTGAGATAATGCATATCCATCAGATGTTTTAGTAATTTTCATTCCTAATATAACATCTGCGACCCCCATATCTTTCATATCAAATCTTTTATTAAGTATTTGCTTAGTTGATTTGATCATGTTTTGACTACTTCCAATGATAAGCATGTCATCCACATAAAGACAAACTATGACATATCCTTGGTCAGTGTTTTTAACATAGACGCATTTGTCCCATTCGTTTATTTTAAACCTATTAGTAAGCATTGCATGATCAAATTTTTCATGCCATTGTTTAGGTGCTTGTTTTAATTCAAAAAGAGACTTTACAAACCGACAAACTTTCTTTTTTTGCCCTGGCATTACAAACCCTTCGGGTTGCTCCATATAGATCTCTTCATTTAGATCACCGTTTAAGAAAGCTGTCTTAACATCCATTTGATATATTTCTAAATTAAACAACGCTGCTATAGAAATAAGCATGCGAATGGATGTTATTCTTGTCACAGGAGAATATGTGTCAAAATAATCCAGACCTTCCTTTTGTCTGTAACCTTTAACTACAAGTCTTGCTTTATACTTGTCTATTGAACCATCTGCGTTCATTTTTCTCTTGAATATCCACTTATATCGAAGAGGTTTAGAACCTGGTAGAAGATCCACCAATTCCCAAGTATGATTTTGCATAATGGATTCAATTTCATTATTAACAGCCTCTTTCCACAAAGGTGCTTTAGGACCTGTTATTGCTGCCTTAAAACTTTGAGGTTCATTTTTTAATAGGTATGTCAGAAAATCTAGACCAAAGAATTTTGATGTTCTCGCTCTCTTACTTCGTCTTGGTTCATCATCAGTTAAATCCTGTTGGTCGAGACCATTACTAGACTCTTGTGTTTGATTGTCATTAGTCTCTTGACTTTGTGTACAATCATAAGCTCTTTTCTGTGAACTTAACTCCTGTCCTTTCTTGTAAGGAAAGACATGTTCAAAAAACACAGCATTCCTTGACTCTATAATAGTGTTCACATTTATATCAGGTATTTCTGATTTATAAGTCAGAAACCGATATGCACTACTATTCTGAGCATAACCAATAAACACACAATCTACTGTTTTTGGTCCAATCTTAGTCTTTTTAGGAATAGGAACTTCAACTTTTGCCAAACACCCCCACACTTTTAAGTATTTGTACACTACAAAAAAAAGTGTATTTTGCAACGGCAAAACGCCGTCGCAAATGCCCCGTACGCAGTCGCTAATACTTTTTGCAACAGTAATGTGGTTTTTTGCGACGGCAAGTGGGGGTCACGACAAAGGGGGTTGCAAAAGGTCATTAGCGACGGTAAGTGCCGTCGCCATTGTTTTTTGCGACGGGAGAGTGCCTTTTTTTGCGATGGCAATTTGCTGTTGCCAATAAGTGAAGAAAATTTGAGTTTTTGCGACGGTACAGTATTTCCGTCACTAAAATGGGGTTTTTGAGACGGCAAGAATACCGTCGCTAAAAGTGTCGTAGCTGATAACTATTGGCGACGGCAATCTGAGCCGTCACTAAAGGTTTATTTTTCAATTACATTCCATAGCTTTTGCGACAAAAAGGGTGCCGTCGCAAAAGCCTCGTACAATTTTTTTTGCGACGGGTAGAATACCGTCTCAAAAAAAAAAAAAAAACCTGTTGGGAAATTATTAAAAAAATTAAAATAACCTGTATTAAATGAAAAATAACTATAAAAAAATTCAAAAATTACATAATAATATAAATACATACATAAACAAAAGTACAAATAATAAAAATTCATAATGTTGTTCCATTCATAACAATACATAAATAAAAATTCATAACCATAAAAATTATGCCACTACATAATGTCGCATAATACATACATAATGTTGTTCACAAATTTAAATAACATAAATCAAAATCAAAACCAAAAGTTTTCGTCTTGATTCTTTCGTGGGTTACAAAAACAAAAGTTGGTCATAATCTTTATACACCCGCATTCCACAAGAAGCAAACTGCTACTCAGGAAATATCTGAAAAAAACAAGATAAAAATAATTAATAACCAAATAATGGTGTTAATATTTTAATTACAGAAAAATATAAAAAAAAATTGACTACTATATAATTAGAAAGATAATTTAATAAATAATTTTGACTAGACCGAAATTCGACTCTAACTCCCAAACCAGAAACCCGATTCGAGCCCCGTCTTCTCCCACAAATCTATCGTGCCTAGGCGGTCGTGTGTGCCAAGTTTCATGCTAAACCGACGTCGTTTGGTGATTTTGGGGCACTAATGCCTCGAATTCAAGTTTCTTAAGGAAGTAGTTTGTCTAAAGTGAAATCCGGCTCTAACTCCCAAACCGAAAACCTGATTCGAGCCCCGTCTTCTCCCACAAGTCTCTCGTGCCTAGACGGTCGTGTGTGCCAAGTTTTGTGCTAAACCGATGCCGTTTGGTGATTTTGGGGCGTTAACACCTCGAATACAAGTTTCTTAAGGAAGTAGTTTGCCTAAAGTGAAATCCAGCACTAACTCCCAAACTAGGAACCCGATTGGAGCCCCGTCTTCTCCCACAACTCTCTCGTGCCTAGGCGGTCGTGTGTGCCAAGTTTCGTGCTAAACCGACGCCATTTGGTGATTTTGGGGCGTTAACACCTCGAATTCAAGTTTCTTAAGGAACTAGTTTGCCTAAAGTGAAATCCGGCTCTAACTCCCAAATCGGGAACCCGATTTGAGCCCCGACTTCTTTCACAAGTCTCCCGTGCCTAGGTGGTCCTGTGTGCCAAGTTTCGTGCTAAACCGACGCCGTTTGGTGATTTGGGGGCGTTAACACCTCGAATTCAAGTTTCTTAAGGAACTAGTTTGCCTAAAGTGAAATCCAGCTCTAACACCCAAAAAGGGAACCCGATTGGAGCCCCGTTTTCTTCCACAAGTCTCTCGTGCCTAGGAGGTCGTGTGTGCCAAGTTTCGTGCTAAACCGATGCGGTTTGGTGATTTTGGGGCCTTAACTCCTCGAATTCAAGGTTCTTAAGGAACTAATTTGCCTAAAGTGAAATCTGACTCCAACTCCCAAACCGGGAACCCGATTCGAGCCCCGTCTTCTCCCACAAGTCTCTTGTGCCTAGGCGGTTGTATGTGCCAAGTTTCGTGCTAAACCAACGCCGTTTGGTGATTGTGGGGCGTTAACACCTCGAATTCAAGTTTTTTAAGGAACTAGTTTGCCTAAAGTGAAATCCGGCTCTAACTCCCAAACCTGGAACCCGATTCGAGCCCTGTCTTCTCCCCACAAGTCTCTTGTGCCTAGGCGGTAGTGTGTACCAAGTTTCGTGCTAAACCGACACCGTTTTGTGATTTTGGGGCGTTAACACCTCGAATTCAAGTTTCTTAAGGAACTAGTTTGCCTAAAGTGAAATCCGGCTCTAACTCCTAAACCGGGAACCCGATTCGAGCCCCGTCTTCTCCCACAAGTCTCCCGTGCCTAGGTGGTCGTGTGTGCCAAGTTTCGTGCTAAACCGACGTCGTTTGGTGATTTTGGGGCGTTAACAACTCGAATTTAAGTTTCTTAAGGAACTAGTTTGCCTAAAGTGAAATCTAGCTCTAACTCCCAAACCGGGGACCTGATTGGAGCCCCGTCTTCTTCCACAAGTTTCTCGTGCCTAGGAGGTCGTGCGTGCCAAGTTTCGTACTAAACCGACGCGGTTTGGTATTTTGGGGCCTTAACTCCTCGAATTCAAGTTTTTTAAGGAACTAATTTGCCTAAAGTGAAATCCGACACCAACTCCCAAACCGGGAACCCGATTCGAGCCCCGTCTTCTCCCACAAGTCTCCCGTGCCTAGGCGGTTGTATGTACCAAGTTTCGTGCTAAACCGACGCCGTTTGGTGATTTTGGGGCGTTAACACCTCGAATTCAAGTTTCTTAAGGAACTAGTTCGCCTAAAGTGAAATCCGGCTCTAACTCCCAAACCGGGAACCCGATTCGAGCCCCGTCTTCTCCCACAAGTCCCCCGTGCCTAGGCGGTCCGGTGTACCAAGTTTCGTGCAAAATTGACGCTGTTTGGTGATTTTGGGGCGTTAACACCTCGAATTCAAGTTTCTTAAGGAACTAGTTTGCCTAAAGTGAAATCCGGCTCTAACTCCCAAAAAGGGAACCCGATTGGAGCCCCGTTTTCTCCCACAAGTCTCTCGTGCCTAGACGGTCGTGTGTGCCAAGTTTCGTGCTAAACCGACGCGGTTTGGTGATTTTGGGGCCTTAACTCCTCGAATTCAAGTTTCTTAAGGAACTAATTTGCCTAAAGTGAAATCCGACTCCAACTCTAAAACCGGGAACCCGATTCGAGCCCCGTCTTCTCCCACAAGTCTCTTGTGCCTAGGCGGTCGTGTGTGCCAAGTTTCGTGCTAAACCAACGCCGTTTGGTGATTGTGGGGCGTTAACACCTCGAATTCAAGTTTCTTAAGGAACTAGTTTGCCTAAAGTGAAATCCGGCTGTAACTCCAAAAACTGGAATCCGATTCAAGCCCCGTCTTCTCCCACAAGTATCTTGTGCCTAGGCGGTAGTGTGTACCAAGTTTCGTGCTAAACCGACGCCGTTTGGTGATTTTGGGCCGTTAACACCTCGAATTCAAGTTTCTTAAGGAACTAGTTTGCCTAAAGTGAAATCCGGCTCTAACTCCCAAACCGGGAACCCGATTCGAGCCTCGTCTTCTCCCACAAGTCTCCCGTGCCTAGGCAGTCGTGTGTGCCAAGTTTCCTGCTAAACCGACGCCGTTTGGTGATTTTGGGGCGTTAACACCTCGAATTCAAGTTTCTTAAGGAACTAGTTTGCCTAAAGTGAAATCCAGCTCTAACTCCCAAACCGGGAACCCGATTGGAGCCCCATCTTCTTCCACAAGTTTTTCGTGCCTAGGAGGTCGTGTGTGCCAAGTTTCGTACTAAACCGACGCGGTTTGGTGATTTTGGGGCCTTAACTCCTCGAATTCAAGGAACTAATTTGCCTAAATTGAAATCCGACTCCAACTCCCAAACCGGGAACCCGATTCTAGCCCTGTCTTCTCCCACAAGTCTCCCGTGCCTAGGCGGTCGTGTGTGCCAAGTTTCGTGCTAAACCGACACCGTTTGGTAATTTTGGGGCGTTAACACCTCGAATTCAAGTTTCTTAAGGAACTAGTTTGCCGAAAGTGAAATCTGACTCCAACTCCCAAACCGGGAACCTGATTCGAGCCCCATCTTCTCCCACAAGTCTCTCGTGCCTAGGCGGTCGTGTGTGCCAAGTTTTGTGCTAAACCAACGCCGTTTGGTGATTGTGGGGCGTTAATACCTTGAATTCAAGTTTATTAAGGAACTAGTTTGCCTAAAGTGAAATCCGACTCCAACTCCTAAACCGAGAACCCGATTCTAGCCCCATTTTCTCCTACAAGTCTCTCGTACCTAGGAGGTCGTGTGTGCCAAGTTTCGTGCTAAACCGACGCCGTTTGGTGATTTTGGGGCATTAACACCTCGAATTCAAGTTTCTTAAGGAATTAGTTTGCCTAAAGTGAAATCCGGCTCTAACCCCCAAACCGGGAATCCGATTCGAGCGTCGTCTTCTCCCACAAGTCTCCCGTGCCTAGGCGGTTTTGTGTGCCAAGTTTCGTGCTAAACCGACGCCGTTTGGTGATTTTGGGGCGTTATCACCTCGAATTCAAGTTTCTGAAGGAACTAGTTTGCCTAAAGTGAAATCCGGCTCTGACTCCCAAACCAGGAACCTGATTCGAGCCCCGTCTTCTCCCACAAGTCTCCTGTGCCTAGGCGGTCCTGTGTGCCATGTTTCGTGCTAAACCGACGCCGTTTGGTGATTTTGGGGCGTTAACACCTCAAATTCAAGTTTCTTAAGGAACTAGTTTGCCTAAAGTGAAATCCGGCTCTAACTCCCAAGAAGGGAACCCGATTGGAGCACCGTTTTCTTCCACAAGTCTCTCGTGCCTAGGAGGTCGTGTGTGCCAAGTTTCGTGCTAAACCGATGCGGTTTGGTGATTTTGGGGCCTTAACTCCTCGACTTCAAGTTTCTTAAGGAACTAATTTGCCTAAAGTGAAATCCGACTCCAACTCCCAAACCAGGAACCCGATTCGTGCCCCGTCTTCTCCCACAAATCTCTTGTGCCTAGGCGGTCGTGTGTGCCAAGTTTTGTGCTAAACCAACGCCGTTTGGTGATTGTGGGGCGTTAACACCTCGAATTCAAGTTTCTTAAGGAACTAGTTTGCCTAAAGTGAAATCCGGCTCTAACTCCCAAACCTGGAACCCGATTCGAGCCCCGTCTTCTCCCACAAGTCTCTTGTGCCTAGGAAGTAGTGTGTACCAAGTTTCGTGCTAAACCGACGCCTTTTGGTGATTTCGGGGCGTTAACACCTCGTATTCAAGTTTCTTAAGGAACTAGTTTGCCTAAAGTGAAATCCGGCTCTAACTCCTAAACCGGGAACTCGATTCGAGCCCCGTCTTCTCCCACAAGTCTCCCATGCCTAGGCGGTCGTGTGTGCCAAGTTTCGTGCTAAACCGACGCCGTTTGGTGATTTTGGGGCGTTAACACCTCGAATTCAAGTTTCTTAAGGAACTAGTTTGCCTAAAGTGAAATCCAGCTCTAACTCCCAAACCGAGAACCCGATAGGAGCCCCGTCTTCTTCCACAAGTTTCTCGTGCCTAGGAGGTCGTGTGTGCCAAGTTTCGTACTAAACCGACGCGGTTTGGTGATTTTGGGGCCTTAACTCCTCGAATTCAAGTTTTTTAAGGAACTAATTTGCCTAAAGTGAAATCCGACTCCATCTCCCAAACCGGGAACCCGATTCGAGCCCCGTCTTCTCCCACAAGTCTCCCGTGCCTAGGCGGTCGTATGTGCCAAGTTTCTTGCTAAACCGACGCCATTTGGTGATTTTGGGGTGTGAACACGTCGAATTCAAGTTTCTTAAGGAACTAGTTCGCCTAAAGTGAAATCCGGCTCTAACTCCCAAACCGGGAACCCGATTCGAGCCCCGTCTTCTCCCACAAGTCCCCCGTGCCTAGGCGGTCCGGTGTGCCAAGTTTTGTGCTAAACCGACGCCGTTTGGTGATTTTGGGGCGTTAACACCATAAATTCAAGTTTCTTAAGGAACCAGTTAGCCTAAAGTGAAATCCTGCGCTAACTCCCAAAAAGGGAACCCGATTGGAGCCCCGTTTTCTCCCACAAGTCTCTCGTGCCTAGGAGGTCGTGTGTGCCAAGTTTCTTGCTAAACCGACGCCGTTTGGTGATTTTGGGGCCTTAACTCCTCGAATTCAAGTTTCTTAAGGAACTGATTTGCCAAAAGTGAAATCCGACTCCAACTCCCAAACCGGGAACCCGATTCGAGCCCCGTCTTCTCCCACAAATCTCTTGTGCCTAGGCGGTCGTGTGTGCCAAGTTTCGTGCTAAACCAACGCCGTTTGGTGATTGTGGGGCGTTAACACCCCGAATTCAAGTTTCTTAAGGAACTAGTTTGCCTAAAGTGAATTCCGGCTCTAACTCCCAAACCTGGAACCCGATTCGAGCCCCGTCTTCTCCCACAAGTCTCTTGTGCCTAGGCAGTAGTGTGTACCAAGTTTCGTGCTAAACCGACGCCGTTTGGTGATTTTGGGGCGTTAACACCTCGAATTCAAGTTTCTTAAGGAACTAGTTTGCCTAAAGTGAAATCCGGCTCTAACTCCCAAACCGGGAACCCGATTCGAGCCCCGTCTTCTCTCACAAGTCTCCTGTGCCTAGGCAGTCGTGTGTGCCAAGTTTCCTGCTAAACCGACGTCGTTTGGTGATTTTGGGGCGTTAACACCTCGAATTCAAGTTTCTTAAGGAACTAGTTTGTCTAAAGTGAAATCCAGCTCTAACTCCCAAACCGGGAACCCGATTGGAGCCCCGTCTTCTTCCACAAGTTTCTTGTGCCTAGGAGGTCGTGTGTGCCAAGTTTCGTACTAAACCGACGCGGTTTGGTGATTTTGGGACCTTAACTTCTCGAATTCAAGTTTTTTAAGGAACTAATTTGCCTAAAGTGAAATCCGACTCCAACTCCCAAACCGGGAACCCGATTGGAGCCCCGTCTTCTTCCACAAGTTTTTCGTGCCTAGGAGGTCGTGTGTGCCAAGTTTCGTACTAAACCGACGCCGTTTGGTGATTTTGGGGCGTTAACACCTCGAATTCAAGTTTCTTAAGGAACTAGTTTGCCTAAAGTAAAATCCGACTCCAACTCCCAAACCGGGAACCTGATTCGAGCCCCATCTTCTCCCACAAGTCTCTCGTGCCTAGGCGGTCGTGTGTGCCAAGTTTTGTGCTAAACCAACGCCGTTTGGTGATTGTGGGGCGTTAATACCTCGAATTCAAGTTTCTTAAGGAACTAGTTTGCCTAAAGTGAAATCCGACTCCAACTCCCAAACCGAGAACCCGATTCCAGCCCCGTTTTCTCCCACAAGTCTCTCGTAGCTAGGAGGTCGTGTGTACCAAGTTTCGTGCTAAACCGACGCCGTTTGGTGATTTTGGGGCATTAACACCTCGAATTCAAGTTTCTTAAGGAACTAGTTTGCGTAAAGTGAAATCCGGCTCTAACTCCCGAACCGGGAATCCGATTCGAGCATCGTCTTCTCCCACAAGTCTCCCGTGCCTAGGCGGTTTTGTGTGCCAAGTTTTGTGCTAAACCGACGCCGTTTGGTCATTTTGGGGCGTTATCACCTCGAACTCAAGTTTCTGAAGGAACTAGTTTGCCTAAAGTGAAATCCGGCTCTAACTCCCAAACCGGGATCCCGATTGGAGCCTCATCTTCTCCCACAAGTCTCTCGTTCCTAGGAGGTTGTATGTGCCAAGTTTCGTGCTAAACCGATGCGGTTTGGTGATTTTGGGGCCTTAACTCCTCGAATTCAAGTTTCTTAAAGAACTAATTTGCCTAAAGTGAAATCCGACTCCAACTCCCAAACCGGGAACCCGATTCGAGCCCCGTCTTCTCCCACAAGTCTCCCGTGCCTAGACGGTCGTGTGTGCCAAGTTTCGTGCTAAACCGACGCCGTTTGGTGATTTTGTAGCGTTAACACCTCGAATTCAAGTTTCTTAAGGAACTAGTTTGCCTAAAGTGAAATCCGACTCCAACTCCCGAACCGGGAACCCGATTGGAGCCCCGTCTTCTCCCACAAGTCTCTCATGCTCAGGCGGTCGTGTGTGCCAAGTTTCGTGCTATTCCAACGCCGTTTGGTGATTGTGGGGCGTTAACACCTCGAATTCAAGTTTCTTAAGGAGCTAGTTTGCCTAAAGTGAAATCCGACTCTAACTCCCAAACCGGGAACCCGATTTGAGCCCCGTCTTCTCTCACAAGTCTCTCGTGCCTAGGAGGTCGTGTGTGCCAAGTTTCGTGCTAAATTGACGCCGTTCGGTGATTTTGGGGCGTTAACACCTCGAATTCAAGTTTCTTAAGGAACTAATTTGCCTAAAGTGAAATCCGACTCCAAGTCCCAAACCGGGAACCCGATTCGAGCCCCGTCTTCTCCCACAAGTCTCTCGTGCCTAGGCGGTCGTGTGTGCCAAGTTTCGTGCTAAATCCGTCTCTAACTAGTCCCGTCTTCTCCCACAAGTCTCTTAACTTAGAATGTAAAGAATGCAAAGATACATTTTAGCTTAGAATGCAAAGATACATTTTATACCTGATCTTCTAGTGGTGGTGTTTATGGATTCTTGTCTTCTGCAGTTCCCTAAATGCTCGGTGGCCACTCGATGCATCAAGAACCTATGTTAGTCAATGCATAATGTGTTAATCATATTCGAACTTTATACATAATCTTGAGTGAAAATTGAACTATCAAACAATTTAATTTATATGGAACCTGTCTATTGGGATCCACACTCGCCCCTTGTGACACAAGGGCCATCATCTCAGCTCTCATCTGTCAGAATGTGTAGAGAACTCGCTGCAACTCCTCCTCAACTCATCCCTTAGCTCGCACGAACCTTGCGTGATCTCGATCAATAGTCGATGGTCGGGTGTTGATTGTGATGGCCCAAAGACCATCTTTATACATCGCCTCTCCGAGGCACAATTCTCCGTATGCGACAATATCCATGTCCGTCATGACCTATCAACTCATGGAAAATGGCATTCCTAGCCTCCAAAGTCCGATCATCCTCAGGTAGCATAGAGAGTTGACGATTAAACTCATCCTGTATTGAATAAGTCATACAAGTATATGCCAAATTAAGATGGTTGACACACAAAAAATAAACTTTAAATACAATCAAAGGTGTTTGGAAACTACCAAGGTCTAGATAACATCTGGGTCATCTACTCTACGTGTCATAAGCCAAACATTCATCTTATCAGTAGACTCCCCCTTACTGGTCATCTACATTTTTTTAGAAATATGAAAATTAGAATCCAAATAATTTGCAAATATACAATGTTTATTTATATACAAAAATAAAACAATAAAATGTAAACCTCATGCCGGATCTGAGAGAAAGTAGTACGCCCTGTGGTATGAGCTATGCCGTGAGCTTGTCGATTTTTAGCATTCCTACTTGCAATTTTCTATAACAGGTTCAACAAATGTAAGTATGTAAATATGATTTGTATGTTTACATATCATAAATATAACTTCTTTGTATACCTCAGCATCGGAAGTACGCCAATACTCCACAAGTTGTTCCCACTGGCTTGGCACAATGTGCATAGGAACATCATCCTTCAGATTAGGATCAGAACTTCTAGGCTTGAAATACTTAGCCTTAATCTTGTTCTTGTGATCCTTCCATATGCTGTTGCAATTTTTCATGCAGATTGGCTTGTACTCCTCTGGACATATATTCAAATTGTCCTATAAAACACAATTTCAAAGTTTAAGGCTAAGTATAACACAAATTTGGAATTCGAATTTGTGAACAAAAATATACTTTTACCTTCACATCCTTCCAGATAGCATCAACAATATTATCAGGCACATTGTTCCAGTCAAGAAATGTAAGAGGAACAATGTTACCTTTCCGCACAATAATGCCAAGTTGAGTAGTTAACTTGGCCACGTTATCCCCTACTGGGCAGTAATTTGCATCAAATTGTATGTCCAGCTTTTTACCAGTACCCCACTCTTTAATGCCCTTGGCACATCCTCTATCACGCCTAATCGAGGTTGATGAAGAACTAACATGACCTGCGAGATACAATAACAATAAACAATATGCAATGGTAATAAACAAATGCAAATTTAAATAATGTGAATACAAATCATATCAAATAAACCTGAGGTGGGCTGTGAAGAAGTCGAAGGGTCTGCAAAATACAATGAGAATAAACAAGTTATATATAATGAGCATAAATAAATGTATGTGTAAATAAGTTTCATACAAATCAAAGCAAATTTATATACCTGCAGATGGCTCATAAGCTGATGATGATAGCTGCTGTGATGCCACTGATGGTGGACGCACCGATGGTAGGCGTGGAGGCTGAGTACATGGTAGCTGCTGTGGTGCCACTGATGGTGGTTGATACGGCGGTACTAATGGCCCCTCAGATGGTGGTGGCACTAATGGCCCCTCCGATGGTGGCCGATGTGATGCCTCCTCTGATGGTGGTGCTACTGATGTCCTGTTATGTAGCACATCAGACATCATGCGCCGGGGATGATCAGGCTTTCTCTTCCTTCCCATAATAATCTGCAAGCAATATAACATTAATTGACATTAGAAACATAGACAATGGTTTGTCATCAACTATAATATGACATTAATTGAACTAATACAATCACAAAGACAAAGTAAATTAACAAATTGATGATTAACTACAACCTTGGCCTAAATTGAATTACTAATGTTGATTAAATATCAGCCTATTTGAACATCAACTATTTCCCCTTCTGCGGCTTCCCTCACCCAACCAACTTCTTCATCACGAAGCATTATATTTTCTTCCAATTGCTGGCTCATGTATGGCTCGATTTGTGGATCAGTCGAACTCATATCAAATAATCCTCTTTGAGACATCTTCACCACGACATGCAAGTCTGGTTGTAACGGGTCTGCAACATGCCAAACTTGCTCTGCTTGGGATGCCAAGATGAAAGGTTCATTGGTAATTCGATCATCTCGGTACAACAAATGATTGAAGTTCACCAACGTGAAATCGAAGACATCTTCTTTCTTTCCGTGAATGTTGTCAATCCAATCACACTTAAACAACACATGTTTCTTCTCATTGGAATATCAAATCTCAACAATATCTGTCAATTGTCCATAATAGTACACAGACCCCACACGAGGATTCTTGTCTTTTCGACTAGCATAACTTATGGTATCTGCCTTCAAAGCTACACCACAATTTTGTGTGGCTCGACGATCATCCATGGCCTTTACTCGATACCGAAACCCATTCAGTATATATCCGTTGAACCTCCTTGCCAGGTTATGAGGACCATTTGCCAATAGAATAATCTCTTCAGAAAATATGACATCAGTAGTCCTTCGCAAAGTTTGGACCTATTTAACACGAAAATGTAAAATTTAAAATGTAGATCGACTTAAGTAACTAGAATCTATAGAGTTAAATACATACATGTTCCTTAAACCAAATGTGAAAAGTTTCAAAATGTTCACGCCGAAGTTGATGATCGTCGACACGAGGCATTTTGAGCTTAAGTACTTCAAGGTGTTTGCTGTGTAGATTGAAATTTTAGCAATACAAAAAATTTAGTTGAAAATTCAATAAAACATAATAAAATATTGAGTGAGTGACTTAACCTACTTTATGAATGGTTGAACCGCGCTTGTATTGAATAAGATGTACCGATGAGCTTGTACCCAAGAAGTATTATCAAGATAAAAGCTTGTGTTTTCACCAATAGCATGACCCAAATTATCAGCACCACTATAGTTCCTCACGGGTCGACTAGATTTGGTTTCCACATCATTGAGATATTGTGCACAAAAATTCATGCATTCTTCCATAAGATATCCTTTAGCAATTGATCCTTCAGGATGAGCTCTATTACGCACGTATTGCTTCAAAGTAAGAAGATACCTCTCAATTGGATACATCCATCGAAACTGAATCGCTCCACCCAATAAGGCTTCATCAGCTAGATGTATAAGCAAGTGCTCCATTATATCAAAAAAACTCGGAGGAAATATTTTCTCTAGATGAAAAAGTGTTATACCGATACGATCTTGAATATATTGCAAATCCGTCGCACGATTCACTTTCGAACACAATTGTCTAAAGAAATTGCTCAATTCAATCAAGGGTTCAATTACATTCTTCGGTAACGATCTTCGAATAGCCAATGGAATAAATTGTTGCATCAGAATATGACTATCGTGGCTCTTAAGACCCCCAATGCTTCTATCATGTAATCGCACACGACGTGATATATTGGATGAATACCCGTCGGGAACTCTTACTTCTTTCAACACTTTCAAGAACAAATCTTTCTCATCCTTGGTCATCGTGAATTGTGTTGGTGGTAAATAGGCTTTATTCGACCCTCTTAACTGCAAATGTAGGGGTTTTCTAATATTCATATCTTGTAAATCACGCCGAGCATTAACATCATCCTTCGATTTTCCTGCAACCCCTAATATTGTCCACAACACATTGTCACAAACATTCTTCTCTATATGCATCATATCGAGGTTGTGTCTTATTAGATTGTGCTCCCAATATGGCAATTCATAAAGGATACTCTTTTTCTTCCAACTATGGGTGCGATGTCCAACTTTCTCCTTCTCTACATGTCTCATATGCCTCTCCTTAAGGTCATCCCTCTTGTATTGGGTTAAAATACCCTCAGATTCTAATTGTAGCAACATCTCAATTCCAGACAACAATTTTGGTTTGAGTCTGACTTCCCGACTACCATCAAATGATACTTTATCCTTCTGGAATTTATGGCCAGTAGGTAAAAATCTGCGATGACCCAAGTATGATTGTTTCCTACTATGCTTTAACCAACACGATGTTGTTTCCTTATTGCAACAAGGACATGCATATTCGCCTTTAGTGCTCCATCCTGACAAGTTTGCGTATGCAGGAAAATCACTAATTGTCCACAGTAAAGCTGTATGCATTTGAAACATTTGATTTGTTGATGCATCAAATGTTGACACACCCTCATTCCATAGTTCTTTCAACTCTTCAATCAACGGTTGCATATACACATCAATCTTGTCACCAGGTCCTTTCGGGCCGTTAATAAGCATGGATAAAATTAGAAATGGTTGCTTCATGCACATCCATGGCGGCAAGTTGTATGGAATGAGCACAACAGACCAAGTGCTATGAACTATGTTCATCGTCCTGAATGGGTTAAAACCATCAGATGCTAAGCCAAGCCTTAGACTTCGGCAATCATTACTAAAGTCAATATTCCGATGGTCAAAATCTTTCCATGCAAGGAAGTCAGCAGGGTGCCTGAAGACACCATTATCAGTTCGTTCCTCTGCATGCCATCTCATGAACTTGGCCGTCTTGGATGACATAAACAACCTCTGCAACCTTGGCTTTAAAGGAAAATATCTCATCTGTTTTGCAGCTATTTGTTTGCCACCTTTGTTAGGACCATTTGAACCACCATCACCATTTGATTTCCATCTAGAACTGTTGCATATGACACATTTATCAAGATTGACGTCCTCGTTTCGAAACAACATGCAACTGTTGGGACATGCATCCCACGTCTCATACGTGAAGCCCAAATCTGTTGTGACCTTTTGAGTTTTATAATATGAGTCCGGGAGTTTCACACCCAAGCAACATGTCAACAGACTTATCTGTCCACTGATTCAATAACTCAAGCAACATGTCAACAGACTTATCTGTCCACTGATTAAGCACCTTCAAATGTAGAAGTCGAACAATGAATGACAAAGATGTGAACTTCTGACAACCCGGATACAATTCACTTTGTGCATCTTGAAGAAGTTTGAAATACTTTGCAGTCTCTGCATTTGGACCGAGCTGGGGTTCAAATGCATGGGGATCAGGCCCCTGTAGTTCGTCACCCTCAACAGTTGTACCGGCATGTGGATTTCCCATAGCCCCTTGTATCATTCCAATCATATCATCCCCAATGTCTGAATTAGCTAATGTTTCATTCTTTCCATTACCATGCAGAGATATGTAAGATTCCCCATGATTAATCCAATGTTTGTATTTTTTTAAAAAACCATTCAAAATCAGATGCTCCCGTACACCCTCTCGTACAAAATAGTATCGATTCTCACACTTCCTACACGGACAACTGATCATCAAACCTTCAACCCTATTGGTGTAGGCAAACACAAGGAATTCATCAATCCCATTAATGTATTCGCTCGACATCCTATTTGGAAAATCGATCCAACTCTTATCCATCATCTGTACACATCCACAAAAATATCTCATCAAAGTAACTCTAAATATAATACCTACGTATTCATGTACCATGATACCTATCCATCCAATTTCTCTCAAGTAGGTAGGTAGTCTTATCCTAGTTAGTTATTTACCGATTTAATAGGAGAACATAAAAAATGAAATACTTATACAACAACACGTGAGATCAATTAATTGTAGAAAAAAATGATATAATTTCATACTTTATGAGTCATAACTTAAAAAATAATAAATCATAACCAAACACCACATGAGGCATAACCAAAGATCTTATAAGTCTTAACTAAAATAATATCATAATTAACAAAGATAATTCATCATAACTAAAGAAAAAAAAAATGATATAACTAATGATGCATATGATAAATGGATGTGTATGGTAGAATTCTCCAAATTATTAGTATTCCATAATACTATGCGGCATTATTTATAAACTTGATAGATGAGTTATACAAAAACACACTAATCAAGTATATTGTCTCAAAAATTATTTAATAAAGATGGATCATTATTCTGTATATTATAATTTTGAACATCACATGCATAATCTTATATAACAAAGTAGAATAAGAAAGCACAGTCCAAGTTTCTTTTCTATCTATATATATGGAGGCCCAATTACTTTCCATACTACAAATTACTTCCACAAACACACCAGCAAAGATCAACCAGGTAACGTAAATACTTAAATGCCTCACACGCTACATGTTGGAAACATTGTAAGATATGCTCTCCTTGAAAGAAAATGCAAAAACTACATATAATGAAATGATAGCAGAACTACATTAGCTATGGTTATGAAGTTCACAGACTAGATAGATGTACAGTACAACCAAATTAAGCACAGAACCATTACCTGTCGATAGAGTGGTGACTGGAACTTAAAATCCACCAAAAAATAAAGGCTTCAAGTTCCTGGATCAAGTTTCGGACTAAATTCCCAAAAGTTTATCAAATGATCAAAAAGACTACTTTTCGATACAGTTGTCTGGAAGAAAAACAGAACAAATGATAGGTACATCAATAACAGTATCAGCAAAATTAAACTCATGATTTATTTTATTATAAGACTTAAACTTTGAGATTTTTTTTTTTTTTTTTTTTTTTTTTTGTAATTTTTCATATTATTTTTTATTGGACACTTCTTATATTATTGAGAATTGTATTACTTTAGTGATTAACTAGTGTATATAATATGAGAAATTTGTTGGATTATATTATGAAATTTGAAGTATACCAATGAAGTTTTTTGAAACTCTTCAATGGTGGAACTAAACTGGATTTGAACAAATTTTGCAGTTTGGTTTTGGTTCGATTTCTAAAATTTCACGATTTATGATTCCAAAATTTCTCCGAGGATAGGTTTAGAACTTGGATCATCTCATAAACAAATTAAACTAGTATGTAAACACCCCTACTAAAACAATTGATTAATCAGGCTAAAAATGATTATACATCATTCACTTTTATAAGTCATGTATATTTTCATTTCCAACATTTTTTGCAAGTGGCCACAAATAAGAGACCCGTTAACAAATTTTTTTTTTTTTAAATATCTAAAAATAGGTTGTGAATTTTTAAAAGTTTATTATTTTTCAAAAAAAAAAAAATGATTGAAAATAATGAGTGTTTCCATAAATGTTATTATTATTTATTTAAATATACAAATTAAGTGTTATTATTTATTTTCAAAAAAATAAAATGATTGGAAAACAATGAAAACAGATTTTAGTTTTAAGTTGGGAATAATATCAATGTAATTAGATATATTTATATATAATGTATATATATATTTATATATTTATATCAATGTAATCAGATTTTAGTTTTATATAATGTATATATATATTCATATAATTTACATATTTATATATATATATATAGATGATACAGATATATATTGATCTACAGATCTGTATATATATACAGAGAGAGAGAGAGAGAGAGAGAGAGAGAGAGAGAAGAGTTGTCGTCCTCGCCGCAGCACCACCACACCACCATTCGCCGTTCGTAGGGATTTGGTTGAAATGATCAAATACAGCTGTTCGGTTTCGTAGGGATTTGGGGAAAAAAAATTTGTTTCAAACATTTAGGGATTTGGATTATGTTTTGATCGAGCGGCAAGATGAATAGGGAAGAGCGGGGGCAAAATTTTTTTTCACCATTTGCAACGGTAGGTTTTACACCGTCGCAAATGGCAACTATTTTGTTCATAAAACGACGCCGTTTAAATTAGACTTTTTTGCGACGGACATTTGCCGTCGCAATATGTAACAAAATAGTTTTTTGGCGACGGTAAAAACAGCCGTCGCTAATACTGATGCATTTAGTCCCCTGTCCGCGCATATTTTATTACCGACGGGGACAACGCCATCGCTAAAGCCTTCATTTGCGACGGTTTAAGCTGCCGTCACAAAAAACCATTTTTTTGTGACGGGATAAGTGCTGTCACTAATACTACCGTGTTTTTTACCCCTTTTTCTTGTAGTGGTAGGAAGATGGTCGACCTTTCCACAATTCATAAGGAGTACTGTTGGTTTTCTTGTGGATTATTCTGTTAAGAACATAAGGTGCTATAGTTTGGTGAATAATGCCATGTTGTGCACAAAATTCATTTAATGATGTATCATATTCACAACCCCTATTACTTCTAATATAAATCAGAATATAACATCCATCAATTGTTTACTACGGTGTGCTTGATTCATAAATTTCAAAACAAATTCATAAAAAATCCAAAATAATTATGACTACACAAGTCAGAATTAATGTTTTGACAAAATCATATCCTCATAAAGATTTTGCCTAAGAATCGAACAAATCAAAAATTCTCATTTGATTGTATAAATTCTTGCAACTCATTTACGAATAAGTACCACTGTCACAAAAATATTTGTGATAAAAGAAAACTAAATTATCTCTTCTAATGCAAGAGATACACTCCCAAATTAAAATAATGGTTTATGATTTAACAAATTCTACTACACAAGTAAAATAATGATTGACAACATCTTATGTCACAAATTCAACAAATAATAATCCACATAAAAGATTTCTCAAAATTACTTCCAATTAAATGGAACGATATAACTACTTAAATCTTCATGTTATTGAAATTTCTCAGGTGTTTAAATACCCATTCAAATTAATTAGAAATACTCAAATTAATCTGCTTATGTACAAAGTGAACATATCAATTATCATTCCAAATCACATGAGATTATTTTTAAGAAATAACTTGAGTTGATATCAATACATGCATATCAAACGCATCAAATAAAAGAATAAATTAACAAAATAAATTTATCATGCATGATTCCAAAACTTGCATCATGAGATAAAAAGATTCTCAACCCAAAAATCCAACGTAAGTAAAACAACATGTTTTAAACTATAAACTCCAAAACCGACAAGGGTAATGCTATAGTGTGCAACTTACACCTTACACCTTTTTGTGTTCACTTACACCTTACACTTACACCTTTTTTGCCTTGCACTTACACCTTTTGTGTAAGTGGCACATGGTGTGCAACTTATACATTTCATTTATACCTTCCACTTACACTTACACCTTACACTTACACCTTTTGTGTGAGTGGCACATGGTGTGCAACCCACTTACACCTTTTGTGGGTTGCACACCTAAGAAGAAGCCAACCGACAAAACATATATTGATTTAATCAGTTTGATTTGTACACAAATAAACTAATTATATATATAAACATTAAAATGTGCTTGTGAATATATATATATATATATATATTATTCCGACTCATATGCAGAAACTATTCACGATTACAGATTCACACACAGAAATTAAAAAAATGATTCAAAAAACCAATAAAGAAAATAAACTTGCCACAAAGGTTTCTTCGTAATAAAAATGAAATTAGTTTGTAAAACTAATATTTTACTCCATAAACAAATTCTTCCATGTGTACTCACGATGATCTATGATAAAGTCAAAAGAATTAACATCCTTTCACAAAGGGTTCAAAAAATTAAGCGGCCTTCAAAATGAAACCGTAAGTCACGTACAAAATTAACAGATTGTAACCGAGACACAAAGTTTCATAACTTTACAAAAAATTATACCATAAATACATAATTTAATTTTGTAAAAGTAAAAGAGACAAGAATTTTAATTAAAGAAAACTCAGAAATTATTTCTGAAAACCAAATTAATTTTCTAGTTATTAAAACCAGAAAATAAATTATAACACAAAATAATTTTATTTTTCTTGTTACTAAAACCAGAAAAATAAAATACCACAATAATTTTCTATAACACCAAATAATATTCTGTAATTGTTAATGACACCAGTATATTACTACTAGTTGTCAAAGAAAATAGACAGTATATCACTACTATTTGTCAAATAGTTTATAAATACTATTTGTATTTTTCAACCAGAATATCACATTGTGAAAACACAAAAAATTAAATACAATAAAGATACAAAAAAATAGATCTGTCTTAAGATTCTTGGACAATCTTCACTGTATTTAAATTAATTAATTCTGTTTGGGTACTAAACGACAAACAGAATATAAAAGAAATATAGGAAAGGAGAATGAATGTTTGATTACAAAAATCAAACTAGAAAAAAAAAATTAAATAAATAAAAATAGATTTTATTTAGTTACAAAAATAAAATTAAAATCTGATTTAAATAAATAATAAAAACAGAAAATAAATAAATAACTTACTTGATTAATAACTTGAATATTATTTTGATCAAGTCCAGTGTTTGACACTGTGTCCTTAAGACAGATTTATCTTCTCCACGGTGCTTTCAGAATATGGACGTCTATCTCCCAAGATGAAATGATCAACAACAAATATATGCAGCACTACAATATATTCGTACAGCGAACACACTAAGTGGTTTATACTCTCTCTCACAAGAAAATAATGCAACAAAATGAAGAGTATGAATGCATAATTTTATGGACAAAAATTGGAACCGAAATCCAAATGGGGAACTAGTCTATTTATAGATGTATTGGTGGCTATAGGTTTTGAATAAAACAGGTGCAACCTGTACAGTAAAATCGGACCAGTTTATTTTCGGAATTCATTTGAATTCTGAATTTTATTTAATTAAATTCAAATGTTTTTGGCTCAAAAAGATAGGTACTGGGCCGGACAAGCCCAACCCAACCTCACACCATGCACTCGTGCCTAAGCCCAGGCCCAGTCCGCCCGAGTGTAGTGATTTTTGGGTCCAATGGCTCTACCCCATTTTGCTCATAACCTCCTCTCTAAAACACTTGGGTACCCCTTGGGGCACACTCCAAGTTCCAATCCCATGCCTTATAAACCCACTCAAAACTTTCCACCAAATCAATGTGGGACAAGCCACTTTTCAACATTTAAGGATTTTCCACCAAAATTTCATTTCCATGGAGCATACTTTGGCTTCAATTTCCCATTCACTCGGTAATTGTTTTGAGCAACCAAATAAACCACGTGAATCACAACGCGACATAGAACGTGTTACCACTTTGACCCACCAAAATCAACGCTCGGGTCCAACCTAAATAATAGACCAAAGTTAGGAAAAAATTCTGATTTTATCCAGAATTTTCCAACCATTTCCAACAAGACCATATCACCAAATATTTACTATTGTAGTATTTTTTGTTTTTTTAACCCGCAATTTGCAATAGAAAATAAACACTTTATTACCCTGGCCAATAACAGTACCCAAATAGATTTCTATATTCCATATTTTTTTAGAGAGTGAGCTTTGGTTGAAATAAATAAGAGAGATCTCATGGCTATAGTTATGCATCATTTGAATCTAATGGTTGAAATATACCAATTTTTATGGTTTGGTGGTCAATTTACAGTGCATAAAATAAAATAAATGAAAAATAAATAAATTGTATGCTACTTGGTAAATAAATCAATTTAAACATTGATTTTCAAAATTTATAGGTAAACGAGATAGTAAAAAGTAAACACATAAATGCAACGTAAAATCCAAGCACAACAAAAATATAAGATTTTAAACAAATAATAAAATGTAAGTCCCACAACACAGAAATATATAATAAAAATCAGATGAAATACGTCAGCCAGTGCTCTACAATAGAAAAAAAAATAAACAACAAATTAAGCACACCAACCGGTGCTCTACAATACAAAAAAAATGGCAAATAACAAATTAAGCACACTAGCCAATGTTCTGTAATACAAAAAAAAAAAAAAAAAAAATTGCAAAACAACAAATTAAGCACATCAACCAATATTCTACAATATCAAAAAAAAAATGACAAATAAATAAAGCACACCAACCATGCTTTGCAATACAAAAACAAAAACAAAACAAAAAAATGACAAAAATTGTGCAATGAACAATTATTTAAAGAGATTAATACGTACAATGTAACAACTCGAAAATTTAAGTTGTCCCTTAAATATTATGGTTGTATGTGATGATATATTATTAAATAAATAATAATAAATAAAGAATCTAATTTGGCATTAGATTATCAAATATAGGATTAATTAGGAATTATTATTTGGGACTAAATTAACAGAAATATGAAATTATAATACTAGTTGGGTCAAATTAAAGTTAAAGATAGTAAATAAATAAATATAAAAGTAAGAGTAAATAAATAATAATATTGATAACAACAACAACAACAACAACAATAACAACAATAATAATAATGGGTGTGGTAGTAAAATAATTAATTAATTTTCTGTTGGTATACGATAGAGTGTAATTTAATTAGGGATTAATTTATTTATATAGTTATATTAGAAAACTGAGCCAAAGTGTAATTATCTTAAATATTTATTAAAGGTAAATATTATCACGACCCGCTCCCCGTACTCAAGGGTTAAGTATCGTAATGGCCAGTAACTGAGGTTATCTCCGGCCAATTCTTAAACAAATACATAAACGCGAGCGGAAGTAATATTTAAATAAGGGTACCAAAATAATCATTGGAGCTTCTATTTTTATTACAAAATATATTGACCAAAAAAGCCGATATTTACATGTAAATAATATCAAAAAATGTTGTGTGTGTGTCTATTCCGCAGCCCCGCATTTAAGACTTTTCAAAAGCTATTTCTGAATTGCATTGTTTCCTGAAAATTGGTAAACAATTATAAACACATAGCAGAGTGAGAAATATTACATCAAGAGTATAAGGGCCCGTTTGTTTTGGGAGATAAAATGGAGGGGATTGATAGTGAGGGGATTAATAATGAGGAATTGTTAAATTATTTTTATATAAAATAATAAAACAAATAAAAAAATATAAAAAATTAAACATTATATTTAAAAAAAATTCCCAATATATAAAAAATAAAAAAATTTCTAATCCCCTCACTATTGTCTAATACCATCTCTACCTTCTCCTTACCAATCCCCCTTCCAAGGGTGTTAGCAATACCAAGGGACTAATAGTCCCAAGGTTTTCTCTCCAAACAAACAAGGGCTTAGTAATACCTTGGTATTATGAGTCCCAATACCCTCCCTATAGCCTAAAACAAACGGGGCCTAAGGGACACGAAATAACCATGGATAGTTAGTTAGGCCAAAACATTTAGGATAACTTAGTCGGAACAAATAATCTTTTAAATAGCAAAACTGAGATTATGTAAACAAATCATTTAAGTAGCAGAAGCTAAAATACATAAATTATGTAAGTAAATGACCATAACCACGGTACAAAACAGAATAGAACAGAGATCACAGAAGTGACAGTTAGAACAAAGGTACGGATTCAAGAGGTGGCTCGTACGAATTCTAGAGGTGGCTCCCACAATAGTGTAGCACTTAGCTCTGCACAGCACTTTGGTCCGCACAGAACAGAGGTACAGATTCAAGAGGTGGCTCGTACGGATTCTAGAGGTGGCTCCTACAATAGTGTAGCACTTAGCTCCGTATAGCATTTTGGTCAGCACAGAACAGAGGTCAATGGATCAGAGGGCCACAAAGTAACCAAACAGAGGCCAATGGTTATTTAAGTTCTCCAAGGCGTGGGACTCCCGTGATTGTACTTACAAAACATAATTGTTTATAAGGTCATAGTCAAATATTCTTTAAAATATAAACAGACAAATCCATGGGTTTCCTTTTAAACAAATAGGGTTCAGATAATAATCCACGGAACTGAAATCTTTATAAAACACAACTTTTATTAATATACTAGTAAAACATAACTTGTATAAAACAGATTTTGGTAAATCAAAACATACGTAAAATACATTTTGGTAACTCAAGGTATAATATAACTCACCTTAACTTTAATATCGCACCCTCTCTTTCCACTATTAAAGACCTTTTCAACTTCCACTATTCTTTCCTTCCTTTCCTCTCTTTCTTTTCTTCTTTCCTTTCTTTCCTTTTCTTCTTCCTTTTCTTTCTTCTTTCTGTTTTCTCTCCAGGCGTGACACGCCTCCCTATTTATAGGGGAATAAGGCGCTACGTGGCAGATTCGGTAATGATTTCACAAATTCATTCTTATCCTTAATAGATATTTAAGATAATTACCCTTTAACCTAATATTTTAATATAATTATATAAATAAATTAATTCTTAATTAAATTACACTTTATCTTATACTAACAGAAAATTAATTATTTATTTTAGAACCACACCAATTATTATTCTTATTTATATTATCTATATTATTATTTATATTTTGACCCCTAAACTTTTAATAATTATATTATTTTACAAAATTACGAATAATAATATATAATAAATTATATATTTTCCAAACTGAGATTAAATAATATTAGTATAAATTCTACAGAATAATTAAAAATCTGGATTGTTACAAATATGAATCCATGTAATTTATTATCAAATCTGGAGAGAGATATGCGGGCCACGTTCTTACCTACCTATAAATAGGAAGGAGGTGATCAATTGGGGAAAGAAAAGAAAAGGAAAAAAAGAGAGAAATGAAGGAAAAGAGGATAAGGAGAAAGGGAAAGAAAATAGGAAGGAAAAGGAGAGCGAAGAAACATCCATGAGAAGGTAGCAAAAATAAGAAGAAAATAGTAAGGGTTAATATTAAGGTGAGTTATATTATACCTTGAGTCACCATAATATATTTTACGTATGTTTTGACTTACCATATTTATTTTATACAAGTTATATTTATAAATTATTATAAATTATATTAATATTTCAATGATGTGGATTAATTTCTGAACTCTATTTATTAAAATGAAACCCATGGATATGTTTGTTTATATTTTAAATAATATTTGATTATGACTGTAACGCCCTCAAAATAAACCCATAAAATCATACATTCACGATAAAGAAAAGAGATTTCATATTACAATCATCAGAGTATTCTTACAAAAGATATTACATGTTGACAACAAAAATAAATGACCTACGGGCTTACAACTTTCCAAGTTAACACTTGGTTACAAAAAGAAGAGTACTAACTCTACACAAAATAAGTCCTTGGCTTGATATACAGGTGATACAACAAAAACAACAAAAAGAGTCTAACAGCCTCAAGCCTCCCAAGCTACGTTCTTGGAGGTGACATAATACCTGTACCTGAAAATGATGTCCCATATAGGGTAAGCCAACGCCCAGTAGAGATATGCTAAACATAATATGAGCAAAAACTAAAACATTAGCATTTGATAAAGGTTTAGCCCACATAAGTCAATTCATAACCCATTTCAATTACATGGCAAATATGTCCATGTTTCATTCCTCTTTCCTTTACTTAGCTGATTTTCAGTTCATAAATATGGCTCAGAACCTGGCCAAACAATTCCCAGGAGACCACAACTCATATCAACAATACTTTCATACTTCACAATAGATACACATATTTGTTGTATCAATATCACATAAAACACTTCCATACGTCACAATAGATACACATATTTGCTGTATCAATAGAGTCCATCCCCTATCTCCTTCCAAATAATATCCGGTTTAGGAGTCCATCCCCTATCTCCTTCTAAACCGTAGAGTACATCCCATATCTCCTCCCACACAACACAATGTATATAAGCACAAATCATATACACATAATCAATCAATACATAGATTTGATGTATTATTCTAACCGTCATATTCAATGACATATTCAATTGATTAGTTTTAATTCACCTAATCATCATGCAAGGTCTACAACATTCAAGACTATCCTCCAACGATAGCCCAAAGCTATTTATTTCTAAACAGAAAATAAATGCACCAACAGATAATTTGACAACAATTTCATAAGTGAATGATTAATAAATCCAGCTCCACAATTCCCTTTTATAATGAGTCATTTTCATTATTTTCAACCCAAATCCATATTTCCATAACATTTTCAAATTAATTATATAAATTAATTCATACAACTGTTTAGGGCTTTCTCTCCCTTTTCTCTACAATGACCTAAAGGTCCCATATATCATCAACAACATCAATACCATCATTTTAAGACCCAAGATACACATATATGAGTCAAAATAACAAAACCCCTCTTTATTCATTTTGAAACCCTAACACCCAAAATTACCCAACTTCAACATTACATCAAGATGACTAATAGTTTATGTCAAAGACCATAAAAATGAGTAGTTATCCCTACCTCAAATTCAGAGCTCAAAGGAGAAGATGAAGAAATTTGAAAGTGCTCCAAACCCCAATATTTTCAGATCAAAAAGTAGCCCTCAATAAGCTCCACACTTTTTACAAAGGACCAAGGGTAGAAGATCACTCATACTAAATCAAACCCTAGAGAGAAGTTGGAGTTTTAGAGTGAGGTGCTCTCCAATGGAGGTTTTGAAAAGTAAGAGAGAGAAAAGGAGTTGAAAAAGTGATCCACAAAGTCGAACTTCGGACTGATATAAAAGTCGCCCCGCTCGAGCGTCAGACATAAACTCACACTCGAGCGTCAAAAGCGCCACTCGAGCGCCGGATGCACACCTCCAGAAGTTTTACAGACCAAGGTCCCCGCTCGAGCGTCAGACTCCTCGCTCGAGCAGAGGAACAAAACCAAAAAGGCCCACTTGAGCGTCAAAACTTCCACTCGAGCGTCCGATGACCTATAGAGAAAAATACTGAGAAATGAATATTCGCGCTCAAGCGTCCAAACCCCCGCTCGAGCGGAGAAGCAACAACAAAAGGCCCGCTCAAGCGTGAAGGCCAAAAATTGGGCATCAACCTTAGGTTTCTAAACACAACCAACTTGTTTCAAACCTATCCAACACAACCCAAGACTCAAATACAAGAGTAAAGGATGAAAATGAGAATACAACATCAACACACTCACGGAACAAAGTCCGGAATACAATAAACAAAGAAAAGAAAAACCGGGATCGCTATAATGACCTTATAAACAATTATGTTTTGTAAGTACCACCACGGGAGTCCCACGCTGTGGGGAACTTAAATAACCATTGGTCTCGGTTTGGTCACTTTGTGGCCTCTGTCTGTCATGGATCCATTGACTTCTGTTTTATGCGGAGATAAGTGCTACACTATTGTGGGAGCCACCTCTATAATTTGTACGAGCCACCTCTTGAATCCATACTTCTATTCCGACTGTCACTCCTGTGACCTCTGTCATTGCAAAAAATTTGACTTTTTGTAATGGCAAAATGCCATCGCAAATACTCATTATGCCATCTCAAAAAACTTTTAGCGACGACAAATGACTTTTTTGCGATGGCAAACGAGGGGTCATAATAGAGGACGTTACAAAAACTCTTTAGCGATGGCATCATGCCGTCACATTTTTTTTCCGACGGCATATGTTGCTATTTGCGACGGCATTTTACTATCGCCAATAATGTGTAAAAATAGAGGCCTTTTTGCAACAACACTGTTTTACCGTCGCCAAAAGTATTATTTGAGACGGTTGAAATTGCCGTCGCAAATTTTTTTTTTTTTTTTGACAGCATATTCTTTTTGCGACGACATTGATTTTGTCGCAAAAAAGGTTTTGACTTTTTGCGACGGTGTGATGCCGTCGCAAAAAATGCAATATGTATTAAAAATTATAAAATACCTTTTTTTGCGACGGTTTGGTGCTGTCGCAAAAAAAGAAAAGAAAAAAGACCTACTGTAAATTAATTAAAAATATTAAAATTACCTGTATTCAATGAAAAACAATTTTTTAAAAAAAATCAATAATTACATAATAATATAAAAATTGCTATATAGAAATAATAATTTCTCCATAATAAATATATTTTTGCATTCATAACTATACATCAACAAAATTAACAAATACATAATGTTCCATAATACAGATATAATGTTTAAATACATAATGTTATTCATAATTCAAAATAACATAAATTAAAATTAAAAATTTTCCTCAGCATTCTTCGTGGTACAAAAACAAAAATTAGTGGCATTCTTCACAAGCATGAAATCCACAAGAAACAAACTCCTACTCCGGAAATATCTGGAAAAAAAAAAAAAAATTAATGACAATATAATTATGTGTTAATATATTCATTATAAAAAAAAACTTTATAGGAGCATGATGTTATGGATGAAGATGCAGTGGAGGACTGTGATCAAAAAACTTTAACATGTTCAATGGATATGACGTTGGGAACAAAAGCTACAGAGAATTAAAGCCATATCAATGAGTATTACAGAACAACAAAGTGATTGCAAAAATAGTTTAAAATACAAATTGTTTCAATTAACAGGACACACTGACCTTTATAGGAGCATCAAATGATTTTGCAACACTAACCATCACAGGGGTAAAGAAAACCTAGAAAATGTCATATACAAAAAGTCCAGCCTGCAGTGTTGTTTTTTTTTTTTTAGCAGAAAAAGAATCAGACAAATGATAAAATAAAACCACTGAGTGCATAAATTATCATCAACAAAAGGGGAACTGCGAGAGAATCAAATTAGCACCAAACCACCCTACGAAATCTAAATATATTTACTGCACAAGTAAGATCCAGTCCCTGAACTTATATAATAACATAATCCTTTTGATACTGTCCTACATAAATTAACATAACTAGTAGGATAGTATTTATTTGCAATTGTCCCGTCTGTTCTGTACTACTATAAATAGCGAGCATTATAATATGATAAAAATGTTTCAGATACTATTCACAACTGATTGAAAAAACAATAGAATATATAAAACTACAACAAGAGGCTAAAAAATTAATTTCAAAGCAAAAAATAAATTAACCCTCTGAGGCAGGAAAAATTTGTGCTCAATTAGAGTCTTCACAAGGCCAAATCTTTCAAGGCTTATCTAGAAAAAAAGAATATGGCAATAACAAGTGTAATTAATTTTAGTGTTCGGCTATTTTAGTATTTTTAATATTAAGCCATTTAGCACCTAGGCTAGTGCATCTTTAGGGATGGGTTATATTACGCCTTGTTCATTGCTGCAATTAGCATTGGTTATGTTAAACGTGAGAGGGTGAAGTGCTCAAAACCACATGAGAGGTCATTGGATATTTTTAAACGTGAGAGGATGAAGTGCTCCAGGCCATACCACAAGGGGTAAAATGATTTTTTCCAAAAATAAAATAAATGAACTAATCTGTAGATCTATTTCTTACCAAAAGGATGGCACCAGTTTTAAATGACCCAAGTGAAAGCATTTCAATTCCCTGCACATTTAAAAAGTAAAAATGAAGCAAACCAATAAACTCTCAGTGAAATAGCATTCACAAATCAGAAAAAGAGACGGAAAAAGAAAAAGAAAATTAAAAATTCTGACCAAGACATCATCAAAAATGAAAATAAGTAGCTTGTAGATTGCAAGGAATTATAATAATATTCATCATATCTTTAATTTTCTATAGATGCTCCAGTGTAAAATTCCCACGCCCTTATTCAAACATTTGCCATGAGATAAAAAATGAAAAAGATCACTCCCAGTGGTAAGACAGTTTTTTCAGTCACTTATTAATCGAACCGTAGGACACTTAAATGTGAAATAATCATTGCACTTTTCTCATTGCAAGTGGTCACAACTCATACAATATGTTGATTTATTATTATTATTATTATTATTATTATTATTATTATTCATCTCTTTTTTTTTTCTTTTTTTCTTTTTAACAAATTCAATTTTGATTGTTTTTGTTTAATAAGTTGTGACTTTACTGGTAAAAAAACACAAAAACATTACAGCACCAGATCAAGGTGGAGTTTCACAAAACTTCTGAAAAATGATTAAAGGAGTTCCTCAAGCAATCAAAAACTTGAATGAAGATAGAGAATGCCTGAAACTGAGATACTATAAGAGACGCATTATTTTAAGAATCATGCTAACTAACCTGAATGCAAAATGCAAGGCCCAATATATTGTTAGCTAGCCAATGCTTCTGTGAAGCATACCATGCACAGAAAAAGGTTCCAGTCCCTGAACTTATATAATAACAAAGCCTTTTGATACTGTCCTACATAAATTAACATAACTAGTTAGAATGCCTCTTTATTCATGGTTGAGACACTAACAGATTTTATATTTTCTATTTTTAGAGGCATATTAGCAAACAAGTGGTGTGCATAATTTACACATAAATTAAATTAAAGAAAAAGAACTTGGAAATGAACAAATTGAATAAATCAAAATCAAAATCAAAATCAAAATCACATAGGAGATAGACAACTTTGACCAACCCTAGCCTTAAAAAAATCACTTGTTAGGGTTTCGAAAATTAGAAGGAGAGGGAAAGGGACAGAGTGAGAGCAACAAACAAGTGAGAGAGAGAGAGAGAGAGAACTTAACAGATAGTCGTAGTCGTCGGTGGTAGTCGCAGTCGCGGTGGCGGGCTTTGTCTTTGTGTTTAGAGTCTTCGTTCTCGGCGGGCTTGAAGGATGGGGGCTTGAATGCAGGAGGCTTCGGAGGGAGGTTTCCTAATTTTCTCTGAATATCGTCCCATTGAGTCGAAGCTCCTTCCACGTCCTTGTACACGAAGTGATAGTTCGCCATTTTTGAGAATCTCCGATCAACTCTCTCTCTCTCTCCCTCCCTCCCTATAGTATCGTATTTTGGGGATTTTTTTGTTAGGGATAGGGGATTTGATGAGATCGTGAGAAACAAAGGAGGGAATTAGAATGAGCGGAAAAACGAAAATAAAAAGAAGAAAAGAAGAGGAGAGTTAGGATAGGCGGTAGTTTTATTTATTTTTTGTTAATATATATATATATATATTTGTAGTTAATGATTTTTTTTTAAAATTTTTTTTTAGTTCCTAAGGTTGAAAATTTATTTGTTTTATTTTTATTTTAATGATTTTTTTTTTTATTTGGTAGAAGTATGGGTAATATTTTTATGAAAAATATTTTTAATTAAAATAAAGTTAATGAAATTTAGAGAGATAGAGACATGTAGAGAGATAGAGACAGACAGATTAACTTTATTTTAATGATTTTTTTTTAAAATTTGGTAGAAGTAGGGGTAATATTTTAATGACAAATATTTTCCGTTAAAATAAAGTGAATTTTTTATGGTCAATGGAAAATATTTTTTTGTGGCCCATTTTTTTTTTTTTTTTTGTTACTAAAAATCAAAAGATAATTTTTTGTGGTAGAGGAGAGAGGGAGCGACAGTAGTGGTGAAGGTGGTGGATAAGAGGTGATGGTGGTGGTGGTGGTGATGGCAATGGCGAAGGAGATTAGTGGTGAAGTTGTGGTAGTGGTAGAGGAGATGGAGTGGCGGTGGAGAAGTAGTAGTAGTAGTAGTAGTAGCGGTAGCAGTGGTGGTGATGGTGGTGGTGGTGGTAGTGGTAATGGAGTGGTAGCGATAGTGGTAGTAATGGTAGTCATAGAGGTGGAGTGGCAACATTGGTAATAATGGTGGTAATGGAATGACATTTGCAGTAGTGGTACATGTGGAAGAGGAGATGAGTGGTAAAAGACAGATAGAGAAGAGAGATAGAGACAGAGACAGAGTGATGAGCAAGAGCGAGACAAAGTGGTCACTAAAAGTGCATTTTCTTATAGTGAAGAGTGAGAGACAAAAAAAGAGACAGAGAGAGAGAAGAGAGATGAACAAGAGAGACAGAGAGAGAGAGTGATAGAGAAAAGAGAGATGAACGAGAGAAACCAAGAGAGAGATAGAGAGAAGAGAGATGAACAAGAGAGACAGAGAGAAAGATAGAGAGAAGAGAGATGAGCGAGAGAGACAGAGAGAGAAGATAGATGAGTGAGAGAGATAGAGAGAAGAGAGATAAGCGAGAGAGACATAGAGAGAAAAGAGATGAGAGAATAGATAGATGAGTGAAGAACGCAGAGAGAGAGAGAGAGAGAGAGAGAGAGAGAGAGAAAAAGAGAGGCAGATAGACAGACAGATAGAGAGAGAAGAGTGATGAGCGAGAGAGAAAGAGAAGAGAGAGAAGAAGATGAAAAAATGGGTGAAAAGAGACAGACAAAGAGAGAGAGAGAGAAAAAAAAAAGAGCGAAAAGAGATAAATGAGAGAGAGACATAGAGAGATGAGTGAGAGAGATAAAGCGAAGAGAGATAGAGAGAGATAGAGAGAAGAGAGATGGGCAAGAGACACAGAGAGAAAAAGAGAGAGACAGACAGACAGAAAAGAGTGATGAGTGAGAGAGAGAAAGAGAAGAGAGACAGAGACACAGAGAGAGAGGCAGACAGAGAAGAGTGATGAGCGAGAAAGACATAAAGAGAAGAGAGATGAATGAGAGAGAGATAGAAAGAAGAGAGATGAACGAGAGAGACAGAGAGAAAGATAGAGAGAAGAGAGATGAGCGAGAGAGACAGAGAGAGAAGACGATGAGCGAGAGAGATAGAGAGAAGAGAGAAGAGAGATGAGCGAAAGAGACAGAGAGAGAAAAGAGATGAGAGAATAGATAGATGAGTGAGGGACACAGAGAGAGAGAGACAGATAGACAGACAAACAAAAAGAGAAGAGTGATGAGTGAGAGAGAGAAAGAGAAGAGAGAGGAAGATGAAAAAATGGGTGAAAAGAGACAGACAAAGTGAGAGAGAGAGAGAGAAAGAAAGAGAGAGCAAAAAGAGATAAACAAGAGAGAGACAGAAAGATATGAGCGAGAGAGAGAGAGAGATAAGAGAAGAGAGACAGAGAGAGATAGAGAGAGAGAGAGAGAGAGAGATGCAGCATGTAAAAGAGTGATGAGTGATGAGTGAGAGAGAGAGAGAGAGAGAGACCTGAGACATGCAGAAAGAGAGAGAGAGATGATGAGTGAGAGAGAGTGATGAGTGAGAGAGATAAAGAGAAGAGAGACAGAGACAGAGAGATAGGAAGATGAAAAAATGGGTGAAAACAGAAATGTTATATCAAAAGAGTAAGACAACATCGTTTTTTTTTATTATTTTTTTTGTGACAAAAAAATACCGTTCCATTTATTTAAACCATTTTATGACTATATATATATGAAGTCGTCTCAAAGCCACAATATATATATATATATATATATTTACTTTTTTTTTTTTTTTTGCAACGGTACTTATTACAGTCGCAAAAAACTCTTCTTTTTTTCTTTTTGCGATTGTAGCTGGTGCCATCGCAAAAACTCTATTTTTTTGCGACAGCAATCTCTGCCGTTGCAAATACTCTATTTTTTTTGCGACAACAATTTCTACCATCGCAAATACTCTCATTTTTCGCGACAACATTTTTTGTCGTCGCAAAAAGTCACATTTTTTGCGACGGCAAGTTGTGCTGTCTCAAAAAGTCACATTTTTTGCGACGACAAGTTGTGCCATCGCAAAAAGTCAGCTTTTGCGGCGGCAAATGTGCCGTCGCAAAAAGTTCCGTCTTTTAAGCTCACTTTTCTTGTAGTGTGTTCTATTTTGTTCGGTATCGTGGTTATGGCTATTTATTACATAATCTCAGTTTTGTTTCTTAAATGATTATTCGTTCAGACCAAGTGATCTTAATTATTTTAGTTACATAACTATCCATGATTATTTTGTATCCGTTATACTCTTGGTATAATATTTCTCACTCTACCATATGCTTATAGTTGTTTACCAATTTTCAGGAAACAATGCAATTCAGAAATAACTTTTGGAAAGTCTTAGACGCGGGGCTACGGAATAGACACATACATCACTTTTATGATATTTTTATATGTAAATATCGGTCTTTTTGGTCAATAAATTTTGTAATAAAAATAGAAGTTTCAATGATTATTTTAGTACCCTCACTTGAATATTACTTCCACTCGCGTTTATTTATTTGTTCAAGAATTGGCCGAAGGTAACTTTAGTTACTGGCCATCACGATACTTAACCCTTGGGTACGGGGAGCGGGTCGTGACATACACAACCCAATCCTATATGAAAATAAATTATCAACTTAATATAAAAGCAACACCCTTCCTGATAAAAATATATATGGAAGCAAAAATTCAAATTCAATCAAATAAAAATATGATTAGTTTTCTTTAACCTAATTCAAGAGCATATTAGGAAGAAAAAAGAAAAAAACAAAAGAAGGCTATATCACTTAGTGTGTTACATTTACAAAAACAAACTCATAGCATAAGCCAATAATTCAAATGAATATTATCTAACATACATCTAACTAAATTTCACATAGATAAAAGGTGTCATGACCCAAACCCGCCCCTATGGGTTTAGCAATGTAATCGCCAAGAATCCTAAATTACAAGGCACATATGATAGAATACAATAGTACAGTCTGAGGGCTTGGCGGAAGCCAATACAGTAAATAAACAATATCCAACGAGTTGTGACAGTCTGTATGCCAAAAAGATTTCTCATACATTTATACAGAACAGTATGAAACAGTATGCATATAATATACAACCAGTCAAAATAACGACTTAATGATAAACAGTACAGTGCAAAACGTTCAGTCTATACAGTAAACAAAACAGTACAGAAGGGGGAAAAACTAAACACCCCTAAGCCTTAGCTTGGCAGGCTTGGAACCTCGCAGTGAGGCACATTGGTTGGCTTGACAAAACTGGAGTTTACCCTAACGCTTCTAGCATTGGTCCAGTGCCTGCACACCTACATATATATATGAGCAGTGAGCTAAAGCCTAGTGAATAACATAATGTGTAAAGAGGTTTAGAATGAATGTCCTTACAGTAATGAAAACAGTTCATTAAATCAGTATTCGATTTTCACCAATCATCGGTCCAATCACCATATGTGGTACATCCATTAGCATAACGATCAAGAAGCGGAGGTCTTAAAGACCGAACAGTAATGATGGCCATCAATCAGTAAACAGTAGTGGTTCCACGAGGGAACCGACAGAGATCTCTGTGACGGTAACAGTAAACAGTAGGTGCTAAGGATGCTATAGTACAGTTCAGAATATAGGACATACATTCATTCAGTAAACAATATCGATTCAAGAACAATTGATTCCAATTATTTAGAAGATAATCATTTTGAACATATCTTTACACAATTGTTACTCACAGAGTTCTGGGCTACAGTAAGCTAGAGTGTCTCCTCAGAATACCGACCCTATATAGTTAACAGATTGAAAAAACACTAAGTTTTACAGTTGGGAAAGATAATAACTTAATCCCTAAATTTGCCTTGGTGTGTTCTACATCCATATCCTCCTTAAGATGCCTTAAACTAGGCCTAAGAATGCCTAGGATGGGATGAGGATGCAAAGATGCACTTAGAGAACACTTTACAAAATTTGCTGAAAATAGGGGTCTCACTCGAGCGTGGCTTTCTACGCTCGAGCGGACATGCAGATAAAGGGGCTCGCCGGCGTGAATTCTCGCTCGGCCGAGTGATCTTCTGATAAAAATACTGGATGCTCAAAATTTACGCTTGATGGACGATCGACCCTCGCTCGAGCGTGAGACACAAGTCCTTGCTCGAGCGTAGGTTCTCTCGCTCGAGCATGCGTCTGCGTGCACTAAGATTTTGAGACCTTGAAATTTACGCTCGAGCCACCATTCCTTCGCTCGAGCGGATATCAGAGTAAACGGTGGTCGCTCGAGCGTAGAATCCTTCGCTCGAGCGTAGAAGCCAAATTTTGGAATTTCCAGATTTGCCTCCCAAGCTCAAACCAAACATTCCTAAGCTCAAAACTCGACCTCTTGGGCCTAATTTCTGGAAAACACATTTAAACTCAATATACAACAAGTTTCAAAGCTCAATTTGAGAAATCAAAGCCCAAGGGTGAGTTAATTAAATCCAAATTTCAAACCCATTTTCATGAACATGAAGAACATGCAAACATGCATGAATTCAAATCATTTCAAAGCTCAATTTGATGCTCTAGTGAGCCAATTGTTCCAAAAACAAGTTGAAAACATGTACCATTGCAAAATTATGAACATGCATGTACCATTTCATGAAGGACAACTTCAAAACTTCAAATTAAAGGCATGCATGTGTAGACGCGCCCTTGGGGGGCCTCTACGTTACAGTTCGGACTCTCCTTTTTTGTGTTGCGGTTCTAAATCTGAACCAAAGAGTCCAACTCTGGCAAATCGTTTTGAGAAAAAACAGATTTTGAAAAGTAGTGCCAAACATGTCTCGCTTTGCTGACATGAGTCGCCACCTAAATATTTTAAAATGGGAAATTTAGGAAACCACGACTCGGTCAAGGCCACGTGTCCGTCATCACCAAAGTGGTCTTGGCTCGGGAGCTTGGGTACGATCGGGGAAGGTCAGCTATGAGCACCCCCTTTCGCCCGGTCCGAAGACCGACCTCTACTAACCGTGATATTCGATTTTGAAAACATTACATGCTCTTATTCCAATTATTAGCCTAGAATTACTATGTTATGCGCACAGCAAACAAGTATAGACTAGATCGCCCAATTTGGAAATAAACATTGCATCTCCGTTTGTTTTGAAAATGCTTTGGAATTTGCTACTCGCAAGTAGACTAAAACACGGATTTCAATGAGTTTTCCCAACTCAAACAATCCAACCTCCACCCACAGGCATTCAAACAGTTTATAACACATAAGCATTTAGCCGCATGGCAATCATACTGTCATGGCAAACGTTCACACGCATGCGATATGCTAAAGCGTAAAAACTTACATCGTACTCCGTGCCAAAACAATAACCCGGTTAACAAACATGCATGACCTAGTTCATGTTAAGTGGCTAATGCAACACAAGCATAGATGCAATCTAGAGTAGGCTCGGCTAACCCTAAACATGGCATGTGAAATGCGCGCGTAGCACATATTCAATTTGGAATTGAAAATTGCAATGTAGTTTGTATGATGTACCGAGCCCGGTGCATGTCAACAAATGCATGGATGCACGCATGCATAGCATAAGGTATGCTAAAATAAGTATGCCCTAATCTACCATCGAAAGCGGGTAAATAAAAGGGATAGAAAGAAATGGGGGTTTGGAAGACATACACCCACTCACACACACTTATTACAATTTTGCCCTCACTCAGAGGGACCAAAAGAATATACAAAACCGAATAACTAATTAACTACGCAAGCTAATTAAAATATTACAAATCAACTAAATTAATTAAATAAAAATAATTAATTTAATTAAACAGTAAATCGCCTCGGAATGAGGGCCCAATGCAGTACGCGCTCGGGACTGGCTCAGAATCGCACTGCCATGCATGATTTGCCTCTGTTTCCTCTGCTCTCCTCCTCAGAAAATTGCCAAAGTCCCAGGAGTGCCTCTCAGGGCACTAGGGAGTACCACCAGCTGGAGTAGAGCACCACTGGCTAAAGAAGGAGGCCACCGGCACTAGATGAAGTTATCGGCTGGCAATTGATCACGGCGACTAAATAGTGCCGCCGCACTTAACACTGCAGAACACCGCAACCCACAAAGAGCAGAGGACAACAACATGCATGGCAATGTGATTCAAGGTATTTATGCACTACACACACCCCTTATCATGTTATTGACTCAAAGGGGCATGTGCCTCGATTCCCAGACCACCAATCGCGCATTTCCATGCATGATGGCCCAAGGAACCAAGGATGCAACTTCACTTTCAAATGCATGCAAACCAAGTAAACATGAAAGGGTGCCAAACCTCTATCATTTTCATCTCAAGAGGCCAAGCATGCATGCTTATGCAATGCAACTCTAAGCATGTTATCTAGCATGCAACATGAACAATGCGAGCAAGCTAAACATATTAGGCATACAACCTAAGCAAAGAGGCATATAAACCAAGCAATGGAGTGGACTAAAACATGAATTAGACTACTCCTAATTGGCCTAAAATCAGTGGCCAAAATGCTAAGTCAAGAGGGCCAAACACACACACACATGCACGAGTTAAGGCACCAACACTAAAGCACAATTAAGCCACTCTTAAACACATCTAAGAGGCACAAACATGGACTATTAGCATACATGAAAAGCTCTGAAATTCATGCAAAACATGGTGCCAAACCAACTAACAAAGCAAGCCAAACAAGACATACAAATGCCTCAAGCATTAAGGCAAGCCCATGAGGCTTTGAACCACACTTAGCACAACCACACATGGCAATACTTAAACACTTAAAAACAGAGTTTTAACACATAAAACTAAGCCTAAAGGACCACCTAGATGGCATCTAGATGACATGAATCCAAAGGCATGCATTAAAGCCAAAACATGGAGCATTTAACACATACTCTTAAAGCATTAAAGAGGCATGCTAAGCAATCAAACAAACATGTATGAAGGACTGAAATAGCATGCAAAATGGTTCCAAACCGTCAAAAATAAAGCAAGCAAGGCATGCTACACACTCATGCTCTTAAGGCCAACAAGCCCAATACAAAGAGGCTATATTAAACATGCTATGGTTGGCTCAAACAACATGAGACAGACCTAAAACATGAAAATATGAGCACAAAAACTTCACAAATGCAAGCCTAAAACATGCTAGAAGCTAAGGCATACAACCTAGGCATGTTAGAGGATCAAAAGGCATTACAAGGCAACTATGCTAAGCATGCATAAGAGACCTAAACCAACTTAGAAACATGTTATATCATGGCAATATAAGCATGAAAAACAAACCAAACATGCTCAACACACACTTAAGCACAAGCTCCCTCAAGAAGCCAAATCTTGCCCTTTTCAAGGACATCAAGGAGAGGGGGTGGTCCTCTCCTTCTTGAGACTCTAAGGCATCATCTTCACCACTGAAATCCCTCAAGATTTCAGTGGTGAAGAGATCCTAACACCAAAGTCTCGGATCTCTCACAAAATGGCACAAAAAAGGGCCTTTTCAAGGCCTAAGGGTGGCCAACTTGCTCAAACCACAAAACACTTTTAATAAACAATAAAGAGGCTTAAAAAACAGAACTTTTATGTGTTATAGACTAAGCACAAAAACTGTTTTAAGCTATGCAAAAATGGAATGCAAGAATGGGGGAAATAAAGTAAGTTTTGTTACCCTTGAAGACCACCTTCACAAAGGTTGGAGTTGTTGGTTCCTTGAGCTCCAAACTAGTTCCAAAGCTCCAAAACAAACCTCTGGACCTTCAAGAACCCAAGGAAGGTGAAACACTAGGTGTTGGTGAGCAAAACTATGACACAAACACCTAGTGTACAAAACAAGAGAGAAGAAGAGAGATAGGATGTGTATCTATCCTAACCCTAAAAACCAGAGCTTGGCCTGTCTAAAATGTCTAAACTTTTGTAACCCTAAGCCAAGAAGAGGAGTGGTCCTCTTATAGGCAAGCAAAGCTTGCAAAGCTTACAAGCTAAGCTAACTAAGAGGGTCATCCCTCCATACACGTGTATGGAGGGGAACCAAAACTATACAGCTGTCTGAAAATATCTCATAAAGCAATCAAGACAAAGGTCCGCCAAAAGAGTGCCATTTTGACAAAACTTAGTGCCGGTCGGCACAAAAGAGTGCCGGTCGGCACAATAAAGTGCCGATAGCAATACCAGCCAGCCGGTGGCCTCTAGCCACAGCCGGTGGTGTGTGGGGATGCCTCAGAAGGCATTCTCTGCCCTTCCAAGGCAAAACACAAGTGTTTGGTGCAAAACCAGACACAAAGCGGTCGAGTTCAGAGGTCCTGAGGCAAGGCGCGCAAGCCGAGAACTCCGGGAACTCCAAACGAACACAAACATGGATAATCACCGAGTGTTCCAGCGGTGACGTCTAAGTCTTGAGGACGGTCAAAAATGGGGTGTCTACAGCATGCATGAGCTAGGCTCCAATTTGACATATATGGACCAATTCAAGGCTCAAATCACTAAGGATACAAGAACTAGGCATGAACAAGCTTAAACACAACAATGAGAGGTTAAATTCCTTACCTAGAGCTTCAATACAAGGTGATGAAGCTTAATTTGCAACCTATGTTCCAATTCCTTCAATTACCAAGCAATTTACAAGCAAAATTGAAATGAAATCAACTCCTCAAGTTTCTCTCTCTCTCTAAGGTCGGTTATGAGCAAGAAATGAGAGAAGAAATGTTTTGTTTGAGTGTATGTGAAGATCAAAAAGGTTCAAGTAGTGGGCCACTTAGGTGGCGTTATGGTAATTAAGTCTAATTTGTGCAATTTAGCTCATTTTAATCTAATTTAATTATACCAAATCACTTTTCAGATAAATACACCATTAAATCACATAAATTCTACTGATCATGAAACACTAATCAATTTCTAGTTCGGCCGCCGATAAGGCCTTCAATTTACAGTTTAAACATATAAACATGAACAGATAATCACACAGTCAAACAGATAGAATGCAATTTCAAACATGTATATATACTCAATCGATTCAGTTCAGATTCCAGTCAGTTAGTTCAGTAACCCAATCAGTTCAATTATCAATGATAATCAGTCCCAGTTTAACAGTAATCAACAGTTTATCGGTAAACAGTGGTGAGGGTCATTACAAAAGGCTTTACAAAACTATTGTAAATAATAAAATTCACATCGATAGGAAACTTTAAAAATCTTGATCGTAGCTAGTATATGTACGATTTTTACAAAAATAAATATGATCTTTAAACTTGTTCTTTCTTAGAATTCCTAGGAGCACCTTATAACTTTCCAAAAATTCTTTATATCAACTTGTATGTATCCCCAGTGAGGAGTATGCATGACAATCTATTAATTTATAAAAATAAAAAAGTTAGTATATTAGTAAAAGAATATATATATATATATATCAAAACACTGTCAAATTGAAATTATGTTGTTACATCCCCATCGAAGCAATCTAGTTGCATTTATCTTTTTGAGCTCCATATATTTTTTAACGCAATCCTACAAAAGTCGACATATATAGCAAAATATTTTTAAAATAAAAATTTGTGATCAATAGAAGCGAATTTATCAATAAATAAATTATACCTTTTGACAAAAGTGATTTGATCCATAAGTAACACTATAACAAACTTTCAGGATAAACAATGTTTGTAGTAGAATCTAGCTCATCATTGGAAAGGAAAACACTTATACGATCAAAAGATGTGCATCTAGATAGGGCCGTGTACAGTTATCTATGACTAAACACTGGTGTGTGCAAATTAACTCCAACAAATTTCACAGATTGTCCTTGAGATTTATTAATGGTCAGGGCATATGCCAATCGAACTAGAAATTGACATCTTGTCATTCAGAAAGACATTTCTAACTAAGACGGTGTCAAGGATATCCTTGGTATGAATACCAAATTGCCAATTTTTTCTCCAGTTAAAATTTGAGCTTCAATTATGCAAGTATTGCATCTGGAAACCATCAATCTTGTGCCATTACACACCGTCCCAGTTCAAGTAGCTAGCCTTCATCCACAGGCATTCAAACATTTATATCATTTAAGTACTTAGCCTCATGGTATTTATGCTTGATATAGCAACACAAATATTCGATGTAACATGCTAAAGCAACAAATTTACTCACCTAGTACTGTCACGCCCCAAATTTTAATTACTCAAAACATTACCAAAGCTTGTAATTTAGGTCCATTTTAAAAAAAAAAAAAAAAAACAAATGTCCATTACCCTTGAGTAATAGAAATGGAATAATACATGTTCTCTCTCTCGATGAATACAATAATAACTATAATACATGCCAAGCTTTTGCTGCGAAGCTACAAATCAATAATTACAAACATCAATGTACAACATTCATTTTTTTCACATCTATGATAAAATTATACATAAAAGATACAAGGACTCCACAACTCTTCAACTATCAATCCAAATTTCTCGTCTTGAAAAAGAATAAAACAATGAGGGGTGAGCACTAATGCCCAGTAGGAATCTCATAGTTCTACAACAATAGTTAACACATAGATAGAAATGATCATACATGCGGAGTGATACCATATAGTAAGGTGACATTTTGTAAATTCCAAAATATTATACAAAGAGTATCTTTTTCTTAAAATTTCATTTGGACCTTTAAGAAAACTTCCTGCCATATATATGTAGTCTATCATCATTAGCAAGCCATAAAATTCACTTTGAAAACAAGTACACTTAAGAAAGAACATCATCTTAAATTTATCAATTTGGTTCCAAATTATTCCTCATTGCATTTCCATTTTTCCCTTATACTATTTCCAATTACTATACTCCTTAACATCAAAATCCAAAGGATTAGAGTTCAAACATAACACAAGAGTAACAAGCCCTTTTTAGTTCGATTTCTCAATTATTTACAAAACAAAACTCATAATCTTCTCTTGTAGTCACAAGCAATCCATTGAGTTCATCATCACCAATCCTTAATCCAATTACTTTTTCATTTTCCATTCTCTTCAAATAATTTCTATTTTTATTTTCCTTTCATGCCAAATTATACATCAAATTGTAATTTCATGAGTTCATCACATGTCACACATTATTACCAACTCAACATGTCTCTCAACACGTTCCACCTTTAGCCGACTTGATACGGCAGGATAGCGGGCACCCAAACTCATAACACCTTCCACATTTAGCCGACTTGATATGGCTAAAATCACCTTTTAGTTTGAAAACATCTCCACATTTCCGACTCCAAAAACGGCAGGGCAGTGGGCACCCAAAACATCACAACCTTCCACATTTGCCAGCTCCATAAATGGCAAGGACGCGGACACCCAAAATCATCCGTTTTCCACATTTGCCGGCCCTAGAAATGGCGGGCTCATGGACACCCAAAAACATATTCCCACATTCGTTCGGCGGTATGCGCAGACAGGGCAATTAAGCACATTAACTCCCCGTGTGGGTACCAATTACAACTTACCCAACACAACTCAACACAACCCAACTCAACTCAACACAACTCAACACAATCTAACACAATCAACATGATTCCACACAATTTAACATAGTTCAACACAATTCAACATAATTCTACACATTTCAACATTACAATTAGTGCGCAATGCAAACACGTCTTCCATTATTTCCGTAACATATTAGTTCAATACACACCCATCATATATTAAAAGTCCATTTACATAACAAGTACAAATATGTTCTGCGACCTTCTTCATTATCCATCAAATCATTCATTGTTTTGTTACAAAAATATAACAACACATCCATAGAGGCATAAAGATTCATCTTTAAAGTGTTCACAATCCTTAGGTTCAAACTATTTCTTTACTTCTCCATATTACTATCAAGTCTTCAAATTCAATTTTTACAACACATTGATTATCAATTACTACCCATGGTTATAAATTAAATCTTCAACATTTAATTTCTTTGATACAACTCATTCATATAACACTGTCATATTTCACAACCTCTCATTTATTATTGTTCACACTCATCATAACCCAACATAGACTTAATTTTCATAAATTTAATGTTTATTAAAGTATTATTCATTTTTCCAAAAATAAACATTATAACTAGAGTTGAACATAAATTCGGGCTTTTAGTTTTGAGGTATAAAATTACTTTCTAACTACCCAATAAAATTCTTAAATCTTCACTTCATCATCTTATCACAAATTCCGTATCATTCATGTCATTAACAATTTCTTCCCCGAAATTTTGTTTCATATTATCACATGATTTAAAATATCAACAATACGGGTTCAATCGCAACTTTTACATAATTTCCAAACACTTCAAAAATTCAATTAAACTTCTATATGTGCAATTTATTACCTTAATGTCATGATACTATTTTCAATTTAAGCAAAACCCTTGTCTAACTTCATGAACCAAACTAGGGTTTTAAGAGAAATTGAAACTTTTCACCCAAACACTTTTTATTCCAATTCTCTTATTAATTATACACCCAATTTCATAAGCCCATAATCATAATCCAAAAATTAAACCCTAACATTTCAAACCCTAAACCCCCAATCTCATGATTTATCACAATATGCTTAAAAACATAAATTTTTGTATTTATATAAAGAAAATACCACAAATCTATCTATAAATGAGAGTATTGATGAAGAACTAGAAACCCTACCTCAAAGAGCAAGCAAGGAAGCTAGATCAAGAGCATCCTTTCAAAAATCCAAAATCCAATCGGTTGAAAAGCAAGATCTTCAAGCCTTCTTCACTTTTTGGTAAGAGATCTTGGCCAACTCTTTGAGGAATGGAAGGTATTTGGGTAAAAAATCTAGGGTTTTCGGACCTAGGGTGAGAGAAAGGAAGACGGAAAAGGAAAGTGCCAAGAATGATCTAGAAAATCAATTTTTAAGCTACTGAATTTGCGCAGTCTGCTCGAGCGTCTCTTTTCCCGCTCCAGCGTACCTTCTTCCAGCACAAATACTAAAACTTCAAATGGGCATAACTCTTTCATCCGGACTCTGTTTTAGGTCGTTCTTGTGTCCAAATCGAAGCCCCAGAAACAAAATTTCCAATGGTTCTAGCCTCACACCCAAATTCAAAGTGTGGAAAAAGAAAAGGACAAATGAGTGACGGCTGTTCATAGGAAGATTATCCAAATTAAAGTTTTTGGTCCAATCTTACTTTACCATCATGTTGCCACTTCGATCAATGTCCCAAAATAAAACAAGGGGGCTCCAAACACAATAATAAAAATGTCAAGAGCAATCCCACTAATCCCAAAAATTCAGATTCAACTAAATAGACCGCTCGAGCGTCCAATCTTGTGCTCGAGCGAGCAGACCAACAAAGTCGTCCGCTCAAGTGACGACTCCTACGCTCGAGCGGAAATTCACAACTCTCAGAATCTCGGACAGACTGCAAAAGTACTAGGAGCCTCACAAGTCCACTCGGGTGTCAACTCTTGCGCTCGAGCGGGGAGAAAAATTCTAGAGTGTTACAAGTACTCCGAGCCAAAACAAAGCAAAAAAATTAGAAAAATATGCATGTTCCTAATTAATGCAATATGACTAATGCAACTCACACATTATGTATTTTTTATAGGCTCGGCTATGAGCATGACATATGATTTCATTCAAAGACATGCAATAAGGCACGTATTCAAGTAATGAATTTGAACATTGATATTAGGTTAGCATGATGAGCCGAACCTTATATGCATGCAATATGAATGGATGCAAAACATGAGAATGCTAATGAAACATGATGCCCTATACTAACTATCGTAAACGAGTAAGTAAAAAGGCGAAAGACGTGGGGTTGGAAGACAATTAAAAGCTTTGAACAAATGCAAGCAAGCTTAAATAGCTTAAAACACGAATCAAACAAATGTGTTCACAAAAGTAAATGAACAAAAATCTTTTCTTTTCTTTTTCACTCTCTTTATATTTTCTTTTCTCTTTTCCTTTTCAACTCTCTTATCTTTGGTTTTTTCTTCTTCTTTTTTTTGTTTTTTTTTACTGCCCTTCTTTCTTTTTTGTTTTTCTTTTCTTTTCCTTTTCTTTCTCTCTCTCTCTCTCTCTCTCTCTCTTTTTAATCACTGTTTTTGACCCCTCTTATTTTTAACTCCATAAAACAAGAAATAAATAACAACTCCATAAAATAAGAAATAAATAACAGAAAGGAAGAGAAAGAGGGAAAGAACAAAACTGTGCTGTGTTGTCATTGAGGGTCGACTGAGCCTCAATGAAGCATGGCCGAGCATTGAAAAAGCCGGCCGGGCCTCGATAGCAGCAGGGGCAGTTTCGGCTTTTCCTCGCGACGTATGTGTTTAAAACAAATCCAAACCCTATTTCCTCACACCTTCTTGCCCGAAATCACTTCCTCTTTTCCTTGCGTTTCCCAACAAATCTCGCAACTTTTTCTTTGAAACCTTTCCTCTCGTCTACCTTTTGAACCAATTGGATTTCGATTCGATCAAGTTTTTTGGGTTTCTCATTGTTTTTGCTTTGTTTCTCACGAGTTTTCTTGGTTTTTGGGGACTCACTCTCATGTTTTCACTTTTCCCTCTCATTTTCTCTCTCTTAGGGTTTAGCCCCTTACATTTTCCTTGTTTTCTCTTCATTTCCCCCACTTTTCTCCACGGCTAGTGATGAAGTTCCCATTCCAGACCCCACCATTGGTATTGGGGCTGCCCTAGGCGCAGACATGGAGGCCGAGGATGCTCTCGCATTGCCTTCCCTCGTTGATAGGCCATTTGACACGAACACTTACCGACCACGCACACATGCTCCACCCTCGGGTGGGATTTTGAGATTCGAGGGCCTTATCCCCAGGATTGACAAGGATATTTTGCTGCAAGAGCCCACGGAGCACTTGTCCACTGATGCCTCCACGGTAAGCAACTTCCCTTTGTTTTGATGCGTTGTTGAAGCTCACAAGTAGACCACTAGTTAAATGCCATATATTTCCCATTTTTAGGTGATAGCCAGGAGGATTGACGGCTACGAATCCATATCCGAGCCCCGACGCTGGTATGAGAGACTGCCTGCGGAGGTCCGCGCACTAGTTAACGCAGCTGGCTTTGGGCCCTTCTGCTCAGGACTTATATAGATGAGAGCCGAGTCACTATTGTACAGGGCCCTGGTCGAGAGATGGTAGGACACCATAGACTTATTTCACTTTTCATCGATCGGGGAGATGACTCTGACCCCGTACAACTTTGCGATGCTCATCGACTTGCGGGTTGGAGTTAGCAGTCCGATCCCATGTTGTGACGCCCCAAAATTTCTAGGACATCATAATTAGATTTAGAACTTAAAATCAATTTTCTTAATTAAAAATCCTCATCAATGTTGCCACCAAATTTACCATCATCCATTAATTAACAACACGGAAACTAAAAGTTCTTAAATTACAACTCCAATCAAACTTAAAACTTTGTCTTAGTACACAAATATAAAAAAACTAGAGAAAAACTAGAAAGCTAAAAAAAATGGTTCATGGAATTTTGGCATGCTTCAAGCTAACCAGGGTTGAATGTTTCCATCCAACACCTCGATGTTTCCTTGGGTTTCTTCAGTACCTGGCATAAAATGCCAGGGCAACGGGAATGCCAATGAGCGACGAGCTCAATAAGATACTACAACCCAAAAATACCCACCCCGATAATAATACTCACAATTAATGAATACTGTGTAGTTAACAAAATAACAAGCAGTATTTAATAAGCATAACAAGAATGCTATCAGTTGAAGTAATAACAATAGATAATAAGAACAATGGCAAGCGGAAGCAGTATTTCATCATAAGAAAAAATGCCAACTTTTCTTTTAAATTCACATAGATTTAGTTGACCAGATAAGTTTAAGTAACTCCCCGCAGAGCACTATTTCCACTCATCCGCTAAACAATGGCCACGGGCAATTCTGACTCCCTCTTGGTCAAATATTCAAACGTTACTTGTTGTAACTACCAATGATGCCCACACACCAGGGTTACGTACCTGAGTCGTGACATCACGGTCTGCCCCAAGGGAACGGTCTATGTTGTGACACTCGCACCACCAACCTTATATCGCCTACGCCGGTAAGAGCCGAAATACCTTCCCGTGCCATGTTAGGGTTCACAACTCACTTGCACAAGATTCTAAACCGGGCTCATCCCATCACTTTTAAATTTTTAATGTATCATCGGTTCAATTTCGTGTTTTTTTACTTCGTCGAATTCACATTTTTATGCATGTGTGAGTTTTAGTTTGAGAACCACAATGGCATAATGTTTATATAGCACAATGCAATCATATATGGCAACCAAAATAAATGTAATAGAATGTCTTAGGAATCATCACAAGATTTCTTAAGAGTTCACACACTTCTTCTTTCAGCACTGTATGATCAGACAAAAAAATATGAAACCCATACCAAATGAAGTTCAACCATTATAATATTTTAAATGGTGCTAGTTCATCGAGCTAGGAAAATATTTTGAGAAGAGTACAAGGGCTAAAAACGATTTTAAAATGGAGAAATAATTTTTGGAAGAAAATTGGTTTTCTGGACAGTGAGTCATTTTAACCTCCAGCACAGGGGTTCTGCGTTTGAAAAATAAGAAGGGGCCTCAAACGGTGTCAAAAAGAGGTATGGTCAGGACGTTTTGCTAAAATTTTGAGTTTAGAACATGTTTCCAGAAGAGTGTAAATACTAAAAACCAGTTGAAGATGGTCAAATAATTTTTATAAGAAAACTGGACAGATTCTGTCACATTTTAGTAAAACTACAATTTCTCCTTTTAAACTTATCCATTTTTTGTGAAATCAGCGGCAAATGAAAGAAAACTCTTATATCTAGCTATCCCAAGTGGTCGTGCAGAAAAATACCATTTGTAGAGAAAATGGGACCTGTTTGAAGCCACTGCTTCTGCTGTGTTGTAGGCAACGCTTAGGGAAAATATTTGTTTCGGTAAGAAAATGGTGTCCAATGATTTTATAAAAATTTTACACAGTGTATAACACCTATATCTGCTTCCAGTATACACAGATTTCTAACATCAATTATTTTCAATTTATTAGAGCCCTCTTTTCATCCGATAAAGTCTGAAACAGTGAGGAAGAATCTAAGTTTCAGGTAAAAGGAAGCCATTCTCATCTCATTTTACTCTCTTGCAAGATTATTTCAACAATGGAGAATATTGAACACATAAAAACAGTAGCTAAGCCATATATCTATATTTGCAAGAAGGAATATGAAATTATAACATAATGAAACCCTCACCCTATCAAAATTTTAAACATGCATGGTACTATTTTGCTATATATGACTTAACCATGCTCAGTCTTGCATATATAATTTATATAAATTTAGTTAGAAGTATCTAAGGGAGGATAGAGGTGATATATTCTTACCTCAATGAAGTAAAAAAAAAAAAATTAAGTGTTGAGCCTTTCTTCCCCTCTCTTCTCTCCTTTCCCTCTTGCTTTCTCTCCCTCTCTTTCTCTTTGTTTTACTTAGTTTCATGTGTGTGCAATGGGGCTGAATAGTGCTCCTAATTATAGGAGATTGAGGACCTAATTTATTATTATTATTATTACTATTATTATTTTATTTTTACTTTACTCCTCTTTTGGCTTAGGAACTATGATCTAAGAGGCTAGATTGCAGTTGGTTTGCATGCTGTGGCAGCCTTGACAAAGGCTTGAGTTTTGCCATATGCATGTAGGCATAGAGTGTAGCAGTGGGCAAAGACATGCATTGGCATGCTTGGGCTGAATCTCTCTGGGAACACTTGTGGCAGCAAGCAAAGGCATGCATTGGCATGCATTGACCAGCGCTTTGATTTCTTTATTATTATTTTTTTTTTGTACAAAATAAAAAAATCAATTGAATATATATATAACCTAGCCACTAGATATTTTGCTCCTTACTATTCTCTTACTAACTTAGTTATTATTTGTTTAACCCATTTAGTTTCCACAACTATATTTAGATACAAAATTTTATTTTATTTTATTTTTATTTTATTTATTTATTTATTTATATTTTTTTTTCCACAGAAAGATAAATAATTTTATTTAAAGGAATCTTATATTGGTATTAACCATAATGCTATTAACATTATAATTCTATAATTTAATAATCACTATTGACTGACTTAATATTATTCTTAATCAAACTAATTAGTTGTCTAAAATTTCAGGTTCTCACACATGTAATCCTAACATGACGCAGTGGAGAGTCGCATAGGGTCAGCTTCTTGGAGTGATCCTAGACACTACTAGCCATGGGATGGTGAGGTATAGCTGGTTCTTCGAGTACTTCTTCGACTTTTAGCCCACCACTCCAAAAGAGGTCGCACAGTACACCCGCGGCTTCCTTATGTATCTCCTCGGTACTACCCTATTTGCGAATAGGGAAAATACCATGGGGTTATATCTTCTGGGGGCATTGGTGCACCTCCCTTAGGTGGCAGAGTACGATTGGGGTGGCGCCAACCTGGCCACTCTATACTGCTATATGAGCTTTGTCTCCCGCTGCAAGGCAGATTCACTCGGCAACTATTGGAAGGTTTGGGAGGTACACCTCGCACTTATCTTTTTTGTTCATTCGGTTCATTCTACATTTTCTGCTCACTCCGCGTTTTATTTTCTACTCGTTTACTTCATTAATCTTTTTCTGTTTGCAACTCTGGGTGTATACATACTTCACCTCTCTAGCTCCGATTCCGGTGAGGCCGATTGAGTTGTCAGTACCCCGCTCGCGATACTATAACTCCTGATTTGAGCGCCGTCACCGCATAGACTGAGATTTCCCCTATTTCCACCGCTTCTTTGATACAATCATTGCAGATCAGGTAACAAAATATCAACCTTTAACTATTACATACTGTAAGCAGACTACACTATTTCCCACACTACACAGTCATTCTCATACTGTTGTTTCTTCACCGTACTGCCATTCTCATATTGCACTGATCTCTCACACTATATTGATTTCTAACATTGCACTGATCTAACATTACACTAATCTGATACTGCACTGATTTCTGACACTGTATTGATTTCTCACACTGCACTGATTTCCTAGGTTGACTGGCATCCTTGTGCGGGCATTCCCCAAGTGTCGATGACGACCTACATCGCTGCATGGCATGCCTCTACCATGTATATTCTATTCGAGGGCCCTTTTGGCCCGGCGTACTACCTGGGGGAGAGGTTCATCCGCCAGATGTGGGACGTAGCTAACCCCGACATCCCATATCCCTTTCATCCGATTATGAGGGTAGTTGATGAGTTGTAGAATGGTCCTCAAATCGACCTCCTAATATTGGGCGAGGACGACGATCATCATCACGAGCCTGGTGACTTCACCACCTTCTTACGTATTCGGGTGATGGCACCTCTTACCTCGGGCATAGCTCGAGCTGTGCCAGAGGTTGCTGCTGCTGCTGCTATGGCTGGTGATGCGCCTGCTGGAGGTGCCTCTGCCCTTGCTTCCATTCTTGGATTTCCTGTGATCCCCACTGAGATCATGTACATGCGTCCAGATGGAGTGATCGAGCAGATCCCATTTGAGCGCATCGAGAAGAAGGATCGCAGACTAGTTTTCACCCCTAGCATCGAGTAGGTACACATTCCTTTATACTTCTGCTTTCTGTATTTCAGCTCGTTTTACTTTCTACCATTTCTGTTCATTATTCTCTATTACTTCTGTCTTCATTTCTTAGATTCTATTCCTTTTGTAGGTACCCCGGGTGTATGTTGATGCCCTCATTTGTACGATCGATTGACTGCTCCTCATGGTATGACAGAGGCAAACCGCCTTAGTCACCCATGGGATCGAGGTACATTTTGACTGTAGTTTACTCTTGTTGCCATGCTATACACTCTTGTTAGTCCATACTGATACCTGTCTTTTTTTCAGCTTGAGCTGGCGCCAACAGTGCCTACAGGCCCTTCTGCAGCCAATAGACAGAGACGGGGCCTAGTGAGGGGCCGAGGGAGAGGCTGAGCGAGGCAACACTCACCTTCTGAGGAGTCTTTTGACGGGTCTATGACCCTTGAAGACGAGGGAGAGGAGGTTGACTTGTAGTCCAGTAGCTCTAACGACGACAGTGATGCACCTCCTCCATAGCTGAGGAGAAAGAGAGCAAGGATGGGCTGTTGACGAGGGCGACAATTTTGTTTTCATTTTTGTTTTTGTTGTTTTTGCTTTGTAGTTAAAGACTAGCTTCAAATAGAGCCTTTTGTTTTTGTTTGAAAGAATTTCTTTTGTTTTATTGCTTTGTAAAACAATGATCGGGGCTGGACCCGCTAGTTATAAAAGACAAGTTTTTGTTGAACGATCCCTTGCACAATGTGATGAATATTATTTGCATGCGATGAAATAACCCTTGCATGATAACTTTACATAAGACTTGCTCTTGCATTCATTCTTGAATTGGATAACAACCCACAACCTGACAAAATTGTGAAATACAACTCGATAACAGGAAAACAAAATGAAAACAACTCGAAAATACTAAAACACACTTGATACAAACAAAACAAGACTCAAAATACAACTGTGGTATGGCAAGGCAAAGGTTGGCATTTCCTGCAACTGTACTGCTCTGAATTATCATTTAGACCCGGCTGGGCCTAGATATACACGGCCAGGCTTCACTGAGGCACGGTTGGGCCTCAATGTGAGGTCGTTCAGTGCTGCCCAACTGTCATGCACTACTCCTTCTTATCTTCTATAAATGATGCTTCCATGCTGTTATTCTGGCAGAATAGCAAGTCTTTGATATTTTGCTCTCAAGATGGAAACATTATACAACAATCTGTTCCAAGACTGGATAGCCACTTTGGATGGCTCGGAAAAGGTGAATTTTTGCGATTTTAGCCTAAATGTCCTTTTTCCTCTGAGTTGCACTTCTCTTTGCCTTCCATTCCTACATGTCACTGTTCGATGTTGGAATTCAATCACACATGTGTTTCAATTCAGATCTCAAGAGGTGTGTCTGACACTCGAGGAACTTCAAACATTAATGGAGTCCCGGCACGATGAAGAAATCATACTGCAGCCCCATTTTGGCCATACCCAAGTTTTGGGATGGATGTGTGGGTTAACATTACATGAGGCTCGGTCTTTGATACATAATGAGGAGCTGGATATCCCTGGTTTAGTTCATCAATTTTCCGTTGTTGGAGACAGGAGTGACCTTCTTTGGTGAGGTCGCTGACAACATGCTCTTTACTTGTGCCTTCTTTCATAATTCCTCCTTGCCCCTAGTTTTGATGGAGTTAGCATCCAGTTGATCGAAGTAGCTCAACATCTAAAAGAGGGTAAGAATTGCATGGGTTTGGTACTAGTCGAAACCTTGATAGATTTAGAAGCCTTCCACTGAAGAGACACTACCTAGCTGGCAGGGAGTCCCCTGCTTCTCCAGGTATTATTTTCCACCCTTCTGATTTATGATTCTCACACACATCACTCAACACTCATTCTCTGTTTTTCTCTCATATAACCCTTCCTTACTTTTCTCTCATCGTACACCTCTTTATTCTTTAATCATTCTTATTTTTCATCCCTTCCCAAGTATGGCTTATGGATAAACTGCAAATAACTGCTCCTTGTTCTGAGTACTCTACCCGAGCTTATTTCTTTCGTTAACGACTAGTGAATTTCCCCTTAGAGGGTTTATGGTGTGATTGGATGTGCAGCCAATCCGCAGCCGACATAACTTAGCATTCCCTTGGCTTAATTTGGCAGAGATGAACTACAGCATGTCCCGACAGTCGGGTATATAGTTGATTGGCCTCACACATTGTGTATTCTATTTTCTCTCCGATTTCGACGTCAATTTGGGCATGATTAGATACGACTAGATGAGGGAGTGGAATACACAGCTTCATTTTCAGTTCACGTCTCGCACCCCCGGTATCTTGCGGCCTAGAGAACGAGAGAGATTCTGGCCCTTGCCATTAGTTTCATTTACACCTTGTCTAAGGAGTGTTTGGCTTAGCTTGAAGAGGAGGCAGAGGTTGGGCCGTCTTTGGCATAGAGCCACCTAACTTAGTTGTACCCCTAGTTTTATTGCTTTGATCTTTTCTTTTCAAGTTGTAAGATGTAAAAGCAACTTTGATCTAAATCAAACAGTTGGAGAATGTACTTGTATTGAAATCAATAAAATTAAAGTTGCGAGCACTGAAAATTTTCCTTTTGATCCCAAAAATGGTCTAAGCCATAAAAGGGTAAAATTTCGAACAAAAATTAGCTTTTATTAAAATTTTTCAAAATAATTTTTGGAAACGAGCACCACCTGACGCACACAGAATCGATCCTCAAGATATACAATCCTGAATCCAAAGAAATCATAACTGCCCTTGGTTGCATATCATTGCTGCTCCATACTGTACTCAGCTTTTCTACCCGAAATACGAAGTACAACCGAACTAATAGATGATGGACAAGGATGACCTGATCAACAAAACTGATAGGACAGTTGAACTGGAGATAGTTACGACTGAATTTCAGGATGAAGTTGCCTACATATCCCAAAAATGGGAATCAGGCCTTACGTAGTTCGGTTAAGGTTCACTCGAGTATTAATTCTCTCTTTTTACACTCTAACTTTTGCCAAAGTCGCCATTTAGGGTTTTTAACCTTGCGAGCTCAGTTTTCTTTATTTCTAATTTTTCATGCTCTAACTTTTGCCTAGGTCACCATTACGGGTTTTCGGCCTAGCGAGCCTCTCAAGGGTAATATTTCTTCAACTTGTCCATGTTGATTGGTTGTGAGAACTCCAGGCCATCCAAGTCCATAAGAATAACCGCCCCTTTTGACCAGATTGACTTGATGATGTAAGGACTAGTTCAGTTAGGTTTGAACTTGCCTCTAGGGTCATGAATGGGAGTTCGGTTGTCTTTTAATACCATGTCCCCTTCTTGAAGATTCTTGGACTTTACTTTCTTGTTAAAATCCCTGGCAATCTGGTGTTGGTAACCTTAGACATGATACAACGCTCGTAGTCTTCTCTCATCAAACAATATCAACTTCTCAAACCTACTTTGCTACCAATCTGCCTTTGCTATCCGACACTCAGCCATGATTTGTAGTGAAGGCACTACAATTTCGATCGGCAAAACAGCCTCCACCCCGTAGACAAGCGAATAGGGGGTTGCCCCTGTAGATGTTCTGATTGAGGTCCTGTAGCCCCAGAGCGCAAATGGCAGTTTATCTAGCCAATCCTTGTAAGTTTCTACCATCTTCTGCAAAATTCTCTTGATATTTTTGTTTGTAACTTCGACAGCTCCATTGGTCTGCGGCTTGTAGGTTGATGACTTATGGAAAGTCACGTTGTACTTCTCAAGTAAGTGTAGACACCCCATTTTTGACCGTCCTCAAGACTCGGGTATGCTTGCAGGTACATCCGATATCAAGTTTGATTGCTCGTCGAGTACTCGAATTTCGCAGCAGGATGTTCCAGGTTTGATCCTTCCAAACTCCATTTCCATTCTGTCTCATTTTTGGATCATGATTTGGTCTTTGCTTTGTGAAGTCCTTGATGGCATGCCGGCCATCAGAGAGGGCTGTCAGCCATGGGTTAGGCCCTGTCGGTCATCTATAGACCCTGCCAGCCATCAATGAGGCACTTCCGGCTACCACTGATGGCCGGCAGCCACCTTATTTCAACAGATATTATTGTAAATATTTTGAGCCAGTTGTGGCTCACTCAGCCATCCTCCATACACGTAGAGGGATGGAGGCAAGTTTAAGCTTGTCAAGCAAGTTTTTGCTTGCATTGCCTATATAAGGGAAGGTGCCTTCCCCTTCTCCAGGGTTCACAAAATTTCCAGAGCTAAAATTTCTCTCTCTCTCTCTAGAATTCTCACTTTGTTTCTCTATATTGTGCTCAATATTGCCTTAAAGTGTGTTTTCTCCATAGATTTTGTGACACCCGAATGTTTTAAAATTACAATAAATAGAACTGAAAAATAAATAAATAAATAAATAAATAATAAATGCATAATAAATTGGGAATTTTATTATTAAAGAAATACGTTGTGAAACACTATACATTAAATACTTTAGTAAGTGGTAAGTGGTGATTTAAAGTTGAGTAGTGAGGTTTTTAGACGTGAACCTAACTTGTCATTATACGTAATTTTTAGGAATCATTGTGGATTACCAAAGAGGATAGTAACCCTTTAAACTTATAATTCAATTCTCAAGACCTTGGTTGGTACAGGATAAGGGTTAAACAAAAAAAAAGAAAAAGGGATAAGACTCTTGAATACGGATAAGGGTCAAAGTATAAGGGTCAAAGTATAAGGGGTAAATCAGAGAGGGATTGAGAAATGCTGCCACGTATGCGACTATTGCTTGGGCCTCACACCTTGTTTAGGTATAAATAGGGAAGTGAAGTTCGTTGGTGAAGCACAGAAACAAGGTGAGCGTAGGGAGCGTAACGTAGTAAGTAAGGCTCTGAAGTGCGAGGAAAATAGGGATTAATTTGTAATAGAGGTGAGTTATATTATACCTTGAGTTACCAAAATATATTTTACTTATGTTTTGACTTAGCAAAATCTATTTTATATAAGTTATGTTTTATTAGTATATTAATAAAAGTTATGTTTTATAAAGGTTTTAGTTACGTGGATTATTTTCTGAACCCTATTTGCCTAAAAGGAAACCCATGGATATATTTGTTTATATTTTAAAGAATATTTGATTATGACCTTATAAGCAATTATGTTGTGTAAGTATCACCACGGGAGTCTCACGCCTTGGGGGACTTAAATAAGCATTGGCCCTTGTTTGACCACTTTGTGGTCCCTGTTTGTCATGGATCCATTGACCCCTGTAGTGATTGTCACTTAGTGACCCCTGCTATGTTATGTTATGTACCGTGGTTATAGTTAATTATTTCAGTTTCTGGCACTTAATTAAATTGTGTATTCAACTCAAATTATGTTAATGTTTTAGTTTAAATAAATATCCATGACTATTTTGTGCCCCTACACTCACAGTATAATATTTCTCACTCTGCTATGTGCTTATAGCTGTTACCCCTTTCAGGTGACGAGGTTTAGCGGGATCAAGATGGAAAATGAATCTCTGTGTTGTTTTGTTTTTTTTTTAAGATTTCTATCTTTTTATTATCAGACTCTTGTAATACAATGAAGTTCAAATGACTATGTTTTGTTTCCTTTTAAATAAACAGTTGGTACCCAATTATTTTATTAAATTTATCCGCTTGCGTTGCGACTACAGAATTATCCGAATTATTTTATTTTTATCTTGTTACGACACCGAGCCTTTGGGTACCAGGTTTGGGTCGTGACAGATTTGCACTACAACACCTAGTGAAACACCATTACCTTGTTGCTGAGGTACTTGAGGGTGTTGTTTGGACTCAAAAAGCTGGTTTTAACTTAGAGAACTTGTTGTCTTAAAGTTATGCTTCAAGGGTGAGTGTTTTCCCTCTTTAAGCTTTATTTTGATCAAGTGTTTGGCCCTCTTTGCATGCTATGGTTGTTTGAGGCCTTGTTTGAGTTAGGGGTGGTCTACCCCCTTTGATGGCTTGTTTTGCTTTGCTTTGTGCCACCTCTTAGGGCCTTTGAGATCACCTTCTCTTGGCCTTTTAACACTGAATTCTAGAGGAATTTCAGTGGTGGAAAGTGTGTTTTGAGGTCCAAAATAGGAGGGGGTCATCCTCTCTCCTTGTGTCTTGGTTGCTTGTGTTGATGGCCTCATATTTGAGCATGTTTTTCTAGCACGTGTTGGCTTGTTCTCAGCTTATTTTTGGCCTTATTTCAGCATAGCATAACTCTGTTTTGGCCTGGTTGTGTCACCTTATGCATGCTTTTTGCACTTGTAGTGTAATCTTACCATTTAGCCTTACATGCTTGCCATTTTGGCTCATTATTCTAGCCTATTTTGACTACACTCCAACATGTTTTTTTGCTCATATTTTAGCATGCTTGAACTCTATTTTGAGTGGTTTAAGTCATGAGAGGCTTGCTTTGTATAGCCATAGTGCAATCTTGCTCACTAGCTTTGAGTTTCCAAGTCACTAGCATGCTTTACTTGAGTTGTTTGCATGCTTTGGCCTTATTTCTCACATGATTTCAGTGTATGTAGTGTAGTCATACTCTCACATGTTTTACTCTTTCAATGTTTTTGGAGAGTTATGCCTTATGCCTTGATCATGAGCTAATATGTATGCGTCCTTGCCTAAGCTTTTGGGCTACCATTTCAGCATATTTTTGGTCTTATTTTGCCATATTACAACTCTGATTTTGGTTAGTGGAGTCACCCCTTGCTTGGTTTTGGCATTTGTAGTGTAATCCCACTCATTGGCCTTACATGCTTAGTGTTTTGGCTTACCATGCTAGCTTGTTTTGGCTACACTTCATCATGTTTCTAGCATTGTTTTGACCTGCCTTAGGATTGTTTTGAGTCATCATGGTCCTTTGGGGCTTGCTTGATATGGTTATGGTGCAAGTGCTTTAGCTAGTCTTGAGTTTTGAGCACCATAGCATGCTATACTTGTGATAGTTGCATGTCTTAGCATCATTTAACATGTTATTTCAGAGCATATACATGTGTCATGTTCTCACTTCTTTCGCTCCTTGAGAGCTTTTGAGAGTTGTGCTTTTGTGCCTTGTTTGTGAGCCAATGCATGAGCATGCATTTTATTGCTTTTCATGCTATCATTTTAGCTCATTTTGACCACTATTTCGGCATGCATGAGATCTGTTTGGGGTTGGTTTAGTCCATTGAGCATTGTATTGCATGGTCCTAGTGTTGTGTTCTTCACTAGCTTTCAATGCTTAAGTCTCTTAACACGTTGTGCATACGTTGTTTGCATGTTAGAGTCTTGCATTTCATGCCAAGATGAATATGTTACATGTTTGTATTGTATCGTGTTCAACCAGACTCTATGTTGAACACAAGGTGGATTGACCCACTTCATACTCAAAGTGATGAAAGTGAGCCAATCCCCGTTGTCTCCATCGCCTTTGATCATTCATGATAAGGCCGTGGTCTTAGTGTTTTGCTTGTTTTGTTTGTTGTGTATTCATCGAATTTGTTCAAGTTGGATCTTTGGTTATCATGCATTGCGATGCTTGATTGATGGTCTTGGATCCAATGATGTTTCTCCATTGATGTTTTGAAGTGATATGGAGTGGCATAGTGCATACATACCCTTGGGAGACCATCTATTTTTCTCTAGTTTGTGCTCTATTGCAGAATGGTGTTGCAGCACACCAGTGGCCGGCAGTGCCTTGTAGATGGCCGACATTGCTTCACTTTTGGCCGGCAGTGCACACCCTTGGCCAGCAAGGGGTTGGCAGCAAGCCCTCATGGTCGGCAGGCCACTGGTGGATTCCTCAAGGTGGTTTTGGTAAGGTAGAGCAAAAACTTCATAAAAACACCCTGCAAATAGAGCCCTTCAAGAGTAATCCGAAAGGCGTTTCGGGGCGACAATCGAGAGCATGCATTCTTCATTGTTCAAGGCAGAGCTGTGACAGCCTAGTTCACATACCTCACATGCTTAGTTAGTTGCCATGATTAGTTAATTTGTTAATTAATTAAAGTATTGTAATAATTAGTTGTAGCTAGTTATTCAATTTGTGTTGTGTAATAATTAGTCTAACTAGATTATTAGATTAGTTCGTTTAGCTTAGCGTAGCTAGCTTGTATTATTCATTCGGACCCTCCTTCGCAAGGGCGTATTGTTGTAATAAGGGTGTTGTAGCACGTCCCGCGGGGGGCTTCACGCTATAGTTCGGACTCGATTTGTGTCACGGTTCTAAATCTGAACCAAAGAGTCCAACTCTGGCAAATCGTTTTGAGAAAAACTGATTTTTGAAAAGAAGTGCCAAACATGGATGCTGTCGACTGAGTCGCCACCTAAATATTTTATTTTGGGAAATTTAGAAACCGACTCGGGTCAAGGCCACATGTCCGCTATCACCAAAGTGGTCTTGGCTCGAGCTTGGGTACGATCGGGAAGGTCACTATGAGCATTCTTTCGCCCGGTCCAAGACCGCCTCTACTAACCGTGATATCCGATTTTGAAAACTTTATGCGTTCTTATTCCTAAGTATTTAACCTAGAATTACTATGTGATGCGACAACACAAAAGTATAGACTAGATCGCCTAATTTGGAAATAAACATTGCAAATCCGCTTTTGTCTCGAAAACGTGTTAGATTTTGCTACCGTAAGTAGGCTAAAATACGGATTTCAACGAGTTGTTCCAACTCGCAATCCAACCTCCACCCACAGCATTCAAACAGTTTTATCACATAAGCACTTAGCCGCATGGTAGACATACTGTCATGGTAAACATTCACACGCATGCGATATGCTAAAGCCATAAAAACTTACATCGTACTCCGTGCCAAAACAATAAACTAGTTAGCAAAGCATGCATGACCTAGTTCATGTTAAATGGCTAATGCATCACATACAGGGGTGCAATCTAAATAGGCTCGGCTAACCCTAAACATGGCACATGAGATGCAACAACTATCACGTATTCAATTTGGAATTGAAAGTACGATGCAGTTTGCATGATATGCCGAGCCCGATGCATGTAAACAAATGCATGAATGCGCACATGCATTGCATAAGGTATGCTAATATAGACGTGTCCTAATCTACCATAAGCAGGTAAATAAAAGGGTTAGAAAGAAGTGGGGGTTGGAAGACATACACACACTCACGCACACTTATTACAAATTCGCCCTCGCTCGGAGGGACCAAATAATAATACAGTCCCAAAATAAATGAATAAATATTACAAATTCTAATTACTGAATAAATAAATGTGAAATAAAAGGGGGCCACCCGCCACGGATGCGTGAATGATGCATGCTCGATGTCCGCTTTGCCCGAACCCGCACCATATGCCATCTGTTTATCGCCTGCCTTCTCCAAAATTGCCAAAGTCCTGGGACATGCTCCTTACAAGCTGTAGATCATCACCGGCCGGATAGAATACCCACCGGCCATGTACAATAGTCACCGGCTGTCAATGATGTTATCGGCCACCTATACAGTGCCGGTCGGCACTCTATACTGCCGGTCGGCACAAAATTCCTGCAGAAGACAGCTTTTGACAAAGAACAGCAAAGAAGAAAGGCATGATATGGAATCTTGGGACAAATGTTTGCACCAACCATACTCCTTATCATATTTGTGACTCAAAGGAGTATAGCCTTTGGTTCTCGGACCACCAATCGCGCATTTCGATGCGTGATGGCCCAAGAGCCAAGTTGTGCACTTTCAATGGGATGAAATACAATGCATACAATCAAATCAAGGGGCATCTACCTCCATCATGACTTGGTCAAGAGGTAGAGCATGCATGCTAATTGCAACCTAAGCATGCAATCTAAACATGTAACATGAACATGCAAACATATAATTCATGCTAGGCACACAACCTAAGCAAATAATCATGCAAGGCATGGAACCATTATGCTAATGACCATATGCAAGATATAATCTAAACATGCAAGTATGCAAGGCATGCAACATGTTAGGCAACTTAAACAATGAAGATTGCATGCCAAATGCAACATGATCAAGCATACAACACATGCGAAGGGCCAAGCATGCAACCAACACAAGATAACATGCTACAACATGAAAATGATGGTCTTAGACTAGTTTGGACAGCCCCTAAACAAGCCCAAAACAGTGGCTAAATGTCATGGAAATGAAGGCCAAAATACATACAAACATGCATGCACATGGTCCAACACTTAGGCATATTAAAACAACTTTTAAGCACATTTAAAAGGCACAAACATGGATATATATCCAACATGTCAAACACTGAAAACATGCTAGAAAAGGTCCCAAATCAAACAAACCAAGCAAGTATGGCATACTACACACTCACACACCTAAGGCTAGCAAGCCAAAATGCAAGGTGACTATATAAGGAATGCCATGGATGACCTAAACAACCAAAAACAGATCTTATATGTGGCAAAACAAGAACATTTTCAGTTTATGACCACCCACAAAAACAAAAGCAAGATAGGCTAACAAAGCATGCAAACTTACGGTAAATAGAAGAGATTACAAAGCAAGTGCATGATAGAGTTATTAAACATGGTTGAGCCCTTCTTCAATGTTGAAGAAGGGCACAAAATGAGCCTACTTACAGTTTATTACATGCTCAAAAACAGATTATACACCAGCCAAATATACTATGCAAGAATCATGGCATACAAGGGGTAAAGAGATAGGTGCTATATGCAATCACTAACGGCAAGGGGTCCTCAATCAAACATGAAGAGGACCCCAAAATAAGACTATTTGAAGTTTGGGTCGGAGCCCAAAAGTGCTTGCAAGCAAGGCTTAGATATGAAGCAAGAAAAGGCTAGTTTGAGGGAAATAGACACTTACCCTTGAAGACCAATGAACCAGCAGGTTTTGACCCAAGTTTAGGTGCTCCTAAGCTCTGCAAATGACCTCCAAGTCGCTGGAAATGGAAGTGGTGGTGTTGTGCTATGGGTTGGTGAAGGAATGGTCCAAGAACAAGGTTGTTTGGAGGTGGATTGAGAGAGATATGGAGAGAGGGGGTGGGATCTATATGTATATATCAGATATACACATATATCTGCTGGTTTTTTGTTTCAAACCTCTAACCTTTTGCAATGGAGGAGATGGGTTCCTTATATAGGCAAAGGAATGGTTCTAAGCTTCTTAGAGAAGCCATTGTAAAAGGGGCAAAGGGTGCAAAGGGTTTGTGGCTTCTAGAGGAAGCTAAAACAGCTGGCCAAGCTTCTCCAAGAAGCTTGGCCAAAGGGTTCACCTTCTAGAAGCTTAGAGGGTGCAAAGGGTTCAAAAGGGTGCAAAATATGCACATGTATGCACGTGGGTCGAGTTCTGTGCACTCAGCTGGCATGTGGCATGCACCAGCTTGGGGTGCAAAGGGTTCAACCCGCCAGCCAATTTGATTTTCACCAAAATAAAGTGCGGTCGGCACTTTTTCCTGCCGGGCGGCTAAATAGATTGCCGATAGATGATTTCTTGGACAAACCATGGCGGGTGGGTATGCAAATCGAAGCCCCGGAAGTTAGCTTTCCAATGGCGCAAGCCTTGCATCAAAATTCCTCCTGTGTAAAAAGTTATTCTCTTTTCCGTGAAGTCGCGAGACTCGATCTAACCGGATGATGCCCAACTTCAACCAATCATATCTCCTCCACCCGGACTTGGTTCTAGGAGATTCTTGAGTGCAAAGTGAAGCCCCAGAAGTTTTATTTCCAATGATGGTGGCCTCATAGCTTAACTCCAAATATACAATTGAATAAGCCCGATTTAGCGAGGGCTGCTCGATTCCCTTCTACCCCGGATCTCACGATCTTCTCCTGCACTGCTTTCTCCTCTCCTTTCCTCTTTTCTTCAACTCCAAACTCCTAAACAAAGTGTTTGGAAAGATTTGCCTGTCTTCTTGCCGAAGAAACTAAACTCAGTTCTCAGACATCTCTCAACACCGAGCAAACCATCAAGAATGCCCAAGTCTTGAGGGCGGTCAAAATGGGGTGCCTATAGCTTGCCCTCTTGACAGAACTCGAAAGTCATAACAATGACGGAGTGAATGTCAAAGCCCCGAGACGACCCATTTTTGACAAGGTCAAGACTTGGACACACAACAAAACAACGATAAGTAAATGGTTGTGCCCAAGAAGTCGCCACGATCCCTTTACAGGAATCAAACCAAATAGTTCAGGCAAAGGATGCATAGTGATGTACAATGCAAGTGCATAACTTATGATCATGCAAAGCATCTTTGTGATAAAGCAAATATGCAAAATAAATGCAACATTTTAAGCAAGTGAATACAGATCTAACTACATTTCATGCAGAAAGGATGTAATAGAATGATGTGATGGGGAGCAGAATAGATGCAAAGGCTGACATACTCCAACCACGCTGGACTCGTGAGTGGAGGAAGAACAACGAAAATCAAACAGAGCGCTGCTCACGCAACCTAAGGTAAATTCCAAACACGCCGAAATCGTAGGAGGAAGGGGACACTCAAACCATGCCGAAATCATGAGAGGAGGTCCAACAACAACCGCCAATAGCTTTACTAACGCAACCCGGATAAATTCCAAACACGCCGAAATCGATATGAACGGACACTCAAACCATGCCGAAATCATGAGAGGAGGTCCAAACACAACCCGCCAGTAGCTTCACAACGCAACTCGATAAATTCCAAACACGCCGAATCGTAAGGAACGAGACTCTCAAACCACGCCAAATCGTGAGAGGAGGTCCAAACACAACCCGCCAAGGCTTACAACGCAACTCGATAAATTCCAAACACGCCGAATCACAGAAGGAACGGGACACTCAAACCATGCCGAAATCATGAGAGGAGGTCCAACACAACCCGCCAACAAGGCTTACAACGCAACTCGATAAATTCCAAACACGCCGAATCAAGAAGGAACAGACTCTCAAACCACGCCAAATCGTGAGAGGAGGTCCAACACAACCCGCCCAGCGCTTCACAACGCAACTCGATAAATTCCAAACACGCCGAATCAAGGAAGGAACGGGACACTCAAACCATGTCAAATCATGAGAGGAGGTCCAACACAACCCGCCAAATAAGGCGTCTACAACGCAACTCGATAAATTCAAACACGCCAAATCAGAAGGAACAGACTCTCAAACCACGCCGAATCGTGAGAGGAGGTCCAAACACAACCGAGAGAAACATAGGGACCTATCCCAGTGTTTGGAAAAGAGGGCGTGCATAACAATGCGATGGAAACGTACGTGACAACGCAAGTGAAATGGTGTATGACAATGCCAATATAATGTGCATAACAATGCAATTATGGTGTGTGCATCACAGTGCAAGCATAAGAAGTGCATAGCAATGCAATATAGGTACACAAGACAGTGTTATGAGGTGCACGAAAGAGGTGTGATAAAATGCATTTTCTATGCAAGAAATACAAGCATTTTCTATGCAAGTATGGAGGAGTGCAGTTTCGATGGAGAATTGAAAGCATATACTAGGTATGGGACCAGCAAGGGATATACTATGCAATCGAAGCAAGCATGTTCAATGCATGAATCATAATGATATGCAAAGACGCATGTAGTAGAAGTATATGTGAAGGTGCACATTCTATGCAGAGAGAGAGCATCAAATATGTACTGGTGCCTCGATTTACCTCTTAGAGGACTTTGCAACACACTCGCTCAAAAATGGGACACCCTGCTCATATTGGCAAGAGATGACATCTGCCGCCGCTTTAATTGCCATTCGACTTGAAGAAGCTTACACTTGAGGTAGAAGACTCATACTTCGGTAGCATTGACAAGCTTGAAGGGGTACATCCGAGTACAATCACGGAAGTCTTGAAGGTGAAACACACTCAGATGCTTCAATTTTCCTCTTTTCTTTTACTTGGCGGCCGAACCATAATAGCTTCTGTAGGTCCCGGTTCTACTGTTTCACACGACACAGGTTGAACCCTACAGCTTTTTGAAAGAACAAATTCCTTTTGCACAAATGTGGAGAATGGTACAAAGACTGAAAGCACAAGATGATTTTATTTTTGAAATCAAGAGATGAGTTTTCGACTGTATTGAGCCTACGATCAACACACGAAAAAAGACTCAATAACGGAAAACAATAGGTAAACAACCTAAATACATCGAGACACGCCGAACGACTCAAAGCAAGAATCAAACAAACAAAACAAAAGACACGACACACGACGCAGCAGGAGCCTGTTTCACCGGGTATTGTTTCCCACCCTTTCTCATTTGTGATTCTCACATCACTCGCCCTCGTGCTCGGTTTTTCTCTCAAAACCCTTTTGCTCACTTTTCTCTCAACTTACACCTCTCTATTCTTTAATCTTCATTTTTTTCATCCCTCCCTGTGGTGATTGATGAATGAATAGTAAGTTATGGTTCTGCCCCTAGCATTCCGCTAGATTCTTCTTCACAACAAAGGAGTTTCTCCCACAGATGGGTCCGCTACAATTGGGTGTGTAGCAAACTGCAAATTGACATCGGTTGATGATGCCCTCAGGGAGTTTGGACATGGTTAGATCTGTCCAGATGAAGGAAGTGGAACATCTTGATCCATTCCAATTCGTGCTTCGCACTTGGCTTGATACCTCGTTGTTTGGAGGATGAGAGAACTTTCTGCCCTTTGTTGTGCCCTTTTCTGGCAAGTAGTGTGCCCTTACAGTAGTATGTTGACAATGGGGAAAGACAGAAGCCCGACTCAACGTGTCCCTAGTTCATCATTTTGACCATTTTTGCTTTTATGCTTCTACTAAAACAGTTTTGACCAACATGAGAGTTAGATTAACATGCTTATTCAACTTTTTGATTTGAAAATCATGCAAGTCAGGTTATGAGCACTGAAAATATTTCCTTTTTTGGGTCCAAGAAAATGGTCCAGTTTTGGAAAAATGGAATGATTTTTGAGAGAATAGTCAACCTCAGTAAAAATTCTCAAAAACTGTTTTTGCAAATGGCCACCGCTCAACAAGCAGGGAACCAACTCTTGAGATGCGCAACCTCGAATCCATAAGCAATGGAAAATTGCCCCTTGTCTGAAGGACACTGCATGGCAACGGAAAGTTGCCCCTTGTTTGAAATGATACCGCGGCGTTTTGAATGGCAACGGAAAGTTGCCCCTTGTTTGAACGGCACCGCAGCGCATTGAATGGCAACGGAAAGTTGCCCCTTGTTTGGATAGCGCCGTGGCATACTGCAATCAATCTTCAGAGTGACGATGACAACCAAACTCTCAGATACAGAGAAGGCAAAGATGATCAAAACCATTACATGGACACAACCGATTTGGAAGTGTTTACGGCTGGACTTCAAAATGAAGTTGCCTACGTATCCCAAACATGGGAATCAAGCCTTACGTAGTTCCGGGGTTAAGGTACACTCGGGTATTTAACCTCTCCTTTTTATGCTCTAACTTTTGCCAAGGCGCCTGTTGCAGGTTTTCGACCTTGCGAGCTTTGTTCTTCTTTCTTTTCTTTCTTTTTCATCATTTTTTTTCTCTTTTCTTCTTCTTTTAGGCTCTAACTTTTGCCAAGGCGCCCAATGCGGGTTTTCGACCTTGCGAGCTTCTTTTTCTTCTTCTTTTTTCTGTATATTTTTTGCTTTTCTTTTTGCATTTTTTGTTTGCTCTAACTTTTGCCTGGGTCGCCCTTCTGGGTTTTCGGCCCAGCGAGCCTCTCAAAGGGTAAAAGTGTAACAAGTCCATGCCAGATGGTTTTGAGATTGAAGCCCCCTGTATCCAGGAGAGTGGCTGTTGTATTGATTTGCAGAAAGATCCACTTTTGGCTCTTCGAGCGCACCGGATATTTTTTTTGCCCCTAGTTCAAAGGGGTGTTTCTGATCTAGCCTTGCAAGCTTCTTCTGATCTCCTTGATCCGACTTTCCTGGCCTCTTGTTGCTTCAAACCGCCACAGTGCCTTACATTGTAGTTAACCGCTGAACATTCGAGTTTGAGTACAAGGTTCGAAAATAAGGGGTCGAGTCTCGAGGCTGAGAGCGATCCTAGGCTGCACAATCTCAAGAGCAATTCCACACATGTCTTCGCAGGACCACGCAAAAACATTTTTTGAAAGTTTTTAAGAAAGCGACAAATCGCTCGCGCTGAAGACAGTGTAGGACCAATCTGGATCAAAGCTAGGGTCCTTCCCAGTACTCACACTAACAAGCATGATTTCATTCATTAAGGGCTTAGCATGCCTCTTTCTCTTAATTGGTCAAATTTTTACAAATCCCGAGGAATTCCTTCCTCTTTGTTTTCACCACAGTGTTTGAAAAAGTTTTGAAAAACTTAGGTCAATGCAATGACTTCAAGGCACAGAAAAGACAGAGTTCTTAGTCAAATACTTCCATCTCATTTAGCATTTCTGGCACAACTGGCACACGGCAGAAGCAAACACAAGAGTGTGAAAATCACTGCTGTTCCATTCAGAAATCTGTTGGCACAACTGGCTCCCTGGCAAAAACAGACTCAAAACACAACGCAAAGACAACTATGAAACAAAAATGGTGATGCCCGAGATAACACTTCCGGAATCACCTAACCTTTGTACACCCGGACTGACTCGATACAACAAGACAGACCTTTAATCAAAAAGACTGACTCAAAACAAAGAGACAGACTCAAAACAAGACTACATAATTGACTCAACACCCAAGTCAGAAACTACAAAACTAGCATTTTCAAATGCTCAAAACAGTGTGTGCCATTCCCATCTCAAGTAAACCGAAAAGCCGCCCGCAGTGGTTCATTCCCGATCACATCACATTATCCTCCACGGGTTCACGATCAAGTACCGATAGACTTTGCGAGTTGGTGCGACGATGACTTTATTGTCAATCGATCTTGTATTTCGTGGGCGAAGACGGAAACATTTATCAGTGACATGGCCGACTTGCTGATGAAAGGAACAGTACTTGGCCGGGTTATGGTTAGGAGGAAGTTTTTCTGGTAGGGGCCTCGGCTCCAGGGGTTTCAGGTACCCCTTTTTAATCAGGACGCTCAAGGCCGCTGATAGTGACATGTACATGGAAAGTAACATCCTCCGCCTCGAGGTGGGTATTTTGAGGTTTGTGGAGCTTTGCTGGATGCACCAACAAAGGGATTTGCAGGCGTTGACTGGGTTTGCTGATCTCTTCCGAGCACGGGATTAGAGTTGAAAGGAACATTCCTGGTACAACTGCCCTTCCCCCGGCTTGCCTCTTGATTCAAACTGCCCCCGACTTGAGTGGCGAAAGTGTCACCCACAGTTTTTGCCACAACTGCGAGGACTTGCTCTTCGTTCAGTCCCTCGGTTTTCAAAGCCTCAACAGCCAACTGAAGATGTTCATGGGGACTAATGCTTGCCCCTGCCTTGCTCTTATCACTTGCTTCCACTTTGTCAAGGGATTGGCCTTCTTCCAATGCAACTCGTCCCAAGGTTGGGGAGCCTTTAGACATGAACTCCTAGTATGTGATGCGGTTGATGACGGAGCTGTAACTCCAAAGGCTAGATCGCCACAGCTCAAGATCTTCGATCATTCTCATCACCGTAAGTAGTGGGTTCATGGGTTTGGGATGATTGGGTTCGATGCACCCATCATGCATAAGTCCATGCTTCGGGATAAACACCGTGCATGGGTAGATGGGCCGGGTGATGTATACGCCGGGGTCGAGGTGGATGGCGATATGGATGAGGTTGAGATGTAGAGGTGACGTAGCCTACTAACCCGAGGTCCTTTTGGTGGAGCTAGGGTTTTCGTCAATAAGATCTTGAATCTTATGACGGAGGCGGATGCAACGGTTCAGATCATGACCGTCAGCGATGATAGGCATGATTTAGCCGGTCAGATCTTGGTGGAAGAGGGTTTGGAAGGGGTTGGGGTTCTAGGAGTTCTAGGTGCCCTTCTTCTCGCAGCTTTTTCAAAGCCTGAGAGAGACTCATGTAAAGAGGATGGAATTTTCGGGCTTGGGGCCGAGTTGAAGTGGTTGGCTTTTGGCCATTGAGGGAGGTGGTGATAGTGCCTACTTCTGAGCATTTTGCAGCTGTGCTACCATCAGTAGTAGCATTGGGACTGCGAGCAACATTTCTCTTCAAAGGCTCATTATCTTCTACAAAGATCCCTTGTTTGATGGCATCCTCGATTTGAACCCCCATTTCATGTAAGTCTGAAAAGGTAGGGAAGGGGACTACTATCATCTTTTGCATCAGCTTTCAAGATTGCGACAATCATCCGAATTTGGTCCTTGTCCGTAGGGCCTCAATGTCATCATCGCTTTGGCCTCCATCCGGTTACAAACTCTGAGAAACTTTCCTTAGGCTCGTGCCTAGTCATGTCGAGATCACGAGTCGTAATCTCAACCTGTGTATTGTATGAATATTGTGTGACGAAGGCCTCCGCCATCTCCTCCCAGCTTCCTTTCACTCAATTCTCCAATTTGGCATACCAGACCGCAATATTCGATGGTCTGCCAACAAAGACAAGCCAGAATTCGTGAGGCCCATCGCCTTAAGATATCTCGAAAACAATCTCAGTGCACCATGGGGTCCGACCCATCAAATCGGTCAATATGAGGCATCTTGAACCGATCCGGCAACACACAATCAAGGTCCCAGATACCCATCCTCGATGTCGGGAATAGACCTCACTCCTTGGGATTTCTTAAACATTTTTTCCAACTTACTCACCATTTGTGGGGTCCGCTTCGAACTCAAAGGGAGAGTCGGGTACATTGATAGGCGTGGGCGCCTTGGATAGTTGCGGTAGAACCGGGGGCGGAACTGGCCCCGTTGGAAGGTCTGTATCCTCTTGGTCATTAGCTGTCTCTCTAGGGGTTGGAATCCCTGGTGGGGGAGGGGCTTGTTGCGAAGTAGACACTCCGGCTTGCTGCTGTAGTCTCACGATTAACTCCGCCTGTTCAGTCACAACTGCGGCCTGTTGCCGGGCGAACTCTGCCTGTCGGACGGCATCTTGCTGCATCGTTTTCATACTCTCTTGGAGGTGGCGCACCATCTCCTCTAAGCTAGCCATATTGCCTCGACCGATTGAGTTATCGTATATTCGTATCCGCAATAGGCTCGGAAATCTCAACCCGACTGCTCAAAGGTCATCGATCCGTAGTCATTGTAATCGTGGTCCGTGACTGACTAGCCTTCTTCGCCCCGACATTTTGAATCGAATCTCGACCGACAGATCTATCAAGACAAATCGATGAACCTCGGGGATATTGGAGCCTTCGGCTATGGTTCCAAGACTACCTAGCAAAGGGAAACAGACAAAGATCTCACCAACTTCACCAAAATGACACGAGCAAAGTCGAACGATCAGATTCTCATATCGATCATCGCTCCCAAATCATCGCCTAAACCAACTGATACCCGCAGATATAATCGATTCTCAAAATATCGACATCGGTGCCCACAGTCGGATACCTGCATCGCAAATTGGTATATGCGTTCCTCAGAGAGATACACTCTAAAAGCACATAGCATGTAAATGAGAGCCAATACACCCCTATGTTGGGGTAGGGTTTCGCCTCTATTTTGTCGAGCTAGGGTTTCACTACGCACGCAATGTTTCAAACAACCTAATATCGGGTGAGCAACCCGTCCTAGTTTGGAATGGTCACTATGGATTTCGATATGCACTAGGTCGAATGGTCAAAAGGGTGCCCCCAGAAATCGGGTTTGTGGTTCTACATCGGCAGAGCCCAAGAACCGTCACCTTTATGGTCATGCCTTGACAAGACAAGCCTCCAAAGAAACCGCTCAGGAATAGCAGATGGCCAACACGGTGTCCTAGGCGCACCAATGCACATGCAATGCAAAGAAACACATAAGTGTAGTCAAAAACGGATATCACGAGTTCGAGTCAAGCTCTCTAAATCCCCAGCAGAGTCGCCAGAAACTGTAGCACGTCCCGCGGGGGGCTTCACGCTACAGTTCGGACTCGATTTGTGTCACGGTTCTAAATCTGAACCAAAGAGTCCAACTCTGGCAAATCGTTTTGAGAAAAACTGATTTTTGAAAAGAAGTGCCAAACATGGATCGCTGTCGACATGAGTCGCCACCTAAATATTTTATTTTTGGGAAATTTAGAAACCACGACTCTGCGTCAAGGCCACATGTCCGCTATCACCAAAGTGGTCTTGGCTCGAGAGCTTGGGTACGATCGGGAAGGTCACTTATGAGCATTCTTTCGCCGTCCAAGACCGCCTCTACTAACCGTGATATCCGATTTTGAAAACTTTATATGTTCTTATTCGGTTATTTAACCTAGAATTACTATGTGATGCGACAACACAAAAGTATAGACTAGATTGCCTAATTTGGAAATAAACATTGCAAATCCGCTTTTGTCTCGAAAACGTGTTAGATTTTGCTACTCGTAGTAGGCTAAAATACGGATTTCAACGAGTTGTTCCAACTCTGCAATCCAACCTCCACCCACGTGCATTCAAACAGTTTATCACATAAGCACTTAGCCGCATGGTAGACATACTGTCATGGTAAACATTCACACGCATGCGATATGCTAAAGCCATAAAAACTTACATCGTACTCCGTGCCAAAACAATAAACTAGTTAGCAAAGCATGCATGACCTAGTTCATGTTAAATGGCTAATGCATCACATACAGGGGTGCAATCTAAACAGGCTCGGCTAACCCTAAACATGGCACATGAGATGCAACAACTATCACGTATTCAATTTGGAATTGAAAGTACGATGCAGTTTGCATGATATGCCGAGCCCGATGCATGTAAACAAATGCATGAATGCGCACATGCATTGCATAAGGTATGCTAATATAGACGTGTCCTAATCTACCATAAGCAGGTAAATAAAAGGGTTAGAAAGAAGTGGGGGTTGGAAGACATACACACACTCACGCACACTTATTACAATTCGCCGCCGAGGGACCAAATAATAATACAGTTCCAAAATAAATGAATAAATATTACAAATTCTAATTACTGAATAAATAAATGTGAAATAAAGGGGCCATTTCACGGATGCGCGAATGATGCATGCTCGATGTCCGCTTTGCCCGAACCCGCACCATGCCATCAAGGTTTCGCTTTTACCGCCTGCTCTCCAAAATTGCCAAAGTCCCGGACATGCTCCTCAAGTCAGATCATCACCGGCCGGATAGAATACCCACCGGCCATGTACAATAGTCACCGGCTGTCAATGATGTTATCGGCCACCTATACAGTGCCGGTCGGCACTCTATACTGCCGGTCGGCACAAAATTCCTGCAGAAGACGGTTTTGACAAAGAACAAGAAGAAGCATGATATGGAATCTTGGGACAAATGTTTGCACCAACCATACTCCTTATCATATTTGTGACTCAAAGGAGTATAGCCTTTGGTTCTCGGACCACCAATCGCAAGATTTCGATGCGTGATGGCCCAAGAGCCAAGTTGTGCACTTTCAATGGGATGAAATACAATGCATACAATCAAATCAAGGGGCATCTACCTCCATCATGACTTGGTCAAGAGGTAGAGCATGCATGCTAATTGCAACCTAAGCATGCAATCTAAACATGTAACATGAACATGCAAACATATAATTCATGCTAGGCACACAACCTAAGCAAATAATCATGCAAGGCATGGAACCATTATGCTAATGACCATATGCAAGATATAATCTAAACATGCAAGTATGCAAGGCATGCAACATGTTAGGCAACTTAAACAATGAAGATTGCATGCCAAATGCAACATGATCGAAGCATACACCACATGCGATAGGCCAAGCATGCAACCAACACAAGATAACATGCTACAACATGAAAATGATGGTCTTAGACTAATTTGGACAGCCCCTAAACAAGCCCAAAACAGTGGCTAAATGTCATGGAAATGAAGGCCAAAATACATACAAACATGCATGCACATGGTCCAACACTTAGGCATATTAAAACAACTTTTAAGCACATTTAAAAGGCACAAACATGGATATATATCCAACATGTCAAACACTGAAAACATGCTAGAAAAGGTCCCAAATCAAACAAACCAAGCAAGTATGGCATACTACACACTCACACACCTAAGGCTAGCAAGCCAAAATGCAAGGTGACTATATAAGGAATGCCATGGATGACCTAAACAACCAAAAACAGATCTTATATGTGGCAAAACAAGAACATTTTCAGTTTATGACCACCCACAAAAACAAAAGCAAGATAGGCTAACAAAGCATGCAAACTTACGGTAAATAGAAGAGATTACAAAGCAAGTGCATGATAGAGTTATTAAACATGGTTGAGCCCTTCTTCAATGATGAAGAAGGGCACAAAATGAGCCTACTTACAGTTTATTACATGCTCAAAAACAGATTATACACCAGCCAAATATACTATGCAAGAATCATGGCATACAAGGGGGTAAAGAGATAGGTGCTATATGCAATCACTAACGGCAAGGGGCCCTCAATCAAACATGAAGAGGACCCCAAAATAAGACTATTTGAAGTTTGGGTCGGAGCCCAAAAGTGCTTGCAAGCAAGGCTTAGATATGAAGCAAGAAAAGGCTAGTTTGAGGGAAATAGACACTTACCCTTGAAGACCAATGAACCAGCAGGTTTTGACCCAAGTTTAGGTGCTCCTAAGCTCTGCAAATGACCTCCAAGTCGCTGGAAATGGAAGTGGTGGTGTTGTGCTATGGGTTGGTGAAGGAATGGTCCAAGAACAAGGTTGTTTGGAGGTGGATTGAGAGAGATATGGAGAGAGGGGGTGGGATCTATATGTATATATCAGATATACACATATATCTGCTGGTTTTTTGTTTCAAACCTCTAACCTTTTGCAATGGAGGAGATGGGTTCCTTATATAGGCAAAGGAATGGTTCTAAGCTTCTTAGAGAAGCCATTGTAAAAGGGGCAAAGGGTGCAAAGGGTTTGTGGCTTCTAGAGGAAGCTAAAACAGCTGGCCAAGCTTCTCCAAGAAGCTTGGCCAAAGGGTTCACCTTCTAGAAGCTTAGAGGGTGCAAAGGGTTCAAAAGGGTGCAAAATATGCACATGTATGCACGTGGGTCGAGTTCTGTGCACTCCAGCTGGCACAGGTGGCATGCACCAGGCTTGGGGGGTGCAAAGGGTTCAACCCGGCCAGCCAATTTGATTTTCAGCCAAAATAAAGTGCCGGTCGGCACTCTTTTCTGCCGGTCGGCTAAATAGAGTGCCGATAGATGATTTCTTGGTCAAAACATGGCCGGTGGGTATGCAAATCGAAGCCCCGGAAGTTAGCTTTCCAATGGCGCAAGCCTTGCATCAAAATTCCTCCTGTGAAAAAAGTTATTCTCTTTTCCGTGAAGTCGCGCAGACTCGATCTAACCGGGATGATGCCCAGCTTCAACCAATCATATCTCCTCCACCCGGACTTGGTTCTAGGAGATTCTTGAGTGCAAAGTGAAGCCCCAGAAGTTTTATTTCCAATGATGGTGGCCTCATAGCTTAACTCCAAATATGCAATTGAATAAGCCCGATTTAGCGAGGGCTGCTCGATTCCCTTCTACCCGGATCTCTGCCGATCTTCTCCCACGCTTTTCCTCTCCTTTCCTCTTTTCTTCAACTCCAAACTCCTAAACAAAGTGTTTGGAAAGATTTGCCTGTCTTCTTGCCGAAGAAACTAAACCTGTGCCCTGCACATCTCTCAACACCGAGCAAACCATCAGTAATGCCCAAGTCTTGAGGGCGGTCAAAAATGGGGTGCCTACAGGTGTGTGCATGTGTGCATGTTTTCCAACCTCCACTTCTTTCTCCCTTTTATTTACCCGCTTTCAGTGGTTAGATTAGGGCATATTTCAATTAGCATACCTTATGCTTGCATGCGTGCATCATTTATTCGTATTGCATGCACCGAGCTCGGCTTATCATAGAAACTGCATTCTATTTCAATACGCTTTCTTGAATATGTGTTTCAAAGCATGTTATCAAGTGTTGCACTCATATGCCATCTTAGATAGTCGAGCCTACTTAGTTGCATTTTTCATGTGTTGCATTAGGCATTGTTGACATAGTTAGAATCATGCATATTTCTAACTAGTTTTCTGTTTTGGTTTGGAGTACACTGTAAGTGCTTACGCTTTAGTATCCTTACATGTATGTAAGTGACTGCCATGATTGCATGCTTGCCATGAGGCTATTTGCTTAATTGCTATACCTGCATGAATGCCTGTGGATGAAGGCTTCATTGCTTGAATTGGAACAATTCATCAAATATATGTTTTAAGCCCACTATGCGAAGTGGCAAAATCATGTTTTACGCCCACTTGAGGGTGGCAAATCCGCATTTTAGCCTACTTACGAGTAGCACTTTCAAACCATTTTCACAAATAAACATGAGATGTTTTGTTCCAATTTGAGTGATTCAGTCTATACTTGTATGCTGTGCGCATCACATAGTAAGTTAGATTAATAACTGGAATAAAAACACATGTGTTTTCAAAAACAACATATCATGTTTATAGAGGTCGATTTTTGATCGAGCGAGCGGGGGTGCTCATTTTAGGACTTTCCCCTCTCGTACCGAAGTTCCTGAGCCGAGGCAACTTTGGTGATGACGGACACGTGGCCTTAGGTACGAGTCAGGGTTTCCTAAATTTTCCAAAACAAAATATTTTGGTGGCGACTCTGAAATCTGGCAAAGCAGTCCATGTTTGGCGCTTTTGATTTAAAATTGATTTTTCAAAACCAATTGCCGGATTTGGACCCTTTGGTGATTTATCAGTCTTACATTGCACTTTGTGAGATTAGATTTAGAACCGTGACAGGAGTCCGAATTGTAGTAGTAAGAACCCAATTTGCGCCTTCTCCGAAAGGGGGGTGTACAGAGGAAGTTCGGGCGGTCTACAGTAAGTCTATTACTTCTTTCTTGAAGTGTGACTCATTATCAGAGATAATCTTATTCGGAACTCCAAACCGACATATGATGTTGTTTTTGATGAACTGTAACAACCCTCACCACTGCTTACCGATTAATTACTGATTACCGCTAAACTAAGACTGATTATGATTGGTAATTGAATTGATTGAAATACTGAACTGACTGACTGAAATCTGGAACTGAATTGATTAAGTATATCTGTTTAATTGTATGTCTATCTGTTCGTTTGGTAAACTATCTATTCATGTTTTATGCATTAAACTGCAAATTGAAGGCCTTATCGGTGGCTGAATCTGAAATTGATTGATGTTCTGTGTTAATTAGAATTTATGTAATTTTATGGTGTCTTTAATTGAAAATTATTTTGGTATGATTAAACTGGATTAAATTAAGCCAAATTAATAGAGTTGGACTTATTTACTATCCTACCCCTTAGTGGCCCACTACATGGACCATTCTTGAACCTTATTATACTTCATTCAAAACATCTCCTCAGCTCATTTTGAGAGCATAACCGACTGAGGGTAAGAGAGGTAGAAAAAGCTTGGTTCTATCTTGGTTTTGCTTAGAAACTTGAAGAAATTGAAGTGTAGATTGTCAATTGAGCTTCTAGACTTGCATTTGAGGACCTAGGTAAGGAACCTATCCTTTTAATTGTGTATTCAAAGCTTGTTCTTGCATGATTCATGAGCCTCTAGTGATCTAAGTCAAGATTTAGTCTAATAATGTTGAATCGAAGCCCATTCCATGCATGCATGTTTGTATTGTTGAGTTTAAGTTGTTTTCATGGCAAAATGTTACATGCATGCTCATAATTATCTTTAAGACCATGATTCCATCTTGTTTTTGTAAGAGTTAGCTCATTTGAGCTTGTATTAAAGCTTTGAAATGATTTGAGTTCATGCATGTTGCATGTTCATCTTGTTCATGAAAATTGGTTTGAAATTGGATTTAATTAAACTACCCTTGGGCCTTGATTTTACAAATTGAGCTTTGAAACATGTTATTCTATGTGTTTACAAATGTTTTCCAGAAATTTAGCCCAAGAGGATCGAATTTAGTACATTTAAACTTGGTTTTGAGCTTGAGGTTCAAATCTGGAATTTCCAGATTTTGGACCCACGCTCGAGCGTACACTCTGTGATCATGCATTCCGCTTGAGTGAGTAAAGTGACGCTCGAGCGTGAAATGTGTGCATCCAGTACTTTGCATGAGCTTATAGTCCGCTCGAGTGAGAGAATTCACGCTCGAGCGAGGACTTGTGTCTCACGCTCGAGCGAGGGTCGAGTGCCCGTCGAGCGTGAATTTTGAGCATCCAGTATTTTCACTGTAGCTTACAGTCCGCTCGAGCGACGGAAGTCACGCTTGAGCGACGGAAGTCACGCTCGAGCGAAGCTCCTTTGTCTGCATGTCCGCTCGAGCGTAGAAAGCCACGCTCGAGCGAGACCCCTGTTTTCTAAAAATTCTGAAAAATGCCTTAAAGTGCATCTTTGTATCCTCATTCCATCCTAGGCATTCTTAGGCCTAGTTTAAAGCATCTTAATGAGGATATAGATGTAGAACCACACCGAGTCTAAGTAGGGGCTAAGTCTTTGATTCCCGAATGTGAACTTAGTGTGTGTTCATTCTGTCATTGTTTAGGGTTGGCTTCCGGAGATGCGCTCTAGCTGCTTATAGCCCATAACTCTGTGAGTAACAATTATGTAAAGATATGTTCAACTGTGAATATTTCAATCGCTTAATCAACTATTTTCTCAATTGATCTTTAATCAATGAATGTATGTCCTATATTCTCGAATCAGACAGGCATCCTTAGCAACCATCGCATCGTTATCGCACAGAGATCTCTGTCGGTTTCCTTGTTGGGACCACTATCGCTATCGATTGATGGCCACCATCGATCGCTCGATCTTTTAAGACCTACTGCATCAGATCGCTATGCTAATGGATGTACCACATATGACTGTTATGACTGAATGACTGTTATACTGAATCAATGAACTGTTTTAATTACTGTAAGGACATCTATTCTTAACCTCTTTACGCATTATGTTATTTACTGGGCTTTAGCTCATTGTTTATATATATATATGTAGCTGTTCAGGCACCAGACCGAAGCTAGGAGCGTGGGTTAGACTCCCCTTTTTGTCAAGCCAACTATCGTGCCTCAATGCAAGGTTCCGAGCCTGCCAAGCTATGGCTTAGGGGTGTTTTGTTTCCCCCGTCTGTCTCTGCATCTGTTTTTGTAATAACTGTTGAGACTGATACTATACTGCTTAATAGGGATTAGGTCCCTGTCCTGAATAAGTGTAAATGTTGTACATACTGTTTTGTACTGATTGTACATATTTATGAAAAGTCTGTTTGTATACAGACTGTCACAGTTCATTGGACATTGTTTAATTATTGTATTGGCTTCCGCCATACCCTTGTACTCAGACATCAGACATCATAGCGGTGCCTTCGGTAATCTCAGACATCTTGGTTATGGTACTAAACCCATAGGGGGCGGGTTTGGGTCGTGACATGAACTCAGCCACATGCGATGCTTTTAGCATAGAGTAAAACTGGGCTTCCACCCATTTCGTGAAGTAGTCGATTGCTACCAAAATGAACTCATGCCCGTTTGACCCTTTTGGCGTAACTGCGCAGATAACGTCTATCCCCTAAACAGAGAATGGCCATGGTGAAGTCATGTTGTAGAGCTTCGATGGCGGAATGTTCATACGATTGGCATGAATTTGGCACTTGTGGCATCGCCGAACAAAACCAATGTAATCCTCTTCCGTAGTTGACCAGTAGTAGCCTTGTCTAAGGATTTTCGGGCGAGCATCACACCGTTCATGTGGGCTCCACACTCTCCTCCGTGGATGGCCTCCATAAGGCGTTTGGATTCTTCTTCCTCCACACATAGCTTGTGCATTCCCAAATAGCCTTTTTTGTATAGTTTGCCTCCACAGATGATAAATTGGACGGCTAGACGTCGTATTCCCCTTTTGTCCTTGGCATTTGCTCTTGGTGGATACATCTCTTTTTCTAGGAAATTCCAGATATCATAGTACTAAGGGTTCTTGTCTGAAGCCTCATCTATCGCAACAATGGTTTCATAGGCCGGCGTGTACTTCTGTTCAATAATGATCAGACGAATCCTGACTCCCAATGGAATGTCTACCATGGAAGATAGAGTTACTAGTGCATCAGTGAATCGATTGTTCTCCCTTAGGAGATGGGTAAATGTCAACTTTTCAAACCTTGAGATTAGCATATCCAAGACCTGATGATAAAACCTTCATTTTCTCTTCTTTAACCCGCCAATCTCCGTTGGCTTGAGACATAACCAAGTTCGAATCCACGATGATGTCCGATCTTTTTGCCCCTAGTTCCAGGGCAGCTTCTAAACCAGCAATACATGCCTCATATTTTGCTTCGTTATTAGATACTTTGAACTGGAGTTTGAAAGCTAAAGGTATATGGAAGTCATCAGGTGCTATCAGCAATACACCGATCCCATAACCGTACTAATTGGTTGCTCTGTCAAAGTACATTGTCCACATTTTCTCTTCTACTTGCAGAATATTTTCATCTGGGAAAAGGTACTCCACCGCTTCATTCCCCTCTACTGGGTGATCTACCAAGAATTCCACTACAGCTCTCCCTTTAACAGACTTGCGCGTAACATATGCAAGATCAAATTCGCAGAGAAGAAGCAACCAACGGGCTAGCTTACCCGTAAGCGCTGGTTTCTCAAAGAGATATTTGATGGGATCTAATCTCGAAACCAGGATTACAGAGTGAGCTAACAGGTAGTGCTTCAACTTCCGGGTAGCCCATACCAAGGCTAGACAAGAGTTCTTGAGGGGAGTGTAACGGGTCTCGTAATCCAGCATTTTCTTACTCAAGTAGTAAATGCTTTCTCTACCTTGGCCTCTGACTCCTAAGCTAACATACACCCCATGGTTGAGTTCATCACTGACAGGTACAAGATCAGCGATTTTTTCGGTTCTGGCGGTGATAACACAAGCAGATTCTGCAGGTACTGCTTGACTTAGTCAAAAGCGAACTGATAGCAATCGTCCTATTGGAACTTCTTTCCTTTCTTCAAGAGACCAAACAGTGGTTCACAAGTCAAGGTTAATTTTGCAATAAACCGCCTTATGAATTGCCCTTTACCTAGAAAGCCGCACACCTTCTTTTTAGTCCTTGGTGGTAGCATTTCTAAGATGGCCTTGATTTTGGAAGGATTTACCTCAATTCCTCTTTGTGTAATTAAGAATCCCAGCATTTTTCCTATTGTTACACCGAAAGTGCATTTTTGCGGGTTCAACCTCAATCTATACTCTCTGATTCGCTAAAAGAATTTCGCCAAGGTGGTGTAGTGGCCCTCTCGATCTTTGGACTTGACAATCATATCGTCCACATACACCTCAACCTCTTTGTGGATCATGTTGTGCAGGATGGTAATTGCAGCCCTCTGATAAGTGGCCCCGACATTCTTCAACCCAAATGGCATGACTCGGTAGTAATAGGTCCCCCACGGAGTAATGAAAACGGTCTTCTCCCTATCCTTGGGTGCCATTAGGATCTGGTTATACCCCGAAAATCTGTCCATAAACGAGAGCAATGCATGGCCCATGGTGAAGTCTACTAACTCATCAATATGCGACAGTGGAAAATCATCCTTCAGACTAGCCTTATTCAGATCCCTAAAGTCGTCACAGACTCTGATTCTGCCATCCTTCTTTGGTACTGGAACATTATTGGCCAACCATGTTGGATACTCAAACACAAGCAAGAATTCTGCCTCAATCTGTTTGGTAACCTTGATCTTCAAAGCCTAATTTGGGCGAACTCTACGCAGCTTTTGCTTAACCAGCCGGGCCTCAAGGTCAAGAGGGATCCGGTGCTGTACAATCTCAGGATCAATTCCAAGTATGTCTTCGTAGGACCACGCGAAAACATCTTTGAATTTTTTAATAAAGCGATTAAATGCTTGCGTTCCTCCGAAGATAATGTAGACCCGATCTGGAAGTAAGGATCTTCCTCAGTACTCACGTTAATTGATACGATTTCATTTGTACAGGGCTTCACACGCCTCTCCTCCTCATGATCAACCAAAATTTTGAAAACCCGAGGAATTTCTTCCTCTTCGTTTATGTCAAAATTTTGAAAATTAAGATTAGTACAACAAACCAAAGGCACAAAGAAGTAGACAACATTCACAGCATTCTCATTCAAAAAGTTTGGATCTTCGGTTACAATGGACTCAAAAGAAAAGCTAAAAGACGACGTGGACACCACTCCCAAAAATACCAGACTCAGAGGAACTTGAATCTGACTCCGACTCCACAGACTCAGTGGAATCAGATTCGGACTCACTATCCGATTCAGAATTGTTGATGACGCCTTACTTAAACTTCTAGACCAGGCGTGAAGCCTCAGACGCATCCACAATAAGATTGGAGAAATCCGTTGCTGGGGTATCCCCGATCATTGAGATAGTAAAACTATCCCCCAAGTTGGTGGTCTCAGCTTCAGTAGTGGAACTCATTAGTAAGTCAGCCAGTGTTTTTCCCAACAGCTCTTCCTCTTCGATGTCTAAGTTTACAGTCCTGCTTCGATCTGTACCAGTGCTTAGGTCGGCCTACTCATTCTCCTCTTCTAGTAACTGGTGCTCGAAGAAGATCGCGAACCCAGGATACCTAGTCTTTGTCTCCCAGTTGTACCAAGGCTCCGGGAATCCACAGAATGGGAAATCTTCCCCTTGACAGACAAAGCGTCCATTCACAGTTCCCCGTATAGGTTTGTGGACTAATTCATATTGCTTCCCAGTCCTCTTTGCCTTTAGTCTTTCTCTTAGCTCCTGCCATTTTCTTTGCCAATCTATAGCGGTAGGTTTGTATCCCAGCCCGAAAGCATGGGGGTTGTGACTCAGCTTTTTAGTAACAGTACCCTCTACTTGCCACTTTGGCCTTATCCCGACCCGGGCATATGCCTCTGGTTGTTTATTATGTATATGGATTGCACACTCACGTAATCTCTACTGCTCTCTGCCATGATGGTTTGAACCAACCGGGCTTCTGCTAGAGAGAAGCCGGAAAGGAACACATCCTTTTCCCCATGTATGATTTCTAATAATGGTGCAGTGGTTCCTTGGGGTAGATCGCAGAGTTACAGTATACAATGGCGATCCCGCCTTTGAAGGGGTACTTTGCTAACTGATGTATCGTTGATGATACCGCCTTTATCTGATGTAGCCAGGGCTTTCCCAGTAGTAGGTTGAACGTGGCCGGAACATCCATGACATGGAATTCCACCTCATGTTCAGACGGGCCGATTAGGATATTGCTCTTGAACGTTCCCATGACGTCTCGGCTTGTATTATCGTAAGCCCAAACAACTTGGGTCGTGGGTGTATAGTCAATCAGCCTCAAACTGATGGCATAGGTAGTTCTCACTAGGCACACATTGATCGCCGATCCGGTATCTACTAACACCATCGGAATCTTTTTTTTTTTTTACTTTCCAAGGTTACATACAAAGGCCTATTATGGTTAGCGCCCTCGGGAGCCAATTCTTTATCCGTAAAGGATATTACTGACATAACGTCCCCAAAAGTGACCAATGACACCAATTAGTTAGTGGTGGTGTCAATGGGCAATTTGGTTCAGTTTATTGCTTCGAGCAGGGCTTGCCTATGCTCCTAAGACGCCATTCTCAGTCCCCAAATAGATATGTCAGCCTGAATCTTCTTGAGTTGTTTTAAGACCATGTTTTCCTCAGCATCTTTCTCTTTTGCCCTCTCAACTTCCTTTCCAGAGGTCTCTAGCTAGTCTAACGCTGCGGGTTTGAAGTACCGACTGCTTCGGGTCATGTGATTGATCTCACCGATATACTAAGTGTCATCTGGGGTATCAACTTTCCAACCTTCGTCAGTGTATGCATGACTTAGGTCGCTGTCTCCCACCACTCTCCCGAAGTCATGACCGGACTGGCGTCGGGTTCCATCTAGAGCATATTAACATCACGCTCTCCATCATCATACCATTCTTCTTCTACCACAGCTCATTTTTCAACATCCTGGTACTTTCTGAGTTTCCTCAATAGCCTCTTTCGGTCATTGGGATCCCATTTGACTTTTCTGGTTATCTGAGCATCACCCACCGCTGTTTCGGGTTCTTCTTTCCCTTTTCCTTTGCCTTGTTCTAGAGCTATCTTTGCTCAGATCTCCTCTATCCTTTCCTTTTGAAACTGTTCCAGTGCATGTTGCTTCTCAATAAGAGGTGCAGCCTCCGCCTTACCCTTAACAACAACTTTCTCTTCTTTCCTGTTCTCTCATGTCTGTTCCTCTACATCGAACTCTTCCTCGCTTAACCACCCATTGCTTGTTTCTGGCTGGCTTGGGTCCCACAATCCCATCTGTACACAGCTTGTATCTTTTTCCTCAAAGAAGTAGAGATCCTCCAAATCCTCTTTTAATTCTACCAGATCCTCCTTCATTTAGGCTTTGCTCGGGCCACTCATTCTGATTCTGCCCTATTTGGTCTTCCCTTATAACATTAATGTTGAGAAAGTCCTGCAGTATGACCACTGGCTTCGACTGATCGATGGCCACAATATATAAACTGAGATCGTACTCCTCTACGAGTGAGATTCCCTTCTTTATGACACGGGTATCAGGCGACCTTGTCTTTAGTGCATTCTTCTCTTTCTCCATTTCTACTGCCATGGGCTTGGGTTGGGTTTGTGATGTCAAATCCATCATGCACATGTCTGTGCCCTCCGAAATGACCACCTCCGGTTTTGGTAAGTGGGATGAGGTAATGTATGTGTTAGGGTTGAAGGTGGGCAGTAGTGTATGGATGTGGTTAATATTTATAGGTAAAGGGACTTGGTTATGTGCAAAGAGTGGGTTGGTTGTCACGTTGTGTTTGGAAGGTGGGACGATGACTTTGTTGTCAATGAGATCCTAGATCTCATGATGTAGACAGTAGCACATGTCCGTGGGATGGCCATGTTGCTGGTGGAAAATAAAATACTAGGTAGGGTCGTGTTTGGATGGCAATAAGTCTGGAAGTGGACGAGGATCGTGAGGCTTGAGGTGCCCCTTTCGCATTAGCAGCTTGAGGGCATGGGTTGGACTCATATGGAGGGGAGTAAAAACTCTTCGATTTTGGGGTAGACTTGTATTTTGTGAAGGTTGTGAGGTTATGGCAGTAGCAAAATGATTAGCCATCTTGGCTGTCGTGACGACATTGCTAACATCTACAGGCCGCAGAATAGTGCTATTGCTAGCATCAGTATTCCGAGAGAACGACCTTCTTGCGGGTTCACTTATTCTGTGGATGATACCCTTTTTGAATGCACTCTCAATCTGAACCCCTAACTCATATAGACAAGTGAATGTGGATAGCGGTGCCACTATCATTCTCTACAGCATGTTTGGCTTAAGGTTCTGGACCACTAGTTGAACTTGTTCTCTCTCGGCAGGCCTATTTGTCAGTCAGGATGCCTTGGCTCTCCATCGGGCAACAAAATCGATGAATGATTCTTTGGGGTTCTGGGTAGTAGCCTTCAGCTCACTAATGGTTACTTCTATTTGGGTGTTATATGAGTACTGATTGACAAATGCCTCAGATAGCTCTTGCCAATTCCGTTTTGTAGAGTCCTCCAACTTAGCGTACCAGATGGCCGCCACATTAGATAGGGTTCTCTTAAACAACGAAAGCTTCTATGCCCGAGACAAACCCATGGGCCTTAATACATCCGAAAACAACCAGACGTGCACAATTGGATCCCCATTCCCATCGAATTTGTCGATATGAGGCATTTTAAATTTCTCCGATAATTTGACTGAACCCTCAGTATACCCATCTTCGATATCTGAAATAGAGTTGAAGCCCTGAGATTTCTTAATGCTTTCTCCAATCTAGTAATCTTCACCAAGGTTGGATCAATTTCATTGATATCAAAAGGAAAAATCCCAGGGGGAGCTTGAACTAGAGGTCTATAAGTTGGAGCCGGGGGAAACATGTCCTGAGGATCCGGGACTGGAAGATTTTCTACTGGCAGGGGTAGATCTAGGTTTGGCCGGGTAGTCGGGGTCGGATGCACGGTTGATGCTAATGCTCCAGATGTACGTTGTAGATTGGTAATAACTTTATGCAGCCATCCTTTGGTTTACAATGTCCATAGTCCTTTGGACGGCAGGCATCATGGCAGCAAAGTCCTCTGTGTTTGGTGCTGTGTTCTATGCCATTGCTAATCTAGGTGAACTAGATGTTGGTGAACTGATTGCTTGAGAATAGGTAGGTGTTTGTGAAGTGCTTTGTACTAAGGCTACTGACCATCCGTTTCTTTTCCATCGAGTGACTAGAGGAAGCGAGACTAGCACGGGTTGACCACCAACAAGATCTCAAGCTTTACACAACCTGTCGAAACGAGTCCACACAACTTAAGAAATATTAGGTCTTTCTAAAGCTATGATAGTAAACTACCTAGCAAAAAGAAAAAAAGAAAAACAAAATCAAAATCGGACAGCACTTCAGCCCCAATTCACAATAGTCAAAATACATAGTTGAATTGTAATTCCCACTGAACTCTCTTCTCAAACTTTACTGATATGAACCATTCTGTACAGTCTCACTATAAAAGCACATATCAAGTAAACAAACCAAAACATCCCTATGAGGGGGGTAAGGTTACCCTATCCTAGATTTTTGGCATGATCTAGGCTACACTAATTCAAACAAATGGTTTCACGCAATCCTGCAAATGGGTGGCATCCTGTCCTAAGCTGGAATAGTCACTATAGCTTCACTATATGCAACTAGGTCGAATTGGTCAAAAGGGTACCTCAACAAGAATGCCTAATATACCTCTCACACCTAACACCGAAAAGTGAAAGGTGGATCAAGCGGTATGGCGATAATCCAGATCCAAGGGTTGTGTTCCCAACATGGCAGAGCCCATGACCGGTCAGCCTTTTGGCGAGCTTTTTAGGCAAGCCTCAGGCAAACTGTCAAGGAATAGCATGTGGCAAACACAGTGACTTAAGCGCACTAATGCAAATGCAATACAAAGAACATATAAGTGTGAATAAAAATTCACATTATGAGTTTCAAGTCAAGTTCTCTATTTCCCCAACAGAGTCGCCAGAAACTGTAGTTTGACTTTCCACGCTCCTTTCGGAAGGCGAATAGCCCTACAGTTCGAACTCTACTTGTGGTTCTGAATCTGATTTCATAAGTGTAATGTGAAATAATGAAAACGCAAAAAGATTCTAAATCTGGAAAATGTTTTTGGAAAATCAATGTTTGAATCAAATGCCAAAAATGGACTGCTTTGCCGGATTACAGAGTTGCCACCTAAATATTTTGGAAAATTTAGAAAACCCGATACTCGTGCCAAAGGTCATTACTCCGTTATCACCAAAGTGTCTCGGCTCAAGAACTTAGGTACGAGAGGGGAAGGTCATTAATTGACCACCCCACTCGCCCAATCAAAGATTGGCCTCTACTAATCATGATATGATTCTTATTCACATTATATGCTCTTATTTCGATTTTATTAGCTATTTTTACTATGTGATGTGTACACAAATATAGACTATTTTGCAAGATTTGGAACATTTGGTTGCATGTTTTGTTTGAAAATGGTTTTGAATTTTTCACTTGAGAAAGTGGGCGAAAATGGACATTTACTCAAACCGTCCCAGTTCAAGCAACTAGCCTTCATCCACAAGCATTCAAACATTTATATCATTTAAGCACTTAGCCTCATGGTATTTATGCTTGATATGGCAACATAAATATTCGATGTAACATGCTAAAGCAATAAATTTACTCACCTAGTACTCTGAGCCAAAACAAAGCAAACAAATTAGAAAAATATGCATGTTCCTAATTAATGCAGTATGACTAATACAATGCACATGTTATGTTTTTTTTTATGGGCTCGACTATGAGCATGGCATATGATTTCATTCATAGACATGCGATAAGGCCCGTATTCAAGTAATGAATTTGAACATTGATGTCGGGTTAACATGATGAGCCGAACCTTATATACATACAATACGAATGGATGCAAAACATGAGAATGCTAATGAAACGTGATGCCCTATACTAACCATCGTAAGCGAGTAAGTAAAAGGGAGAAAGACGTGGGATTGGAAGACATACAACTTATTACAACATTGCCCTCATACAAAAAGGTGCAAATCAAAGTCCGAATTAAACTAATTATTACAAAACCGAATGAATAAATAAGCGAGGCTAATTAACTAGCTAACTACGCTATTACAACAAGGATAACCAACATAAGTAAACTCGCTATAATTAATTACAACAATTACAAAAAAACAATAGAAAATAAAAAAAAAATTTATTACAACACTTAATAATTAATGAGACTAATTACAATAATCAATATTAAAGTAATTACAACAACGATCATAATGTAAGTGAGGATGCACAAGGGTCGCATGCATGCACATGCATAATGTTCAAGAACGACTCCGTCTGCCCCAGGATTGCTCTGTTTCACCTCAGCCACTGCCCTCTGCTTTCTACAAAAATACACTGCTAACCAAACATTGAGGCCGACCGAGCCTCAATGAAGCTTGGCCGGGCCTAAAGAAGGCCGCTCGTGCCTCAATTTTGTGCAAAACTCTGTTTTGTGTTCGGAAGCAAAAACAGTGCAAATAGAGTTGTTCAAGCTCTATGTAGCTCAACGTTTTCATGCCCCCTTTCAGAGAACTCGAAAGAAGCCCTACAGTTCGAACTCCCGCAGTTTTGAATCTAATCTCACAAGTGCAATGTGAAATTGATAAACACCAAAGAGTCCAAATCCGGCAAACTTTTTGAAAAATCTATTTTAAATCAAATAATGCCAAAAATGGACTGTTTTGCTAGATATAGAGTCGCCACCAAAATATTTTTTATTTGGAAAAATTTAGGAAACCCTGACTCGTGCCAAAGGCCACGTGTCCGTCATCACTAAAGTTGTCTTGGCTCGAGAACTTAGGTACTAGAGGGGGATGAAGGAGTTATGCCTGTTTGAAGTCGGGCCTGAAAGCAGATTTTTGGCAGACGACCGGCCACTATCAGTGGACGACAATACACACTTCTGGCCGATCGGCCACCAATGAAAAAGCTCAGATTTTGTAGATATTTACCTCCAGTTGTCTTCCACAAGCTCCAGCTGTCTCTAAATCAGATATTTCGACTAAGGCTTGTATTTCTCTATATATAGAAGCCATATCTCTCATATTGCAAGGTTAGAAAGTTTGGGAGCCTCTCTCTCTAAAATTTCTCTCTCTCTATAATCCTCTCTCTCTTGCCTTTTTGTGCATACAAGTAAAGAAACACTTCTAGTTTGCATAGACATCCTTGACCAAAGTTGCCTATCTTTGGGCTGAGATTCCTTGGGACCTTCTTTGAGCTTTGGAAGGTATTTTTAGCTTGATTTGGTGCCTCATTTGCACCTAAAGTGTGCTTGGCTTCAAGAGGTATAAGACTTACCTTTAAAACTTATTTTGCCATCTTTTTACACTGTTTTTGAACTATTTTTCAACTGCAAAAACCTCTGTTTTTCAATCCTAAAAATGATGGTTTGAGCCTATTTTGTGTTAGGGGGTTGTCTCTTCCTTTTGTTCCTTAGCTTGTATAGCTTTTTGTGCCATCTTTCAAGGCTTTCAAATCAAACTTTTTGGACCTTTAAACCATTGAAATTCAGAGTTATTTCAGTGGTGGAAGGCATGGTTTGAAGTCCAAAATTGGAGGGGTTAGCCTCCCCTCCTTGTGTCTTGTTTGCATGCCTAGTTAGCTTCACATGGTAGCATGTTTTTGTAGCTTAACTTAGCTTATTTTCAGTATGTTTTTGCTACTTTTTTGGCATGTTTTAGCTCTAACTTGGACTGGTTAAGTCCTTTGAGGCTTGTATTGCATAGCTATAGTGTAATGGCCTTCACTAGCTCATTGTTTTAAGGCTTTAAGCATTAAGTGCTTGAGATGATTGCATGTTGTAGTGTCATTTTACATGTAATTTCAGTGTATATAGCTCTGTCACATGCTCATTTATTTCACTCTTTCATTACTTTTGAGAGTTGTGTCTTGAGTCTTGTTTGTAAGCTAACATGTGAGCATGTTTTTCTAGCATTTTGTACCTTAATCTCAGCATGTTTTAGCCATTGTTTTGATTGGTTTTAACTTTGTTTTGGGCTGGTTTGGTCCTTTGAGGTTTGCTTTGTATGTTTATAGTGCAATTGTGCTTAAGAGTCTAGCTTGTGTTATGTTTTAGCCTCTTATTCTAGCTATCTTTAGCTTAGTTTAAGCATGTTTTAGAACTCATTTTAGGCTGTCTTAGGACTATTTTAAAGTGTTTGTGCCTTTTGAGCTTTGTATTGCATGCCTATAGTGTAATGGCTTCACTAGTTGGGTGATGTAAGGCCTTGGATACCACTTGCTTATGTTGGTTGCATGCTTTAGTGTTGTCTTACATAAATTTCAGCACTTTAAATCTCTACAATCTTCCTCCATTCTTCGCTCTTTCATTTGTTTCGAAAGTAGCTTTGAACCCCTGGTTGGCTTGAGTGTGGAATTGAGACACTTGTGCTTAATGATTTTAATCCTCTTTTGAGGGTTTCTACTAACCAACGACATGAGGTGTCACAACCCAAACCCGCCCCTACAGGTTTAGCATCGTAACCGGCCAGTAACCCTGGGATTACCGAAGGCCTTTGAAACATATTAACATAATATTAGGGACTAGCGGAAGCAAATAATAATATACAACGTCTATTGAGCTGTGCAGACTTATATGAGACAGAAAAATTTTAAACTTTTTATATACATATATACATTATCTTTAAGTCATCACATATATACAGATTAGACAAAAAGGGACTTAGCCCCATTTACAAAATACACAAGACTTGTTCAACCAAACACGAAAACAAAACTTAAACTTTAAATCACATAGCGATAATCACTTGACATATCCGGGACCTCCACGGGAGGCACATAGGTTGGCTGATAAAAACAGAAATGAAGGTCGTCAACTCTGGCCTTGATCACGCGCCGGCTCACCTACATACATAATATAAACTGTGAGCGAAAGCTCAGTGAACAATAACAGAGTAAAGGGATTTCAATGAATGAGTCCGTATAGATTCAGAAATCATAATTTAGTTTCATATCAAAATCATAATTTGTCCAAATCGTATACAGACAGAAATCATAAGTCATGCGCAAGCATACGTGATACATCCATTAGCATTAACAGAACAGAACGTATACACGTGAGGTTATGAATAACCAGTTCCATAAAGGAACCTCCGGATCCAGGTAACAGAACAGAAGCTGAGCCCCCATGACGGGGCCACCGGTACGGGTAACAGAGTGCTGACAGATTAAGTTCCATAAAGGAACCTCTGATACCGGGTAACAGCTAACAGATATCACACAGAAAATAAGTACAGTTGAACATAACTTTACTAAGTTATTACTCACAGATAGCCGCATAAGCAAATCAGACGGACCGAACATATTAGATAAATCAGGCAGACAATGGCGCGTAACCTACACAAGCACATAACATATACATATTGAAATACAATATTACTTCATTGATCAAACTTGACTTTCCTAGTCTTTTTCCGTCTAAATAGTTGGAAGTTCTACTATGCTTATTCTTTCTCATTCAAATAAACCGGGTTCTTATTTCACATATTCTTTCATTACTAAGCCCTTCTTTTCCAAATAGATTGATCTTTTACTTGGCTTCTTAAACAATTACTACTGGATCAATGATTCATTCTTCAACTAACTAATCTATGTTGATTGGTAGCTTATTAGTCTTTATTGAGTCATAAATCATGTCTAGAATGCCTTGGAAAGAGATAAGAATAAAAATGTGAACTAAATGTAATTTTCCAAAATATGCTGAAAATGGGTCTCCGCTCGAGCGCCACTTTGGTCGCTCGTGCGGACTGTAAAATTTGAAAAACTACTGGGAGCTCGATTTTCACACTCGAGTAAGGCTCGAGCGGACAACATAAATTCTGAAATTCAAAAATTGCAATTGAAGTTCAAATTTGGTATTCAAAGCCTCAACACATGTACTTTTGGTACACCAAAAAAAAAAAAAAAAAAAAAAAAAAAAAAAAATTGGAGAACCATTGCATAATTTAGTAAACACTTTCAATTAGAAAACATTCATTCAAGATCATGCTCCAATTACCCAAATTTAGTTTTAATTCATCTTCTTTATATCAACCCACAATTCTAAAATATAAAATTGACTTCCCAACCTCTTGAAATTCCATGGTGTATGTAATACAAATAGATCCAATTTTACTATTAATAACAAAATCAACTTAACTATGAATTACACAAATCAATTTCTTAGAAATTCAACTTAACTCAATTTCTAACCAAAAACTTAATCTACAATCATGGGTGCTCTAAAATGTATCTAAATTGAGTAGAATTCTTAAATTACATCACATGCATGGATTAAATAAAAATCTAATTATAAAATCGAAACTTTAGGATTAATTCCAAATTTCCATAAACTTGATTTTCTTAAAACATTTCCTTTGTCTCTTCAAAATATGAACTTGAATGGCTCAATTCCCTTAATAACTCATGTATCACAAGAAAATGCTACAAATCAAATTAAAACAATTAATTTAATTAAAACAATTAATTTCCACAACTATGAGTCTACTTAATTTCTTACTTAAAATCTTATTTCTTACAAAATCTATGAGACTAATTTCATAGCTTTCTTAATTCATGATGCATGTAACTCATTTTATGTTTAAAACCCAATTTCATCATAATTCCATGAATTTAATCTCAAATCTCAAGTATTATAGGATGATTCTACAAAATCAAGCCAAATATAATTAATTTCTAACTTAATTCAATTTATTTTAACCTCAATTTAATTCATAGTCATAGATGTTCCAAAATATGTTTAATTTGAGTTAAACTCTTAGATTACATTACATGCATGGGTTAATAATTAAGATCAAAACTCATATTTATTCTTTAATTCTTCCAAATTACATGCATGTAGAAATAAGGCCCAAATTCATGCAAGATTGCAAAAATTAAATGCAAAGTAATTGATTTCTAAATTGATTTCCATAATCATTAACCTAACTCATTTGTATGGGCCAAATCTTTAATAAACCCTTGTTGCATGTAACTTATAGAACTTAATCCAAGAATAATTCTCTAAATTGAACCCAAATTTAACAAATTAAAAGAATTATAACTCATGCTTTCCAACCCAACTTGATTTAACAGACAAATTCCAATTTCTATGAATTTATAATTAATCCTCAAATCTTTATTTTTTAATCTTCTCAAAATACACCTTGAATAAATTTTTGTCTAGATTAAGTAAACAACACTAGAGAGAGGATGAAATTTCTTACCTTAGGATGAGTTTTTCATAATTTTTAGCTTAAGTCTTGATAACCCACAAGGCTTTCTTCTTCCCTCTTGGTCCCTCAATCTCTCAGCTGTGCTCTCCCTCTCTCTCAGCCGTGCTCTGTTTTTTTCTTCCCCCTACAGAGACTTGATGATGTACATAGGTATTTGTTGCCTTATACTTAACGCACCAACATTCCTTTATAATATATAATTTATTAAGAGTAAACTAATATATCATTCACATTTAATTTAATTGGACATCAATTAATTTTAACTAATCTTGATTAGCCCAAACACAAATCCCACATAAATTAATTAGTATAACTGACTTTCTTTAGAGTCCAAGTAATTATATTTAATCTTTACCATCCTGAATCAGATTTTTAAATCAACTTCCAAAAAACTCCAAATATTAAATTAGACTTATTTCCATTATCAATTTTGATTTCTCAAACTATTTAGGCCTTCAATTTCTGATCAAACTTCAAATTTTCGTCAATAAATTGCATATCCAAATTGGACACCCCATAAATAAAATTAAGGATAAACTATCAATAGGTCCTACTTTTGAGACTTATTACCCATTAAGTCCTATCGATAAATTTATTAAGTGATAAAAATAAATTTATCACTCTTTTATTTTTATGAATAAATTTATAGTGATAAATTTATCAGTCTCTTTGTTTTTATGAATAAATTTATAGTGATAAATTTATCAATCTCTTATTTTTATAATGTTAAATTTATTAGTTAGGACCTGTAGGTAAATAAGTCTAGTTAATAGGACTGATTGGTAAGTACCCCTAAAATTAATTCGTAATAATCACAATTCTCAATCCTCATAATTTAATTAACTTAATTTTCTCCTATTCGGATCCAATTAATCGAATCTCAATTTTACTAAACTAAAACGAATATTTAATTAAACTCCGAAATGAGTCCATAATTAAGATTAAATTGATTCAACTTCTTAACTTCACTTCCTTAAGCCATTTGGACCCTCAATTTCTAATTTCGAAATAACTCTTTAATAGAATCATATATGAATCAAATCCCACAATTCTCATAAATCCCAAATTAAATTATAATACTCGGCAATTAAATTTCAAATCCTCTTAATTAATCAAGTACTAATCATTATACGTGATGGGGTCGTTACAGCCTTCCCTTCTTAGGAAGTTTGGTCCTCCAAACTTAAGATACTTGTACAGAAAATCAGTCACATAACTTGGTCTCACTTCATTTCCTCCCCTAGGTAACTTCTCTTTTCATTGGACTTTCTCTACATAAATTGAACTTATTCCCAATCACTTAATGGTTAATAACCCAGATTGGCGATTCATTATCGTCTCTATTAATTTCAATCACATACCTTATATACTTTAACTCATCAATCTATAGTTCATATATTTCTAATAGTAGGAGATTTCTTTTAAGGAATGTTCATGATTCTCCTTATTTTTTAAACAAATTAAAATATTTCGCTGTTGACATGTTAAATCCTTCAAATAAGGTTTCACTTGCTGATTTATAATAGAAATTTCTGAATTATATGGAATTGTAATCACATATTAATGGTCTCAGTTTCAAACAAACATCTTGGGTATCAATTATGATAGTAATTTCAAAACAAAGGAGCACATTGGATTTCAAACAGAAGCATATCAGAGTCATAACAGAAGCATATTTCACAGAAATTCATTGAGCCTATTGAGTAACAGATGTTGGCTTGCCCTCATATAGTAGCAGACAGTCATACAGATCAGAGCAGAACTTTACATACTTCTGTGAAATTAAAATTACCGTTTTGACAATCTAACTGACACTATCATTTCAAAGTGGTGATTCGATTCACAACAGGTCTACGTTTTACGCGGTCATTAGCTTCTTTATTAGCTTTCTTATCTACTTAAGGTTACATTTACATAAGTAATTCCAATTACATTGTCTTCATACTTATTCTAAATATTAGACATGTATATACATATATATGTATTGATTTTGTTAACTTGACACATGGTATCTTAGGGCTAAATTTTAAGCTTTCTCAAACCATAACAATTAGCAGACCGAAATTCTTATGTTCCCAAATGTTATTTAAGAAATATATGTTTGTCATTCTAACGAAATTTATTCTCTTATTTCCCATTACGTCTCTTTCTTTTCTTTTTTTTTTCTTTTTTTTTTTTTTTTTTTGAGGGGGAAATAATTCTTCCAGATTCGTAATTCACCATATCATAATCGGTCACTTTCAATGTTTTTATTTATTTATTTATTTATTTATTTTAGAGGTCCTAAACAATATGATTCCAGTTAAGATCATATATTTTTCTAACTAGTTTTTGTTTTGGCTTGGAGTACTCAGTAAGTCTTTATGCTTTAGCATACTTGCATGAATGTGATTGCCATATTACCATGATTTGCATGCTTGTCATGAGGCTATGTGCTTAAATGCTAAACTGCATGAATGCCTGTGGATGAAGGCTTCGTTGCTTGAATTGGAACAATTCATCAAATGTATGTTTTAAGCCCATTTTGCGAAGTGGCAAATCATGTTTTAAGCCCATCCTATTTGGTGGAAAATCAGCATTTTAGCCCACTTGAGGGTGGCAAATTCCAACCATTTTCGAAAGTAAACATGAGTTGATTTGTTGCAATTCATGCAATTTAGTCTATACTTGCTTGAACGCGCGTCACATAGTAAAGTTAGCTAATAATTGGATACGAACGCATGAGGTTTATAAAACAACATAACATGATTAGTATAGGCCGATCCTTTGATCGGGCAAACGGTAGTGCTCATTTCAGGACCTTCCCTTCTCGTACCCAAGTTCCCAAGCCGAGGCAATTTTGGTGATGACAGACACGTGGCCTTTGGCACGAGTCAGGGTTTCCTAAATTTCCCCAAAATAAAATATTTAGGTGGTGACTCTGTAATCTGGCAAAGCAGTCCAATTTTGGCATTATTTGATCTCAAATCAATTTTCCAAAATGATTTGCCGGATTGGGTTCTTTGGTGTTTATCAGTTTCACATTACATTTTGTGAGATTAGATTCAGAACCGTGATAGGAGTCCGAACTGTAGGACCAATTCGAGCTCTCCGAAACGAGACGTGAAAAAGTCGAGCTACACCCCATTTCTATTCAACATTAAACTTCTCTTTGATATTTCAAGTCAATAAACGATATACCAAACCTTCCCAATTTACATTCTAAACATGATTGGTAACCCACAGCCAATTATACACAAACCCACAAACTCACCATTTTAAACCCAAATCCACCCATATGATTTTTAACAAAAACAACCACCAACTATGGTTTTTAACATAATGAAAATGCCACAAGTTTATCTATAAAGAGGAATTGAGGAGAAGCTCAAAAATCCCTACCTCAAGAAAAGAAGATGAGCAAAGCAAGGTTGAAACTCCAAAGACACCGAAATCCAAGTTTGTTCAGATCAAAATGAAGATCTTGAAGCACTTTACCTTTTTTTCAAAGGCACTAGGGTGAAGAGATCAACAGATCTAGATGAAATCGAATAGAGAAAGTGAGTTTTAGAGAGAGAAACTCTAGATCTAGAGTTTTGGAGAGTTTTAGAGAGAGAGAGAGAGAGAGATGAAAAAGTGAACAAAAACATCATCTTCACAGGCTGTTATAAACGCAGTCCGCTCGAACGTGGAAAGTGACGCTTGAGCGTCAGATACAAAGTTTCGCTCGAGCGTGAAACTAGATGCTCGAGCGTCCAATGCACTTTTCCAGTATTTGCAGACCTGCTAAAATACTGAGAGTTGACAAATCCCGCTCGAGTGTAAGGATGGCCGCTCGCGCGGAGGAGCAAAATTTATGAAGCCCGCTCGAGCGCAAGAGTCAAAAATCTGGGCATCATAGGTTTGGAAAAACAAACAACTAACCTGTTCCAAATACACAATTACAACCCAATAATCAAAACAGAGGGAAAACAAGTGAAACAAGATATGAATAACCATTCAAAACCATATGGACCCAAGTCCGGAATACGACAAGTGACGGGTAAAAACTGGAATCACTATACCCTGAAATTTCTAATTTCATAACAAATGCTCGTTTTGTTAATAAATCATCAAGTTAATTAACTGTTTTTAATGATATTATAAATATATTTCAATTTATAATTTTGGTAATTTTATTATTGTATAAGAGAGCAATTATAAATTTTGTTTTTTTTAGCTAATTCTGTTAAATAAAAATTCTAATAAGGGAGTATTTGTAATTTTCCAAACCATAGAAGACAATCTGTACTTTAAACAAATCTCAGGAGGTGTATTTGTAATTTAACCTTAATTTTTTGCATGAATAATTTCCTTAATTAGTTGTATAAAATAAATGGTTTAAATCACGGAAGTGAGTCCAAATTAGTTCGAACTAATGAATTATTGATGAAAATAAGACTAAGGCCTCGTTTGGCAACATCACTTTTTGGCTTTTTTTAGCCTAAAAGCCAAAAGTCACTAAAAAAATCCAAAAAACTAACAACCTATACTAAAAAGTCAAAGATTCTATTTTCTCTCTACCTTTTGCACATCTTTTTGTAAAAAATCAAAAAGTCATCCCAAACATATTAATTTTTTTTTACATCATATTTTAGCCAAAAAGTTACTAAAAAAGCCTGTTCTCAAACGAGGCCTAAATATTATATAAATTAAAATATTGAGGGAATTTGATATAATTATGCTAAAATTGTAAAATTTACTATATTTTACTTAAACTTCACGAGAGATCAGTAAAATTTATTCAAAAATAAAATAAAGTTGGGTTACTCTTTTTAAAGTATGAGTGTTTTTTAGAATTGAAAATAAAAAATGAAAAACAATATCAAACTCGTACTTACTAAAATAAATAAATAAACTTTCAATTTTTTTGGTTAAGATTTCTTAGCCTATTTTGATAACAAATTATGTTTTCTAACCCATTCTCCAAATTTTTGTTTTATTAAAAAATTTTAATTGCAAAACTTTTTAGTTAAAAAATCATGATTTATAAACAATTTTCCAAAATTTGATTTTACTGAAAGTTGTTTTTTAAAAAATTTAATCCTGATCTATGCAAAATATTATTTGACTCAAAATATTAGGCTCAATATCATTTGGAGTTGTACTATTTGAATCCATACTACATGAGCCCAAGCAATGCGATCCTATGACACTGGAATCCAATGTAATTTGGATAGCAAACAAATATCAAAACAAATAATGGACTCTAAATAGGGTGTTAAAAAAAAATAAAAAATAAAAAAGAAGAAGAAGAAGAAGAAGAAGTTAAACAGTAAAATCATCTGAACCAATTAAAAGCCTACTATTTGGTTTGATTTTTTTAAGGGGGTGGTTTGATTTCAGTTTCAAAAAAAATTAAGAATTATCGATCACGATTAGGATTTGATTCATAGATTAAGGTTCAAAAGAATCAAAAAATTTAAAGTGAACCCTTCATATGTTTATGAAATTTTTTGAAGGCTTGTTTGTATAGGTAGAATCAGTTTGGTGTGGATATTCCTTTCTTTTACTAATTTGCATATAATTTTTTCTTATTTTCCAATTACTTCATATTTTCCCTTTTAACTCAATTGGAAAAATCAATCTTTGCCTTGTTCATTACCACAAGAGCATTGTTATTCAAAACTAAAAATTAGACTCATCTTTCAAACATAATGATGTAATAATTAATTCGAATATTAAAAATAACACACTCTTTCATGTGTCCTCTAATCATCAACCAATTATATAACTTACACATCATTAGGTTTAGAAAATATATTTAAAAAGTGGACTTATATATTATTTTCCTTACCACAAACATCATAGCAAAAAACAAAAAGATAAAGTATCAAATAACATGTGGAACATATTATAAACGTTTCATAAAAAAGTTGCTCAAACATCATTTGTAACTTCACAGAGAACCTTGCTCATGACGTTACGCACTTTGCACATGGCTTCCAATGGCTCAACTTTGGGCGTGGTAAGCCCATTCGCTTCAGTTAAATCAATTGTCTCCCCATTGACCTTTTCCCACTCAAAGCACTGAATCAATGATCCCAAAGCCAAACCCAACACGCGTTGTGCCATACCAACCGCAGGACAAGCTCTCCTTCCCAACCCAAACGGCAATAACTTGCGTCCTTCTATTTCCCCACATTCAAACCTCTCTGGCTTAAAGCTTGTAGGGTCATCCCAAACCTTAGGATCCCTATGAATGGCCCATGCATTAACCAACAAGATTGTGTCGCGTGGCACGTTGAATCCCTCTATGATACAATCATCAGATGATACGTGTGGTAGCAATAGCGGTGCTGCTGGGAATAATCGAGAAGTCTCATAAATGATAGCTTGAAGGTAATGTAGCTTTGAGAGATCGGGTTCATCAATCAAGCGTTCTTGGCCTACATGAGTGTCTAGCTCAACTCTTGCCTTCTTTAACACCTCTAGGTGATTCACCAAAAGAGACAATGCCCATTCCATTGTCACTGCAGACGTGTTGGTGCCTCCTAGTATCATGACCTGATCATTAAATGTTAATAAATTAAATTAAGGAAATCATATTTTTGCATAATTTTTACAATAAGGCTCCAAGTACAACTTAATTATGTAGTGATGGTAAAACTTCATATGTATTTGGTTTTAAAGTGTTAGATCTCAATTTAATAATATTATGGATATTAGCATACACTACTAATAACACAATATTAGATTAGTTTGATGTCAAATGATAGAATTCACTTACAAGTATTATGTCTTAATTGGTATAGTATGTTTGTTGAAATTGTTCTAAATCTCATCTTAAACCTGAGGCCATTTTTATTAATTTGATTAATCATACTTATTTGATTCTATAATTAATGTCAAAATAATATATAATAAATTAATAATGTAGACAAATTATACCCATAATTTATGTAGTTTGTTTTTTGTGACATTTTGATTCTTATAATTCTACTACATTAGTTTTATTCTTTAATTTTTCATATTATAATAATTTAATCCTATTAATGATTCGCCTTTATAAATTATATTGAAATTAAAAAAGACAAATGATGTAATTATTTTATCTTTAATCTATATTTAATTTTAAATAATTTTTTATTACACTAAAATGAAAAAAACAAAAATAAAATTGGCACAAAAAATACCACCAACGACATTTTTACACCAATAATTTGTATACGAATAAGTTGGAGATCTAGACTTATCCACTCTAATTTTTTTTGGTGAATGATTTATGCAGTAAAAATTAAATTTGTAAGATTTATATGTAAAATAAATTTAAATTATAAGATAATAATTTTTAATAATTAAGTCTAAATTTGTAATATTGTTGTTTTGATAACTAAGGCCAAGCTTGGGAAGACTAAATAAGTGTATTTTTTAACTTTTATTGAATTATGTGTAAAAAAAATAGAGAGGAGATATTGATTGATGTGACCCAAAAACGATAAAAAGATAAAAGGTATGGACTAAAATAGGATAGCCAAGCTTGGCCTAAATAGAGGGAAGAGATGGAGTGGTCATTTCGGAGGGGGAAAAAAAGTAGTAAAATAACAAACCTGTTTTATAGCTCTAAAACAGTTAATTTGCCTTTTATCTTAGGGAAAATTATTTAGAAGTCCTATTAGGGAGACTTGTGCTACATTTGATCCCACAAAAAAACTTATGTTCCCATAAGTCCTGTGGGAAGTTTCTTGACATATTTACCCTCAATATTAGTTGTTAATATCATAAATAATAATAAAACTATATATAGGGGAAATTGATATAAACGTAACGTAACGTGACACGTACATAAACGTAACGTGACACCTATACGTAACGTGACATCTACATAAACGTAACGTGACATATCTACATAAACGTAACGTGACACCTACATAAACGTAACGTGACACCTATATAAACGTAACGTGACATATCTACATAAACGTAATGTAACGTGACACCTATATAAACGTAACGTGACATATCTACGTAAACGTAACGTAACGTGACACCTATATAAACGTAACGTGACACCAATATGAACGTAATGTGACACCTACATAAACGTAACATAACGTGACACCTATATAAACGTAATGTGACATTTACATAAACGTAACGTAATGTGTCACGTTACGTTTCGCAAACTTAATAAGTTTTTATTTTTTTAATCCGTTTGTTTTGAAATAGATATATAATCTTAATATATTTTTATTTTGTATTATTAATTGTAAAATTTAAAAAATTATTTATTTTTTAAATTTTTTTATTTTTTCTTGTCAAAATTCACATGACCCGAGTTCTCAAACTTCAGCTTCGAACTACTCAAGGCAATATCAATACCAATTATCCCACGTGCACTGCTCCAGATTTTCAAGATTAGTTCACAATTCCTTATCACTTTCTCTCCATCTATTGTTCCGAATTGTATATTTTCCACGGACTCTACGACATGCGATTCGATCCTAGTTTATGCGATCTACTGAAGCAACACATCATCGATTCCATATTCGATCTTGATTGGTTGCGATTTGGGAAGCTTCGTGGGATTCAAGTCACTGCTCAAATCAAACTCACCGCCACAACGAATTACGAGAGAGAGAGAGAGAGAGAGAGAGAGAGGGGTGTGAAAATGAGGGGTAAAAATATTAGGATCTTGTGGAATACATTCTTATAAAAATAGGACTTAAGACTCTATTAGAAATTACACAGGACTTAGCCTAGCATAAGGTTCTGAAAAAGGACTTATAAATAAGTCTCCCTTTATCTTACTATGTTTTGTCTTCTTTTTTGTTGAAAATTTTTTGGACCTTTAATTCTTAAGTTCTAAAACTAGTTTTAGGATTGGTTGGGATGTTCTAAAAAAATACACTTTTTGACTTATTGGGTTATATGGGTTGGGTTTGAATTGGGTTTGATGTGATATGTTAAAGAGGTGATGTGATTTAAATAAGATGATGTGACTTAAATAGGATAGTGACTTTTTGACTTTTTGTATTATTTAGGTTATGCCAAACTTGGCCTTAATAAGTTGATAGTAAATTTCACTCATTGTGATGTGATATTTTAATCTTGATTTTTTTTTTTCTCATTGTCATGTAATTAGTATTTAATGAGAGTACTAAAATTAATATTTTGAATTATTAGTTTTTTTTTTTTTACACTGCTAGCTCAATATTGGAGGCCTCTATCAATACTGAAAAAATGAATGGAGAGAGCACACTGACCGAGATAAGCCCTCTGATGATTTCATCTGTATAATAATCTGGTTGTGACTCTTGCAAGGAAAGGAAATGATCGATCATGGTGTTCTTACTCTTGTCACGCCTGTGCTCATTGATCAAATCTTGCAGGAAAGCGTCCATTTTCTTTTGAATTCTCCCCAAATTTTTCTCTAAGCCCTGATAATCAATCCACCGTAAAACCGGTAAGAAATCGCCGGGGTTCGACGCACCGCCATACTTGAACGCCTCGATCACGAGCTCCCGGAACTCCTTGGCCTCCTCGTAGTTCGACAAGTCGTCACCGTAATACCGCTTTCCGGCGATCATTCTCATGACAATGTTGAAGGTCAGCTCGTAAAACTTGGATTTCAATTCGACTTTTTTGAAATCACGAGACGAGTTTTGGGACAATCTGATGAGTAAAAGCTTGATTTCGTCTTGTCTAATGGATAAGAAGGCATTGAGGCGGCTGGTGGAGAAGATTTCCATCGCCATGATGCGGCGGAGGTTGCGCCAGTGGTCGTTGTACGGGAAAGAAATATACCTTCTCGTATAATCCTGTTGATCAAGTCTACGTTCCTCCGTACGATGTCGTTCTACCACCTGAAAATACAAACGTGAGCTACCCGGCGGGTGTGGGCCGGAAATCTCTCCGATGCCTAAGTCAGTTAGCAAGACAAATAGGCAAGAGCTCTATGTATTCAAGAAGCAAAGTTGCATTACCTCTCCAAAGGTGATATTGGTGAGTTTATATAGGTTTCGTGTGGCACAATCCTAGTAGGACTCTTACTCCTCCATGTAGAGTCCTCCTAGGATTCAAACTCCTGAGAGATAATGCTTCTCTCAACACCCCCCTCACTGCTTAAACCAAGTGAGATGGTTCTTCTTATGGCCGAACTACTTCAAGACCGAAGTAACATTTCACTTGAGACCGCCTGTATGACTGAGCTAACACATAGCTTAGTTACGCCTTTCCATACTCCTACCTCGGTTTCTCACGCCGAGGTCAAACGAGCTGCAGCATGTCTCGACCGATCTAATGATCACCTCGGCTCTACATAACCTTTCTCCTACCTCGGCCTCACATGCAAGGCCGAGTTACCCATGGAAGAATTAAGCCGACCTAACCCGCAGTCAGGTCCGCGAACAGTGCTCAACATACCTCGGTCCTGAACGATGAGACCGGACTTAAACAATGGTGACCGAACTATACTAATTACTTCAGTGGTAAATCTCTTACTCTGGACCGGTCTACCACTTCTACGGCCAACCTTCTAAGCTTCTTCGTACGGCCCATAGAAAGGCTCGGCCCAATTTTGAGTATAAATTACCCTCTCAGTCGCCGAAGGAGGCCGCAACGACGGTCGTGTAGTTGTAGCCCACGTACTTGCCGAAGGCGACGCGAGAGCGGTTGGCTAAGACGACGGCGTTCTTGGTGAAGCATTCCTCCACCGCGGACGGTGAGGATACAACCACCACGAGGTGTGAACCGAACCGGAGGGAGAAGACGGACCCGAGGTTTTGGGAGAGTTGGTAGAGAGTGCGGTGGAGAGGTTTTTTGAGAAGGTGGAAGTGACCGATCACCGGAAGAGCCGGTGGGCTTGGAGGGAGATTCTTCTGTGTTCTTGCTTTCGATAAGAACTTGAAAGCAATAAGAAGAAAGAAAACAGAGAGAGATATGTATGGCAAAGTAACTTCCATGTCTGGTTGATTAATCTGTAAAGAAGATTGGATTATACTTGTTTTTTTAGGATGGATTTGAATGAATATATATAGTGTCAGTGTGTACGGTAAATAGTTATGATTTTGATTTGCTGCATCTATTTGATGGATATTGAATTTTTTTTGGTTTAATCGACTATGATATATGTGATAAAGTATTTTCTAAGCATCAATTTAGTATTTAGTGGGAGATTTAGGAATAAATTTAGAAAATGAAAAAAAAAATATGTGTAAAATTAATTGACTTAGAAATATATTTTATTTAAATTTCATTTATTTATTTTTTTTATTTTTTAAATATTTCAATCAAATACAACGTTGTTAGTAGGGATGATCATAACAAACCGTAATCATTTTTTTAACTTCATTTTTAATTTTTTTTTTTTTATTTAGTAATATGATCACGTCTTACTGTCACGTAGGCATCCTCATGCATCCGTAATCATTTTTTTCAGCTTCATTTTCAATTTATTTATTTATTTGTTTAGTAATATGATCACGTCTTACTGTTACGTAGGCATCCTCATGCATTAGTTGTTGAGGAAAGTTACCTCCTAATTTTAAGTTTAGGAATAGATTATTTTATTAATTTTTTAATTAAAATATGAGATAAAAAAATTAATATGTTTGAAATAATTTTTTATCTTTTGGAATATTTACTAGTAAATCCTATCTCACAAATTGTCACTACAACAAAAACACATTTTAATGACACCATACTAGTGGCATGTTCTTAAAAAATGTTACAAAAAGAATATTTGTTGGCATTTTTTTAAAAAATTTCATAGAGCCACAAACATACAAGGCTCTAGTGGCATTTTAATTAAAAAAAGTGTCACTTCACTACAACAAAAATGTCACTACAATAAATTTATACTTTAGTAACACTACACTAGTGATATGTTTTTAAAAAATGTCACAAAAATAAAAATTTGAATTAAATGTTTTAGAAAAATGTCACAGAACCACAAACATATAAGGCTTTAATGGCATTTCAATAAAGAAATGTCACATCAATTTTATGGCATTTTATAAAATAATGACACAAAAAATTATGTTCGTAACATTTACTAACAAATGCCACTAAACTTTAGTAGCAATGACATTTTTTAAAAAATGTCAGGACATTAGGTAGGTGCAAATTACTTTTTATGGCACTTAGGTAAAAAGTGTAATAAACAAATATTTTATAGTATTTTGAGAAATGCCACTAAGCCAAAAACTTTCCAAGCTTATAATGACATTTTTGAAAAAATAAAAAATGCCAATATATTTTCTAAATCTTTAAAATGCAGTAAATGATTTAAAATAAATAAATTAAACTCAATATACACTACAGGAAAAAGCACATTTGGCGACTAAATTTCCTGACCAAAAAAAATTTGGTCGCTGAAAGTATAGCTTTCAACAACCAAAACAACATTAGTAGTCAAAAGTCTACAATTGGTGACTAAAACTAAGTTTGGTCGCTGATTATATGGGTTTTACCGACTAAAAAAATTTTAGTAGCCAAAAGTAAAGCTTTTTGGTGACTAAAAAATTTTAGTAGCCAAAAGTCTACAATTGACAACTAAAAAATAAGTTTAGTTGCCAAAAGTGGCCATTTTTAGCGCCGGAGAACTAAAATCCTACTGCGGGAATTAAATTTTTTGGCAACCAAAATTTTGGTTGCTGAAAGTACATCTTTGGCGACCAAATCCGATTTTGGTTAGCAAAAGTTAAGTTTTTTAGCAACTAAAAAGTAATTAGTAGCCAAAAGTACATAATTGGCGACTAAAAAATATTTTTAGTCGCCAAAGGTGGTCTTTTTTTATTTTGCAAGTAAATAGTTTATTTTACGTAAATTATGTTCAATAAAATAATTATGTTTATACATATACTTTTATATTAATATGGATGTATGTACTATAGAAATAATGTATGTTGCATAAATAACCATGTGGTGCTATAGAGGTGTAGTGGGAAGAGTTTGGTGCATAAGGTTTATGGTGTGGAAGGTTGGCGGTTCGAGTCTCTGTAAGAGCGAATCAAATTGTTCTACAACGAATTATCATCACAAATAGTGCCTACCATGACATTAAAGTGTCACTGAAAGGTTTTAGTCTTGATGGTATAATGACACTTATAAGTGTCACTAACTCTTTTTTTAATGGCGCTTGATAGTGCCACAAATAATATCTACCATGGCATCAAAATATTATTGAAAGCTTTTAGCCATAATGGTGTAGTGGCACTTATAAGTATCTACCTTGGCACATATACAAATGACACTTGTTCAAAATGCCACAAGACTAAAAAATGTCATTAAATATAGCGATCCCCAGTTTCCTTTCATGTTTACTGTATTCCGGACTCTGTTCCGTTGATAGTTGTTGTTGTCTGTATTTCATTTCTGTCTTTTAACTCTTTGTATTTGAGTTTAGAATTGTCTTGGGCGTGTTTCGAACAGGTTGGTTGAGCTTTTGTCCAAACTCTTGTTGCCCAGATTTTTAGTGATCCGCCGGCGGGTCTTCTTGGCGCCGGCGAGTTTACACACTTTCAAAGATCTTGTGCGCCTCGCAAAATCTTGTAGGTTTGTTTTTCACGCTCGAGCGGATTTCTTTACGCTTGAGCGGGTCGCGCTCGAGCGGGTATCCTTGCGCTCGAGCGGGTGTTCGATGTCTGTAAAAATACTGGAAGAGTATAATCTACGCTCGAGTGGATTCCTTTTTGCACTCGAGCAAGTGGTGTCTTGTTTTGTACCTTGGCGCTCGAGTTGGTATTTTTTGCGCTCGAGCGGGTTAAGTTTTTGTGTTTGACGCTCAAGCGTCCTATTCTCCGCTCGAGCGGGTCATACGTATATCAATTGGCAGCTGGGTCATTTTAGATCACTTTTTCAACTCTCACTCTCTCTCTTACTTTTCAAAACCTATTTTGAGAGCTTTTCTCACTACATTTCACCTTCTCTCTAAGGTTTGATCTAGTTTGAGTGATATTCTACCTTAGTTCCTTTGCAAAAAGTGTAGAGCTTGGCTTGGGCTACCTATCAATCCGAAAATGTTGGGATTTGGAGCACTTTCGATTTTCTTCACGTTCTCCTTTGGGCTCCAAATTTGAGGTAGGGATAACTACTCATATTTATGGTCTTTGACCTAAACTTGTAGTCATTTTGATGTGATGTTGTAGTTGGGAAAGTTTGGGAGTAAGGGTTTCAAACCTTATAATGTAAAAGAGGGTTTTTTCGTTCCTTTGAGCTATATATGTGCATTTGAGCCTCAAAATGAAGTTATTGAGGTCTATTGATAATATTTGGACTTTTGGGTCAATATTGGGAGAAATGGGAGAAAATGCCATATTTGGGTTTTATTGGGTCGTTAGTGTAATTAATAACTTTCATTGTGAAATAGTGGAATTGGGAAGTTATGAGAAAGGATGGTGGAGTTGGATTGATTAATCACTCACTTTTGAAAATATTGATAATTTATCTGTCGATGCATTTGTTATTTGTTTAGAAATAATTGCTTTGGGCTATCGGTGGAAAATAGTCGTGATTGTTATAGACACTGTATGTTGATTAGGGAAAACTGAAACTAATCACGTTGAATATGTCATTGAATATGACGGTTGGAATAATACATCGAATCTGTGTATTGATTGATCGTGTATATGATAATTGTTTATATACATTGTTTTGTGTGGGAGGAGTTAGGTGATGTACTCCACGGTTTAGGGGAAGATACGGGATGGACTCCTAAACCGAATGTTATTTGGGAGGAGATAGGGGATGGACTCCATTGATAAAGCAAATCAGTGTATCATTTATGAAGTATGGAAGTGTTTTATTATGACATTGATACAGCAAATATGTGTATCTATTGTGAAGTATGGAAGTGTTTGTTATGAATTTTAATTCATTTGAATTGTTGATATTGGAAAGGTTTTTAACATGACCCGTAGTCTCATGGGAATTGTTTGGCCAGGTTCTGAGCCATGTTTATAAATCGAAATTTGTTAAGTAAAGGAAAGTAAAATGAACATGGACATATTTGTCATGGGATTGGATGGTGTTGTAAGTTGGTTGACCAATGTTAACATTTATCGAATGCTCATGTTTTAGTCATTGTTCATATTATGTTTAGCATATCTCTACTGGGCGTTGGCTCACCCTATATGGGACATCATTTTTAAGTGCAGGTGTTATGCCCCCTCCAAGGACTTAGCTTGGGAGGTTTTAGAAGTTGAAGGCTTATTTTTTTGTAATTATTTTGTGTATGACATGTAATTCAAGCCAATGGCTTATTTTGTGTTTTGAGTTAGTACTCTCTTTTTGTAACCAAGTGTTGGCTTGGAAAGTTGTAAGTCCGTAGGACATTTACTTTTGTTGTCAACATGTAATACCTTTGGATTAAATACTCTGATGAATGGAAATATGTTTATTTCTCCTATGTTTATGGATGTCACGAATGTATGATTTATGGGTTTATTTTGAGGACGTTACATTAAACCAATAGTTTTGTGACACTTTCAAATGTCACTAAACTAAGAAAATGTTGTAGTGTATTAAACCAATCAGTCCCAACTTTATACTTTTGTTCCGTTTAGTCTTGCTGGTAGAGAAATTTGTGCCCATGTGGTCCTATTTTCCATGTTTGGCGTAACTTACTGGATGATTGTACCCTTTTTTGTTTGATTGGAACGAGTATGACGGGATCACTTCCGTGTTTAGACACGTTGAAAATTACTTTTGGGTGTTCTGAATGATACCGTCATTGTGTAGTTGTTGATTGTGGGTGGGCCAACATTACTTTAGGTCGTGTGGCAGTGGAAATTTGGGGGTGTGTGTTTGACAAGTGTGTGTCAACTGAGTGGCATAAAATGGAGGTCAGTGTGGAGTGGAAATTTGGGGGTGTGTGTGTGTAACAACCTAGATTTTTAATTATTCTTTAGAATTTATACTAATATTATTTAATCTCAGTTCGGAAAATATATAATTTATTATATATTATTATGTGTAATTTTGTAAAATAATATAATTATTATGAATCTAGGGGTCAAAATAATAATAATAATAATAATAATAATAATAATAATAATAATAAATGTGATAGTAAAATAAATAATTAATTTTCTGTTAGTATGTGATAATGTGTAATTTAATTAAGAATTAATTAGTTTATATAATTATATTAAAATATTTGGTTAAAGGGTTATTATCTTAAATATCTATTAAGGATAAGAACGAATCATGAAATTAAATATCGAATCTGGGAGAGAGGGATGGCCTAGCCACGTGTTGGCCAACCAATGGCCTCACTTCCTTACAAACAGGGAGGTGATTCGGCTGGGTGAAGAGAAAGAAAAGGAAAAGAAAGAAAAGAAAGAATGAAAGGAAAGGAAAGGAAAGAAAAAGGAAGAGACAAAGGAAGAAAAAATAGTGGAAGTTGAGAGAGTTTTTGATAGTGGAAAAAAAGAGTGGGGTATTAAGGTTAAGGTGAGTTATATTATACCTTGAGTTATCAAAATGTATTTTACGTATATTTTGACTTACCAAAATCTATTTTATACAAGTTATGTTTTATTAGTATATTAATAAAAGTTATGTTTTATAAAGATTCAATTAAGTGGATTATTTTCTGAATCCTATTTGTGAAAGTGAAATCCATGGATATGTTTGTTTATATTTTAAAGAATATTTGGTTATGACCTTATAAACAATTATGTTTTGTAAGTACCACCACGGGAGTCCCACGCCTTGGGAGACTTAAATAACCATTGAGCTCTGTTTGATCACCTTGTGGTCCTCTGTTTGTCATGGATCTATTGACCTTTGTTCTGTGCGGAGCAAAGTACCGTGTGGAGCTAAGTGCTACACTATTGTGGGAGCCACCTCTAGAATCCGTACGAGCCACCTCTTGAATCCATACCTCTGTTCTGTGTGGAGCACATTGCTGTGCGGAGCTAAGTGCTACACTATTGTGGGAGCCACTTCTAGAATCCGTACAAGCCACCTCATGAATCCGTACCTCTGTTCTGTGCGAAGCAAAGTGCTGTGCGAAGCTAAGTGCTACAATATTGTAGGAGCCACTCCAAAATCCGTACGAACCACCTCTTGAATCCATACCTCTGTTCTGACTATCACTTCTGTGACCTCTGTTCTGTTCTGTTCAGTACCGTGGTTATGGTCATTTACTTACATAATTTCTGTATTTCAGTTCTGCTACTTAAATGAGCAGTTTCTGCCACTTAAAGGATTTATTCACCAAACTGAGTTATGTAAATGTTTTGCCTTACTAACTATCCATGGTTATTTCGTGTCCTTTATACTCTTGGTATAATATTTCTCACTCTGCCATGTGCTTATAGTTGTTTTTCAATTTTCAAGAACAATGCAATTCAGAAATAGCTTTTGGAAAGCCTTAGACGCGAGGCTGCGGGATAGATACACACAGCACCTTTATGATATTTTTATATGTAAATAGCTTTTCGATTTTCTTCACCTTCTCCTTTGGGCTCCAAATTTGAAGCAGAGATAACTACTCATATTTATGGTCTTTGACCTAAACTTGTAGTCATTTTGATGTGATGTTGTAGTTGGGAAAGTTTGGGAGTAAGGGTTTCAAACCTTATAATGTAAAAGATGGATTTTTCGTTCCTTTGAGCTATATATGTGTATTTGAGCCTCAAAATGAAGTTATTGAGGTCTATTGATAATATATGGACTTTTTGGTCAATATTGGGAGAAATGGGGGAAAATGCCATATTTGGGTTTTATTGGGTCATTAGTGTAATTAATGACTTTCATTGTGAAATAGTGGAATTGGGAAGTTATGAGAAAGGATGGTGGAGTTGGATTGACTAATCACTCACTTTTGAAAATATTGATAATTTATCTGTCGATGCATTTGTTATTTGTTTAGAAATAATTGCTTTGGGCTATCGGTGGAAGATAGTCGTGATTGTTGTAGACACGGTATGTTGATTAGGGAAAACTGAAACTAATCACGTTGAATATGTCATTGAATATGACGGTTGGAATAATACATCGAATCTGTGTATTGATTGATCGTGTATATGATAATTATTTATATACATTGTTTTGTGTGGGAGAAGCTAGATGATGTACTCCACAGTTTAGGGGAAGATAGGGGATGGACTCCATAAATACAGCAAATTTGTGTATCATTTATGAAGTATGGAAGTGTTTTATTATGACATTGATACAGCAAATATGTGTATCTATTGTGAAGTATGGAAGTGTTTGTTATGAATTTTAATTCATTTGAATTGTTGATATTGGAAAGGTTTTTAACATGACCCGTAGTCTCATGGGAATTGTTTGGCTAGGTTCTGAGCCATGTTTATAAATCGAAATTTGTTAAGTAAAGGAAAGTAAAATGAACATGGACATATTTGTCATGGGATTGGATGGTGTTGTAAGTTGGTTGACCAGTGTTAACATTTATCGAATGCTCATGTTTTAGTCATTGTTCATATTATGTTTAGCATATCTCTACTGGGCGTTGGCTCACCCTATATGGGACATCATTTTTAAGTGCAGGTATTATGCCGCCTCCAAGGACTTAGCTTGGGAGGTTTTAGAAGCTGAAGGCTTATTTTTTTTTGTAATTATTTTGTGTATTACATGTAATTCAAGCCAATGGCTTATTTTGTGTTTTGAGTTAGTACTCTCTGTCAGGCCCCGTATTTTATTACTCGAATAACCTTAACAATATTCATTAATTAAGTCCATTTACAAATAACATTTCATCATTGGATGAAATGATGAATAGTTAAATATACATATTCCCTCTCGTTACACAACAATGACATTTACATACAAATAAAAGAAATGCCCTGAGGCTTACAATAAAAGAGAGGACACTACTCTTTACAAAAAGATAGCACTCAGCCAAACAACAAATGAAGTAGTACAATCCATTTCTACATTACACTTATGAAATGGTAAAACCCATTGATTGATCTTCAATTCAGAAAAGCATTCCCTGTACACATGTACAGGCAGGGGGTGAGCAAAACTCACCGATCAATCCCATATTAAAACATTAAAAGATATGCGAGTACAAAGATATTTATACATTTTCATGAAATTATATCATGTCAAAATCATAAGGTTTTATCACATAATCTCTTAAATCCATTTTATTTAATTAACCACAACCAGGTAATTTAAATAAATAAACATGCTTCAATAGTGACATGACATTCTTTTTAATCCTTTCAATTACATGACAAATGTATCCATGTTTCATAACAATTTCCATTTCTTAATTCATAATCCTGGCTCAGAACCTGGCCATACTCTTTAAGTGAGATTACATCTCATATCAACAGTACTTCCATTTCATTTGAGATAAAGACTCAAATTAAATATTTCGTACTTCACAATAGACACACATATTTGCTGTATCAATCTCAAACAAAACACTTCCATACTTCATATATGATATACTAGTGCCGTATCAACATAACATAGAAACACTTCTACATTTCACAATTGATAAAGATATACATTTTTGTGCTATATCAAATCAATTCAACACTTCATAATCAACACTTGATACACATTGTAGTGCTGTATCAATGTCACACAAAATCCGGTTTAAGAGTCCATCCCCTATCTTCCCTTAAACCGTGGAGTACATCTCCTATCTCCTCCCACACAATACAATGTATATAAACATCATTATATACATGTTCATTTAATACACAAATTCGATGTATTATCACAACCGTCATATTCGATGACATTTCAATTGATTAGTTTTAGTTTACCTAAGCATCATGCATTGTCTACAACAATCACGACTATCCTTCACCGATAACCCAAAGCAGTTATTTCAAAACAGAAAATAAATGCTACAACAGATATATATAATCTCAACATTTTCAAAGTGAGTGATTAATGAATCCAACTCCACCATTCTACCTCATATTGAGTCGATTTTATTATTTCTAACTCAATTTCATATTTCCGTATTAATTGTCATTAATTACAGTAATGACCTAAATATACCCAAACATGACATTTTTTCCTTTTTTTCTCAATATTGACTCAAAGGCTCAAATATTATCAAAAACATCAATAATCTCCATTTTAAACCCAAAACACACAGGTATGAGTCAATTGAACAAAACCCCTGTTTTCAACATTATACATCTCCAACCTTAACTTCCCAAATCAAACCATCTATACAAATAACTCAACATTTATGTTAAAACACATAAGAATGAGTAGGAATCCCTACTTATTAAATATTAACATTTTGATCAAAATCCTCATTTAAATGCAACATGGTAAATTTTCACCGATGGCCAAATAGTTATCTCTAACATATTAATTAAAAGATAACATGGACCTACAATCCAACATAATACTATAAATTGGAATTTCCCATAATTTCCAACATTTATAAATAAATCATATTCCACATTTTATCAAATATGAACAACTACACTAGTTTTCATATTATAATCACGTCCGGTAACCTCTCAAGGTCCATTTCTAGCAGTGTCGATTTTATTCCAATAAATACATTAAGTAAAATAATACCGTCAATGCCCAAGAAAATATCATTTTCTTTCCAAACTCATTCTCCAAGTATTATTCAACTATGACATCCTATTTTGATCGAAAGCCCCAAAAGTTAAACGTAATTCCTTTATTTTCTTTAAAAATGCTCTTTTGGCCACAAACCGATAAATATTTCAAAACTAATCGAATCGAAGTCCGTTTTTGTTCAAATTAAAAACGTAACTCTTTTATAACCTTACAAACATATTTCAAGTTTACACTTTTGCAATTTGGGCATCAACTTTTTATTTTTCTCAAAATTTCTCTTTTAAGTAAATAAAACACAAAATTTTCAAAAATTCTAATTAAATTATATACAACTCTAAACTCCATATAATCAAGTAAAAGTGCATAAAGAAGTGTAGGAAAATTCTCTACTTAACAATTTACACAATATTCCTCAATATCAATTTATTTTTCTCAAAAATAAATTCCAAAACTCAAGGATGAGATAAATATTTCAACCTTAATTTCTCAAAATAAATTATCTAATCATAATATGATGTAGATATAATCCATACAACTATTAAATTCTATTTTTAAATTTCTTTTACAAAATTAACAACATAAAATGATTTTTTTAAAATCAATCTCAAAATACCAACATTCTCAACATTTCAACATAATTTTTCTTTCAAAAATTATCAAACAAAAATATGAAAATATATCTATATGCAATACCTCTTATAATGATATATTTTCTCAAAATAATTCTACCATAATTTTAATGTAAAAAATATGAAGAAAGTCCCCACCTCAAATATGAAGAAAAAAAAAATCTGAAAATGCAACCGTCACCCGATCATGAATCTGAAAACACCATTGTGAAGATTACGACGAGCTCTACAACTTTTATTTACAACACTTTTACAAAATCTCACTCTAAACACTCCCACTCTAAGCTTAAAGCTTATGTCAACAATGGAGGAAAATATAAGAGAGAGAGAGAGAGATACACATTTGGGAGAGACCAAGAGAGCAGAGCTCTCTGCTCAATTCAACCAAGAAAAAAAATCAAATGATGAAAAGGAAAGGAAGGGGCAAAAGATAAGGGAGTGGGGAACAACCCCATGTGGGTTTGGTGGCTTTTCAAAAAGAAAATGATTTCCAAAAAAAAATATTATAATTTTTTTTATAATATTTTCACATTTTATAATATAATTTATAAAATGACATAAATTTTCTCATCACAAAATATGATAGTTTTGTATACCACAAAATATAATATTTTGTTTATTTCACAATACATACATGTTTCATTCTTTATAAAATATATAATTTTTCACCGTATGGTACACACCATAAATTTAACTTTTAAATATTTATTATAACCCTATATAATAAATGATAACAACTCCCAAGGTGGTTACTACCAATCATATAATTAAAAATGACCAAATAATTAAACATGAATCATAAACAAATTCAAATTAAATTGAATCTAAATCATGGGTCTCATTCATAAGTGAAACATGGTCCAATTATATACTAAAAAGACTCAACTAATTTATCTCAAATCATGGTTTAAACATTAAAAATTAAATAAGAAATTTCTACTATAATTTAAACTGAACATTAATCAGTCCATGAATTTTCATAAAATAAATAATCATCAATAAATTCTGAAATTTTTACCCAACGTGCTAGACTCGTATGTGAACATACAAAAATTTCATAATTTTCTGAGATCGGTAACAATTTTTAAGAAATACAAAACCGAACTGTTTTCGCACAGAATTTACACAGCACTCAAATTTGAAAATTTGCTCAATTAAATTATGCACTGGCTATTTAAAAAAAAAAATTTCCTGGGTCATTACACTCTCTTTTTGTAACAAAGTGTTGGCTTGGAAAGTTGTAAGCCCGTAAGGCATTTACTTTTGTTGTCAACATGTAATACCTTTGGATTAAATACTCTGATGAATGAAAATATGTTTATTTCTCCTATGTTTATGGATGTCACGAATGTATGATTTATGAGTTTATTTTGAGGGCGTTACATTAAACTAATAGTTTTGTGGCACTTTCAAATGTCACTAAACTACGAAAATGTTGTAGTGTGTTAAACCAATCAATCCCAACTTTATACTTTTGTTCCGTTTAGTCTTACTGGTGGAGAGATTTGTGCCCATGTGGTCCTATTTTCCATGTTTGTCGTAACTTACTGGATGATTGTACCCCTTTTTGTTTGATTGGAACGAGTATGACAGGATCACTTCCGTGTTTAGACACGTTGAAAATTACTTTTCTGTGTTCTGAATGATACCGTCATTGTGTAGTTGTTGATTATGCGTGGGCCAACATTACTTTAGGTCGTGTCGCAGTGGAAATTTGGGCGTGTGTGTTTGACAAGTGTGTGTCAACTGAAGTGGCATAAAATGGAGGTCATTGTGGAGTGGAAATTTGAGGGTGTGTGTGTGTAACAACCCAAATTTTTAATTATTCTTTAGAATTTATACTAATATTATTTAATCTCAGTTCGGAAAATATATAATTTAATATATATTATTATGTGTAATTTTGTAAAATAATATAATTATTATAAATCTAGGGGTCAAAATAATAATAATAATAATAATAATAATAATAATAATAATAATAATAATAAATGTGATAGTAAAATAAATAATTAATTTTCTGTTGGTATGTGATAATGTGTAATTTAATTAATAATTAATTAGTTTATATAATTATATTAAAATATTGGGTTAAAGGGTAATTATCTTAAATATCTATTAAGGATAAGAACGAATCATGAAATTAAATATTGAATCAGGGAGAGAGGGATGGCCTAGCCACGTGTTGGCCAACCAATGGCCTCACTTCCTTATAAATAGGGAGGTGATTCGGCTGGGTGAAGAGAAAGAAAAGGAAAAAAAAAAAGAATGAAAGGAAAGAAAAAGAAAGAGAGAAAGGAAGAAAAAATAGTGGAAGTTGAGAGAGTGTTTGATAGTGAAAAAAAAGAGTGAGGTATTAAGGTTAAGGTAAGTTATATTATACCTTGAGTTATCAAAATGTATTTTACGTATATTTTGACTTACCAAAATCTATTTTATACAAATTATGTTTTATTAGTATATTAATAAAAGTTATGTTTTATAAAGATTTCGGTTATGTGGATTATTTTCTGAATCCTATTTGTGAAAGTGATATCCATGGATATGTTTGTTTATATTTTAAAGAATATTTGGTTATGACCTTATAAGCAATTTTGTTTTGTAAGTACCACCACGGGAGTCCCAGGCCTTGGGGGACTTAAATAACCATTGGTCTCTGTTTGATCACCTTGTGGTCCTCTGTTTATCATGGATCTATTGACCTCTGTTCTGTGCGGAGCTAAGTGCAACACTATTGTGGGAGCCACCTCTAGAATCCGTACGAACCACCTCTTGAATCTGTACCTCTGTTCTGTGTGGAGCAAATTGCTGTGCGGAGCTAAGTGCTACACTATTGTGGGAGCCACCTCTAGAATCCGTACGAGCCACCTCATGAATCCGTACCTCTGTTCTGTGCAGAGCAAAGTGCTGTGCGAAGCTAAGTGCTACAATATTGTGGGAGCCACCTCTAGAATCCGTACGAGCCACCTCTTGAATTCATACCTCTGTTCTGACTATCACTTTTGTGACCTCTATTCTATTCTATTCAGTACCATGGTTATGGTCATTTACTTACATAATTTCTGTTTTTCAGTTCTGCTACTTAAATGAGCAGTTTCTGCCCCTTAAAGGATTTATTCACCAAACTGAGTTATGTAAATGTTTTGGCCTAACTAACTATCCATGGTTATTTCGTGTCCCTTATACTCTTGGTATAATATTTCTCACTCTGCCATGTGCTTATAGTTGTTTTTCAATTTTCAAGAACAATGCAATTCAGAAATAGCTTTTGGAAAGCCTTAGACGCAAGGCTGCGGGATAGATACACACAGCACTTTTATGATATTTTTATATGTAAATAGCTTTTCGATTTTCTTCACCTTCTCCTTTGAGCTCCGAATTTGAGGTAGAGATAACTACTCATATTTATGGTCTTTGACCTAAACTTGTAGTCATTTTGATGTAATGTTGTAGTTGGGAAAGTTTGGGAGTAAGGGTTTCAAACCTTATAATGTAAAAGAGGGATTTTTCGTTCCTTTGAGCTATTGTAGACGTCCCCGAATGCATCCCGGGGGAAGGAGTGCGAGTCCCCACCGTTCTGGTTCGATATTGGGTCACTACAGTTCGAAGGACTCAAATGTCACGGTTCTTAATCTTGAACTGAAGAGTCCAAATCCGGCAAATCGTTTTGAAAACAGATTTTTTGAAAGAAGTGCCAAACATAGATCGCCACAGATCTGAGTCGCCACCTAAATATTTTAAAATGGGAAATTTAGGAAACCCCGACTCGGTGCCAAAGGCCACGTGTCCGCTATCACCAAAGTTGCCTCGCTCGAACTTGGGTACGATTGAAGGTCACTTCATGAGCACCGCTTCGCCGCCAAAGACCGGCCTCTACTAACCATGATATCTGTTTTTGAAAACATTGTATGTTCTTATTCCGGTTATTAGCCTAGGTTACTGTGTGATGCGCACAGCATACAAATATAGACCGAATCGCCTGAATTGGAACAAGACACTTCGTGTCTGTTTGTTTGAAAACGGTTTGATGGTGCTACCCGCAGGTAGGCTAAGACGTGGATTTGCCACCCTCGGGTGGGCTTAAGAAAATATGATTTTGCCACTATCTAGTGGGCTTAAAACAAGCATTTGATGAATTGTTCCAATTCAAGTAACTCAACCTCCACCCACAGGCATTCAAGGCAGTTATATCACATAAGCATTTAGCCTCATGGTAAGCATGCTATTCATGGCAACACTCATACGCATGCAAGGATGCTAAAGCATAAAACTCACCGAGTACTCCAAGCCAAAACAAAAAAAACCAATTAGGAATCATGCGTGATCCTAAAATACACAGATTTTCCTAATGCGACACATGCAAAAATGCAAACTATAGCAGGCTCGGCTATTCTAAACATGGCATATGGAATTCTACAACTAACACGTATTCAATTTGGAATTGAAATACAAATGCAGTTTGTATGATGCGCCGAGCTCGATGCATGCAAAACAGATGAATGATGCAAACATGCTGTCATACTGTATGCTAATTGAAATATGCCCTATATCTAACCATCGTAAGCGGGTAAATAAAATGGAAGAAAGACGTGGGGTTGGAAGACATACATCACACTCACCTACACTTATTACAATTATGCCCTCGCGCAGAGGGTCCGAATAAATAATACAGTCCCGAATGAAAGAATAGTACAGTCCGAAATGAAAGAATAATACAGTCTGAATAAATATACAGTTTCCTAATTAATTAACAGATTAACTAAGAAAAATTGTAAACTGGCATGCAAGCCAGGGGCTGCCTCGATTCTGATGAATGATATATGCTGGGCTGCTTTGCGCGGGAATCCACTGGGATGTCCCAATTAGCCTCTGTTTGCACTTTTCCTCGAAATGCGTGTCAGACTCCGAAAAGTTGCTGATATTTTATTTTGCTGTAACAGAGAGCAGGAAAGGGGCATAGCATGTATTTCACAAATATATGCATGCCTCGATCCTCGTGCCACCAATCACGCATATCGATGCATGATGGCCGAGGAGTCTGATTGCACAACTCAATATAGGGTGAATGCATTTGAATGCTACAACAAAACCTAACTCCATCATGGGTAATCCGGAGTGTCGGTGACTTGGGAATTGAGATACGTTCCTGGCCACTCGTGAGTAAACGCGTGCGTCTCTGTCAGACTAACTCCTATCCGAACACGATGCAATATGCATGATATGCATGAATGCAACTAAAATACAATCCTAGCATGCACAATGCTATGAAAATGAGACGCTCGAAATGCGTACACGCAGCAGGCATTGCAAATACCTGGCTTCCATCTAACAGTTCGGACTCAATTTTGTCACGGTTCTAAATCTGAACCAAAGAGTCCAAATCCGGCAAATCGTTTTGAAGAAAAACAGATTTTTTGAAAAGTAGTGCCAAACATGGACTGCTGCTTTGCGGACTGAGTCGTCACCTAAATATTTTAAAATGGGAAATTTAGGAAACCCTGACTTGGTGCCGAAGGCCACGTGTCCGTCATCACCAAATGTCTTGGCTCGGGAGCTTGGGTACGATCGGGGAAGGTCAGCTATGAGCACCCCCTTTCGCCCGGTCCAAAGACCGGCCTCTACTAACCATGATATCCATTTTTGAAAACATTACATGTTCTTATTCCAATTATTAGCCTAGAATTACTATGTTGTGCGTACGGCAAACAAGTATAGACGAGATTGCCTAATTTGGAAACAAACATTGCATATCCGTTCGTTTTAAAAAATGCTTTGGAATTTGCTACTCGCAAGTAGGCTAAAACACGGATTTCAATGAGTCTTCCCAACTCAAGCAATCCAACCTCCACCCACAGGCATTCAAACAGTTTATCTCACATAAGCATTTAGCCGCATGGTAAGCATACTGTCATGGCAACATTCACACGCATGCGGTATGCTAAAGCATAAAATACTTACATCGTACTCCGTGCCAAAACAGAAGCTCATTAGAAATCCATGCATGGACCTAAGCATACTAAAATGTCTAATGCAACGCATGCAAAGATGTAATCTAGGCAGGCTCGGCTACCCTAAACATGGCATGTGAGATGCTACAAATAGCACGTATTCAATTTGGGAATTGGAGTACAATGCAGTTAGCGTGATGTACCGAGCCCGATGCATGTAAACAAATGCATGGATGCGCGCATGCATTGCATAAGGTATGCTAAAAAAAACGTGCCCTAATCTACCATCATAAGCAGGTAAATAAAAGGGAAGAAAGAAGTAGGGGTTGGAAGACATGCACACACCCACACACACTTATTACAATTACGCCCTCGCACAGAGGGTCCGAAAGAATATACAGTCCGAAAATAATACAGTCCAAATACATAATGAATTATTACAGAATTTCTAATTATCAAATTAAATTTAATGTAACAAGAAAGGGGCCTCAGCCCTGCCTCGGGATGCGCGAATGATGCATGCTCGAACCCAACTTGCCCAGAAACCCGCGCCATAGCACTGCTGCCTCTGTTTTTTACTGCCCTGCCTCTCCAAAAATTCCCAAAGTCCCAGAATACCTTCTATATGAACTGCAGTACCCCACCTGCTGCTTAAATTGGCCACCGACTTCTTGTAGAGTTCATCGGCACAAAAAGTGTGCCGGTCGGCACATTGTACGGCCGGTCGGCAGAAAGTTCCTGCAGAGGACAGTTTGACAGCAGCAGCAAACCAGCAGTGCATAGCATGGATTTTGAGCATATGTAAGCATGGCCAATGCCTCCTATCATGCTTGGGGACTCAAGGAGGTATGACTCTTGGTTCTTGGGCTATTAATTATGCATCTTGATGCATGATGGCCTAAGGAACCAATGTTGCATTTTAATGGTAATGCATGCAAACAAACAAATGAAATCCAAGGCCTTATCATGTGTTAGTCAAAGGTCTTGGTGACCAAGAATTGAGACGAGCTGCACCACTTGAAGTGTGAACTCTTCTCAACCCTATGCTTGGCTTGACAATCCCCAAACCAAGCCATGGAATGCATGTATGCAACATAGCTCAAATGATGCAACAATGGGACTAAGATGCAAGGCATACCAAGTGTCATGCAACTATCACAATAGGCATGCAAAATGCTAGAGCATGCAAGGTATAAGTGGCATGCAAACATGGGCCAATCAAACAATGGGACCAACCTACTACAACACTCGATGAACCAAGCATGCATCAAGCATATAATGAACACACAATGGTGGCCTTAACTTTAATGGGGCAACCCTCAAACCACCCCAAAACAGTGGCAAAACAAGCCCTAAATGATGACCAAAATGCTATACAAACATGCAAGTTCATGGGCCTAAACCTAAGGCACCAAAAAGAGCATCTTACTACCACTTACACAACCACCCATGGCATGAATCTAACAACCAAAAACAGATTTTTAGTATGCAAAATGACACCCAAATCCCCTCACACGGCACCCCCAAAACGCATTAATCATGGAAACATGCACAAGGCCTATTCTTAGGCATAAAAGGACACACCTTTAAAGCATGAAAGAGATGACAAGTACTAACATATGAGCATGGATTAGGGTCTGAAATAGCATGTCAAATGATCCCAAATCATCTAAATAGACTACCCAATGCATGTACGTGGATCACCTACCCAAGGCTTGCAAGCCATCATGCAAAACAACCATGTCAAGCATGCTAAACATGACAAAAACAGTGGCCCACAGCCCTTATACATGGCAAAATGATGTTAGTATCTCCATGAAACTAAGCTAAAACATGCGAGAAAAACATGGCCCCAAAGCATGGCATATTTCTAGGCATAAGAGAGCATTTCAAAGCAAACATAAGAGGCATGTTAAGGACCATCAAATCAACCTAAAACAGAGGCATAACATGTCATATGAACCACAAATATGCTCTAAAAGGAAGCCAAAACCAACCATGCATACATGCCATTATTTGAGCCCAAAACAAAGGCAAACAAGGGGCCAAGGGGAGAGGGGTGTCCCTCCCCTATATAAGACTTAAAACCATCTTCCTCACCACTGAAAACCCACTGGTTTTCAGTGGTGAGAAGGCTAAAAATACCAAGTAAACAAGGCCTTACCAAAAAGACACCAAAAAGGCCAAACAAGGCCTAAAAGGGTGAGCCTTTACTCAAACCACAAAATGACCTTAATGAAGGTTCAAGAGCAAGTAAAAACAAGAGTTTTTTATGTTAAACACAAAACCAAAAACACAAAGCAAGACTAGTAGAAAGCTAGAGCAAGAATGGGGAATCTAAAGTAATGTTCTTACCCTTGAAGATCCTTTGAAGAATAGGTGGAGCAGCCCTCCTCTAGTGATCAAAACTAGTCCCAAATCACAACAATCAACCTCCCAAGTCTCTCAATCTCGAGCTAAGGTGTAATAGTGTGTGTAATGGTGCAAAAATGAGGTAAAACTACACTTTTAGGCTTAGAACACACACACACAAGGATGAGAGAGATGGAAAATATAGAGAGAGAGATATGTGAGCTCTGGTTTTTAGTCTCTCAAATGGCTAACCCTTTAGCCAAGAAGACAAGGCCTCCTCTTATAGAGGAGGCAATTTTGTAAGCTTAGCAACTAAGCAAACAAGAGGCTCATCCCTCCATACACGTGTATGGAGGGGAAGAAAGTGGTAGAAAGCTGCTTAAAAATATCTCAAAAAGCAGCTGCACAGTAGTCGGCAGGGTAAAATTGTCATTTTGCCAAAAAAGAGTGCCGACCGGCACAATATAGTGCCGATGACAACATCAACCGGCCGGTGGCCTCTAGCCACTGCCGGTGGTGTGTGGGGATGCCTCAAAAGGCATTCCCTGCCCCTCAAAGGCAAAGCACAAGTGTTTGGTGCAAAACCAGACACAAAACGGTCAAGTTCGGAGGTCCTGAGGCAAGGCGCGTAGCCGAGAACTCCGGGAACTCCAAACGAACACGAACATGGATAATCACCGAGTGTTCAAGCGGTGACGTCCAAGTCTTGAGGACGGTCAAAAATGGGGTGTCTACAGTTGCCCCTCTTTGACAGAACTCGGAAGTCATAACAATGACGGGAGTGAATGTCAAAGCCCAGAGACGACCCATTTTTGACAAGGCCGAAGACTTGGACAAACATGCAAGACAAACAAGGTATGCGCCCGAAGGCAGGGGCAAAATGCAAGACGATGCAAGAAGCCGAGCATAACTTATGATCATGCAAAGAAAGCTGTAATGAAGCACGCATGCAACAGTTGTAAGCTAGCATATGCAACAGACTACACTGTAGAAGAGATGTAAGAGAATTATGCAATTCTTTGTGCGTCTCACTCGGAGGATACAATACCTGCGCGGCTCGTCCGGTTGCACCGGCCTCAAATGAGCCGTACATACAATATCGTGCCTGCAAAGAAAGCAAACTTACCAGGTACAATATTGTTAGCAACACGCATGACAAGGCAGTCGAAAGTGCGTGACAATGCATGCAATGTGTACAGCAAGATAGTAGGATTGAACACATGTGAGTAAAGCAATGCACGTATGCACGCAATGTGTATATAGAGAAACTTTAAACACATATCAGTAAAGCAAAGCACGCGTACAATGCAATGTGTATATAGAGAAACTCGAACACATATCAGTAGAATAAAGCACGCATACAATGCAATGTGTATAGAAAAGAAACTTGAACACATATCAGTAAAGCAAAGCACGCATACAATGTAATGTGTATATAGAGAAATTTGAACACATATCAGTAAAGCAGAGCACGCATACAATGCAATGTGTATAGAAAAGAAACTTGAACACATATCAGTAAAGCAAAGCACGCATACAATGCAATGTGTATATAGAGAAATTTGAACACATATCAGTAAAGCAAAGCACGCATACAATGCAATGTGTATAGAAAAGAAACTTGAACACATATTAGTAAAGCAAAGCACGCATACAATGTAATGTGTATATAGAGAAATTTGAACACATATCAGTAAAGCAAAGCACGCATACAATGCAATGTATATAGAAAAGAAACTTGAACACATATCAAGAAGCAAAAGCCATACAATGCAATGTGTATATAGAGAAATTTGAACACATATCAGTAAAGCAAAGCACGCATACAATGCAATGTGTATAGAAAAGAAACTTGAACACATATCAGTAAAGCAAAGCACGCATACAATGCAATGTGTATATAGAAAAATTTGAACACATATCAATAAAGCAAAGCACAAATACAATGCAATGTGTATAGAGAAGAAACTTGAACACATATCAGTAAAGCAAAGCACGCATACAATGCAATGTGTATATAGAGAAATTTGAACATATATCAGTAAAGCAAAGCACGCATACAATGCAATGTGTATATAGAGAAATTTGAACACATATCAGTAAAGCAAAGCACGCATACAATGCAATGTGTATAGAAAAGAAACTTGAACACATATCAGTAAAGCAAAGCACGCATACAATGCAATGTGTATATAGAGAAATTTGAACACATATCAGTAAAGCAAAGCACGCATACAATGCAATGTGTATAGAAAAAAACTTGAAATTGATCATGGCAAACGCGATGCTAGAATGCAACGTACTGCAACTCGAAATGGTTTAGAGAATTCACAAGATATAAAAGGATACGGGAAGGGACGTCCTTCGCATGTCCCGAGCATTGCTCGCAAAAGTTGTAGTACGAGGTCAACTCGAAGCTCCACTTATGTTCTGAAGGCGCAGTTTCTTGGACTGCCGTAAGTGATGAAGGTGCCAAATCGCATGACTGACCCGAACAAGGGCGCAAAAGGTACGATGACCGAAAGGGGGAGGTTACCGGTGTCAAGCCCAGCACTCTGCTACCCTGCTATTCTTCTGCTTTACTTTCCTTTTTACTAGGAGTTTAAGCACATTGCACTGCGTCAGGCAGGTTTTATTTCTCAAAAGCGTGTGTTGTTTTTTGTAAAACATATGATGGAAATGAAACAACCGTTTGTTCAAAAGGTGTTACATTTGCGTGTTCTATGCATCGCATTGCAAGGCATCACACAACAATGTGACTGAAATTGAAACTGCGTTTTGAAAACGAAGCATCGCATCGTAATAATCAAGTAGTAAACCAATTACAACTCGATAAGCAAAACAGGGGGACACAGCAAAATAGCCAAATGCGAGTACACCTTGATAAACATTACAAAGACTCAAAGAGAGTGAAATACAACTCGATAAGAAAATATGCAACAACTCGATAAGCAAATGGGCGCGCCCTCGTAAGAATTAATCACTGGAGGGTATTGGAAGTGGTGGGATTTTCCAAATTCCTAGCATAAACAGCTCAGAGGGCAAGGAAGAGAACCACCGGCTGAGCAGAAAGGATACCGGCCTTGAGGAATGGCCATCGGCCGAAAAGATGATTCATCGGCCGAAACAGATGGCCGGTCGGCACTATAGTTGGCCGGTCGACACTTAAAATGTCAGCACCAGCAGAATGTTGACATCTGTCCTTCACTCAACCTTATCTTCTTCAAAAGGGTCTCAACTTCGTGGTTTCTTTCATTTCCACACTGATTTGCTCCAAATGGAAGAATTTCTTGCCCAAAATCTCGCAACTTGGATTAACAACTTGGATGGCTCGGGAAAATTTGAATTTAAGACTTTAAACGCATCGCACTATTCACTTTGCGCCGCACTGAGACACCCCATTTTTGACCGACCTTAAGACTCGTGACGTCACCGGTTGAGCGCTTCGGTGATATTGCATCTTGTGCTTGTTGAAGTCCTGAGTCACGCGGCCACTGCCTCCGGACTTAGAACCATCTTCTCTACCTTGTCTCGGTTTGCGAACGGGCTCGGTTTTCTCTGTTTTCTCCCGAGGAAGGATTGGTCCGTAGACTATCTCCGGTGGCCGTGAGCTACGTTCGTGGCCGTGAGGCCCTTTTGCCCATTCGGAGCCGGTTCCGGTTTTGAGCCGTCAGCTGCGTGCCTCGGCTTCGGGACGCCCGACCATCTCCGAGTTCTCCGGTTTTTGGCATGTGCCTCTGTTTTAGTGTTCCGAGGAACCCTGGGGCCCTCGATGCCCACTTCGCAGCCGAACACCACTTCCGGTGCCCGGCGACCCATTTTTGGGACCCCAAACCGAGCGGTTTTGGTCCCGAGCATTCATTTTGCATCAGCCTTCTCCGGTTTTTTGGCGGTGACCTCTGTTTTAATATTTCGAGAACCTGGGGCCCTAATGCCCACTTCGTGCCCGTTTGCCACTATCGGTGCTCATAGCCGGTTTTCGGGACCCCAAACTGAGCGGATTTGGTCCCGAACATTCATTTCGCATCCATCTTCTCCGGATTTTGGCAGGTACCTCTGATTTGTCATTCCAGAGGACCTGGGTCGCGAATACCCACTTCACGCCGAACACCACTTCCTAAGACCATTTTCGGGATCCCGGTATGCTCGTTTTTGGCCCCGAACGTTCATTCGTCATCAGATTTGTTCAAACTTGGCAGGTACCACTGTTTCAACATCAGGAAGATCACTGGGGGGGTGGGAGGCCAGCAATAGTCCCAGAGAACCAGATTCGCTCCTCCGGAGCCTGTTTTGCTCACTTCCGGGCCAATGTTGAACACCTTGGGGGTATTTTCTTCCAACCAAAGTTACATATCTGTGATCAGGACACCTGGGAGGACCCTACCAACTACTGGTCGGCCTGAAACTGTGAGTTTCATTTTTGGGCCTCTCCTTCAAGCTCTATGTTGTGGCTCTGGTTCGGTGTTGCCAAATTCGACCACGGGCCTTATTCTACACATGGGAGGACACTTTGGTATGGTGGTCGGCGAAATTGTGCCTTTCATTTTGGGCCTCTCCTTCAAGCTCTATGTTGTGGCTCTGGTTCGGTGTTGCCAAATTCCACAGGGCCTTATTCTACACACATGGGAGGACACTTGTGTATGGTGGTCGGCCAGAGATTTTACACTTCATTTTTTGGGGTGGCCGGCCGGCCATGATGGGTGGCTGGCCGACCAGGTGGGGTGGGTGGGCGGGCCCCTCCCACAAATTCTTGCCAGATTCTGACTGTCCAATTTGTCCAGGATATCTTCCAACATATCCGGGGCATCAGGATATTTCGGGAGGAAAGATTGGGTGCTTTCCTCCTTTTACACCATTTCTTGCCTATTTGAAGGCCCCTCCCCCTCCTTCTTCAAGGTTGGAAAATTTGCCTTCAAGGATACTTCTCCAAACTCCTCCATTTTCATAGCTCAAAACCTCAAAAAGCTTTCAAGTCCCTAGGCCTTCTCTTCATCAACACCTAGCCTCACCTTCCCTACTACCATTCCAGCAGCTAGGAAGTGAATTTCAGAGGTTGAGAAGCTACAAATCAGAGCCAAGAATCAAAGAAAGACAAGTCTCCAAGGGTAAGTCCTCAAAACCAACTTTTAGGGCTTTTTCTTGATTCATTTCTATACTCTATTTGGTTGAGAATTAGGGCTCCGACCCCTACTGCTTTTGTGCTTTTTTTGAGCCCCTCTACAACTTTGTAGAAGGGCTCAACTTCATTTGGTGTCTCCATGATACACTTCCTTCAATATCCATCTTGTATGTCACCAATTTGCATGCTAGTTTTAGCCTATTTGCATTTGTTTTTGGGGCTCCAACCCCTACTGGTTTTGTGCTTATTTTGAGCCCCTCTACAACATTGTAGAAGGGCTCAACCTCTTTTGGCCATTCTATATACCACCTCTCTTGGAAATTCACTTTAGGCCCTAATTCTTGCATGCTTTGTTAGGCTTACTTGGCTCCGGATTTCAGCCTTCATCAGGCTTAGAAATAGCCTTGTTTTTGTCTCCTTTTCATGTTATGTTGAGGGCCTTAAGCCATTTGGTGTATATTTTTGGTACTTCCTTTGAAATCCATCAAATTTACCGTAAAATTGCATGTTTGTTTAGGCCATTCTAGCTTCTGTTTCTGGCCTTCATCAGGCTTATAAAGTGTCTTTTTTTGGTATTTTCTTCAAGTTTTGTTAAGGGTCCTTTCTGGTTTGGTGCATCCATGTGGTACCTCTCTTTATAACCTCTTTTGGGCTCCATTTTGCATAGAATTTATAGCATGTTTATGTTCTGTTTTTGGGGCTTCCATCTTCTGTAAATGTGCTTATTTTTAGGCTCTCTTCAATTTTGTAGAAGCATGTTTGTTCATTTGGGGTTTGCATATATCACTTGTCTCAATACCCCTTATTTCCCCCATTTTTGCAAACTATTGTTGCCATACTTGTGATCATAATTTGGCCTTGTTTTGTAACTGAAAAATGCCATATTTGGGACTTCCTTGCTACTGTTCTTGCTTCCATGATCATATCTTGCATGCATAGCATGGCTATAGGCCATTCGGGCTTAATTTCACACTTCGGGATGAATGCATGCTTGGTGTCATTTCGATAAGTTTCGGGGCTGTTTTCCCCTTTATTTAGGTGCTGAAATTCCATTACCATGCTTGCATATCATTTCCCGTGCCATTCGTATCATTTTTGCATTGCCTCGGTTTGCGTGCCAATGGGCACGCACTTCGAGGCACCTCATCTTATCATTCCTATGTGAGTGTGGTTGAGGCCCTCCCATGTCGGCGTAAGCCCAACTTGCATTTTCATGCTTCTACATCATTGCCTCGATTTGCGTGTCCATGAACGCAGCGTTTCGCGACTTTATTTTACCCGCGGCCTCCTATGTGAGTGAGCCGAGGCTCTCCCATGTTGGTGTAAGTCCATCCGGCATTCCGTATGCCATTTCATTCCATTTATCATCGCCTCGGTTTGCGGCGCTGTGGTGCAGCGTTTGAGGCACCGGTTTATCCGACTTTCATCTTTCATCATCGCCTCGGTTTGCGGCGCTGTGGGCACGCGCTTCGAGGCACTTCGGTTTATCCGATTTTCATCTTTCATCATCGCCTCGGTTATGCGGCGCTGTGGGCACGCACTTCGAGGCACTGCCGGTTTATCCGGTTTCATCTTTCGGCATCACCTCGGTTTGCGCTGTAAGGCACGCGCCGAGGCACTTCGGTTTATCCGCTTTTCATCTTCGGCATCGCCTCGGTTTTGCGCTGTGGGCACGCGCCCGAGGCACTTCCGCTTTATCCGATTTTCATCTTCCATCATCGCCTCGGTTTTGCGTGCGTGGGCACGCATTTCGAGGCATCCCATTCGTAGCATTCATGTGTATTCATCCCAATATTGAGTTGTGCAAATCGCTCTCGGCCATCATGCATCGATATGCGTGATTGGTGGCGCGAGGATCGAGACATGCATATATTTGTGAAATACATGCTATGCCCTTTTCCCTCGCCTCCGTTGCGGCAAAAATGAAGAATTATCGCCTTTAAATCGGCACGCAATTCGAGGAAAACGCAAACAGAGGCTAATCAGGCATCCTGGATTTTGCGTAGCAAAGATATACTATTCACGAAGCGAGGCGGTCCTGGCTTGCACGCCTTCAATTCTTTTGTAATTAATTTGTTAATTAATTAGAATTGTATTATTTCTGATCAGTATATTCTTTTATTCGGTCTCAGTATTATTATTTATTCGGACCCTCTGGCGAGCATAAATGTAATAAGGGTGTGTGAGTGTGATGTATGTCTTCCAACCCCATTTCTTTCTCCCTTTTATTTACCCGCCACGATGGTTAGATATAGGGCATATTTCAATTAGCATACTGATATGATAGCATGTTTGCATTCATTCATCTGTTTTACATGCATCGGGCTCGGCACATCACACAAAAGCGCATTGTATTTCAATTCTAAGTTGAATACATGTTAGTCAGAGCATCATCATATGCCATGTTTAGAATAGCCGAACTGCTATAGTTGCATTTTGCATGTGTTACATTAGGCATTACTTGTACTTAGGATCATGCATGATTTCTAATCGGTTGCTTTTGGCTGGGAGTACTCGGTAAGTTTTATGCTTTAGCATCCTTGCATGCGTGTGAGTGTTGCCATGATAGCATGCTTGCCATGAGGCTATATGCTTATGTGATATAACTGCCTTGAATGCCTGTGGGTGGAGGTTGAGTTATCTGAATTGGAGCAATTCATCGATTGTTTGTTAAGCCCACTAGGCGTGGCAAAATCTGTATTTTAAGCCTACCTGCGGGTAGCAAACCATCTTTCACAAACAAACATGAAATGCTTTGTTCCAATTCAGACGGCCCAGTCTATACTTGTTTGCTGCGAGCATCACATAGTAATCCTAGGCTAATAATCGGAATAAGAGCATACAATGTTTTCAAAATCAGATATCATGGTTAGTAGAGGCCGGTCTTTGACCGGGCGAGAGGGGGTGCTCACGATGTGACCTTCCCTAATCGTACCCAAGTTCCCGAGCCAACTTTGGTGATGACGGATACGTGGCCTTTTGGCACCGAGTCAGGGTTTCCTAAATTTCCCATTTTAAAAATATTTAGGTGGCGACTCTGTTATCTGGCAAAGCAGTCCATGTTTGGCACTTCTTTCAAAAAAATCTGTTTTCCTTCAAAACGATTTGCCGGATTTGGACTCTTTGGTTCAAGATTGAGAACCGCAACAAAAATCGAGTCCGAGCTGTAGCGAGGCCCCCCGCGGGCGTTGTTACAATTTCTGGCGACTCTGCTGGGGAGTTAGAGAACTTGACTCGAACTCTTGATATCTGGCTTTGACTACATTTGTGTGTTTCTTTGCATTGCATTTGCATTGGTGCGCCTAGGACACCGTGTTTGCCATCTGCTATTCTGGCGGTTTCTTGGAGGCTTGTCTTGTCAAGGCATGTCCATAAGGCTTGCGATTCACGAACTCTGCCAATGTAGGGAACACAAACCCGGTTTCTGGGGCACCCTTTGACCATTAGACCTAGTGCATATTCGGATCCATAGTGACCATTCCAAACTAGGACGGGTTGCTTACCCGTTTATAGGTTGTTTGAAGCAAGCGTGCGTGGTGAAACCCTAGCTCGACAAAATAGGGCAGGAAACCCTACCCCAACATAGGGGTGTTTTGGCTCTCACTTATCTGCTATGTGCTTGTTAGAGTGTGCCTCTGAGAATGCATGTATCAAGATGAATTTGGGCATCGAACTGCGGGCATCGATTTTTGAATTTGGGAATCGAACTGCGGGCATTATCCAAGATTTGAGAATCGTTGTCTGCGGATATCAGTTGATTTATCGTAAACGATGTCTGAGAATATGGACGATATTTGAGGCGATGTATAGCCACTTACCAACTGTGTGTTGTTGTATACCCGTGTGTGGTGTATTCAATTTAAGCCGTTATCTTTGCCCTTGTATACCGACCGTGTGTGGTGTATTCAATTTAACCGTTATCTTTCCGCTTGTATACCCGTGTGTGTGGTGTATTCAATTTAAGTCGTTATGCTACCCGCTTTATTTACGGTTATTTATTTCTTTTCGCTTTTATTTATCCTTTTGCTAGGGCAGTTTGTAGCACAATTGCTTCGAACCCGTCGATCCCCCAAGCAATCGGACACGAGGTCGCCGACTCAACCGATCCGAGGATCTAGTTGACGGACATCGATGTTCCATTCACTACCGGTTTTTAGAAGGAGACCGAGAAACGCGATCCATCGGAGCGAGATTATTGGTACGGTCTACTTTAGAGGCAGATAGTCGGGTTGAGATTCCCTTTACGCTATAGAGACACCCTTGCGATTTTGAGATGGAACAATGAACCCAACAATAGAGGCGATGATCGCCAGATGGTCGAAAGCATGAAGCAAATGCAAGATGATGCTATCCGCCAGGTAATTTTCCGCAACAACGAGCGGCTGTCATGGCCTGATCTGAGTTGATCACAGATTACAAGCAAGAAGCGGCGTCGCTTCAAATCGAGCTCCTCCTCCACGGGGCCCCATTACGAACAACTACTGCTTGGCGAATGCCCTCAAACCCTCAAAATGCCCGGTGCGAGAATACCCTCCGAATCAGCAGAATTACGCCAAACCCCCAAACGTTCAAGAGGACACAGGTCATCCAGCTGGTGGCTCGCCCGCTTCTACCACAAGCTGTCCAAAAACATTACCCTAAGCACGGACTCTCCTTTTGAGTTCGAGGTAGACCGAACGACTCTGAAATTGAGCAAGTTGGAGAAGCTCTTTAAGAAGTCTCAAGGCGAAGGCCATCCCAAATATCGAAGACGGCTATCTTGATGTGGCCGTGACTCTGCGACAGTTTAAAATGCCCAGATCGATCGCTTTGATGGGTGCGAGGATCCTATGGTCCACCTCGGCTATTCTCGGACGTCTTAAGACCAATGGGCCTAACCCGACCGCAAAAAGCTTTCTTTGTTGCCGAACCCCGTCGGTGTGGCATCCACTTGGTACTCAAAACTCGATGATGATGTGAAGACAAAGCGGGATGAGATGGTGAGGCCTTCCTTGCACAATATTCATACAACACGCAAATCGAGGTCACGACTCGTGATCTCGAGGCGACAAGCGAGGAGCCTAAAGAGTCTTTTTCGATTTCGTCACGGTGGAGAGCCAAGGCATCGATGATGACCTTGAGGCCAATCGATAGAGATCAAATTCGGATGATTGTGCGCAAACTCAGTAGGCATTAATGAAGAAGATGATTTTGATCCCTTTCCCCACCTTCGCAGATTTGCATGATATGGGGATGCAGATAGAGGATGCAATGAAACAGGGTCTGTTTGACCAAGATCGGGATCAGCCCCGAAGAACGTTTAATCGGAATACCAATGCAGGCCCGAGTGGCTCTGCCAATACAAGAACTTCAGAGGTCGGAATGGTCACCACCAATCCCCCTTCCCAACCAAGGCCCGCGGCGGCCACACCTTTTTCTGATGCCTCACGGGAGGCGATAATCAAGCTCCAAGATACCAACCCAGGGGTCAACGAACCTTCTCCCCACTCTATATGCCTTTGTCTAAAGTCCTCGGGGTTCTAGTCAGAAAGGGGCACCTGAAACCCTTGGAACCGAGGCCTCTACCGAATCCACTCCCCCCTTCCCATAACCCAGCCAAATATTGCCAATACCACCAGCAGCATGGTCATGACACCGACCAATGTTACAGGCTGCGTCATGAGATTCAGGACCTCATTGACAAGAACATCATTCTACCTCCTCAAGGACCCAACGTCACAAACAACCCACTCCCCAAACACAACCAAGATCCACCAGAAAGAGTCAACCTTAGCCGCACTGTGGGCGCGTCTTACGATCCCAGTATCTACATAACTCCCTCCCACTTACCCAAGCCAGAGGAGGTCCTTCCCGACAGCACTGACTTGTGCGTGTTGGACACCTCCCCAACCCAACCTGAGCCAAAGGTGGTGGCCACCGAGAATGGAACGGGGCAAGCTTGAGGAGGCGAGCTGTTGAATCTGGGTGGAGCTATCTGAAATCTATTTGGCAGAGCTTATGATCCAGTGGATATATCTTGTCGATGAGCCAGTCTAAGCTGAGTATGGGGTTGCCGGAAGAGGCTGAGTTGTGTATGATCCGGGGGGACAAGCTTGAATCAGCAGGGGATGATTTGACTGCGATGGAAGAGGACTTCGCCAACCTTCAATTCCACAAACAGGAATCAGGGGATGCATCGATTAACTGGTTCGAAGATGAGGAGTCAGCAGAAGTCGTCGGGTGGTTGGATGATCAGCCTGATATTGTACCATTTGTGGCCGGAAGGGCGAGGATCGAATACATTCTTGGGAGAGCGCCGGTCTGAAGAATTTCGCTCAAGAACGAAACATTTTGAGAACCGCCGCAGTTATTCTTTGGAGGAACAAGAAAGAGATGGGCCTCAGAGAGGCAGAAAAGCAAAGAACCATGAGGAAGTTGAGAGTCTTTGCGTGCACGAAGACCTAACATGTGAGCATGAGGAATGAAATTATCGAGAGCACAAACAAGCGAGAACCGGACGGATGCGCTAGGCGCTAATGGAATGTGGTGGGAAGATGACGACTTGTATCTTGCCCACACTGAGGCGAAGGCGGGCTAACCGGTGACACAGTACCTCGAGGAGGTAGACCACATGACTAGAAGTGGGCGGTATTTCAAGCCCCCACACCTTGATCAACCCGAGGCATCGGGGAAAGATAAGGAGGCAGACAGAAGAGAAAGCAAGTGGAAGAAGAACATGTCTTGAAGCGGCTAAAAAAAGAAATAAGCGGAACATCTCCATTTGGGGATCTTATGGCTTCGAGGTGCACGTGTGTCTTATCTGCCATGGACAGAGCAAAACTTTCCATCGAAACTCTGGCCGGAACAACTAGTTGGTTTGGTCTTCCTGAGGAGGTTCCCCGGCCTTGACCTTCCCGGACAAGGAATTGCCGCCTGAGGGCGGGGACCATAACAGACCCCCCTACAACTCTGTAGAATGGAGGGACAAATGGGTTCCGGTGGTGCTTGTTGACACCGGGTCCGCTATCAATGTTTGCCCGGCCAGAACGGCCTATGCGATTGGATTAAAGCCTGCGGACTTCACACCGACTACTCAAGTAATCGGGCGTATGATAATACAAGCGAGGATGTCTTGGGGGCGGTGAAAATCCAAACCAAGATTGGGCCCGACAACCGAAATAGATTTTCATGTCTTGGAGGTCCTGCATCTTTCAACATGCTTTTGGGCGACCACGTTGCATCAGTAAAGGCCGTTTCATCTACCTGCATCAAATGGTGAAATACCCTTTGGAAAGGAGTAGCCATTGTTTTTGGGAACTCATCAATCCATCCCCCTCAGGAGGTATCTCGCTGATCTGGAGATTGAACACGGCATGGAGGATATGTTTATATCGGGATTTACTTTGGTGAGGCAGGGTGGTACAAAACATAATGGTACGTGAATGAGGGTTTGTATGTCGGCGCTCAGCCGTCTACCTCATGAACAAGCTCTGACATATCCACAGGATGGGATTGGGAAGAAGCGGCGGAAGGTGTCGCGGCGTTGGCAGTGCCACATAATCCACATACCTTTGGATTAGGTTATCTCGCCTACCAAAGAAGACCGACGAGGAAAGGAAGGAAATGGCCCGGCGGGGCGAAGCCGAAGCCTTTTGATCTAATGCATAGGCCCATCTGGTACCACTGAGCAGACGCCGTCCGGGAGGAAAGATTTTCCATTTTGCGGCTTCCCGAACCATGGTGGAACGCGGAGGAAGCGTGCAGTGTTTCGAAATCTTCTTCGACCGCAACTATCTCTGGGGATGACGTTGTTGCGCGAGCGCGGACCCAATAAGCGAGTTTGAGCGATCACGAGAGAGGATCACGAGGGCCTTGAATTGGAAATGGGGGTAAGCTGGCATGTCTCCTCTCCGATCCTCCGATCGACCAGATTGCAGGGAATAACGTCGCGGTTTCCGTGATTGGAGATGAAAGCATTGCGGGCCAACCGGCTGACTATCTTGGACGATCGATCGCACCCTCTCTCATTTGGCGAGACGAGGAGGATTCTTATCCGGCGAAGCTCGGTGGTAGTAGGAATCTGATTCCACCGAAGTCTTCGAGTCGGAATCAGTTCGGACCGAAGTTTGAGTCTGGTACTCTGAGGATGTTAACGGATGCGAGTCTTGTCCAGTCGTCTTTTCCTTTTCATTTGAGTCTGTTTGTAGATGAATCGCACGATTTGGATGAACTTAATGAGAATGAGGTGAATGTGGTTTCAGTACTTTTACGTACCCTAATTTATTGCATTAATTCAGACTTTCAAAATTTTGATCAAAGCGGCGAGGACGAAGTTCCTCCGGTTTACAACGTCTAATTGAGCAAGAGCAAGAGAGGTTTGTTAAACCCTTAACGGATGAAATCATTTACGTGAATATTAGTCTTGAGGAGGACCCATGGTGGTCGGATCGGGTCCACGTTGTCTTCGGAGGAACGCGACGCTTAGTCGCTTTATTAAAAGATTTCAAAGATGTTTTCGCGTGGTCCCACGAAGACATGCACGGAATCGATCCCGAGATTATCTGACATCGGATCCCCCTTGACCCCGAGGCCCGACCTATTAAGCAGAAGCTCAGAAGAATCCGCCCGGATTGGGCACTCAGGATCAAAGAAGAGGTCACCAAGCAAATTGACGCAGGCTTCCTGCTAGTATCAGAATATCCCACTTGGTTGGCCAACATAGTGCGGTCTTAGAAGAAAGATGGCAAGATCCGGGTGTGCGTGACTTCGAGGATTTAAGCGAGCGGTCAGAAGGGCGACTTTCCTGCCACACATTGATGAGCTAGTGGACTTTCTGGCGGGGCATGCCTTGCTCTCGTTCATGGATGGCTTCTCGGGCTATAACAGTTGTGATGGCACCGGAGACGAGAAAAATCGCATTCACCACCGTGGAACATCTTGCTATCGGGTCATGCCGTTTGGGTTGAAGAATCTTTGGGGCTACTTATCAGCAGACGCGACCACAATACTACATGATATGATCCACAAAGAGGTGGTATGCGTGGGCGACATGATTGTCAAGTCCAAAGAAAGAGGGCCACTACACCGCCTTGCGCAAGTTTTTCCAACGGATCGTGAATTGAGTTGCGGTTAAACCCTCAAAATGTGCGTTTGGTGTTATAGCGGGAAAAATCTTTGGGGTTTACGATCACACAAAGGGGCATCGGTCGACCCTTCCAAAATCAAGGCCATCTTAGAAATGCCACCACCAAAGATGAAAAAGAGGTGCGAGGCTTTACGGGTAAAGTGCAATTCATAAGACGGTTTATTTCAAAACTAACCTTGACTTGTGAACCACTTTTTGGTCTTCGAAGAAAGGCAAGAAATTCCAATGGGACGGTAGGTGCCAAAGCTGCGTTTGAGCAGTTAAAGAATATCTCTGAGAACCCACCCGTTTATCACCACGAATCGAGAAGCCGTTGATTTTGTACTGTCGATGTTGAGACCACAATGGTGCATGCTTGCACAAGAATCGAGAAGATAGGGTGGAGAAAGCCATCTACTATTTGAGCAAGAAAATGCTAGAGTATGAAACCGGTTATCTGCCATTTGGAAAAGGCTTGCTTAGCTCGTATGGGCTACCGAAGGCTGCGGCACTACTGTTAGCTCACTCTGTAATGTTGGTTTAGACTTGATCCCATCAAATATCTTTTCGAGAAACCCGGTAACTACGGGTAGGCTAGCTCGTTGGTTCTTTGTTGCTCTCGAATTTGATCTTACATATGTGACGCCATAAGTCGATAAAAAGACGATGCGAGTTCCTTGCCGACCATCCGGTTGAGGATGAAGCAGTTGAGTACCTATTCCCGGATGAAGCAATTACGCATATCGGCGAGAAAGTTGGACAATGTACTTTGTGGGCGTCAAATCAACATGGGTATGGGATAGGAGTGTTGTTGATAGCACGGAGCAATTCCGTATCCTCTAGCCTTCAAACTCCGTTTCAAAGTCTCAAATAACGAAGCGAGAATCTGGCGTGCATTCTTTGGTATGGAAGCGACGGAATTAGGGGCAAGGCAATTTGGGCGTCATCGGAGATTCAAATCTTGTTGTGTCTCAAGCTAAAGGAGACGAAAGTAAAAGAAGAAAATATGATGATGTATCACCAAACCTTGGATTTCTTGATTCCTCGGTTTGAAAAGTTAAGTTTTACTCATCTACTAAGAGAACAACAAGTTCGGACGCTTTAGCAACTCTATCATCCATGATAGACATCCCGTGGAGTCCGAATCGTCCGGTCATTATCGACGAAATTACTACTTTATGAGTCGATTGCGACCATAGATGAAGTTCGGGACGAACACCCCTGGTATCACGACATATGGAACATTTTGGAAACAGAAACATACCCGCCAGGGCTAAATGCCAAAGACAAGAGGGCAATCAGAAGAATGTCAGTCCTGTTCATCATCTGCGGTAAAGCGTATAGAAGAGGTCATCTGGAATGCATAAGCGTGTGTTGATCTTTGAAGAGTCCAACGTCGATGGAAGCCATCCACGGGGGTAAATGCGGTGCACATATGAAGGGGGTGTTGTTGGCTACAAAGATCCTTAGACAAGGCTATTATTGGTCCACCATGGAGGAGGATTGTATCGGCTTCGTCAGGCGATGCCACAAATGTCAGATTCATGCAAATCGCATGAACATTGCGCCGTCAAACCTGAACAACATGACTTCGGCATGGCCTTTTTTTCATGCTGGGAATTGATGTGATCGGAGCCGTCACGCCGAAAGGGTCAAATGGGCATGAGTTCATCCTCGTAGCGATAGATTACTTCACAAAGTGGGTTGAGGCCCAATCTTATGCAGTGTTGAAAGCTTCACACGTTGCAAAATTCATCAGAAACAACATTATCTGCCTCACGAGTCCGAATGAAATAGTTTGGACAATGGTTCCCACTTCAAGAAGGAGGTGATTGACTTGTTGGAGAAATACAACGTGGCTTTTCATAAGTCGTCTACTTACGCCGCAAACCAACGGAGGCGTTGAGGCCGCCAACAAGAATATCAAGCGCATATTACAGAAGATGGTGGAAACCTACAGGGACTGGCCGGATAAGTTGCCGTTTGCTCTGTGGGGCTACAGGACTTCGATCAGAACTTCTACTGGGGCGACTCCGTACTCATTAGTCTATGGGATGGAGGCCGTTCTACCAATTGAGATTGAGGTCCCATCATTGCGAGTGTTGGCCGAATGCCAGATAGCCGAAGCGGATTGGCAGCAAAGCAGGTTTGAAGAACTCATGCTCTTTGATGAAAGGAGATTGAAAGCAGCGTACCACGTTCGGGGTTATCAACTTGAGAATCGCCGGCTTTCAACAAGAAGGTTAAGTCGAGAACTTGAAAGAAGGAGATTTGGTACTCAAAGACAACCGAGCTCCCATCCACGACCCAAGGGGCAAGTTCGGACCCAATTGGTGGTCCCTACATCATCAAGTCAATGCAGTCGGTGGAATTTGTGGTTACGATGGATCTAGATGGCTTGGAGTTTTCCCAACCGATCAATATGGACAAGTTGAAGAAATACTACCCTTGAGAGGCTCGCTGGGCGAAAACCGAAAAGGCGACCTAGGCAAAACTTCGAGCATAGAAAATTTGAAAATTATAAAAAGCTGAGCTCATAAGGTTGAAAACCGCAAAAGGCGGCCTTGGCAAAAGTTAGAAAAAAGGAGAGCAAAAACACTCGGCGAACCTAAGCTGAACTCGTAAGACTTGATTCCCATCTTTGGGATCGTGGCGACTTCATCTTGAAGTTCGATCACAATCTTTTCCCGATCAACTTAGTCCATTTTGATCACCTCGGTCATCTTCATTCATCGGCATTCACTCGATCTCGATGCAGTGCTATTCAAACTAGGGGCAACTTTCGTTGCAATGGAGTGTTCGCATCATCGGACTAGGGGCAACTTTCGTTGCCACACTTTGCCAAGCACCTTTTCAAACTAGGGGCAACTTTCCGGTTGCTAGGATTGAGGTTGTGTGTCTCGATGTGATTTGGGTGTGTCCGGTTGATCCATATCGAAAATAGTTTTGAAAAGTTTTCATAAAGTTGACTTTGTTCAAATTAATCTTTTCACAACTAAGACCATTTTTGGACCAAAAGCGGAGGATTTTGATGCCACAACCTTCAATTTCATTAATTTCAAAAGCAGAGGTCTTTTGCTCTTGCATACAATTGAAGTTGTTCTTCATTGCACTCACGCTAGAAAACTTTGAAAGTACTAATAAAGCAATAAATCCGGGGCATAGTCTAGTCAGGTGTCCCTGCGCCCCCTCCCAGAGCTAGTCAAAGCTTCAGACGCCAACTTAGGCCCAGCTTGTATGACCGAACTAGCGGAGTATGGAATGGGAGATAAAATATCTGATGAGTCAAGCCGATCGACGGATCGGTATCACGGAACTTCTTTGTAACTCATCATTTGAAAAGATTAAGCCAGGGACGGCGCCATGCAATGCGATCTGCTGACAAGTTGCGCATCCATTTGAACCACCAGCTCTCATCGGGAGCATTAACTAAGCGTTCCGAAAAAAGTAGTAGCAGCGGGCTGAATAGGCGGGCAAGAGTCCACAACTTGCAACTTCTCCATCAACTATATCACGGGGAGGGATGAAAAATGAGAGAATAAAGAATAGAGATGTCTGACGAGAGAAAAGTAAGATAAGGGTTTTGCGAGAAAAAGTCGAGCCCAAGGGTCGAGTGATGTAAGCAAATACAAGTGAGCTTGGGTGGGAAACATTACCTATAGCGATGTGGACTCCTGCCGTCGATTGTCTCCGGCGGTAGAAGGCATCGCCTATCAATTTTGGATACACTCCATTATCCGGATAGTCCATCCGAAGTACATCGTGTTATATTTTTGCTTATCGAGTTGTCGTTTTTGCTTATTGAGTTGTAAGTTTTGTCATTTGTCGCGTTTTGCGTTTTGAGTTGTTACTTTTGATTACACAATTTTGTTAAGTCTTGTCTATTGAGTCGTTAACATTATTGTACTTTGTTTATCGAGTTGTAAACTTCGCTAAGATTCATTTTATTTCTAAGTGAGTCGTTTTGTTTTGCTTTGTTGCGTCGGGTCCCCACCTAACCGGGTAAATACATGAGGCGCATTTCCATTCAATTCCATTTTGTGCAAGATAATGCGATGCGATGCTGAGAATTTCAAATACAACATCTTTTCAAAAATTTGTTTCATTTCATCATGTCTTACAAAATAAAGGTACAAGTTTCTGAAAAAAAGCGCCTAACAAATGTGCAAAGTGCTACAAACTACTAGCTAAAAGGTAGAATAAAGCAGAAATAACATCGATTGCCCTCGGGAGGCGAGAATGGGAGGCCCCTCATCCTTTCTCGGGATAATCTCTACATCATCATCACCATCTGGATCGGGCTGTCATCCTCCGGATCCCCTCGAGCTCGTCTCGCTCTCGGAACCAAGACCGAGGCCTCCCTCTCCGAGAGATGCCGACACATGATCTGCGATCTCCTCCTCGTCATCCTCGGCGATGGGTGCCCTGCGTCTGTGAGGCGACCCTCGCCCGCCCGGCTCGATGAGACTGGATGGCCCGGCTCCTCGATCCACAGCCTCGGGTAGGTCTAGCACCTCGACCTCTCTGAGAGGGCCCCGTGCTTTGGCCGTGAGGAAGCATCACGAAGATGCAAAGTGCAATACATCAGTTCAAGCATAAAAGCGAGGGGTAAATCACGAGAATGTGAAAAGGGTGTGTGTCGGATGTGCTCTACCAGTCTATCAATATAGCGAAGGTCTAAAGCTAGAGCGACATCGAAACATGCTAAATGCAGGGAAAATGAAGAGTACCTCTACACCCACGATGCTCATCTGCGTCTCCTCCGAAGGATCATGCCCTCGAATTTGGCTAGCATCGGCGGCTCGTCCGTATATTCAACAGGAGGCTGCGAATACAAATGCAAAACTATCAGTAACGGAATCAATGTTCAAATACCTGACTGATAAATCAAAGCTGAAAAACATACCGGGGGCGAGTCAGGGTCTCTAACATATCTGTGATCGGGAGAGGAGGCTCTAGCGGAATCTGGTAAGGCGTCCCCAAATCGCCGATTGACTCGGCGGCATGTCTGGCCACCCTGGATGATCAAGAGACAGAGGGATCGGAGGGATCGAACTGCCCCCACCTCTGGATCTGCCAGCCCTGCTAGAAGAAGGGATATCTGTAGCATGGGCGCGACTCGAAGACGGTGCACGGTGGAGGTCGTCTTCGAGCCCGCACTCCGTCAGCGGGGCATCAAATATATCGCGGTAGGTGGCGTAGTTCCCGCCGAGATGATGCAACAAAGCATCAACGCCTGCATATCTTGCTCGACCTCCTCGGGGATAATCTATCGGTGATCCGCATGGTGTCTGCGAGGCCTGGCAGAGTGTCACGAGAATCGCCCCATATCGGCAAAGCGTTCCCGAGAACCAAACCTGCGGTGGTGGTCCTCGGCGAGGAATCTATCGACAACAACTCGGCGCTCGAGTCTGAGTCTCGAGCAAATCGTCAAAGCGCCCAAAGGCGCGGTGATCGTGGATAACGAGATACAAATCGATCGAAAATCGGATATCTGAGCGGATCAAAGATAAAAATAAAAGGCGAGAGTTCAAGCAATACCTCTGTCGCTCGAGCGATATCAAAGTATCGTCGAGAGGAGAGAGTCTCTCGAGGCCTCGCCGGATGCTCGCCCTCAAACATCAAAGAAAATGGAGTCATAGGAGGTCCCACCACCTCCATCTCGGGGCCAATGTGGGGAAGTACACATACACCCACAATGAGAAAGGCAATCACAGTGTGAGTACAAAGTGCTAAAAGGCGAGAATCTGAGAATGCAAAGTCGCCGTGTGTGTGTCACGATGAACAAGTAATGAGGAGCAAAATGTAAATCAAGAGGACGGAATGTACCTCCAGGGCTCTCCGATGGCCGAGTAAGTCCCTCGTGTGCGAGAGAGCTCATGTAGCTTGATAAGGAGTAGCAGTGCCGCCCCAATCATCTTGGCTCTGTGATAGGTCTACCGAGGCTCGAGTACAACCCTACCATGTTCCCTCTATCGTGAACAAGGTGGTACCGAGGAGGTACATAAGGAAACCACAGGCGTCTTGCTCCGCCTCCTCAGAGTCTCGGGCTCCATCTGTGGCCATGGGAAATAGGAAGCAAACCAGAGTGTCGGACTCTCCCGAACCTCTGTCTCTGGTGGTGTGTCCCCAACAAATGCATCAGGCGACTGCCACTCACCCATATCCTCGTCATAGGGAATGGGCCTCGCCTAAGTCTAGGCGGTGAGCATAGCGAAATCCAGTGAGGTCATGGTCATGTCCCGTCATGAGAAAAATGGAAGGAATTGGTAGTGTCCCACCACCTCTCTGCTAAAAGCAAATAGGGTCCTACTAATGAGGCAACGAGATAACCCTCTGAGAATGGCCCAAATCTGCAAGATCGACCAATCCGGACGACTTAGGATGCTCATAATACCATTCCCTTGGGGCCGGAGCCATATCCTCGCACTGTCCGAGAACGAACCTGCATTTAGAATCAATGCATGGATCAGCAAATGAAGTGAAAATGAATTTGTGTGCAAATAAAAGCGAAAATGAGTCTGTGCAAATGAAGTGAAAGCAATGCGTGTTGATAGAATTTGGTATTTGGGCTGCGTGTTCAAAGTTTAAAGACATCGAGTTCGGAATGTGTGTTCTACTCAACATCGATTAAGAACATGTGTTACTTCAAGTTTGGGACCGTGTGTTCTACTCAACATCGATTGGGTGTGTGTTCGCTTCAAATTGGGGTGTGTTCTACTCAACATCGATTGGCCGTGTGTTCGCTTCAAATTGGGACCGTGTGTTCTACTCAACATCGATGGTGTGTGTTAAGCTTCAAGTTTGGGACTGTGTGTTCTACTCAACATCAGTGGGCTGTGTGTTCGCTTCGAGTTTGGGACTGTGTGTTCTACTCAACATTAGTGGGCTGTGTGTTCGCTTCGAGTTTGGGACTGTGTGTTCTACTCAACATCAGTGGGCTGTGTGTTCGCTTCAAGTATGGGGTGTGTGTTCTACTCAACATCGATTAAATTTGTGTCGCTTCAAGTTTGGGGCTGCGTGTTCTACTCAACATCGATGGGTGTGTGTCCGCTTCAAGTTTGGGGCTGCGTGTTCTACTCAACATCGATGAAATTTGTGTGTTCGCTTCAAGTTCGGGGTGTGTTCTACTCAACATCGATTAAGTAATGTGTTCGCTTCAAGTTTGGGATGCGTGTTCTACTCAACATCGATTGAACTGTGTTCGCTTCAAGTTTGGGACTGCGTGTGCTACTCAACATCAGTGGTCTGTGCGTTTGCTTCAAGGTTGGGACTGGGTGTTCTACTCTACATCAGTGGACAGTGTGTTCACTTCACATTGGGGCTGTGTGTTCTACTCAACGTCGGTTAAGTGTGTGTTCGCTTCAAATCTGGCCGTGTGTGTTCGGTGCTTCAAGTTTAGAGGTCATGTGTTCTACTTTTAATCAAATTTGTGTGTTCGCTTCAAATTGGGTGTGTGTGTTGAAAGTCTGAGTTTTGGAGACTCGTGTCCTACTCTTTGTGGGTATGTCTTTGTGTGCTCATTTTCAACTTCGGTGTCTTGGTGAATCAATGTTGGGCTGTGTGTTCAATTTCTAACTAAGGTGCCTTTGTCGTTCACAATTATTCAAGGTGCCAAGTGTTCATGAAATTCAAGTGGCTAAGTCACATGCTCAAAATACAAATCTTGAGTCGTAAGCTAAGCGTATGTGTCTAAGCATGGCAAAGGTGCAGAATGCACGAAAGATGCGGATAATAAAATACCTCTGCATCATAGGAGAGTCTTTGCTCTGGCTCGTAAGAGAAGATCCGGTGCTCGATCGTTAAAATCGGTAAAATAATGGAAAGTGGCTCATGAAGCCTATGAGCCATGAGCATATCGTCGGAAAGAAAAGGCGAACCCGTGAATACCATAAAGTCAAAATCATCTCGACCTTTGGGAAAACCTCCGTCGTGAGGAAAATGACCCGCCATTCTTGAAATCTGCAAGAGGAGCAAAAATGAGCAAAATGGGCCAAAATTGGAAAAAAGTCAACAAAGTCAACTCTCGGAAATGAAAAAGTCAACAAAAGTCAACCCCAGGAAAATTTTCCAAATATTGAAACAAAATTACCTCAAGTGGTGAAAATGAGAAGAGAAGCCCCAAAGTCGAAATTTAGTAAGCTTCAAAGTGCTTAAATCTGAAAGATTTACAAAAAACAACTAGCGTGGGAGTAGAGGGGCGTATAAAATCAGATCACGAGAGAAAGTGCCCTAGAGAGCAAGAGGAAGAAGTTTTGCAACTTTGGGTGTGATTTGAGGCAATGGAGGTGCATATATATAGAAAATGCAAAATGACCAAAATGCCCCTGCTTTTGGGGAGGTGGCCCGAGCCACCTAACACAACTGGCTTGACCCCTCTACTTTTTGGCCCTGGCCGATGGCCTCTCCTAGGGCAATGGGCTGGCCGACCATGTCCCCCACCCCCTCCCCTACCTCTCTGCAAATTTTGAGGAAAATCAGAGCTCCCGGGACCCGAAAAAGTTGAAGAAAAATACACTACCTTGGTGCTCATTGAAACTTTAATTGCAATTATTGACATGTGTCTCATCGTTATTCATCGAAATCGGAGTGTATCCATTTTAATCACGTCGTGACCTCTCCGGAATGTAAATCAGAGGCCGCGATCGGGTTGCCGTCGCCGGAATGCGCATTTTCCAGCTCGTTATTGTGCAACAACCGGGCATCCTGATTTGTGCTCATTTGTCATTATTTGGCTCCTAATTCGCATTCTCGTGATTGTTTTGCATTATCATGCATGATTTCTTGATATCGGTAACTTTCTATGCTTGAGGGTGCGTTGTCGCGCATTATCTTTTCTCGCGTTATGTTGCATTCGTTCACGAAACCTTTGTGTGTCGAACTTTGGAATCATAGGAATCATATTGAATATATGTTGTCGGCATATTGTTCTTGTTGCATTTCTCTATTTTGCGAGCCGCGATATTGTATGTACGGTTCATTTGAAATTTGATGCGACGGGCGAATCGCGATATCGTATCTTCTCCGTGTGAGGCAGCGGCGAAATTGAATGATTCTCGCATTCCTAAGCATGAAATGTAGTTGTTTGCTTTGCATTCTTGCTTAAAAGCTGTTGCATCTATCTGTCAATACGCTTCATTCTGACTTCTTTGCATTTGCATGATCATCGGCTCGCGCCTATCACTTTGCACTTTGCCCTACTGCTGCGGGCACATATCTCTGTTTATCTCGTATTGTTTGTCTAAGTCTTGACCTTGTCAAAAATGGGTAGATCTCACAGGCTTTGACATTCCTCCGTCACTTCTTGACTTAGAGTTACATCAAGAGGGCAACTGTAGACACCCATTTTGACCGACCTTAAGACTTCGAGCGTCACAGTTGGCGCTTCGGTGATATTGCATCTTGTGCTTGTTGAAGTCGAGTCACGGCGTGCCTGCCTCCGGACTTCGAACCATCTTCTCTACCTTGTCTCGGTTTGCGAACCGGGCTCGGTTTTCTCTGTTTTCTCTCTCGAGGAAGAGTGGTCCGTAGACTATCTCCGGTGGCCGTGAGCTACGTTTCGTGGCCGTAGGCCTTTTGCCCATTCGGGCGGTTCGGTTTTGAGGCCGTCGGTGCGTGCCTCGGCTTCGGGACGCCCGACCATCTCAAAGTTCTCGGTTTTTGGCATGTGCCTCTATTTTAGTGTTCGAGGAACCACAGGGGCCCCGATGCCCGCCATGACGAACACCACTTAGGTGCCGGCGACCCATTTCGGGACCCCAGCCGGCGGTTTTGGTCCCGAGCATTCATTTACATCGGCCTTCTCCGGTTTTGGCGGAGACCTCTGTTTAATATTTGAGAACCACAGGGCCCCGATGCCCGCCGTGGACGTATGCCACTGGTGCTCATAAGCGGTTTCGGGACCCCAAAGCGGTTTTGGTCCCGAGCATTCATTTCGCATCCATCTTCTCCGGTTTTGGCGGTACCTCTGTTTTTCATTCGAGAGGACAGGGGTCATGAATACCCACCATTGCCGAACACCACTTCCGGCACCATGACCCATTTTCGGGATCGATTTGCTCGGTTTGGCCGACGTTCATTTCTCATTAGTTTTTGTTCAAACTTGGCGGTACCTCTGTTTCAACATCGGGAAGATCACTGGGGGTGGGAGGCCAGCAATTATCCCGAGATAACGGTTGGCTCCTCCGGAGCCGTTTTGCTCATAGGGCCAATGTTGAACACCTTGGGGGTATTTTCTTCCAACCAAAGTTACATATCTGTGATCAGGACACCTGGGAGGACCCTACCAACTACTGGTCGGCCAGAAACTGTGAGTTTCATTTTTGGGCCTCTCCTTCAAGCTCTATGTTGTGGCTCCTGGTTCAGTGTTGCCAAATTCCGACCCTGGGGCCTTATTCTACACACATGGGAGGACACTTTGGTATGGTGGTCGGCCAGAAATTGTGCCTTTCATTTTTGGGCCTCTCCTTCAAGCTCTATGTTGTGGCTCCTGGTTCAGTGTTGCCAAATTCCGACCCTGGGGCCTTATTCTACACACATGGGAGGACACTTGTGTATGGTGGTCGGCCAGAGATTTTACACTTCATTTTTTGGGGGTGGCCGGCCGGCCATGGTAGGTGGCTGGCCGACCAGGTGGGGTGGCTGGCCGGCCACCTCCATAAATTACTGGCCGGCAGATTCTTGCTTCTGACTGTCCATTTGTGGGATATCTTCAACATATCCGGGGCATCAGGATATTCGGGAGGGAAAGATTGGGTGCTTTCCTCCTTTTACACCCCATTTCTTGCCTATTTGAAGGCCCCTCCCCCTCCTTCTTCAAGGTTGGAAAATTTTCCTTCAAGGATACTTCTCCAAACTCCTCCATTTTCATAGCTCAAAACCTCAAAAAGCTTTCAAGTCCTTAGGCCTTCTCTTCATCAACACCTAGCCTCACCTTCCCTACTACCATTCCAGTAGCTAGGAAGCGAATTTCAGAGGTTGAGAAGCTACAAATCAGAGCCAAGAATCAAAGAAAGACAAGTCTTCAAGGGTAAGTCCTCAAAACCAACTTTTAGGGCTTTTTCTTGATTCATTTCTACACTTTATTTGGTTGAGAATTAGGGCTCCGACCCCTACTGCTTTTGTGCTTGTTTTGAGCCCCTCTACAACTTTGTAGAAGGTCTCAACTTCATTAGTGTCTCCATGATACACTTCCTTCAATATCCATCTTGTATGTCACCAATTTGCATGCTAGTTTTAGCCTATTTGCATTTGTTTTTGGGGCTCCGAACCCTACTGGTTTTGTGCTTATTTTGAGCCCCTCTACAACATTGTAGAAGGGCTCAACCTCTTTTGGCCATTCTATATACCACCTCTCTTGGAAATTCACTTTAGGCCCTAATTCTTGCATGCTTTGTTAGGCTTACTTGGATCCGGATTTCAGCCTTCATCAGGCTTAGAAATAGCCTTGTTTTTGTCTCCTTTTCATGTTATGTTGAGGGCCTTAAGCCATTTGGTGTATATTTTTGGTACTTCCTTTGAAATCCATCAAATTTACCGTAAAATTGCATGTTTGTTTAGGCCATTCTAGCTTCTGTTTCTGGCCTTCATCAGGCTTAGAAAGTGTCTTGTTTTGGTCTTTTCTTCAAGTTTTGTTAAGGGTCCTTTCTGGTTTTGTGCATCCATGTGGTACCTCTCTTTATAACCTCTTTTGGGCTCCATTTTGCATAGAATTTATAGCATGTTTATGTTCTGTTTTTGGGGCTTCCATCTTCTGTAAATGTGCTTATTTTTAGGCTCTCTTCAATTTTGTAGAAGCATGTTTGTTCATTTGGGGTTTGCATATATCACTTGTCTCAATACCCCTTATTTCCCCCATTTTTGCAAACTATTGTTGCCATACTTGTGATCATAATTTGGCCTTGTTTTGTAACTGAAAAATGCCATATTTGGGACTGCCTTGCTACTGTTCTTGCTTCCATGATCATATCTTGCATGCATAGCATGGCTATAGGCCATTTCGGGGCTTAATTTCACACTTTCGGGATGAATGCATGCTTCGGGTGTCATTTCGATAAGTTTCGGGGCTGTTTTCCCCTTTATTTAGGTGCTGAAATTCCATTACCATGCTTGCATATCATTTCCCGTGCCATTCGTATCATTTTTGCATTGCCTCGGTTTGCGTGCCAATGGGCACGCACTTGCACCCTCATTCTTATCATTAGGCGGCCTATGTGAGTGTGGTTGAGGCCCTCATGTCGGCGTAAGCCCAACTTGCATTTTCATGCTTCTACATCATTGCCTCGATTTGCGTGTCATGGTGCAGCGTTTGGCGACTTTATGCAAGCGGCCTCCTGTGAGTGGTGAGGCTCTCCCCATGTTGGTGTAAGTCCATCCGGCATTCCGTATGCCATTTCATTCCATTTTATCATCGCCTCGGTTTGCGCGCTGTGGATGGCGTTTGAGGCACCGGTTTATCAGACTTTCATCTTTCATCATCGCCTCGGTTTGCGTGCGTGAGCACGCCAGCTTGCCGGTTTATCCGATTTTCATCTTTCATCGCCGCCTCGGTTTGCGGCGCTTTGTGGGCACGCGCGCCGAGCTGCCGATTTATCCGGTTTTCATCTTTCGGCATCACCTCGGTTTGCGGCGCTGTAAACCGCGCCCGAAACTGCCGTTTTATCCGTTTTCATCTTCGGCATCGCCTCGGTTTTGCGCTGTGGGCACGCGCCCGAAACGCCGGTTATCCGATTTTCATCTTCCATCATCGCCTCGGTTTTGCGTGCCCGTGAGCACGCATTTCAAACATCCATTTTAGCATTCATGTGTATTCATCCCAATATTGAGTTATGCAAATCGCTCTCGGCCATCATGCATCGATATGCGTGATTGGTGGCGAGGATCGAGACATCATATATTTGTGAAATCTGCTTGCTATGCCCTTTCTGCTCTCGTGCGGCAAAATGAAGAATTATCGACTTCCGAATCGGCAATTCGAGGAAAGCGCAAGCGAAACTGTCGGGGCATCGGTGGATTCTGCATGGCGACCAGTATACTATTCACGAAGCGGCGGTCCACGGCTTGCGCCGATTCAATTCTTTTGTAATTAATTTGTTAATTAATTAGAATTCGTATTATTTGAATTTGTATATTCTTTTATTGAATTACATATTATTATTTATTCGGACCCTCTGTGAGGGCATAAATGTAATAAGGGTGTGAGTGTGATGTATGTCTTCCAACCCCATTTCTTTCTCCTTTTATTTACCCGCTTCGATGGTTAGATATAGGGCATATTTCAATTAACTCTGATATGATAGCATGTTTGCATTCATTCATCTGTTTTACATGCATCCAGACTCGGCACATCACACAAAGCGCATTGTATTTCAATTCTAAGTTGAATACATGTTGGTAGCATCATCATATGCCATGTTTAGAATAGCGAACTTTGCTATAGTTGCATTTTGCATGTGTTACATTAGGCATTCTGATGTACTTAGGATCATGCATGATTTCTAATCAGTTCTGTTTTTGGGAGTACTCGGTAAGTTTTATGCTTTAGCATCCTTGCATGCGATGTGAGTGTTGCCATGATAGCATGCTTGCCATGAGCTATATGCTTATGTGATATAAGCGCCTTGAATGCACTGTGGGTGGAGGTTGAGTTATACGAATTGGAGCAATTCATCGATTGTTTGTTAAGCCCCACTAGGCGTGGCAAAATACGTATTTTAAGCCTACTGCGGGTAGCAAACCATCTTTCACAAACAAACATGAAATGCTTTGTTCCAATTGACGGCCCGATCTATACTTGTTTTCTTGCGAGCATCACATAGTAATCTAGGCTAATAATGAATAAGAGCATACAATGTTTTCAAAATCGAGATATCATGGTTAGTAGAGGCGGTCTTTGGCCGGCGAGAGAATGCTCACGATGTGACCTTCCCTAATCGTACCCAAGTTCGAGCCAACTTTGGTGATAGCGGATCGTGGCCTTTTGGCGAGTCGGGGTTTCCTAAATTTCCCATTTTAAAAATATTTAGGTGGCGACTACATTGTTATCGCAATGATCCATGTTTGGCACTTCTTTCAAAAATCTGTTTTGCTTGAAAGCGATTTGCGGGATTTGGACTGTTTGGTACAAGATTTAGAAGCGCAACAAAAATCGAGTCATATAGCGAGGCCCCTGGCGTTATTCTGATACCCATTGCATTTTCCATTCCTCCATGCCATGACAAGGTTTTGGAACCGGTAACACATGTCTTTAGCTTTAGCGGGCAAGAGGTGTGTCCACTTTTGAAGATTTCAAGCTCTAATGGAATCAGGCATGAGGAGATCTGCCGCAACCGTTTTGGCCATGCCCAAGCCATAGGACAAATTTGTGGGCTCTCAATGCCGGATGCTCGCTCTCTGATTTGTGACGGGACATTAGATGTTAGGAAACTTGGTTTGTCGTTTTCGAGGCGGTGATCGCGGTGACCATCATCAGCAAGGTTTTGGCGACCGCCCTCTGTCTATGCCTTTCCCATTTTACGTTCGTCTCACAGTTCAGGAGGGCCTAGTGTCGGTTGATTGAGGTTGCCCAAAGGCTTGAAGGAGGGCAAAAATGCATTGCCATGATCTGGTGAGACATTCTTTGGGCTTAAGCGCCTTTTATCGTCGAGGGCGATCAGTTAGCGAAGTCCACTATTACTGCAGGTAATGTTTCCCACCCTATCTCACATTTATGTTTTCTTACATCACTCGGCCTTCAGGCTCGGTTTTTCTCTCAAAGCCCTTTTCTCACTTTTCTCTCATCGTACATCTCTCTATTCTTTATTCTCTCATTTTTCATCCCTTCCCAGGTGTGGTTAATGGATAAACTAAAGGTTGTGGACTCTTGCCCAGCATATTCAGCTTGTGGCTACTTCTTCAGGCAACGCCTAGTTGACGCCCTTGATGAGGGTTGGTGGTTTGAATGGATGTGCAACTTGTTTGGACGCATTGCTTGGCGGTCCTTGGCTCAATCTTCGGCGATGAGCTATAGCATGTTCCGGATCTTGGGATCCGTTTGATTGGCTTGACCCATTGTGTATTCTATTTCCCATTAGTATCTGCGCCAATTTGGTCATGATCGGACTTGCCCTCGGAGGATTGAATACCGGTCACTTTCGTTCGGTTCGAGGTGCACACCTTGCTTTCGACATACTCTGACTGGAGGACTAGAGCTCCTGCCCCTATTTTTGATTGCACTTTGTCTTATGAGTGCTTGGATTGGCTCAATGAAGAGGCACATATTGGGCCTAGGTTGGCGTCGGAGGCTTCTAGCTTTGGGAGGCGCGAGGACATTTGACTTGACTATGCCGATTTATTGCTTTATTAGTACTTTCAAGTTTTCTTTATGAGTGTAATAAAAAGCAACTTCAATTGTATGTAAAGCGAAGAACTCTGTTTGAAATCAATGAAATTGAAGGTTGTAGTCTTGAAAATTCTCCGTTTTGGTCCAAAAATGGTCTTAGTTGTGAAAAGATTAATTTGAACAAAGTCAACTTTATTAAAACTTTTCAAAACTATTTTCGATATGGATCGAACTGGACCGCTGAGATACATCCTTTGAGATGTACAACCGGATCTTAGCAGCTGGAAAGTTGCCCTAGTTTGAAAGTGGATAATGCAGATGGTGCAACACTTCATTACGGAAAGTTGCCCCTAGTCTGAATAACAGCATCTTAGGAGATCACGATAAATCTTGATGAATAGAGATGGTGAGATGATCAAATGGACAAAGTTGATCGGGGAAAAGATTGATTTGAACTTCGGGATGAAGCGCCTCGTATCCCATAAATGGGAATCAAGCCTTACGTAGTTCAGGCTTAGGTTCGCTCGGGTATTTTTACTCTCCTTTTGCGCTCTAACTTTTGCCAAGGCTGCCCTTTGCGGGTTTTCAACCTTGCGAGCTCAGTTTTTATAATTTCGAATTTTCTATGCTCTGAATTTTTCCTAAGTCGCCCTTTCGGGTTTTCGGCCTAGCGAGCCTCTCAGGGGTAGTATTTCTTCAACTTGTCCATGTTGATCGGTTGAGAAAACTCTAAGCCATCTAGGTCCATCAGAACCACAGCCCCACGGACGAGTTGACTTGATAATATAGGGACCCGATCAATTGGAGTGCGAACTTGCCCTGGGTGCGTGGATGGGAGCTCGGTTGTCTTTGAGTACCAAATCTCCTTCCTTCAAATTCTGGACTTAACCTTCTTGTTAAAAGCGGGCGATTCTCGTTGATAACCTTGGATGTGATGCAGTGCTTTTAATCTTCTTTCATCGAAAAGCATGAGTTCCTCAAATCTTTCTTTCTTAATCTGCTTGACTATCGGCACTCGGCAATACTCGTAATAGCGGGACCTCAATCTCAATAAGCGAGCGGCCTCCATCCCATAAACCAATAGTCTGAGTCGCCTCGGTAGAAGTTGATTGAAGTCTGTAGCCCCGAGCAAGCGGCGGCTTATCTGGGATCGATGGGTTTCCACCATCTTACGTAGTATCGCTTGATGTTCTTGTTGGCGGCCTCAAGCTCCGTTGGTTTGCGGCGGTAAGTGGGCGACTTATGAAAAGCCACATTGTATTTCTCCAACAAATCAATCACCTCCTTCTTGAAGTGGGAACCATTATGCAGCGATTTCATTTGGGACTCCGTGGCGGGATAATGTTGTTTCTGATAAATTTTGCTACATGCGAAGCCTTCAACACTGCATAAGATTGGGCCTCAACCCACTTTGTGAAATAATCTATTGCTACCAAGATGAACTCATGCCCATTCGACCCCTTTGGCATAACAGCTCCGATTACATCAATTCCCCAGACAGAAAACGGCCATGGCGAAGTCATGTTGTCTGACTTTGTGGCGGGATGTTCATCGATTTGCATGAATTTGACACTTGTGACATCGCGAATGAAGCCAATACAATCCTCCTCCATGGTGGACGATAATAACCTTGTCTAAGGATCTTCGGTGCAACATTACCCCATTCATGTGTGCACCACATTCTCCCCATGGATGGCTTCCATCGAACGCTTTGACTCTTGCATCAACGCCGGTTTATGCATTCCCGGATGACCCGTTTATCTGAGTTTACCCCATGAGATGATAAATTGAGCGCCATTCTTTGATTGCCCTTTTGTCTTTGGCATTTACCTGGTGGATATGCTTCTTTCTCCAAAGTTCCAGATGTCGTAATACCAAGGGTGTTATCACGAACTTCATCTATGGCCAATCGACTCATGGCGGTGCAAATTTCAGTCAATGATGACGGGCGCATTCGGACTCCACGGGATGTCTATCATAGAAGATAGAGTTGCTAAAGAATCTGCGAACCTGTTGTTCTCTCTTAGTAGATGAGTAAAACTTAGCTTCTCAAACCGAGGAATTAGCAAATCCAAGGTTTGGTGATACATCATCATCTTTTCCTCTTTTACTTTCCGGTCTCCTTTGGCTTGAGACACAACAAGGTTGAATCCCCAATAACGTCCGGTCTTGCCCTAGTTCGAGGATGCTTCTAGACTAGCAATACCGCCTCATATTACCTCATTGTTGAGACTTTGAACCGGAGCTTGAAGGCTAGAGGATCTGAGGAATTGTCGGGTGCTATCGGCAATACTCTATCCATACCCATATTGATTTGGCGCTCAGTCAAAGTACATAAATCAAGTTTCATCGTCGATATCGAGAATTGATTCATCAGGAATAGGTACTCAACGCTTCATCCCCCTCAGCGGGTGGTCGGCAAGGAACTCTGCCACTGCTCTTCCTTTCTCTGACTTGCGTGTCACGTACGTGAGATCAAATTCGGAGAGCAACAGCAACCAACGAGCTAGCCTACCTGTAAGTCTTTGGTTTCTCGAAGAGATATTTGATGGGATCAAGTCGTGAAACCAACATTACAGTGAGCTAACGGTAGTCTTGGCTTCTGGTAGCCCATACGAGCTAAACAAGCCTTTTCGGCGATGTATATCGGGTCTCATACTCCGACATCTTTTTGCTCAAATAATAGATGGCTTTTTCCACCTTATCTTGATTCTTGTGCAAGCATCGGCCCATTGTAGTTTCGATCAGCAGCGGATACAAAATCAGCGGTTTCCACAGTTACGGTGGCGATAAAGCGGGTGGGTTCGTAGATATTCTTTGATCTGTTCAAATCTGACTTGACATCGGCCGTCCCATTGGAACTTCTTTCCTTTCTTGAGGAGGCCAAAAAGTGGTTCACAAGTCAAGGTTAGTTTTGAAATAAACCGTCTTATGAATTGCACTTTACCCGAAAGCCTCGCACCTCCTTTTAGTCCTTGGTGGTGGCATTTCTAAGATGGCCTTGATTTTGGAAGGTCGACCTCGATGCCTTTGTGTATGTCGAAACCGGCATTTTCATTTGTAACACCAAGCGTACATTTACGAGGGTTTAGCATGGCCTAAATTCCACGATCCTTTGAAAAAACTTGTGCAAAGGCGGTGTAGTGGCCCTCTCTTTCTTTGGACTTGACAATCATGTAGATCGCGTACACCTCAACCTCTTTGTGGATCATATCATGTAGTATTGTGGTTGCGGCCCGTTGATAAGTAGCTCCAGCGTTCTTCAACAAAGCGGCATTACGGTAGCGATATGTCCCCAGGGGTGGTGAATCACGATCTTTTCACATCTTCGGGTGCCATCACTATCTGGTTGTATCTGAAGCCATCCATGAATGAGAGCAATGCATGCCTGTTGTGAAATCTACCAACTCATCGATGTGCGGTAAGGAAAGTCGTCGCCGGACTAGCTCTGTTCAAATCCACGAAGTCTACACACGGATCCTGCCATCTTTCTTGACCTTTGGAACAATGTTAGCCAACCAAGTCGGATATTGAGATACGGCGAGGAAACTGCGTCGATTTGTAGTGACCTCTTCCTTAATCTTAAGAGCCCAATCAGGCGGATCATTGAGTTTACGCTTGCGGGTCGGGCCTCGGGGTCAAGGGGGATCCGGTGCTGTACAATCTCAGGATCGATTCCAGGCATGTCTTCGTAGGACCACGCGAAAACATCTTTGAAATCTTTTAATAAAGAGACTAAGCGCTCGCGTTCCTCCGAAGACAATGTGGACCCGATCTGGACTAGCCGCGGGTCCTCCTCAGTACCAATGTTCACGGTAATGATTTCATCCATTAATGGTTTAACAAATCTCTCTTGCTCTTGCTCAATTAAACGTTGTAAAACCGGAGGAACTTTGTCCTCGTCGTTTTGATCAAAATTTTGAAAGTCTGAATTAATGCAATAAATTAGGGGCACAGAAAAGTACTCGGAAACCACATTCACCTCATTCTCATTAAGTTCATCCAAATCGTCCAATTCATTGGTTACAACAGACTCAAACGAAAAGGAAAAAGATGACAGGCAGATTGTGGCATCGGGTTAACATCGAAGTGCAGACTTCGAGACTTCGGTCAGTGGAACTGATTCGACTCACAGGACTCGGTGGAATCGATTCGGCTCACTACTCACGTCTTCTTTGGACAAAAATCCTCCTCGTCTTGCCAAGTGAGAGAGGTCGATTGATGCATCAAGATAGGCTGCTGGTCGGCTTCATGGCCGTTTCATCCCCAATCATGGAAACCGAAGTTATCCCCAAGCACTCTTGGTCGTCGGAGGATCGAGAGAGAACATGCAGTGCTACCCCATTTCAACTCTGTGCCCTCGGGATCCTTGCCTTATTACGCTCAACCTCGGTTGTTGAGTGCATACGCTTTCTGTAGCGTCATCCCCGGATAGTTGCGGGTCGAAGAAGATTTGAAACAGATGCGCTTCTTCTCGCGTTTAACCATAGCTCGGGAAGCGCAAAATGGAAAGTCCTCCCCTCCGGATGAAGCGTCCGTTCGAGTACCACTGGATGGGCTGCATTAAGTCAAAAGGCTTCCCGGCTCTGCTCACAGCTCTGCGGCCATTTCCTTTCCTTTCCTCACCAGTCTTCTTTGGTGGGCGGAATAACCCATCCCAAGGTATCACGGGTTATGTGGCACCGGCCAATCTTTGCGACTCCTTTCTGCGCTTCTTCCTAATCCCATCCAGAATGTGTTGTAGCTTGTTCATGAGGTAGCGGATTGAGCAGCGTACACACCTTCATTCCATAATATTTTGCACTACGGGCCTCTAAAGTGAACCACGATAAGAACACATCCTCGGTGCGTGTTCGATCTCCATGGCGTAGACATACGGCGGCGGATGGATGGATGAATTTCGAAAACAATTGCAACCCCCTTCGTGAGGTATTTCAACATCTGGTGCGAGTGGAAGAAGCGCTTTCACTTGGTGCAACCACGGCCGCCCAAGAGCAAGTTGAAGGTTCGGGAGCGTCAAGACATGAAATTCAATGTTGTGTTGTCTGGACCAACACAGTGCGAACCTTGATCCCCATCACTTCCCTCTTGGTATTATCATAAGCTTTGATCACTGAGTGGTTGGTATGAAGTCTGCGGGTTTTAACCCGATTGCATATCTTGCGATTTTTTAGGCGGAACATTGATAGCGAACCGGTATCAACAAGTACCACGGTATCCACTTATCTCTACACTCCGCGGAGATGTAGAGGTTTATTATGATTCACGCCCTCGGCGGCAATTCCTTGTCGAAAAGGTTATCTGGGGAACCTCCTCCGGAAAAACCGGTAACCAATTTGCTCTGGCGTAGTTCGATGGAAGTTTGGCCTTGTCCATAGCGAATAGGGCGGACTGCATGCACCCTTGAAGCCATAGCGGTCCCAGATGGAGATGTCTTTGTATTTTCTTTAACTTGTCTCGATCTGACTTCTTCTTCAATTTGCTTCTCTCTCTGTTTCTCGGCCTCTTTATCTTTCCAGGATGCTTGGGTTGGTCGAGGTGTGGGGGCTTGAAATACCGCCGCTCTGGTCATGTGGTCTACCTCATCGAGTACCAAGTATCATCTGGTTGAGCACTGCCCAATCTTAAATGCGTGTGGGCAAGACATAAGTCATCGTCTTCCCACCACATCCGTGACATTCAACAAACACCTATCTGGTTCCGGCAAGTTACTCTCGGTACTTTCATCCCACATGCTCACGGCATGTCACTGCTCTTAATGCTCATGATACTTTCAACCTCCTCATGGTTCTTGGCTTTAGGATTCTCTCGAATCCCACCTCTTCTCTTGCTCCTCTGTGTTAGTAGGGTTTGTCATTTAGTTTTCACAATATCTTGATCTGGCGAAATTCTTTGTCTGGCGCTCTCCGGCAATTCATTACGACTCTCGGCCCTTAGGCCATCATTGATACCCCCCTGCGAACCTTGCTCTGGTGAATTTCCTGACATCTGGTGATCATCTAACCATCAGGCAATCTCTGCCGACTCCCCATATTCAAACCAATTGATTGTTGCATCCTGCTTCTTGGTCGTTGAAGGCGGAGGTTGGTAAAATCTTCTTCCACCGTTGTCGGATCATCGCCCTTGTTCAAGTCAGTCCCCGAATCATGCAAATTCGACTTTTACGGACCTCACACTTTCGGCTCGGGCGGCTCCTTGACAAGATATATCCACTTGGATCATAAGCTCTTCGGCATAATTCCCAAGTGTCTCATCGGACTCGCCAATTACGCTCTCTTGAAACACCGTTCCATCTTGAGGTCACCACCTTTGGCTCGAGATTGGGTTGTGAAGGTGTCCAACATGCACAAGTCGGTCTGTCGGGAAGGATCACCTCCGGCTTGGGTAGGTGAGAGGGAGTAATATAGATGCTAGGATCGTGAAAGCGACCCCAATTTGGATGAGGTTGACTCTTTTGGGTGGTGGATCTTGGTTATGTCTTGGGAAGTGGGTTAGTTGTGACGTTGGGTCTTCGGGAGGTAGAATGATATTCTTGTCAAGGTCTTGAATCTCGTGGCCTTGGCATTGATCGTATCATGGCCATCTTCTTTGGTGGTATACACGATGCTTGGGTTGTGGGAAGAAGTGGATTTGGTAGTGGCCTCGGTTCTAGGGGTTTGAGATGCCTTTTTGATTAAAATTTGAGAGCCTTGGACAAAGGCATGTATAGTGGAGTGAAGGTTCTTTGGCCTCTGGATTGGTATCTCGGGCCTTAGTTCTTGCTCCGGAGGTACTAGAAAAGGGTGTGGCGCTGCGGGCCTTGGTTGGGAAGGAGTGGTAGTGACCATGCCGACCTCGAAGTCCTTGTATTAACGGCGCCACTTTCAGACTGCGTGTTATTACGGTTGAATGTCCTTGGGGATGCTCTCGGTCTGGTCGATAGACCTTGCTTCATCGCATCCTCGATTTGTACCCCATCTCGTGTAGATCTGCGAAGGTGGGGAAGGAACTATCATCTTACATTAACGGTTGGAGATTGCGTACAATCATCCGAATTTGATCTTTATCTGTTGGCCTCAAGGTCATCATCGATGCCTTTGCTCTCCACGAGTTACAAAATCGAGAAAGACTCCTTGGGTTCTGCCTCGTTGTTTGAGATCACGTGTTGTAATCTCGATCTATGTATTATATAGTCTTGTGCGAAGGCCTCGGCGACTCATCCCAATTCCTCTTGACATCATTATCAACTTTGCATACCGGTTAGCGGCCACTCTGACGGGTTAGCCAAATAGCGAAGTTACGTAGTCTGGTTAGGCCCATTGGCCTCAAGATATCTGAAAATAACGAAGATGGACCATGGGGTCCCCGGACCCATCAGCGATCGATCTGGGGCATCTTAAATCTGTCGGCAATGTTACGGCCCGTCGTGTAGCCATCTTCAATGCACGGGATGGCCTTCACCCCTGCGATTTCTTGAAAAGTTTCTCCGGCTTACTCGGTTTGGTATGATCTACCTCGAACTCAAATGGAAGTCGGGTGGTTGGGTGTAGATTCTTGGATAGTTCTTGGCGAAGTGGGGGCGAACCCGGCCAGATTGGAAGACTGTGTCCTTTTGAGTGTTATGGACATTGGGTAAGGTATTACGGGTGTTGGGAGGATATTACGAGGATTTGGTAGGGTATTACGACGATAGATGCTGCTTAGGTAGTGGAGCGGTGGTGGAGGAGGAGCGATGTGAAGCGAATCTTGCATTCTGCTGTTGCAGCCTAGTGATCAGCTCGGCCTGCTGGGCCATGACTGCGACTTGTTGTTTAGAAAATTCCGCTTGGCGGGTGGCATCTTCTTGCATCTGTTTCATGCTCTCGTGCATTTGGCGCATCATCGCCGCCATCCCTGATGTATTCTGCTGTTCTATCTGAATGACCGGTAAATGTACCTCTATGGCGGAACCACGAAATTTCAACTTTGTTTCTTGTCAAAGCGACCCTCGTCGGTAATCTGTTACGACACCTGCGCCTTCTCGGCCTTCTTCGATGGCGGGGTAGAGAGTGGAACCTTTGGATGTCGTCAACGAGATCCTTGGATCGGTTGGTCGGCGACCTCGTGTCCAAAGTGCTTGGGGAGTATCTAGTGGTTGGAAGCAATCGTGATAAAGCGCCCTAGCAAAAAGATAATAAAGCAAAAAGGAAATAAATGACGGAAAAAGCAGGCGGCATAACGGCTTAAATTAAATACACACAACCTGATCAGACGCCATACAACCTGCGTAGTTGATAAAATTTGAAAATACGCATCCTCAATCACGATCCTTTGTTCTGTATCCTTTGTTCCCCAAAAGCTGAATCCGATATCCATGAGACAAGCGATTCTCGAATCTTGTTGATGCCCACAGACTTTGCAAACTCAAGCGATACATGCATTCCTTGTGAGACACACTCTAACAAGCACATAGCGAGATAAGTGAGAGAAAAACACCCTATGTTGGGGTAGGGTTTCCCTGTCCTATTTTGTCGAGAACTAGGGTTTCACTACATGCCTTGACGGTTTCAAACAACCTATAAGCGGGTAAGCAACTTTGTCCTAGTTTGGAATGGTCACTATGGATCGAATATGCACTAGGTCGAATGGTCAAAAAGGGTGCCCGGTAAAAGCGGGGTTTGTGTTCCCATCTTGGCGAGCCGTAACGATCGACCTTATGGACATGCCTTGACAAGACAAGCCTCCGACAAACCGCTCGAGAATAGCGGATGGCAAACCACGGTGTCCTAGGCGCACCAATGCAAATGCAATGCAAAGAAACACACAAGTGTAGTCAAAACCGGATATCACGAGTTGAGTCAAGTTCTCTAAATCCCAGTAGTCGCGAAGCGTGGGCGTCCCGAGCATCCGGGGAAGGTGCGAATCCCCCGTTACGGTTCGATATTGGGTCACTACGGTTCGAAGGACTCAAATGTCACGGTTCTCAATCTTGAACCAAGAGTCCAAATCCGACAAATCGTTTTGAAAGCGATTTTTTGAAAGAAGTGCCAAACATGGATTGCCGCGGAATCTGATCGCCACCTAAATATTTTAAAATGGGAAATTTAGGAAACCGACTCGGTGCCAAAAGGCCGCGTGTCCGTCATCACCAAAGTTGCCTCGGCTCGGGAACTTAGATACGATTGGGAAAGGTCGCCGTGAGCACCCCTTCGCCCGATCAAAGACGGCCTCTACTAACCATGATATCTTATTTTGAAAACATTGTGAGTTCTTATTAGGTTATTAGCCTAGGTTACTATGTGATGCCTGACATACAAGTATAAATGAACTTTGAATTGGAACAAAACATTTCATGTTTGTTTGTTTGAAAATGGTTTGATGGTGCTACCCATGAGTAGGCTAAGGCGGATTTGCCACCCTCGGGTGGGCTTAGAAAACATGATTTTGCCACTATCTAGTGGGCTTAAAACAAGCATCAATGAATTGTCCCAAATAACTCAACCTCCACCCACAGGCATTCAAAGCGGTTATATCACATAAGCACATAGCCTCATGGTAAGCATGCTATTCATGGCAACACTCACACGCATGCAAGGATGCTAAAGCATAAAACTCACCAGTACTCCAAGCCAAAACGAAGCTGATTAGAAATCATGCATGATCCTAAGTATCTGACAATGCCTAATGCAACACATGCAAAGATGCAACTATAGCAGGCTCAGCTATTCTAAACATTTTATATGAAATTCTACAGCTATCAAGTATTCAATTTGGAATTGAAATACAGATGCAGTTTGTATGATGGCGAGCAGTGCGTGCAAAAGCAGAGATGAATGATGCAAACATCTTTGTCATCTTGTATGCTAATTGAAACATGCCTATATCTAACCATCATAAGCGGATAAATAAAAGGGAAGAAAAGGCGTGGGGTTGGAAGACATACATCACACTCACGCACACTTATTACAATTATGCCCTCGCACAGAGGGTCCAAAAGAATATACAGTCCGAAATAAATATACAAATTCCTAATTAATTAACAAATTAACTAAGAAAAACTGTAAACTGGCATGCAAGCCAGGGGCTGCCTTGACTCCGCTCTGGATAATGAAATGATGCATGTTGGGTTGCCTTGTGCGGAAATCCACTGGGATGCCCCAATTAACCTCTGTTTGCAATGTTTCTCGAAATGCGTGCCAAGCCTCAGAAGTTCTTGATCCTTCATTTTCTTTAGCGAGAAGCGAGAAAGGGGCATAGCAATGTATTTCACAAATATATGCATGCCTCGATCCTCGTGCCACCAATCACGCATCTCGATGCATGATGGTAGAGTCGGATTGCACAACTCAATATAGGATGAATGCATATGAATGCTACAACAAAACCTAACTCCATCATGGGTGTCCGAATTGTCGGTGACTTGGGAATTGAGACCCGTTCCGTCACTTTCAGATGCAGGCGTGCCTCGTTTCCGTGCGGACTAACTCCTATCGAACACGATGCAATATGCATGATATGCATGAAGTGTAGCTAATATGCAATCCTAACATGCACAATGCTATGAAAATGAGATGTCTCGAAATGCGTGCTGCAGACGCATAAGCCAGAAGTGATCTAAGGCATAAAATGGCATCGCAATGCAATTAGACTTACACTAACATGAGAGCCTCGGCCACACTCACATAAGAGGCGTCGGAAAAAATGAAGTGCCTCGAAATCGTGCTGCAGACACATAAACCAGAACAATGGCATACACAATGCAATGATGCTAAAATGAGATCTGAATGCAAAATGGACTTACACTAACATGAGAGAGCCTCATACACTCACATAAGAGGCCGTCGGATAAAATGAAGTGTCTTGAAATCGTGCACATGCGCATAAGCAAACCGAAAATGGCATAAAGGCTGATGATGCTAAAAGGATAATGCGATGCAATATGGGCTTACCAACATGAGAGCCTCGGCCACACTCATATAAGAGGCCAATGGATAAAATGAGATGTCTCGAAATCGTGCTGCAGGCATGCAAACCGAGAAAATGGCATAAGGCATGCAATGGACTAAAATGAGAATGCAATGATGGGCTTATACTAACATGAGAGAGCCTCGGCCACACTCACATAAGGGGCGATAGATGAAAATGAAGTGCCTCGAAATGTGTGCAGACACGCATAAGCGAGCAATGGTACTAAGGCATGAAATGGCATGGAAATGATATGCAAACATGCAAATGAATTTTGGCACTGAAATGTGCAAAAACAGCCCCGAATTATGAAAAGTACACGATGCATGAAATGGCTGAAACATGAATTTAGGCACCGAAATGACCTATAGCTATGCCAAACATGCACAATATGGACATGGAATGAAAATACAGTAAAGGCAGCCCCAAGAAAAGCATTTTTCAGTCATAAAAAGGGCTAAACAACAAGCACACATAGGATTAAGCAAGAATGCAAAAATGGCTCAAAAGAGGGTATTGAAGCAAGTGATACATCACGATGCCCAAATGAAAAAAATCCTTCTACAAAACTGATGAGGGATTAAAAATATGAACATTTACAGTAGATGACATCCCCCAAATCAGTATGAAAACATGCTAAAAATGTCATGCAAGAACTAGGATACATAAGGCTATAACATGAGGTACCCCAAACATTCATCAAACAGAAATGACCCTTAACAAAATATGTCAAGAAGGTCAAAATATGGACTCTTTCTAGTTCTGATGATGGCCAAAAACAGAAGCTAGATAAGCTCAAAAAAAGCATGCAAAAATGGGGGCCAAAGAGGGTATAAAGACAAGTACAACATGGAGACCCCCAACAAGGTTGATCCTTCTACAATGTTGTATAGGGACACAAAATAAGCTTACTCACAGTTCATGACATGCTCCAAAACAGACTACATGTAGGTCAAACAAATCATGCAAATTCACGGTAAATAGGAGATTATGAAGCAAGTGCAAGATAGGGGCCCAAAAGGGTTGAGCCCTTCTTCAATGTTGAAGAGGGGCTCAAAATAGGCCCTCTTACAGTTTACATTATGCTCGAAACAGATCACTCATAGGCCAAATATTCAATGCAAAATAATGGCATATAAGATGATATTGAAACAAGTGCAAGATGGAGGGCTCAAGCAGGGTTGAGCCCTTGAACAAACTTTATGAAGAATGGCTCAAAATAGACCTAGTTTCAGTTAGGGTCAGATCCCAAAAAAGTGAGCAAATAGGGTAGAAAAATGAAGCAAGAAAGTGCTACAAAAAGAAATGGAGACTTACCCTTGAAGACCTCTTCTTTTCTACCTCTTGGCTTGAGAAATGTTGCTTCTAAGCCTCTGAGAACCTCTCCTTGCTGCTGGAAATGGAGTGGTGGTGGTGGTGCTTGATGGTGATGAAGAAATGGCACCAAACTTGAGAAGAATCCAAGAGATGGAGATGGATATGTGTCTAAGCTCTTAAGAGAGTTTTACTAACCCTAGCCTAAGAGTTGGGAGGCTCCTTATAAGGACCAAAGAGGAGGGCAAAGGTGGAGAAATGCACCCAAGTGTTCCCTCAAAATATCCCGGATCTGAGATCTTTGGGGAAAGCTATAAAGTGTAATTTGAGAGAGGTCATGGCGGCCTCCACTTTTCTTGCGGTGGCCGTGGCCACCCTATGGCCGACTAGGGGTCAAAAATGGAAAGTGGAATTCTGGCGGCCACGAAAAAGGTGTCCTCCATGTGTGTACAACAAGGCCTATGGTTGGAATTTGGCAACTCTGAAGCAGGAGAGACAACAAGCCACTTTTAGAAGGGGTTCAAAGGTGAAATTGCAATTACTTGGGCCATGTTTTTAGGGTCCTCCCATGTGTGTACAACACAAATATGTGGTTTTAGCTCGAAGAAAATGGCCCTAGGGTGTTCAACATTAGCAGGAAGTGAGAAAAAGCAGGCGTAGGCGGAGAAGCATAAGCAGTTCTTTGAGACAATTGCTGGCCTCCACCCTCCAGTGATCTTCCTGGTGATAAAAGCAGATTACACAAAAATGAACAAAAGCCGATGCAAAGCAGATGCTCGGGGCCAAAACACGTAGTTAGGTCGAAAATCGGCCGTTAAGCACGAAAGTGGTGTTTAGCTCTGAAGTGGGTATCTAAGACCCAGTGTCCCTCGAAAGGAGTAAATGAGATGCATGCCAAAAAGGAGGAATCGGAGATGGTTGGGTGGTCTTGAACCGAGGCATCTGACTGTGGCTCAAAATAGGAGCGGACTCTGAAATGGGCAAAATGGCCTCTGACCACGAAATGTAGCCCACAACCCTGAGAGATGGTCTCTGGACCTCTCCCTCCCTTGAGGAAAAAGCAGAGAAAATGAGTCAGGTTATAAGCGAGGCAAAACCTGAAGAGGTTGGAAGCTTGGGAGGCGGGCGCCGGCCGACTCGAGACTTGAGCGAGCACAATATGTAACATCATTGAGCACTCAATCGGTGGCGTCTGAGTCTTAAGGTCGGTCAAAAATGGGGTGTCTCTGATTGCCCTCTTTGTGAACTTCGGAAGTCAAGTGGCGGAGTGAATGTCAAAGCCTAGAGGCGACCCATTTTGACAAGTAGAAGACTTAGACAATCATACAAGATGAGCGAGATATGTGCTTGTGAGCGTGCTTTCGTAGGGGGCAAAATGCAAAGCGACATGCCTGAGCCAAATGATCATGCAAATGCAAAAGGCTGTAATGAGGCAAGTATTAGCAACTAGATGCAATAGTTTTAAGCAAGAATGCAAAGCAACAACTACATTTCATGCGATTAGGAATGCGGAGAATCATTCAATTCTCGTCGCGTCTCCACGGAGAAGATCGATACTGCGCGATTAAATGCAGTGCACCGGTCTCAAATGAACCGTACATACAATATCGTGCACGCAAAGAGAGAAATTCAACAAGAACAATATGCTAACAACATATATTCAATGTGATTCTGTGGTTACGAAAGTTTGACACCGCGATGTCGTGAGTGAATGCATCGCAATGCGAGAAAGAGCGTCGCGTAACAACGCATGCTCAAGCATAGAGGTATGGTACACCAAGAAATCGTGCATGTCAATTCAAAATGTTCATGAGAATGCAAGTTATATGCACAACAATGCAAAAGCGAGCATAAATCGGGGTGCGTTTGTTCTTGCGAAACAACGAGTAAGAAAATGCGCATTTCGTGAAGGCGACTCGATCATGACCTCTGATTCACCTCCGGAGAGGTTACAACATGTTCAAAAGGATACACCTTGATTTTGATGAGTAATAATGAGACACATGTCGAAATTGCGGTGAAGTTCCGTGAACAATTTCGCCCGAAGTGCACTTTTCTTGAACTTTTTGAGGTCAGGAACTCAATCTTCCTCAAAATTGGCAGAGAGCTAGGTGAGCATGTGGGGGACACCACCGGCCAGGTGGTTGCCCTAGGGGAGGTCACCGGCCAGGAAACAAAAAGCAAATGGCCGGCCAGCCAGAAAAAGTGGCCGGCCGGCCACATGTCCAAAATCAGGTGCAATTTTGTCTTTTGCCACATTTTCTATATATATATCCTCATCCATTCATTCCGAAATCACTCCCACAGCTGTGAAAACTCCTTCCCTTGCTCCCCAAACCATTTTTCTCTACAGATCTGCACTTTATCTGGCGTTTTGGCCTTCCGCAAGTTGTTTCGTGAAATCTTCGGTTTAAGCACTTTGAACCGATTAAATTTTGATTTCGGGGCTTCTTTTCTCATTTTCACCACTTGAGGTAAGTTTGTCTCAATATTTGGAAGATTTTCTTGGGAGTTGACTTTTGTTGACTTTTCCATTTCAGGAGTTGACTTTTGTTGACTTTTCCAATTTTGGCTCATTTTGCTCCTTTTGCTTGATTTCTTGAAATGGCGGGTGATTACCCTCACGGTGGAGGTCCTCCAGTGCGGGGATGATTTTGATATCATGACATTGCCCCAGAGTCGTCCTTTTGTTAGGGAATCCTTGCCGGTACATATCTTCATGGCCGTTTTTAAATCGTTTCACTAGGTTCAATAAGGGCACCAGGATTTACTTGAGCCGGGGCGACACCTCTCTCGCGATGCGAGAGGTATTTTACTTTATTTTACGCATTTTTCGTGCATTTTGTAGCTTTGCCATGCTTGAACACAGTTTAGCTTATGACATAGTACTTTGTTTGCATTACGAACATGTGACTTAAATACTTGAATTCTTGAACACGACTCATTGGTGATTGATTGTGAGCATACGGTACTCATTAGTTAAGAATTGAACATCTGGCTCAAACACTAATTTATCGAACACACGGCCGAATTTGAATGTGAGCACACGCACACCTTGATTAAGAGTAGAACACCACGGTCTTGAACTCCGATTTTACGAACACGCGGCCAGTTGATGGCGAACACCTGACCCACATGATTGAGGTAGAACACAATCCCAAACTTCGATTTTTACGAACACAGTCCAAGTCGATGGTGAACACCTGCCCACCTTGATTAAGAGTAGAACACCACGGTCCCAAACTCGATTTTACGAACACCACCCAGTTGATAGTGAACACACGGCCCTTGCGATTGAGAGTAGAACACCTGACCCTAAACTTTGATTTTACGAACCGTAGTCCATGTTGATGGTGAACACAACCCACACTAATTAAGAGTAGAACACAGGTCCCAAACTAGATTTTACGAACATCTGTCCAAGTTGATGGTGAACACCTGCCCTACTTGATTAAGAGTAGAACACAGATCCCAAACTCCGATTTTGAACACACGGCCAGTTGATAGTGAACACAGGCCACATTGATTGAGAGTAAACACCTGACCCTAAACTTTGATTTTGAACCGCGGTCCATGTTGATGGTGAACACCTGACCCACACTAATTAAGAGTAGAACACCGCAGTCCCAAACTCCGATTTTGAACACATGATCCAAGTTGATGGTGAACACCACCCACAAATTTTTCGAAACTTGAGCCTTGACCCAAATTAAGCGAACCTTGAGTAAGATTTGAACCGACCCAAAACACAGTTCTTGAACCATGACCCAGTTTGAAGTGAACACACCTTGATTAAGGATTGAACACACGGCCAAAACAGTTCTTGAACACCGGCCAGTTGAAGTAAACACATGCTGATTAAGGATTGAACACATGACCCAAAACAGTTCTTGAACCATGCCCAGTTTGAAGTGAACACCTGACTTGATTAAGGATTGAACACACCCAAAACAGTTCTTGAACACATGACCCACTATTTCGTTTCATTAGCACCAGCTACTTCATTTCATTTGCACCTGACTTATTACTTGCATCGGCTTGCATTTTTATTGTGTCTTGAACACATGTATTCATTACGAATCTGAGGTTGGCTCTCGCACCGTCTTGAGGATATGGCTCCTACTTGCGAGAGTGGTCTGTTGAACTTCGGTTTGTCAGGATTTGGTTGACTCGGCGGGGTTGAACGTGCAATGCGGGGTTATCTGTATCTGCCCGATGGGACATTGTTATTGCTTTGGTGGAGAGATGGTGGGACAACACAAATTCTTTCCATTTTTACGCCAGGGATATGACCATGACTCCATTGGACTTTCTGCGTACTCAGAAGCCTAGACATGCGGTTGGCCCATACCTTATAGCGAGGATATGGGAGAGTGGGAGGCGCTTGGGTATATCTATTGGGGCTCGCCCACTGTGAAATGAGCTTAGGAGAGTCGGTACACCTGGTTCTCTTCCGTTTTGGGAGGCGGAGATGGAACTGAGTCTCTGAGGAGGTTGGCGATGCAAGTTTCCTTATGTTCCTCTTTGGCACCACTCTGTTTCTTGATAGGGAACAACTCGGGTTGTATCTTGAGTGCCCTAGTGGACCTATCACGGTCGGTCGGTATGTTGGGGTGTGGCACAGCTACCCTCTATTGTTACATGAGTCTGACCTCTCATGGTGAGGGAGACTTACTCGTGACTATTGGAGAGCACAGGAGTGCGTTCTGTCCTCTTGATTTACATTTGCTCCTCATTACTTGTTCATTGCACACCACGGCACTTTGCACTCTGTATTACGCCTTTAGCACTTTGTATTCACATTCCGCCTTTGCTTTTCTCGGCTATGGGTGTCGTATACTTTCCCATTAGCCCCGGAGATGGAGGTGGCAGGACTCCTTATGACCCCGTTTTCACTGGTATTCGAGGGCGAGCACCGACCGAGACCTCGAGAGACTCTCTTCTACCTGCGACAATATTTTGATACTGTGCAGACGACAGAGGTATTTTAGAACTCTCGATTCCTTTCATTTTCATCTTTGATCTGCCCTGTATATTCCTGATTTCTTATTGATTTATGCATTGGCTATCATGATTACTTGGCGATACAGGCGGTCTTAGGTGATGGTCTCCGACATCAGTATCCCGAAGGATCGGGTAATTCCCAGTATAGGTTCCTGCTCGAAGGACCAGTTGGTAGGGCATGGTTCTTGGGGGAACGCTTTCTGCGTCAGGTGTGGGGGTACAATTCTCAAGACCCTCCTGCTGTACCTCCAGCCACTATACGAACTGCCGATAGACTATCTTCCCAGGAGGTCATTAGTGCTATGCAGGGCACCGATGCTTTGTTACATCTCATAGAGGGGGACTACGCCACCTATCGTCGTATATATCTGATGCCCCCTTGGCGGAGTCGTGCTCGCCACGGAGGCCTCTTGATGTACCATCTTCGAGTCGGGCTCGTACCACGGATATCCCCTCCTCTAGCGAAATTTGGTGCATCTAGGGGTAGAGGTAGTTCGATTCCTCGATCCTCCGTCTCTTCATCATCTGGGTGGCGGACATGCCCGTAGAGTTAGTGAGTTGGCGGTTCGGGACTCCTTACGAGTCTCGCTAGAGCCTCCTCTTCGACCACAGATATGTCGAGAGATCTGATTCGCCCCGGTATGTTTCTGACTTTGATTTATCGATCAGTTACTTGGACATTCATTCCCTCAGCGATAGTTTTGCATTTGTATCTGTAGCCTCGGTTGAGTACGGATGAGATACTTGGGATCTTGGCCACATTCGAGGCATGATTCTTGGAGGAGCCTGACTAGCCATTATGGGCGTCTTGTCTTTATTCATCTTCCTGCATTTAGCATATTTACGATGACATATTGGTTTTGAACATTCTTTGTATTGATAGGTATGTAGAGCACATCGACACACACCCACTCGCATATTGTACTCATCTGCTTTTCATATTTGGTGATGTATTTGAACTTTTCACTTTCGGATGCCTCTGTATATGCTCACTTGTAGGAGCCACGGGCCTTCTCGAGAGGTCAGTCTTGGACTGTTAAGTCTTGGGCCATCAGGGCCTTTTCGAGGTGGGCCATCAAGCCTTCTCGGAATTTGGGCCATCTAGGCCTTTTCGAGGAGCTCGAGGAGCGGGGTCGTCTCATGAGCCTTGAGGCACCCATTATTGAGGAGGAGGAGGAGGAGGTCATGGACCGTGAGTCAAGACATCTATTTGGGGAGGAGGCTCAGGTCTTGGTTTGGGAGTGGAGGCGAAATTTGAGGATCCGGAGGATGATAGCTCTGATCCGGATGGTGATGATGGTGCGAGAGGTTGTCCATGAGAAGAGGATGAGGGCCTTCTCATTCCGCTCGAGGATATTGATGCTATTTCTGCTTTATTTTACTTTTTTTTTGCTAGTAGTTTGTAGCACTTTGCATATTGTTAAGCGGTTTATTTCTGTAAAACTTGTACCTTTATTTTGTTGTAAAACATGATGGAATAAACTTGACCTTTGAAAAGATGTTTGTATTTGAAATTCTTAGCATCGCATCGCATCATTTTGCACAAAATGGAATTGAATGAAAATGTGCCTTGTGTATTCTTAGGTCGGGGTAATGAAGCGCCTTAACAAATCAAACAACTCAACTTACTAAGAAATAACAGAATCTTAGCAAGTTTACAACTCGATAAGCACAGTACAACAATATTAACGACTCAATAAACAAGACTCAACAAAATTGTGTAAACAAAAAAGTAACAACTCAAAACACAAAATGCGACAGCTCGACAAAACTTACAACTCGATAAACAAAGCAACAACTCGATAAGCAAAAATACAACAAAGCGTGCCGGACGGACGATGCGGATGATGGGCATATCAAAGCGAGAGAAATGGAGGCCTTGATGTTCGATGCGTGAAAGTGCCTCAAACTTCCTTCAGGAGCAAAAGCAGGACTAATGAGCATGGTGGGCCACATTTGCTTTTGGGGATTGGAGGGTGGCGGCACTGCTAGAATAGGTGTGGCGGCCCCAATTTCTAGAATTGTGACCGTGTCCTCGAATAGTGTTTTACCCCTATAAAGCTCCAACTTTGGAACTCTTTCATTTCATCAACTTTTTGCACAAAGATGGAGGCATTTCTCATGAAAATCTCACATCTTGGATCTCTTCTTTAGATGGCTCGGAAAAGTTGAACTTCAAGGTTTCGGCTTGAATGCACTATTCACTGTTGGGCGGACTCCATTGCACCTTCCTTTCCTCCATGCATGGTGAGATTTTGGAACGGCAATGCATGTCTTGACCGGAGGGCAAGAGGTATGTCCTACTTTTGAAGATTTTCAAGCTTTGATGGAGTCTGAGCAGCTCGAAGAGATCTTGCCTCGATCTCGTTTGGCCATGCCCAAGCTTTAGAGGCGGATGTGCGGTCTCCAGCGCATGATGCTCGATCTCGATTGGTAATGGCATGTTGGATATCGAGCTGATTTACCGATTCTCGATGCGGTGACCGCAACAACCATCGTTGGCAAGGTTTAGACAACATGCCCTCTGCTTGTGCATGCTATCTCATTTTACTGTTTGTCTCGGGCTCAGGAGAATAGCATCCGTTTAATTGAAGTCGCTCAAGGCTTGAGGAAGGAAAGAAGGCATGTCGCCATGACATTGGCGAGAGCTGCTAGGTTTGGATGCCTTCTACGCCAAGACAACGAGGTTTGCGGGAGTCCACTCTGCTGCGAGTAATGTTTCCCACAAGCTCACATATGTATTTGCTCACATCACTCGGCCCTCGGGCTCGGTTTTCTCACAAAACCCTCATCTCACTTTTTTCTCATCGCACATCTCTCTATTCTTTATTCTCTCATTTTCATCCTTCCCCAGATATGGTTGATGGATAAATTGCAAGTTGTGGACTCTTACCACCTTACTCGGCCATGCTACTTCTTTCGACAACGCTTTGGTTGGCGCCCTTGATGAGGATGGTGGTTTGAATGGATGTGCAACTTGTCGGTGAGCGCATTGCTTGGTCTTGTCCTTGGCTTAACCTTGGCGATGAGCTATAGCATGTTCGAGATCTTGGGATCCGTTTGATCGGCTTGACTCACTGTGTATTCTATTTCCCATTCCGTATACTGCGCCAATTTGGTCATGATCAGACTTGCCCTCCGGAGGAGATTGAATACCCGGTCACTTTCCTGGTTCGAGGTGCACACCTTGCTCGACATACTCTGACTGGAGGACTAGAGCTCTGCCCCGCCCTATTTTGGTTGCACTTTTATCGGCGAGTCTTTGGGATTGTCTCAATGAGGAGGCACAGATTGGACCTAGGTTGGCGTCGGAGCCTACGACTAGCACTGGCAGGGGGCGCAGGGACACTTGACTCGACTATGCCTGATTTATTGCTTTATTAGTACTTTCAAGTTTTCATTATGTGTGTAATAAAAAGCAACTTCAATTGTATGTAAGAGCAAGAGAACTCTGTTTTGAAATCAAAGAAATTGAAGGTTGTGGTACTGAAAATTCTCCGTTTTTGGTCCAAAAATGGTCTTAGTTGTGAAAAGATTAATTTGAAAAAAGTCAACTTTTATTAAAACTTTTCAAAACTATTTTCGATATGGATCAGAACTGGACACGCTGAGATACATCCTTTGAGATGCACAACCCGGATCCTAGCTGGAAAGTTGCCCCTAGTTTGAAAAGTGCCTCGGTGATTCATAGCAGCGGAAAGTTGCCCCTAGTGCAGATGGTGCCTCAACACTTCATTGCAGCGGAAAGTTGCCCCTAGTCTGAATATCTTTGTCTAGGAGATCATGATAAATCTTGATGAATAGAGATGGTGAGATGATCAAATGGACAAAGTTGATCGGGGAAAAGATTGAAATTTGAACCGGGATGAAGGCGCCTCGTATCCATAGATGGGAATCAAGCCTTCGTCGTTCGGGCTTGGGTTAAGCTCGGTATTTTACTCTCCTTTTGCGCTCTAACTTTTGCCAAGGCCGCCCTTTGCGGGTTTTCAACCTTCTTGACTCAATTTTTATAATTTCAAATTTTCTATGCTCTGAATTTTGCCTAGGTAAGCCCTTCGGGTTTTCGGCCTAGCGAGCCTCTCGAGGTAATATTTCTTCAACTTGTCCATGTTGATCGGTTGGGAAAACTCAAGCCATCTAGATCCGTCGAACCACAGCTCCACGGACAGTTGACTTGATAATATAGGACCCGGTCAATTGAGTGCGAACTTGCTGGGTGCGTGGATGGGAGCTCGGTTGTCTTTGAGTACCAAATCTCCTTCCTTCAAATTCTGGACTTAACCTTCTTGTTAAAAGCAGGCGATTCTGCGTTGATAACCTTGGATGTGATGCAGTGCTTTCGGCCTTCTTTCATTGAAAAGCATGAGTTCCTCAAATCTTTCTTTGCCAATCTGCTTGACTATCGGCACTCGGCTAATACTCGTAATAGCGGGACCTCAATCTCAATAAGCGAGCGGCCTCCATCCATAAACCAATGAGTCTGCAGTCGCCCGGTAGAAGTTGATTGAAGTCACTGTAGCCCCACAGAGCAAGCGGCTTATCGGCGATCCGATAGGTTTCCACCATCTTCGTAGTATCGCTTGATGTTCTTGTTGGCGGCCTCAAGCTGCTCCGTTGGTTTCTTGCGGTAAGTAGGCGACTTATGAAAAGCCACATTGTATTTCTCCAACAAATCGATCATCTCCTTTTGAAGTGGGAACCATTATGCAGCGATTTCATTTGGGACTCCGTAGCGACAGATAATGTTGTTTTTGATAAATTTTGCTACGTGCGAAGCCTTCAACACCGCTCAACCCACTTTGTGAAATAATCTATCGCTACCAAGATGAACTCATGCCCATTCGACCCTTTTGGCGTAACAGCTCCGATTACATCAATTTCCCAGACAGAAAACGGCCATGGTGAAGTCATGTTGTACAGCCTTGATGGCGGGATGTTCATGCGATTTGCATGAATTTGACACTTGTGACATCGCCGGACGAAGCCAATACAATCCTCCTCCATGGTGGACCAGTAATAACCTTGTCTAAGGATCTTCCGTGCCAACATTACCCCATTCATGTGTGCACCACATTCACCCCCATGGATGGCTTCCATCAGACGTTTTGACTCTTCGGCATCAACGCACAGTTTATGCATTCCCAGATGACCCCGTTTATCTGATTTACCCCGAGATGATGGCTGAGCGCCATTCTTTTGATTGCCCTCTTGTCTTTGGCATTTACCCCTGGCGGGTATGCTTCTTTCTCCAAGAAGTTCTAGATGTCGTAATACCAGGGGTGTTCGTCCTGAACTTCATCTATGGCTGCAATCAACTCATAGGCAGGTGCGAATTTCTGGTCAATGATGACCGGACGCATTCGGACTCCACACGGGATGTCTATCATAGAAGATAGAGTTGCTAAAGAATCTGCGAACCTGTTGTTCTCTCTTAGTAGATGAGTAAAACTTAGCTTCTCAAACCGAGGAATCAGCAAATCCAAGGTTTGGTGATACATCATCATCTTTTCCTCTTTTACTTTCCAGTCTCCTTTAGCTTGAGACACAACAAGGTTGAATCCCCAATAGCGTCCGGCCTTCTTGCCCTAGTTCGAGGATGCTTCTAAACTAGCAATGCCGCTTCATAATACGCTTCATTGTTGAGACTTTGAGCCGGACTTTGAAGGCTAGAGGATCTGAGGAATTGTCGGTGCTATCGGCAACACTCCTATCCCATTCCCATGTTGATTTGGCGCTCGTCAAAGTACATTATCCAAGTTTCTTCGTCGATATCAGAATTGATTCATCAGGAATAGGTACTCGACCGCTTCATCCCCTCAACGGGTGGTCGGCAGGAACTCTGCCCTGCTCTTCCTTTTCTTGACTTGCATGTCACGTCGTGAGATCAAATTCGGAGAAACAACGACAACCAGCGAGCTAGCCTACGTAAGCGGTTGGTTTCTCGAAGAGATATTTGATGGGATCAAGTCGTGAAACCAACATTCTGAGTGAGCTAACGGTAGTGCCGACTTCTGGTAGCCCATACCAGAGCTAAGCAAGCCTTTTCCAGCGATGTATATCGGGTCTCATACTCCAGCATCTTTTTGCTCAAATAATAGATGGCTTTTTCCATCTTATCTTCTGATTCTTGTGCAAGCATGCAGCCCATCGTAGTTTCAGTCACTGACAGATACAAAATCAACGGTTTCCCTGGTTCTGGTGGCGATAAAACGGGCGGGTTCTGTAGATATTCTTTGATCTGTTCAAATGCAGCTTGACATCGGCCGTCCCATTGGAACTTCTTTCCTTTCTTCAGGAGGCCAAAAAGTGGTTCACAAGTCAAGGTTAATTGTGAAATAAATCGTCTTATGAATTGCACTTTACCCAGAAAGCCTTCCACCTCCTTTTCAGTCCTTGGTGGTGGTATTTCTAAGATGCCTTGATTTTGGAAGGGTCGACCTCGATGCCCCTTTGTGTAATCAGAAACCCTAACATTTTCCCATTGTAACACCAAGCGTACATTTACGAGGGTTTAGCGCATAGGAATTCTGATCCTTTGAAAAAACTTGTGCAAGGTGGTGTAGTGGCCCTCTCTTTCTTTGGACTTGCCAATCATGTCGTCCACATACACCTCAACCTCTTTGTGGATCATATCATGTAGTATTGTGGTGACCCGTTGATAAGTAGCTCGGCGTTCTTCAACTAAGCGGCATTACCGGTAGCGATATGTCCCCACGGGGTGGTGAATCTTGTCTTTTCCATCTTCTGGTGCCATCACTATACGGTTGTATCAGAAGCCATCCATGAATGAGAGCAATGCATGCCTATTTGTGAAATCTACCAACTCATCGATGTGCGGTAAGGAAAGTCGTCGCCGGACTAGCTCATTCAAATCCACGAAGTCTACACACACGGATCTGCCATCTTTCTTGACACCGGAACAATGTTAGCCAACCAAGTCGGATATTGAGATACGGCAGGGAAACTGCGTCGATTTGTAGTGACCTCTTCCTTAATCTTAAGAGCCCAATCGGCGGATCCTTGAGTTTACGCCAGTCGGGCCTCGGGGTCAAGGGGGATCCGATGCTGTACAATCTCAAGATCGATTCCAGGCATGTCTTCGTAGGACCACGCGAAAACATCTTTGAAATCTTTTAATAAAGTGACCAAGCGCTCGCGTTCCTCCGAGGACAACATGGACCCGATCTGGACCAGCCGCGGGTCCTCTTCAGTACCAATGTTCACGGTAATGATTTCATCCATTAATGGTTTGACAAATCTCTCTTGCTCTTGCTCAATTAAACGTTGTAAAACCGGAGGAACTTCGTCCTCGTCGTTTTGATCAAAATTTTGAAAGTCTGAATTAATGCAATAAATTAGGGGCACAGAAAAGTACTCGGAAATCATATTCACCTCATTCTCATTAAGTTCACCCAAATCGTCCAATTATTGGTTACAACAGACTCAAATGAAAAGGAAAAAGACGACACAGGGCGGATTTGTGGCATCGGGTTAACATACCGAAGTGCAGACTCGAGACTTCGGTCGGTGGAACTGATTCGACTCACGAGGACTCGGTGGAATCGATTCGGCTCACTACTGACCAGTCTTCTTGGACAAAAATCCCTCCTCGTCTTGCCAAGTGAGAGAGTGCGATTGATGCATCAAGATAGGCTATTTGGTCGGCTCATGGCCGTTTCATCCCCAATCATGGAAACCGAAGTTATCCCCAAGCATTCTTGGTCGATCGGAGGATCGAGAGAGACATGCGATGCTACCCCCATTTCCAATTATGCCCTCGGGATCCTTTGCCTTATTGCTCAACCTCGGTTGTTGGAGTGCATACGCTCTGTGTAGCGTCATCCCGGATAGTTGCGAGTTGAAGAAGATTTGAAACACGATGCGCACTTCTTCTCCGCGTTTAACCATGGTTACGAAAGCGCAAAATGGAAAGTCCTCCCCTCCGGACGAAGTGTCCGTTCGAAGTACTGGATGGGCCCGTGCATTAAGTCAAAACTTCGGCTGCTTCGCTCTGCCGGCCATTTCCTTTCCTTTCCTCACTGATCTTCTTTGGTGGGCGGATAACTTGACCCAAAAGGTATCACGGGTTGTGTGGCACCGGCCAATCTTTGCGACTCCTTTCTGCCGCTTCTTCCTAATCCCATCCGGGAATATGTTGTAACTTGTTCATGAGGTAGGCGGATTGTGCACTAACGTACACACCTTCATTCCTGACCATAATATTTTGCACTACCCGAGCCTCTGCTAAAGTGAACCCTGATAAGAACCCATCCTCCGTGCCGTGCTCGATGTCCAAAACTGGTGTAGACACTTCTGGCGGCGGATGGATGGATAAATTTCCGAAAACAATTGTAACTCCCTTCGTGAGGGTATTTCAACATCTGGTGCGAGTAGAAGAGCGCTTTCACTTGGTGCAACCACGGCCGCCCAAGAGCAAGTTGAAGGTTGCGGAGCGTCAAGACATGAAATTCAATGTTGTGTTGTCTGGACCAACACAGGGCTGAACCTGCGATCCCCATCACTTCCTCTGGTATTATCATAAGCTTTGATCACTGAGTGGTTGGTATGAAGTCTGCGGGTTTTAACCCGATTGCATATCCGTTACATTTGGCGGAACATTGATATGAACCGGTATCAACAAGTACCACCGGTATCCACTTATCTCTACACTCACGGAGATGTAGAGGTTTATTATGATTCACGCCCTCGGCGGCAATTCCTTGTCCGAAAAGGTTAATCTTGGGGAACCTCCTCCGGAAAAACCGGTAACCAATTTGCTCTGGCATAGTTTCGATGGAGAGTTTGGCCTTGTCTATAGCAGATAGGGAATGACTGTCATGCACCCTTGAAGCCATAAGCGGTCCCAGATGGAGATGTCACTGTATTTTCTTTAACTATCTCGATCTGACTTCTTTTCAATTTGCTTCTCTCTCTGTTTCTCTGCCTCTTTATCTTTCCCGGATGTCTCGGGTTGGTCGAGGTGTGGGGCTTGAAATACCGCCCACTCTGGTCATATGGTCTACCTCATCGAGGTACCAAGTATCATCTGGTTGAGCACTGCCCAATCTTAAATGCGTGTGGGCAAGACATAAGTCATCGTCTTCCCACCACATCCCACTGGCATTCAACAAACACCTATCTGGTTCCGGCAAGTTCGTACTCTCGGTACTTTCATCCCACATGCTCACAGCATGTCCTGCTCTTGTGCTCGTAGCATTTTCAACCTCTTCATGGTTCTTGGCTTTCCGGATTCTCTCAGAATCCCATCTCTTCTCTTGCTCCTCCTGCGCTAGTAGGGTTTGTTGTTTGGTTTTCACAATATCTTGATCTCGAGCGAAATTCTTTGTACCGGCGCTCTCCGGCAATTCATTCTGACTCTCGGCCCTTCCGGCCATCATTGATACCCCTGCCCCTGCCGGGCCTTGCTCTGGCTGAATTTCCACAACATCTGGCTGATCATCTAACCAGCCGGCGATCTCTGCCGACTCCCCATATTCAAACCAATTGATTGTTGCATCCCCTGCTTCTTGGTCGTTGAAGAACTGGAGGTTGGCAAAATCTTCTTCCACCGTTGTCAGATCATCTGCCCCTTGTTCAAGTCCGTCCCCCCGAATCATGCATAATTCAGCTTTTTCTGGCAGCCTCACACTCAGCTCAGACTGGCTCACCGATAAGATATATCCGCTTGGATCATAAGCTCTTCCAGCATAATTCTCAGGCTGTCCCGTCCCAGACTTACCAATTCTGCTCTCTTCTGAAACCTGCCCCGTTCCATCTTCGGAGGTCATCACTTCTGGCTCAGATTGGGTTGTGAAGGTGTCCAACATGTACAAGTCAGTGCAATCAGGAAGGATCACCTCCGGCTTGGGTAGATGAGAGGGAGTAATATAGATACTAGGATCGTAAAGAACGACCCCAATTTGGATGAGATTGACTCTTTTGGGTAGTGGATCTTGGTTATGTGCGGGGAGTGGGTTAGTTGTGACGTTAGGTCTTTCGGGAGGTAGAATGATATTCTTGTCAACGAGGTCTTGAATCTCGTGACGCAGCCGAAAACATTGGTATGTATCATGGCCATCTTCTTTGGTGAATACGCCGATGCCATTTGGAGTTATGGGAAGGGAGTGGATTTGGTAGTGGCCTCGGCTCTAGGGGTTTCGGATGCCCTTTTTTATTAAACGCCGAGAGCCTTGGACAAGGGCATGTATAGTGGAGTGAAGGTTCTTTGGCCTCTGGATTGGTATCTCGGGGCTTAGTTCTTGCTCCGGAAATCTTTGGAAAAGGGTGTGGCAGCTGCGGGCCTTGGTTGGGAAGGAGTGGTGGTGACCATGCCGACCTCGAAGTCCTTGTGTTGGCGGCGCCACTCAGACTGCGGTGTTATTCTGGTTGAATGCCCTTGAAATTTGCTCTCGGTCCTGGTCGATCAAACCTTGCTTCATCGCATCCTCGATCTGTACCCCCATCTCGTGTAAATCTGAGAAGGTGGGAAAAGGGAGTACGATCATTTTCTACATTAACTTTGGTTGGAGATTGCGTACAATCATCCGAATTTGATCTTTATCTGTTGTCCTCAAGGTCATCATTGATGCCTTTGCTCTCCACCGAGTTACAAAATCAGAGAAAGTCTCTTTTTGTTCCTGCCTCGTTGTTTCGAGATCACGTGTTGTAATCTCGATCTGCGTATTATCTGAAATCTTGTGCAACGAAGGCCTCGGCCAGCTCATCCCAATTTCTCTTCACATCATCTTCTAACTGCGTGCGGATGGCGCCACCCGACAAAGTTACGCCAAATAAAAGCTTTTGTGGTCGGGTTAGGCCCATTGGCCTCAAGATGTCGAAAATAGCGAGAGATGGACCATAGGATCCTGACCCATCAAGCGATCAATCTGTGGCATCTTGAATTTGTCTGGCAGTGTCACGGCCACGTCAGTATAGCCATCTTCAATGTCTGGGAGGGCCTTCACCCCCTGTCATTTCTTGAAAAGCTTCACCAACTTACTCAGCTTCTGAGCTGGATGATCTACCTCGGACTCAAAAGGAGAGTCCGGGGGGTTGGGTGTAAGATTCTTGGGCGATTCTTGGCGAAGTGGGGCGAGCCGGCCAGATTGGAAGACTGTGTCCTCTTGAGTGTTAGGACATCGGGTAAGGTATTACAGGTGTTGGGAGGATATTCGAGGATTTGGCGAGTATTGACGATAGATGCTGCTTTCGGGTAGTGGAGCAATTTGGTGGAGGAGGCGATGTGAAGCGAGCCTTTGCGTTCTGTTGTAGCCTAGTGATCGGCTCGACTTTCTTTGGGCCATAATGACTTGTTGCTTGGAGAATTCTGCTTGGCGGATGGCATCCTCCTGCATCTGTTTCATGCTCTCATGCATCTGGTGCATCATCGCCTCCATCCCTGATGTATTCTGTGGTTCCATCTGAATGACCGGTAAATGTACCTCTATGGCAGAACCACGAAATTTCAACTTTGTTTTCTTGTCAAAAGCGACCCTCTGTCCCGGTAATCCCTGTTCTGACACACTGCACCTCCTCGGCCTTCTTCTGATAACTGGGGGTAGAGAGTGGAACACTGGATGTCTGTCAATGAGATCCTCGGATCGGTTGAGTCGGCGACCTCGTGTCCAAAGTGCTTGGGGGGTATCTATTGGTTTGGAAGCAATCGTGCTAAAAACTGCCCTAGCAAAAAAGATAATAAAGCAAAAAGGAAATAAATGACCAGAAAAACGGGCAGCATAACAGCTTAAATTAAATACACACAACGCACAGTCGGGCATACAACCTTGATTGATAAGTTGAAAATACCATCCTCAATCACGGATCCTTGTTCTGTATCCTTTGTTCCTAAAACTAAATTGGATATCCATGAGACAAGCGATTCTCGAATCTTGGTGATGCCCACAAGCCTGATGCCCAAACTCAACTGATACATGCATTCCTTGTAGAGACACACTCTAACAAGCACAAAGCAGATAAGTGAGAGCTGAAAACACCCCTATGTTGGGGTAGGGTTTCCCTGTCCTATTTGGGGAGCTAGGGTTTCACTTCATGCCTTGGCGGTTTCAAACAACCTATAAGCGGGTAAGCAACTTTGTCCTAGTTTGGAATGGTCACTATGGATCGAATATGCACTAGGTGAATGGTCAAAAAGGGTGCCGGTAAAACCGGGTTTGTGTTCCCATCTTGGCGAGAGCCGTAACCGTCGACCTTATGGACATGCCTTGACAAGATAAGCCTCGACAAACCGCTCGGGAATAGCGGATGGCAAACCACGGTGTCCTAGGCGCACCAATGCAAATGCAATGCAAAGAAACACACAAGTGTAGTCAAAACCCGGATATCACGAGTTGAGTTAAGTTCTCTAAGTCCCAGTGATGCGAAGCTGTGGCGTCCCCGAGCGCATCTGGAGGAAGGATTGCGAATCCCCTCGGTTACGGTTCGATATTGGGTCACTACGGTTCGAAGGACTCAAATGTCACGGTTCTTAATCTTGAACCAAGAGTCCAAATCAAACCGTCGTTTTGAAAAGCAGATTTTTTGAAAGAAGTGCCAAACATGGATTGCCGCGGAATCTGAGTCGCCACCTAAATATTTTATTTTTATGGGAAATTTAGGAAACCACGACTCGGTGCCAAAAGGCCGTGTCCGTCATCACCAAAGTTGCCTCGGCTCGGGAACTTGGGTACGATTAGGGAAGGTCGCCGTGAGCACCCCTTCTTGCGTCAAAGAGGCCTCTACTAACCATGATATCTTATTTTGAAAACATTGTGAGTTCTTATTAGGTTATTAGCCTAGGTTACTATGTGATCGCTGACATACATGTATAAATGAATCGCTTTGAATTGGAACAAAACATTTCATGTTTGTTTGTTTGAAAATAGTTTGATGGTGCTACCCGCAAGTAGGCTAAGACGCGGATTTGCCACCCTCAGGTGGGCTTAGAAAAAAAGATTTTGCCACTATCTAGTGGGCTTAAAACAAACAGTCAATGATTTGTTCCACTTCAAGTAACTCAACCTCCACCCACAGGCATTCAAGGCAGTTATATCACATAAGCACATAGCCTTATGGTAAGCATGCTATTCATGGCAACACTCACACGCATGCAAGGATGCTAAAGCATAAATCTTACCGAGTACTCCAAGCCAAAACAGAAGCTCGTTAGAAATCATGCATGATCCTAAGTATACAGCAATGCCTAATGCAACACATGCAAAGATGCAAACTATAACAGGCTCGGCTGTCCTAAACATGGCATATGAAATGCTACAGCTAACACGTGTTCAATTTGGAATTGAAATACAAATGCAGTTTGTATGATGAGCCGAGCCCGGTGCGTGGAAGACAGATGAATGAATGCAAACATGCTGTCATACTGTATGCTAATTGAAATATGCCCTATATCTAACCATCGTAAGCGGGTAAATAAAAGGGAAGAAAGACGTGGAGTTGGAAGACATACATCACACTCACTCACACTTATTACAATTATTCCCTCGCACAGAGGGTCCGAATAAATAATAATACAGTCCGAAATAAAAGAATAATACAGTCCGAAATAAATATACAAATTCCTAATTAATTAACAAATTAAGTAAGAAAAACTGTAAACTGGCATGCAAGCCAGGGGCTGCCTTGACTCCGCTCCGGATAATGAATTGATGCATGTTGGGTTGCCTTTTCGGAAATCCACTGGGATGCCCCAATTAGCCTCTGTTTGCAATGTTCCTCGAAATACGTGCCAAGCCTCGGAAGACTGCTGATTCTTGATTTTGCTGCAACAGAGAGCAGAAAAGGGTCATAGCAATGTATTTCACAAATATATGCATGCCTCGATTCTCGTGCCACCAATCACGCATCTCGATGCATGACGGCCGAGGAGCCGAATTACACAACTCAATATAGGATGAATGCATATGGGTGCTACAACAAAACCTAACTCCATCATGGGTAATCCGGAGTGTCAGTGACTTGGGAATTGAGACCCGTTCCGTCACTCGGAGTACGGAACGTGCCTCGTTTCCCGTGCCTGGACTAACTCCTACTCCGAACACGATGCAATATGCATGATATGCATGAATGCAACTAAAATACAATCCTAGCATGCACAATGATATGAAAATGAGATGCCTCGAAATGCGTGCACAGACGCATAAACCGGCGATGATCCTAAGGCATGAAATGGCATACGCAATGCAATTGGACTTACACTAACATGAGAGAGCCTCAGCCACACTCACATAAGAGGCCGTCGGAAAAAAAGTGAAGTGCCTAGAAATCGTGCTGCAGACGCATAAACCTAGGCAATGGCATCTGAATGCAATGATGCTAAAATGACATCTGAGAATGCAAAATGGACTTACACTAACATGAGAGAGCCTCGGCACACTCACATAAGAGGCCGTCGGATAAAGTGAAGTGCCTCGAAATCGTGCACATGGGCACGCATAAACCGAACAATGGCATAAAGGCATGAAACGGCTGAAATATGATATACAATGAGACTAAAATGAGATGTTTCGAAATCGTGCCTGTGCACGCAAACCGAGAAAGTGGCATCTGGAATGCAATAGGACTAAAATGAGATATGCGATGCAATATGGGCTTACACTAACATGAGAGAGCCTCACCACACTCACATAAGAGGCGATAGATGAAAATGAAGTGCCTCGAAATGTACTGCAGACACGCATAAATCGAGGCAATGGTACTAAAGCATGAAATGGCATGGAAATGATATGCAAACATGCAAATGAATTTTGGCACTGAAATGTGGGGGAAAACAGCCCCGAAATGAGGCGAAAGTACACCCGATGCATGAAATGGCCCCGAAACATGAATTTAGGCACCCGAAATGGCCTATAGCTATACCAAACATGCACAATATAGACATGGAATGAAAATACAGTAGCAAGGCAGCCCCAAGACAATCATTTTTCAGTCATAAAAAGGGCTAAACAGCAAGCACACATAGGATTAAGCAAGAATGCAAAAATGGCTCCGCAAGAGGGGTATTGAAGCAAGTGATACATGCGATGCCCAAATGAAAAAAAAATCCTTCTACAACACTGATGAGGGACTAAAAATATTCACATTTACAGTAGATGACAGCCCCCAAATCAGTATGCAAACATGCTAAAAATGTCATGCAAGAACTAGGATACATAAGGCTATAACATGAGGTACCCCAAACATTCATCAAACCAGCAATGACCCTTAATCAAATATGTCAAGAAGGTCAAAATATGACTCTTTCTAGTTCTGATAATGGCCGAAAACAGAAGCTTGATAAGCTCAAAAAAAATGCAAAAATGGGTGCCAAAGAGGGGTATAATGGCAAGTACAACATGGAGGCCCCCAACAGGGTTGATCGCTTCTACAATGTCGTAGAGGGACACAAAATAAGCTTACTCACAGTTCATGACATGCTCCAAAACAGACTACATGTAGGCCAAAAAAATCACAAAAATTTACGGTAAATAGGAGAGATTATGAAGTAAGTGCAAGATAGGGGTCCCAAACAGGGTTGAGACCTTCTTCAATGTTTAAGAGGGGCTCAAAATAGGCCCTCTTACAGTTTACATTGTGCTCGTAAACAGACCACTCATAGACCAAATATTCAATGCAAAATAATGGCATATAAGAGGATATTGAAACAAGTGCAAGATGGAGGGCTCAAACAAGGTTGAGCCCTTGAACAAACATGAATAATGGCTCAAAAAAGGCCTAGTTTCAGTTAGGGTCGGATCCCAAAACAGTGAGCAAGTAGGCTTAAGAAATGAAGCAAAAAAGTGCTACAAAAGAGGGAAATGGAGACTTACCCTTGAAGACCTCTTCTTTTCTACCTCTTGGCTTGAGAAATGTTGCTTCTAAGCCTCTGAGAACCTCTCCTTGCTGCTGGAAATGGAGTGGTGGTGGTGGTGCTTGATGGTGATGAAGAAATGGCACCAAACTTGAGAAGAATCCAAGAGATGGAGATGGATATGTGTCTAAGCTCTTAAGAGAGTTTTTCTAACCCTAGCCTAAGAGTTGGGAGGCTCCTTATAAGGACCAAAAGAGGAGGGCAAAGGTGGAGGGAAATGCACCCAAGTGTTCCCTCCAAAATATCCCCAGAATCTGAGATCTTTCGGGAGAAAGCAACTACTTTGTAAAGTGTGGACTGAGAGGGTCATGGCCGGCCTCTCACTTTTCTTGCAGGTGGGCGGCCAGCCACCCCTATGGCCGGCCGGCTAGGGGTCAAAAGGTCCTCAGGAATTCTGGCAGCCACGAAAAAGGTGTCCTCCCATGTGTGTACAACAAGGCCCTATGGTTGGAATTTGGCAACTCTGAAATAGGAGAGACAACATGCCACTTTTAGAAGGGGTTCAAAAGGTCCAATTGCAATTACTGGCCGGCCATGTGGTTTTAGGGTCCTCCCATGTGTGTACAACACAAATATGTGGTTTTGGCTCAAAGAAAATGGCCCTAGGGTGTTCAACATTAGCCCGGAAGTGAGAAAAACGGGCGCCGGGGGGCGCCGGAGGAGCATAACTGGTTGCTGAGACAATTGCTGGCCTCCCACCCTCCAGTGATCTTCCTGGTGATAAAACAGAAGTACCTTCCAAAAATGAACAAAAATCGATGCAAAACAAATGCTCGGGGGCCAAAACGCGCAGTTCGGGGTCCCGAAAATCGGCCGTTAAGCACCGAAAGTGGTGTTTGGCTACGAAGTGGGTATCTAAGACCCCAGTGTCCCTCGAAAGGGAGTAAATGAGATGCATGCCAAAAACCGGAGGAATCAGAGATGGTTGGGTGGTCCCGAACCGAGGCATACGGCCTGACGGCTCCGAAAACCGGGAACCGGGCTCCGAAATGAGCAAAATGGCCTATGGCCACGAAATGTAGCCCACAGCCACTGAGAGATGGTCTACGGGACCTCTCCCTCCCTTCAGGAAAAGAAACAGAGAAAATCGTGTCTGGTTCGCAAACCGAGACAAGGGACAGAAGAGGGTTCGGAAGCCCGGAGGCAGGGCGCACGGCCGCGACTCTAAGACTTCTGAACGAGCACAATATGTAACATCACTGAGCGCTCAATCGGTGACGTTTGAGTCTTAAGGTCGGTCAAAAATGGGGTGTCTACACAGGGTCAAGTCTTCACCCTAGCACCGGGAGACGTACAAAATACTGAGACCGTTGTGTCAGGTATCCTCTCTATTTGTACTCAAAATGCATATGTACTGATTGATTCGGGGTCTACACACTCATACGTATCGCATGCTTTTTCACGGAAATTGAATAGACCCTTAGAACCCATGAACTATCTGTTAGTTGTATCATCACATGTTGGGGGATCCATGACATGTGCTTATATGTATCCCGCTTGTGAGATTATTGTTGGGGATATGCATCTGTTTATTGATTTACTGCCATTGAACATTGATCATTTTGATGTAATATTGGAGATGGACTGGTTACAAAAATATCATGCTACCATTGACTGTGTGACCAAGCAAGTTGTTTTCTGTCTACCTGGTTTACCCGAGTTTGTGTTTAATGGGGTTGGAATAGTACCTCCTCCGTATTTGATTTCGTCTGTGAAAGCCGTTAAATTGATTAGAAAAGGGTATAAAGGATATCTGTGTTCTGTATTGATTATATCTACTGATGATAATGTTAAAACTGATGTGAACTGTATTCCTATAGTCAGAGAATTCCCAGATGATTTGCCAGGGGATTTGATTGACAGGGAGATTGAGTTCACCATTGATGTGATTCCGGGAACACAGCCAGTATCCAAAGCTCCATACAGAATGGCTCCGATTGAACTGAAGGAATTGAAAGAGCAACTACAAGAACTGTTAGACAAGAAGTTTATCAGGCCCAGTACTTCACCGTGAGGCGCACCTGTCTTGTTTGTGAAAAAAAAAGACGGCTTACTGAGATTGTGCATTGATTACCGTGAACTAAACAAGGTAACTGTGAAAAATAAATACCCATTACCACGTATTGATGACTTATTTGATCAGTTACAGGGTGCTCAAGTGTTCTCTAAGATTGATCTCAGATCCGGATACCATCAGTTGAAAGTTAAACCTGAGGATATTGATAAAACTGCTTTTCAAACGAGGTATGGACACTATGAATTTTTAGTTATGCCTTTCGGAGTTACCAATGCACCTGCTGCATTTATGGACCTCATGAACAGAATCTTTAAACCATACCTTGATGACTTTATTGTTGTATTTATTGATGACATTCTGATTTATTCAAAGAGTGTAGAAGAACATGAACATCATCTGAGACTTGCCCTATAGACCCTAAGAGAACATAAACTGTATGCTAAACTGTCTAAATGTGAATTTTGGCTTGATCATGTTATGTTTTTGGGGCATGTTATTAGCAAAGATGGGATTTCAGTTGATCTGTAGAAAATTGAAGCTGTAGTTGTGGGGATATAGTTCGGAAATACTCTTCAGATCCTAGAAGACGTCAATGATCCTCAGCTAGTCACCTGCAAAGACACAAAGGCTCCGGTCGGGGGTGCTGGAATTAGCACTCCGACGGACAAGTCAGTTTCAGTAATTAAGAAAGTTTGTGGACTAAGTCTTAGAAAATGATTCTTACATACCTCTACAACATCTGAAGCTCTTGTATTTATGTGCATTCTTTGGACCTCGGGGCCAGAGCCTACTTTTTATTCATTATTCTATTATCCATCCTGATATGCCGTCAGAAGCCTATTCGGCCTTAAGAACATATTTGTCATCCGTCGAGCAAAATGGGGCCGTTTAGTTCGACGCGTCGGGCACACCGAATCTTGCTCCGCAACTATTCGGCTCCCACAATTCCCCCCCAAGCGTTTTGTCAATGACAGTTGGATGAAATGCTTGGTCCCATTCTGATCCGAAGTCAAGGGTCTGGATTTATCACGTGGGGGTTTAATTACTCTCCCCTTTGATCGACGTCTCAACTTTCCGACCCCTCGTGCTTGCCCATTTTTTATTATTTTAAAATTTGATGTCCTTTCGAATTTGTGCTTCATGGCGGTTCTTTGGGTTGCTCCTCGAATCGTTCTTGCAACCCTTCCGTCTATGATATTCTCTTCACTTTTGTAAGTTTTTCTCCCCCCTGCTCTGAGGCTTTTCCTAGCTTATTTATTTCGTCGCATGCTCTTATAGACAGTAGATTATGGCGAAACATTTGAGAGATCTCCTTTAAATGGGTCGGATTGTTGGCTTTACACGCCATTTCTCTATCCCTGACGATGTACACCTGTCACTTGTGTCGGACGGCACTCTTGACATGGAGAGAGAGGACGAGGCCACGATTGTCTTCCCTCTTTTGTCAATCGCAGAGGGTGGAGTCCGCTTTCCCCTTCACCCGTTTAAATTTGTTCTTCGCCATTGGGATTTGATCCTTCCCAACCTAATGTGAATTTCTTTAGAATCATAATGGGGTTAAATGTATTTGAACCGTTGCCCGGAGTTAATCTTGGCATTTACGCCATTGACCTTTGTTATGCTTTGGCCAAGTCCTCGTAAACGCAGGCGTTACTTCCTCAAAGCTAAGGACACAGACCATCAGTTAATCACTATGCTTTCCAGCTCTGGGAAACGCGTTGATGATGTTATGGTCGTTGTCCGCGGCAACTGGGAATTCGGAGAAGGGGAAGATCGTGTCGATCCTATCCCTAGACGTAGGGGCGAACCAGGTCGCCAAGTGCTCTTTTGCTTGTATTGTGTGCTTATCTTTGCCATGGCGTCTTATGGCTTTGTCTTGTGCAGGGAACGGTTTGAAAAAAGCCCGAGCTTCAACTGACGCCGTTCTTCGGACATTAGGATTGCTCTTAACTATTTACGTCATGGTCTTTATAAACAGGGAAGAGCGGCTCACGTTCTGCTTTGCTACGAGCCTACATATACAACCTTTTCGGCTGCGGAAAACATACCGATTCCGAAGGGCGAAGATTTTCTCGTTGCTCGTATTTTTTCCGATTTCAAGAACTTGAGACAGGTAGGTTTTGAAGGGTCCCATTCGGAGAATATTGAGGTATCCGATACCACCGAATCCGATCAATCCGAGGCCGAATCTGAGGAGGCCGAATCCGACGCCGCCGATCCTCCCTCTACTTCGGGACGGGGGAACTTCTCTGTTGACGACGTTCCTCAACGTACAGACGGTCTTCCCGTCTCGGGGTCCGCTATCATGGCCGGGTCGAGCCTGACAAAGCTTGCTAAGGAGGCGAATGTGGAGAGGTTAGCTGCACGGCGGAGAGCGGAGAGCCTGTCGACTGAACCGCCCGCCAGTGTGTCTCAACATTCCCTCCCAGCTACCGAATTAAAATTCTTGGGAGTTGTTGAGGAGGCGGCAGCAAATAAGAGTGCCGAATCCGCGTTGGTTGGGAAAGCCGTTCGAGGATCTTGAGGAAGGTGGAGAAAGCATACAGGGATCGTGAGGTCGGTTCAGAAGATCACGGCGGCAAACGTCCTCGGGTGGAGGGATCGAGTGAAGCTGTGCCCTTTGTGATTCGGCCCATCGTAAGAAATATACCGGTTCCCTCAGATGCCTCGGCACTTAAGGACCCAGAGAGCACGTTCGTGTAGCGTCTCTGTCATTTGCCGCGTGATATGGAGGCTTTTCAGCTGGAATCGGATTTGAATGTGACAATGTTAGCCGCGCGGTCGGCCCTTTTGGTGCGTATTTTGACAATGTTAGCCGCGTATTTTGACTTTTCCTTCACCCAATCACTGGACGTTTTTTGAATTCTTTTTTTTCAGACCGTTGGTAGGATAGCCGACGTAGGCCGCCGTCATCAGGACGCCATCAAGCAGATTAGCCATTTGCGAAAGCAAGCTGAGCGCCAGAGGAAAAGGGCCGAGGATGAATTTTTAAGAGCGAATCAGGAAGCTTCTCGGGCAGAGGACGAGGTAAAGAGAGCTCGTCATGCGGATAAGTTGAGAGCGGAGGCCGAGAAGAGGGCCGACGATATGGAAGCTGCACTTGGCTTGTCCCAAAAGGTAGTTGACAACCTAGAGGCTGAGTTGGCCGAAATGAAGGCGGCGAAGGAGGTTGCTGATTCAAAAGGTTTCGAAGCCGGGAAAAGAAATTTGGGCTCACGAGTATGTTGACCAGTCTCGGTTTGAGAATCGGGGCTTCAAACATGGTTGGCACAAGGCCCTTCTTTGCGGTTGGAGTTTCATTTGAATCTGACAATACCGTATGAGCAAGTTGACATCGATCCGTTGGAGACTGATTCCGAGGGTTGATCTTTACCGCACACAATTGTTATGATTTCGACAGTGTTTTGTTTTTTGTTTTTTTGTTTGTTTTGTATATGTTTATGGGACTTGTTTCATGCGGGTTGATATTATAAAAGTTATGATACAGAAATGGACATCTTTGTAGTTATAAAACGGACATGACGTAATTTTATGGTGATATTTCTTAATAAATCTAGATTAATAAATCTGCCCTTGCCTTGGTGGCGAAAGCGTGAGAGCCGAAAGGTTCATACTAAATTGGGCGAGGCACTGAGAAATGTTGGCCGAGTAAATTGGGGCCGGCTAGATTAATATGATTAATAAATATGCCCTTGCCTTGGTCAGGGCGCGAGCGTGGAGAGCCGAAATTGGCCGAGTAAATTGGGGCCGGCTAGATTAATATGATTAATAAATCTGCCCTTGCCTTGGTCAGGGCGCGAGCGTGGAGAGCCGAAAGGTTCATACTAAATGGGTAGGCCAAGGCGAGAAATGTTGGCGAGTAAATTGGGGCCGACTAGATCGCCGTCGGACGTTTGGCGTTTAGTAATAGTGATGCCGCTTTGGGGAGCGGCGTGTTCTTGGAATAAGTGGGGTAAGTTTGTACCAAGGGTCTGTTTAGTTGGGTGCGAGGTTGAGCCAATCTTGGGAAGGACCAAGATTGGCAAAATTCAAACGGAGAAAGCGTCGGAAAATTCGAGCGTCGAAGCGTATCAGCTTGAGAGCCTTGGTAGGGAAGGAGAGCTTCAAGGATTGGGAAAAAGCAATGCCTTAGTCGTCGAAATTTGGTTCCCTCGGAGGGGCGGTCGATGGGAGGTCCTCCATCTCTGCGGCCAGGAATCGAGGATATGGCCGCTGACCATTGAATTTTGCAGTTTTCGTGAAGAATAAACCAATGTCAGAGGCGGATTCCATCGTTGAAGATCCAGATGTAGCAGTCGAGTTTGCTCGACAGATTTTTCCACCGGAAGTCCAACAATCGATGGTTGGTCGTCGTGATTTCGATTAGAATGTTTTGCACTGCACGGCGTAAACGTTCCGAAATGCATTAGTTGGCCCTAAGGCGTCAGACGCCAAAAGGGGGCTCCGAATCCGGAGATTTATTCGGCCCAAAGGTGAGCGCCGAAAGGGCCACTCCGAATTCGGGTACTTATTCGGCCTTAAGGCGTCTTGCCCCAAAGGGGGCTCCGAATCCGGAGACTTGTTTTGGCCAATCGTGATATCCACGAAGGGCGCTCCGCAACCGGAGGCTTATTCGGCCGTAAGGTGTCGTGCACCAAAGGGGGCTCTGAATCCAGAGACTTGTTTTGGCCAATCGTGATATCCACGAAGGGCGCTCCGCAACCGGAGGCTTATTCGGCCGTAAGGTGTCGTGCACCAAAGGGGGCTCCGAATCCGGAGACTTGTTTTGGCCAATCGTGATATCCACGAAGGGCGCTCCGCAACCGGAGGCTTATTCGGCCGTAAGGTGTCGTGCACCAAAGGGGGCTCCGAATCCGGAGACTTGTTTTGGCCAATCGTGATATCCACGAAGGGCGCTCCGAATCCGGAGGCTTATTCGGCCCTAAGGTGTCGTGCACCAAAGGGGGCTCCGAATCCGGAGACTTGTTTTGGCCAATCGTGATATCCACGGCGCGGCGCCTCAATCCCGAGAGGCTTTCGCCCCTAAGTGTCGCGGCACCAAAGGCGCTCGAATCCGGAGACTTGTTTTGGCCAATCGTGATATCCACGAAGGCGCTCGAATCCGGAGGCTTATTCGCCCTAAGGTGTCGTGCACCAAAGGGGCTCGAATCCGGAGACTTGTTTTGTGTCGTGATATCCACGAAGGCGCTCGAATCCGGAGGCTTATTCGCCCTAAGGTGTCGTGCACCAAAGGGGCTCGAATCCGGAGACTTGTTTGTGGCCAATCGTGATATCCACGAAGGCGCTCGAATCCGAAGACTTCTTCGGCCCTAAGGTGTCGTGCACCGAAGGGGGCTCTGAATCCGGAGACTTGTTTTGGCCAATCGTGATATCCACGAAGGGCGCTCCGAATCCGGAGGCTTATTCGGCCCTAAGGTGTCGTGCACCAAAGGGGGCTCCGGATCCGGGGACTTGGTTTGGCCAATCGTGCTATCCGAAGGCGCTCGAATCCGGAGGCTTATTCGCCCTAAGGTGTCGTGCACCAAAGGGGCTCGAATCCGAGACTTGTTTTGTGCCAATCGTGATATCCACGAAGGCGCTCGAATCCGGAGGCTTATTCGCCCTAAGGTGTCGTGCAAAGGGCTCCGAATCCAGAGACTTGTTTGGCCAATCGTGATATCCACGAAGGGCGCTCCGAATCCGGAGGCTTATTCGGCCCTAAGGTGTCGTGCACCAAAGGGGGCTCCGAATCCGGAGACTTGTTTTGGCCAATCGTGATATCCACGAAGGGCGCTCCGAATCCGGAGGCTTATTCGGCCCTAAGGTGTCGTGCACCAAAGGGGGCTCCGAATCCGGAGACTTGTTTTGGCCAATCGTGATATCCACGAAGGGCGCTCCGAATCCGGAGGCTTATTCGGCCCTAAGGTGTCGTGCACCAAAGGGGGCTCCGAATCCGGAGACTTGTTTTGGCCAATCGTGATATCCACGAAGGGCGCTCCGAATCCGGAGGCTTATTCGGCCCTAAGGCGTCGTGCACCAAAGGGGGCTCCGAAGATATTGGGCTCAGACGTATGAAAACACGAAATCTTGCATTTACAATGACATGTATACAACTACCAAGCCCACAAGTCGGGTCATTGATAAAATTTACGTAGATGTGTTGAATTCCACGGCCGTGGCAGGCTTCTTCCCGACATGTCCGAGAGTCTATATGCCCCTACGCCTGCAACAGAATCTATCTGATTGGGGCCGTCCCAGTTCGGACCAAGCTTCCCATCGGCCGGCCTCCGGTCAGCTGGTAATACCTTCTTTAGGACCAGTTCTCCTGGATTGTACCGGCGCAGCTGAACTCGCCGATTGTATGACTTAGCGAGCTGCTGCTGATAGCGTGCCATGGATGCCAAGGCGCGGTCTCTTCGTTCCTCAATCAGAACCAGATCCAGGGCGAGCATCATGTCATTCCGGCCTGTGTCAAAGGCTTGCGATCTCAAAGTTGGCGAGCCGATCCCTAGGGGTAGGATTGCCTGAGTCCCGAAGCATAAGGCGAACGGCGTTTCCCCGGTAGATCGTCTTGGCGTTGTGCGATGGGCCCATAGTACGCTTGGCAGTTCTTCGACCCATCTGCCTTTGGCCCTTTCCAGCCTCTTCTTGATGCCGTCCAAGATGGATTTGTTCGAAGCCTCTGCCTGACCGTTACTTTGGGGGTAGGCTGGCGTAGAGAAGTGAGGCTCAATACCATATTTGCTGCATAATTCTCGGTATACGCCACAATCGAACTGGGTACCGTTATCCGAGATCAATGCTCTTGGAATGCCGAAACGTGTAATGATGTTCCTCCATACAAAGCGTTTAATGTCGGAATCCCGTATATGGGTTAGAGCCTCCGCTTCGACCCACTTTATGAAGTAGTCAGTTGCTACGATTAAAAATCGCTTATTCCCTGGGGCTCTCGGCAATGGCCCTATGATGTCAAGTCCCCATTGAGCAAACGGCCAAGGGCTTGTGATTGAATTCAGAGCCTCTGCCGGCTGATGGGTAAACGGGGAGAACTTTTGGCATTGTTCGCATTTCTTCACATAATTTTGAGCGTCGGCTCTCATCGTTGGCCAATAGTATCCCTGCGTTATCGCCCGATGGGCCAGGGAGCGTCCCCCCGAATGGGCACCACAGCTGCCCTCGTGTATCTCAGTGAGCAACTCCTCTACTCTGTCCGGATGCACGCATTCCAAGTATGGACCAGAGAGGGACTTTTTGTAAAGCCCTCCTTGTGGATCTAAGTAGTACCGTAGGGCCTTGTTTCGCAGTTTGTGTGCTTCTTTTTTGTCCTCTGGGAGTTGCTCAGAAGAAAGGAATGCAGCAATGGGATCCTTCCAACTTGGGGCGGATTCTATAATGTTGATGTGGGTTTCCTCCGGAGTGCCGATACTTGGTTCCGGGACGAAACCTACTGATGGTGCAACAGGCTCGGAGTTGATGGCGGAGGCTAAGCATGCCAGGGCATCCGCGTGTGTATTTTGATTGCGTGTTATTTGGTTTAGTTCGTGATGGTCGAATTTCGTCAGCAGGGAGTTAGCCGTTTTCATATAGGCTGCCATACGCTCGTCTCTTGCCGCGTACTCTCCCTTCAGCTGGTTGATTACCAATTTTGAGTCACAAAACACCAGCAGCCGCCGTGCGCCGAGCAGATGTGCGTTCCGCAGTCCGGCCAAAAAGGCTTCATATTCGGCTTCGTTATTCGATGCTTCGAAGCCGAGCTTGACGGCCTGCTCAATTACTGCTCCGTCTGGAGACATAATTACGACACCGGCGCCGCTGCCCCGTTGGTTAGACGACCCATCACAGTATAATTGCCAAATGTCCCCAACATAAACTCTCCAATCTGGCTTTGACCGAACTTCGGTCTTTGGTAGGACGTCATCAGGCTTGAGGTCGGCAAGCCCTCCTGTGAATTCGGCAACAAAGTCGGCAAGCACATGCCCCTTGATTGCAGTTTTGGGTAAAAACTGAATGTCGTATACGAGTTAGAGCCCACTAAACACACCGATGCCTCTGATTCGCAAGATCTTGATCGAAGGGATAGTCTGTTAGCACCCGATCTTGTGTCCTTGGAAGTAATGCATCGCTTTTCTTCGCCATGACCAAGGCTAGGACGAGTTTTTCGAGCGGTAGATAGCGAGTTTCGGCGTCTACCATTGCCTTGCTTACATAATACACTGGCTGTTGTTGCCCTTCTTCCTCTTTTAATGTCTGGCGCTTCTTGACCTGTCGGAGACCTGCTAGATACGTAATGAGGGGTCATCGGCGGGTGTTGTTAGAAGTCTTGTCAGGAGGTAGGTCTTGAGTCCGTTAAAAGCCTCGCCTTTTCGGCGGACCATTCGAAAGCTCGCTTGACGAAGCGTCCGAAAGAATTGTCTGCGATGGTCTCAGAGATCGGTGATGAACTGTTGAGTGTGACCATTCCCATCAACTTTTGGACTTCTTTCACCGAACGGGGGGAACTCAGTTCCAAAATTGCTGTGACTTGCCTCGGGTTGGCTTCGATTCCTCGGTGGTTGACAATGTAACCCAGGAATTTGCCGGAGCCGATCCCGAATGCGCATTTGGAAGCGTTCAGCTTCATTCTGTATTCGCGTAGGATGTTGAATGTCCTTTGTAGATCGGCTATATGGTTTTGTTCTTCTTTAGATTTGACCACCATGTCGTCGATGTATACTTCCATAGTGTGTCCGAGCTGTTCTTTGAACATCGTGGTGACCAGTCTTTGATAAGTTGCCCCCGCATTCTTCAGTCCAAAAGGCATAACCCTGTAGCAGTAGGTTCCTCTTGGCGTGAGGAATGCAGTTTTATCCTGATCATCCGGATTCATGGCGATCTGATGATAGCCTCTGTAAGCATCGAGGAAGCTCATGCGTTGGTGGCGTGCTGTCGCATCGACGAGTTGATCAATTCTTGGTAAGGGGAAGCAATCTTTGGGGCAAGGTTTGTTCAGATCCGTGAAATCGACGCACACTCGCCAAGTTCCATTTTTCTTTTTCACCACTACTGTGTTGGAGAGCCACGTGGGGTAGGTGACCTCTCTAATTGCCCCGGCGTCGAGCAATTTGTCAACTTCTTCTACAACGGTGGCGGTGTGTTCTGCGGAGGATCGCCGGCCTCTCTGAATGATCGGCTTGCACCGGGGGTCAACATTTAGATGGTGCTGACAGACTGACGGGTCTATTCCCGGCATCTCGTACGGAGTCCAAGCAAAGACGTCGAGGTTGCCGAGTAAGAAAGTGATTAGGCTTGTCTGTCGACTGTGCTCGAGGCGATCATAAAAACTTCTCGGGCTTCCATCAATGTGAACCGGTCCAAACCTTCCGTGGCCTTTTCGTTTGGTTGACGCTTGACGTCGTCCAAGATCTCTCGACCGGGCGTTTCATGGAGTTGACTTGCAGTTCCTTCGGCGGCCTGGCGGCGAGGAGGTAACATGCTTGTGCTGACTGTTGAGAGCCACGGATCTGCTCAGCGTGTTCCGGCCGGAAACGTATACCGGTGGTAGGTGCTTGGGACGGCTTGCAGGGTATGCAACCATGATCGTCCCATAATGAGATTGTACGGCGACGGAAGCCTGACGACCAAGAATTCCACATCTACCGTTCGGAGCCACTCGAGCAGGCGATGATCTTTCCCAATGGATACTCCGGGTTGGCGTTGAAGCCGAATAGTGGATAAGGAGCTGGAGTCAGATCCGAATCGTTGAACCCGAGTTTGATAAAGGTTTTATAGTACATAACCTCGGAGGTGCTACCCTGGTCGATGAGGACGCGTTCGACGGTGAACCTGTTTACGCGTAGCGCAACAACCAGAGGATCTACGTGAGGGAGTGTTACGCCTCTCAAATCAGAGTCGTCGAAGGTAATGCTTGGCACTTCTCGAAGCCGGGGTCGCTTTGTTGGTGTGAGCTGATGCTGGGGGCTTGGAGGTGATTGGATTGCATGTACGGTCGGGGCTAACGGCAGGCTGTATATCATATGTACAGTGCCAAGCGGGACGCCTCCTGGGCGACGTGCGTCCTCTGTCACCTCCTCAAGGGAATCGGTTAAGGCGTGGCGACCGTGGGCATTGTGCTGTTGGCCTCGAGGTCGTTCAAGACCTTCCCTTGGGAGTCGATCAGGAACCTTGCGCCCTGCCCGTCTGGACTTTGCTTTTTCTAAGGCCATTTCATGGCATGCTTCGTTTCGGCGATGATATGGTCCAAACTCAAGGTCTGTTGGCTTGCTCTATGGTCGTGCATCGTCGACTTCGTCCAGGTCGTTGATGAGTTGGAGTTCGAGCGTCATTGCCACAAGCGGTTTCCTTTCCGAGAGCATTTACCGGAGTGGAGTCGTTTCTCTGCGCAATCTCGTTGGTGGCTATCGGGGGATCTTCGGTGACGCCTTCCATGGATGTATTTGAGTATTCCCACAGACGGCGCCAATTGTGGGGATATAGTTCGGAAATACTCTTCAGATCCTAGAAGACGTCAATGATCCTCAGCTAGTCACCTGCAAAGACACAAAGGCTCCGGTCGGGGGTGCCGGAATTAGCACTCCGACGGACAAGTCAGTTTCAGTAATTAAGAAAGTTTGTGGACTAAGTCTTAGAAAATGATTCTTACATACCTCTACAACATCTGAAGCTCTTGTATTTATATGCATTCTCTGGACCTCGGGGCCAGAGCCTACTTTTTATTCATTATTCCATTATCCATCCTGATATGCCGTCAGAAGCCTATTCGGCCTTAAGAACATATTTGTCATCCGTCGAGCAAAATGGAGCCGTTTAGTTCCCGGCACATCGGGCACACCAGATCTTGCTCCCGCAA